>OY992885.1:25016001-25278220 GCA_963921405.1 Cepaea hortensis | reverse complement strand
CAGTAGTAACCTTTGCTTCATGTGCCCTAACTATTTTGTTTATTAAACCTGTGGAATTTGTGTGAAAGTGTGCATAATATATGTGTATTGTCATGACAAACTAATAATAATACATCATGTAATACTGAAAAATGCATTAAACGAAATAATGACAAATCTTGTTCTTTTCTATTGTTTGTCTTTTCAATTGTTTTGTCATATCTTTTCCTGTTTTTCTTTTTTTTTTTTTTCTTGTTTCCAATCATTTTTTTATTCTTTTCATTCATGACTTTATCTTTTTTCATTGTCCTGAATTTATTTATTTTTCAGGAGTTCATCTTTTTTCATTTTTCTGAATTTATTTATTTATTTATTTTTTTAAATTTCATTTTTTTCTGTTTGTTTTCATGATTTCATTTTCAACAGCAATAAAATATCATTACTATATCTTAATAATTAATCTAACTTATCTGGAATACGAAGATTTCGCTCGCAGATAACTTGCAACGTTGGATTACATTTCGTCTGCTCGACATGCTTCAGATCTTATTTTGATGACAATATACGTAGGTACAACCGTTCTCTCCATATAGATACTACTGTATTCTAATTATCTGTAACAATAATAACTTAAATATGTATGTTTCTGGACAAATCAATGATGACATAGTTATAACATAGTTATTACCAATTGCTAACATCAATTACTATCCGCTGTTTTCCGATAGTCTGAAATGTCCTAACCGTTTGTTCAGAGTATCAATTTGTTCAAACACTCTTTATGAGTTGCTATATTGTGTATGATGTGTACAAGCTGTTCGACCATGTAAATTGTTGTATTGTATGTATATATTATTGACGTACTGTGGTGTATGTGGTTGACTGATACGTTATATGTGTTTGACGTATTACGAGATTGTAACGAATTGTACTTCCTAAATCGTACATGTAACTAGCTGTATATGTATTGTGTCGTTTAATTAGAATATAAGTGAAATTTATAGACAGAAGAATTTCGACAGATTTATAAGATAGAATTCAGTGTTCAGAAATACAATACTCCTCTGTCGCTGTGTGTACTGCATGTGAATCTAATGTATGTATCTGTCTTGAATTGTTTTAATCTATTTGATCTATGTTTCTTCAATGTGTAGAACTGGGCAGTGATTCTCATCTTCCTGTGTGACATATGTTGTCACTGATTTGTAATCATCTATTTGACGTGCTCTTTCCTTCCGTTCTTCATCGGACAAACCTAGATATTTCCAATACCGATTCCAATTCCTTATTTTCACATCCCGTATTCTTTTGTCAATTTGAGTTTCGGGAGCACTTTGTTGTTTCCATTCTGTTAGTAACGTGTTTGTGTTGATATAATGGGTTTGTGACATCTTTGGCGGAGTTTCTTCATGCCAGTTTGATTTTGTATAATCTGCTGTATCTGTTTGTCCTGGTTTGGCTATCTTTTTCAACCGACGTTGTTGCATGTTGTTCTTTCTGTATGACTCCTCATCATCTGAGCTCGACTCATATCTTTTAGCTTCACATCCGTGTATGTGATCTATGTTACTCTTATCCAAGTATGGTGCAAAGAATCGTTTAATCATTGCTGTGCTGTCACTAAATGAAGGACTAATACGTTTAAAATTTTCAATACCAAATGTAACTTTCTCATGTTCTGCTTGAGTTAAATATGCTCCTAACGGACATTATTAATATTCATTATCTATCTACTAATACAATAGCCACATAATAATATACTGCCTTGATCAGCAGTATTACAATAGCACAATAGTTCACTCCATGTAACAAATGATCAGTAGACCAATCGTATTTCTGTATCTATTCATTTTCTTCTCCTTTAAGGATACATCTAACTCTCTTCAGTTCTTTCCTGTTATTTTCCATGACTAATATTTTCTCCAGCAGGATAATTCTTGTTCTCCAATCAACCTTTGTAACATGGTATCATCGCTCAATGCTCACATATTTACCTGTCTATTAGTGCTAGTCAGATGCTGATTCTATATCGTTATATGACTTAGTATCTATAAACTCATCCTTAACTCTCTGATGGTCATATCTCGGTATCATATAGACTGTCTTAGAGCATTAGTCCAAAGAGAGTTTCCCCTAAACCTCTTAGTCCAATGACCTTAGCCAGTCCATAGTGTACCTCCATATTCGTACAGAGATGTACCGCATACCTTGGTACAGTTCTAGTGTACTGTTATATCTGCGTAGGGGAATCGCTTCTATCCCAGCACACCGCACCGTACCCTCACATTATGTGTAGTTCTCTCTACTACCTATCGCTGCAATTACCTTCGATAAAAAAAAATGGCAATGTTATGACAGCAATTGACCTCACTTCGTATAAGTAG
The DNA here is from genome assembly GCA_963921405.1 of Cepaea hortensis. NCBI lineage: Eukaryota > Metazoa > Mollusca > Gastropoda > Stylommatophora > Helicidae > Cepaea > Cepaea hortensis. The sequence continues at coordinate 25,275,857 of OY992885.1, read as the reverse complement.
TCATGATGTCAATTGAACCAAAACCTTGCATGTTTTAACCAAGTTTAGCAAAATTTATTCACCGGAAAATATGAACTAAATCCGTTGAAATTATGCTTCATCGTAGCCAAATCACCGTCGTGTGTCATTTACCCATACACACGACAACGGTCAGGTAACGATGCAACATGACCTCACCTGTTGTTATCAATCATAAGCTATTATTATTTTTAAATCACACTTACCCACAACGAAATCATGTTATGTATCGTTAACCCATATACATAACAATAATCAGTTGTACTAACCATCAAATATATTCAACACCCCGCATGGCGAGTCCCCCACCATATAACAATTACCCATGTCATATGCTGGAAGGTTGCCCTACATGATGTGAACATATTCTGAGAAACGCTTCGTCATCACACAATGATTACCCACATCGTATGCTGGCAATGCATTCCTCCTGCTGTAAACAAACTCGATCGTGCGAGATTCACTTCGCCAGGTGTTATGTCAGTGTCTGTTAATTTTCCACTGGACAAATGATTGCCAATTCTATTGTAGTCAACTACCAAAAACTACTTCTTCACTGAAATTGTATCGCCGTATGCCTTTCATCTGTATCTAAAATGCTACTTCAGTCTCAGCTCAACTAAGCCGCACCTTTCACTTCAGGTGACAAAATCACCCAATGTGGATACAATTAATGTACACTAACATGTATCGTTGTATAATAAGTTATAACAATATTATCATCAATATATATAAAATAATATAATAAATATGCGTGATACAGATCAAGTTACACCGACAATCTAAAAGGATTAGCACCTTATGTATCTGCTCCTGTCCTTGTTCGTAGTGATCTGCAGATGTTAGTACTTGCTCTTTCAGCTACTGTCCTCTGTCACCTTGATGTCGTTCTTCAGACAGGATGATACGCCTCTTCGGGTCTTGGCTGTTGTCTGCCTCACTCGTCTGCGATACAGGAAACCACCGCTCACTGCTGCAACCTGCTTACTGCAATGAAAAATGTCTATACACCGTCAAATCACCACACAATATCACGGATTCCATGGGCACAGTTGCTATAGTTTGAAGTTGTGTCTGTCTCATGACGGCGACAAATGTCGGATCTAATTATGTATGCAAATTCCTGCCAGTACATGCTTATCACTATGTCCGTCCTGTGGCTTACAATGTTCCTTTCAGTGTTACTCGTAGTGATGATGTACACATAAACAAGACATCTGGTTGATTCGTAGAAAATACTTCTGTGGTCCTGATGGGTTTGTGTAAAAGATCCCGAAATAGATGTACGTATTGATATCAAAAGTGTATTGTCGTTACATCCTTGTTCTGTTCGTAGGAACGGCTAACTTTTTCCTCCAACGGCACAGCTAATCTTCTAATAATCCGGCAACACTGCCATACCTCCTTTCACCATGACATCTAAATGTAATGCGATCTGAGCAGGCTTTCCTTTAGAATAGCTGATGTTTATACACTGTTACTATCGTCACTTATGTCCTGGGTTAATTATCCACCGAGACGTGTACCCCATATCTGCCAAGAAGTGAACCACCTCTGCAATGTAACATACTGTCCTTCATTGGCAATATTTTAGCTCGTTTCTATCTAGCTTTAGTTTTCTGAATCGAACAACTTGAACTCAGTAATCGAACTACTGATATATAACATCGACACATTGCCTCAATTTTAAGTCCATATTTATTTCAGGCAGTATCCCATGAATCGTATGACATGCAGGTCATAAACACCATGCAACCATCACGCATTCCATCATAACTGCTCATGCCACCCTACTTAATAGAACTCCCATTACAGTCAACCCTGTCGCCTGTCCTATTACATATATCCATACTGTTTACAGTTCACCAGAAATATTGCTAACTAATTACTCACGCCAGTACTTAGAGTATCGTCTATTATGTGACCTTCCAGTGACTCTTCAACTTAGATGTCGCTCATCGGATGTTGAGTCGTTTCTTCAGCTGGCTTCTCCAAGATCATATCATGCTGAACTTCTTGTTTCCTTCCTTGATCTCATCTCTATCTTTCAGACTCCCTCCATTCACTTCGTGTGCCTACGTTCCTTGATCGCTGTTCCGCGTCTGTTTTTTTCTGTCCTTCGCTCACTGACGTTCTCGTCACCAAGTCAGTTTTTGTGCGTTCAATGTGCTGTATTCTTAATTCCCGATTATTGCATTCTGCGACACATGGCAGGTGGCCCTACCCCGGAGGGAGAGGGGTGGGTGGCCCTACCCCGGAGGGAGAGGGGTGGGTGGCCCTACCCCGGGGGGAGAGGGGTGGGTGGCCCTACCCCGGGAGGAGAGGGGTGGGTGGCCCTACCCCGAAGGGAGAGGGGTGGGTGGCCCTACCCCGGCGGGAAAGGTTGGGTGGCACTACCCCGGGGGGAGAGGGTGGGTGGCCCTACCGTATGGTTTTTGCGTTTACAGTGAACAACTACGGTAAGAATTAAATTGTAAGAAATATTTGCCTCCAAGAAGAAAGAAGTAATACTGTAATACGCAAGTAATATTCTTAAACAAATGTGTCGTTATAGCTATTTTGGAACACTCTTGTGGAAGATACCTTCAAGAGTTTACAGCGAGAGGCGCCATGACAAAATAACCTGTTGCAATATGGGAAATATACTGACTAATACGAAGATCACAATTACAACTAGAAAGCGATTGGTAAAGTGCTACACAGAACTTATAATGTTGTAGAGTAGGTATATGAAACATGGACAATAATCAGACAAGCGTAGAAACCTCTAATGGCAGTAGTCATGTGGATTCTGGGGGAAATGGGAAGACAGTTAATGCCCAAGCCCTTCAAGAAACAAATGAAAGCCGTAAACTTAATAGAGAAAGAAGACGAAGAAAGTCACGGTTGTTTGGATACGTTATAGGAAGAAATAAATTGGAGATCTTGATGAAAACTAGCAAGATTGACGGGAAAGGAATGAGGGGAATGCAGAGAAGTTAATATCTGGCTGGTTTAGGTACACGGTATGAATGGGACAAGAAGACTGTGCTGATCCACGATTCTGGAGGTCGCTTGAGATGGCGAAACATGATCACCTAGGCTTATCGGCATGTGAGAGGAGAGAGAGAGAGAGAGAGAGAGAGAGAGAGAGAGAGAGAGAGAGAGAGAGAGAGAGAGAGAGAGAGAGAGAGAGAGAGAGAGAGAGAGAAAATAGGAAGACATGTAAATTACAACGAGAAAAATAATGTTGAAGTATGTGTATAGGGATGTGAAAAGTAGACAATTAGCAGACAAGTTGAAGAACAGCTAATGGTTGTGGATGTATAATTTGTGAGGAAAATACAATGAATATCATGAAGAGATTATAAAAAAAAAATAAGCCCTACAAGATACATGTGAAAGCTGTACACTAACTTTGAGAAATTATTCGCAGACCATGTGGTCACGTGTTAAGGTCAAAGTTCAATCTTGTCATTTCTGACATTACGAGTTTTCTGTTGATAAACAAACCAACCAGCCCCTCACCCTTTCCCCATAGTGTTACTCTATGACGCTTGGACTACACAGACATAGACATGTGAATGGGAGAGAGATAGAGAATGACATAGAGAGACACACAGAGAGAGAGAGAGAGAGAGAGAGAGAGAGAGAGAGAGAGAGAGAGAGAGAGAGAGAGAGAGAGAGAGAGAGAGAAGGGAAGCCTTCTTGCGCTTACACACTCTAAAATTACCCACACGGCGATAGAAAAGAAAATGAGAGAATGTACTTCGGCTATCATAGTTAGGTTCCCCTGGGCCGAATACCGATAGAAAAACTGGATGTATTATATAGATACCAACAGGGATTCGAACCTGTCACCTTCAAATAACGTCGGTGCCTCTCTGCAGGAACATTAGCAATCACGCGAGGACACATGTCCAATCTGTCACGTGAGATCAATGTGCGAAATACGATACGGGGATATCTCGCTCTCATAACCGGGATTCGTTATCTCGGACAAGATAGCATTTTCTCGGCATTATCTGATAATTAATTGTCACCTGCCTCCCTCCTTCCCCCAGTATCCTCCTACTCATAGGGCAGGGTCCTCCTACCCATAGGGCAGAGCCCTACCCTCCCTCCCTCCAGAGCAGGGTCTTCTTTCCACTACCCCCAGGGCAGAGACCTCCTTTTCCTCCCCACCAGGACTTAGACTCAGCTTACCGAATTGTGTTTGTCGAGCTTTATAAATATTAACTTGGTTCCATTTATTCGATTTTGGTCAATCTACATTCTGTGGTATTTTGTGTTGTTGAGGATTAAATATGCTATGTGTTTTAATCGAACACATGTGATAGGAAAATATGTATTTGTGATATAAAATAAGCTGTGCAATTTGTTGTAATAATTTGTTATATTAACTTAAATTTAATTATATTGACACTACATATAATGATTTTCATAATAAATTATTTTAGTTCAGGTTATATCCCTTTAGTTCTTAGTTTTATTGCAGATTCCATGGGAGATTATTTCTTATTTGAAATGTATGTCGTTATATTTAACGAAATGGTTTGTTGAAAATAATGACCAAGACATTTGTACAGTATATGAATAGTTTAAGAACTTTAAACAACAAAATATGATATTTAAAAAAAAAACTGAAAATATAGAGAAATATTTTGACAATATAAACCACTAATGATGTTTGGATAGATAGTCGTGTAGCTAGCAGACTCAAATCGACGTACCCAAAGATTACGGAGCTACATAAATTCACGCATTAAGGAACTAATTGTTTGAAAACAAAACAGATGAACTAGTGTTGAACAAATAGAAGTTAGCTAGAAATTTGAAGACATTACACAAGCGATATTTGATGATCTTTGCAGATTATAAACAAATACGACCAGTGTGATAGATCACCTCTAGCGTAAGCCGAAGCTGAAATTGTTTTCTAACAAACGAGAAATTGTCAATCTTCGGACCTAGAAATCATGACTGTGAAAGAAATTTAAGTCTGCAAATATGGTACTGACGTCGTAAACAATGTGCTGAATGACTTCCACAATACTGTGCACATGTCTGATGATCTCTGAAAATATTATTCATAAGTCTACCAAGGAATATTGGTGTAGCATATTGTGGGACATATTATTAATTTTATAATATTTTTGTTGCTTAATGTTCTTCTAATGTTCATACATTGTAAAATTTTCTTGGTCATTATTTTCGTTAAACCATTTCGATAAAGATATTGACATACATTTCAAACAACAAATAATCTCCCATGGAGCCTGTAAAAAAAAACTAACATCTAAAGGGATATAACCTGAAAAAAAAAATGTATCATTATGAAAATCATTATATTTAGTATCAATAAAATTAAATTTAAGTAAATATACCACATTATTGCAAAAAAGTACACAGCTTATTTCAGATCACAAATAGACATTTCAGTATCACATGTTTTTGATTAAAACACATAACATATACAACCTCAACAAAACAAAATAACACAGAATTTAGATAGACGAATATCAAATAAATAGATCCAATAAAATTACAAATTGCGAAGGACGAAAACCCAATTTCGTAACCGGAGGCTGAACAGGTAGGCCCTACCCCCTGGGGGAAGAGGGTGGGTGGCCCTTCCCCGGGGGGGAGAGGGTTGGGTGGCCCTACCCATGGGGGGAGAGGGTTGGGTGGCCCTACCCCGGGGGGAGAGGGTTGGGTCGCCCTACCCCGGGGGGAGAGGGTTGGGTGGCCCTACCCCGGGGGGAGAGGGTTGGGTGGCCCTACCCCGGGGGGAGAGGGTTGGGTGGCCCTACCCCGGGGGGAGAGGGTTGGGTGGCCCTACCCCGGGGGGAGAGGGTTGGGTGGCCCTACCCCGGGGGGAGAGGGTTGGGTGGCCCTACCCCGGGGGGAGAGGGTTGGGTGGCCCTACCCCGGGGGGAGAGGGTTGGGTGGCCCTACCCCGGGGGGAGAGGGTTGGGTGGCCCTACCCCGGGGGGAGAGGGTTGGGTGGCCCTACCCCGGGGGGAGAGGGTTGGGTGGCCCTACCCCGGGGGGAGAGGGTTGGGTGGCCCTACCCCGGGGGGAGAGGGTTGGGTGGTGCACCACCTCTGCAATGTAACATACTGTCCTTATATTTTAGCTCGTTTCTATCTAGCTTTAGTTTTCTGAATCGAACAACTTGAACTCAGTAATCGAACAACTGATATATAACATCGACACATTGCCTCAATTTTAAGTCCATATTTATTTCAGGCAGTATCCCATGAATCGTATGACATGCAGGCCATCAACACCATGCAACCATCACGCATTCCATCATAACTGCTCATGCCACCCTACTTAATAGAACTCCCATTACAGTCAACCCTGTCGCCTGTCCTATTACATATATCCATACTGTTTACAGTTCACCAGAAATATTGCTAACTAATTACTCACGCCAGTACAGTACTTAGAGTATCGTCTATTATGTGACCTTCCAGTGACTCTTCAACTTAGATGTCGCTCATCGGATGTTGAGTCGTTTCTTCAGCTCGCTTCTCCAAGATCATATCATGCTGAACTTCTTGTTTCCTTCCTTGATCTCATTTCTATCTTTCAGACTCCCTCCATTCACTTCGTGTGCCTACGTTCCTTGATCGCTGTTCCGCGTCTGTTTTTTCTGTCCTTCGCTCACTGACGTTCTCGTCACCAAGTCAGTTTTTGTGCGTTCAATGTGCTGTATTCTTAATTCCCGATTATTGCATTCTGCGACACATGGCACATATGCCCCCTCGTCAAATTAAAATGTTGTAGACATTTTACCTATAAACTCAGTCTTCCAGTCTGTGACATGAGTCGCAGTAGTCGAACATACCTGTCATATTGTTCCATGGTCGCACATCTCCGTCTACATTGTCTACTTAAGGTCGCACATATCCGTCTACATTGTTCACTAAAGGTCGCACATAACTGTCCGTATCTCTGCAATAAAGCGTATCCCTTATCCTTATAACCTATTCCATTGCGGATAGTTGAATTGCTATGAACATCATCACCCAAAAAAAAAACTTTTTTATAAATCGGACACATCTCACATCTATCCCCGTAGACAATGTGTGGCTCCCAAACTCCTTTTTATCTCAGAGAACTGAAGTCCAGCATCACTAAGTCCCAATGTCTCCCCGGACATCCTTAGTAGCTCCTTAAATGTGTGTGTTCATTACATCCAGCCTCCACTGACATCATTGTTAAGTGAACGCGCTTGCCTTCACTGTGCATAATCATAGTTGACCTTCTCATACTCCACTGTGTGTATGACCTGACTACAGTTGACGTAACTGCTGTGCTTCGACTTCGACTGTTTCGTGTAACGCTTCATGTGGGGTTTGGTTTTCATATGTGCATATTTTTGTCGGTACTTTCTAATGTTGTTACTGTATATTCTTCGCTGATCTTTGTGGCTCTTGAGTATGGCTGCCTAATATTTACTTGCAATATTTAATCCTACTCTATCACACAATAATAGCTATATTAAATTAACCACCTAGATAGCTAATATTCCTTTCATTCCCATTCATCCTGTTCATGAGAATAAATGCATCTTACAGTTATGCATAATAACCCATGCCATAATACAATTGAAATAACATCACCGAATAATCAAAATTAATCTAATTTCTTCATAAATTAAATCAGTAGTAACCTTTGCTTCATGTGCCCTAACTATTTTGTTTATTAAACCTGTGGAATTTGTGTGAAAGTGTGCATAATATATGTGTATTGTCATGACAAACTAATAATAATACATCATGTAATACTGAAAAATGCATTAAACGAAATAATGACAAATCTTGTTCTTTTCTATTGTTTGTCTTTTCAATTGTTTTGTCATGTCTTTTCCTGTTTTTCTTTTTTTTTTTTTCTTGTTTCCAATCATTTTTTTATTCTTTTCATTCATGACTTTATCTTTTTTCATTGTCCTGAATTTATTTATTTTTCAGGAGTTCATCTTTTTTCATTTTTCTGAATTTATTTATTTATTTATTTTTTTAAATTTCATTTTTTTCTGTTTGTTTTCATGATTTCATTTTCAACAGCAATAAAATATCATTACTATATCTTAATAATTAATCTAACTTATCTGGAATACGAAGATTTCGCTCGCAGATAACTTGCTACGTTGGATTACATTTCGTCTGCTCGACATGCTTCAGATCTTATTTTGATGACAATATACGTAGTTACAACCGTTCTCTCCATATAGATACTACTGTATTCTAATTATCTGTAACAATAATAACTTAAATATGTATGTATCTGGACAAATCAATGATGACATAGTTATAACATAGTTATTACCAATTGCTAACATCAATTACTATCCGCTGTTTTCCGATAGTCTGAAATGTCCTAACCGTTTGTTCAGAGTATCAATTTGTTCAAACACTCTTTATGAGTTGCTATATTGTGTATGATGTGTACAAGCTGTTCGACCATGTAAATTGTTGTATTGTATGTATATATTATTGACGTACTGTGGTGTATGTGGTTGACTGATACGTTATATGTGTTTGACGTATTACGAGATTGTAACGAATTGTACTTCCTAAATCGTACATGTAACTAGCTGTATATGTATTGTGTCGTTTAATTAGAATATAAGTGAAATTTATAGACAGAAGAATTTCAACAGATTTATAAGATAGAATTCAGTGTTCAGAAATACAATACTCCTCTGTCGCTGTGTGTACTGCATGTGAATCTAATGTATGTATCTGTCTTGAATTGTTTTAATCTATTTGATCTATGTTTCTTCAATGCATAGAACTGGGCAGTGATTCTCATCTTCCTGTGTGACATATGTTGTCACTGATTTATAATCATCTATTTGACGTGCTCTTTCCTTCCGTTCTTCATCGGACAAACCTAGATATTTCCAATACCGATTCCAATTCCTTATTTTCACATCCCGTATTCTTTTGTCAATTTGAGTTTCGGGAGCACTTTGTTGTTTCCATTCTGTTAGTAACGTGTTTGTGTTGATATAATGGGTTTGTGACATCTTTGGCGGAGTTTCTTCATGCCAGTTTGATTTTGTATAATCTGCCATATCTGTTTGTCGTGGTTTGGCTATCTTTTTCAACCGACGTTGTTGCATGTTGTTCTTTCTGTATGACTCCTCATCATCTGAGCTCGACTCATATCTTTTAGCTGCACATCCGTGTATGTGATCTACGTTACTCTTATCCAAGTATGGTGCAAAGAATTGTTTAATCATTGCTGTGCTGTCACTAAATGAAGGACTAATACGTTTAACATTTTCAATACCAAATGTAACTTTCTCAAGTTCTGCTTGAGTTAAATATGCTCCTAACGGACATTATTAATATTCATTATCTATCTACTAATACAATAGCCACATAATAATATACTGCCTTGATCAGCAGTATTACAATAGCACAATAGTTCACTCCATGTAACAAATGATCCGTAGACCAATCGTATTTCTGTATCTATTCATTTTCTTCTCCTTTAAGGATACATCTAACTCTCTTCAGTTCTTTCCTGTTATTTTCCATGACTAATATTTTCTCCAGCAGGATAATTCTTGTTCTCCAATCAACCTTTGTAACATGGTATCATCGCTCAATGCTCACATATTTACCTGTCTATTAGTGCTAGTCAGATGCTGATTCTATATCGTTATATGACTTAGTATCTATAAACTCATCCTTAACTCTCTGATGGTCATATCTCGGTATCATATAGACTGTCTTAGCGCATTAGTCCAAAGAGAGTTTCCCCTAAACCTCTTAGTCCAATGACCTTAGCCAGTCCACAGTGTACCTCCATATTCGTACAGAGATGTACCGCATACCTTGGTACAGTTCTAGTGTACTGTTATATCTGCGTAGGGGAATCGCTTCTATCCCAGCACACCGCACCGTACCCTCACATTATGTGTAGTTCTCTCTACTACCTATCGCTGCAATTACCTTTGATAAAAAAAAATGGCAATGTTATGATAGCAATTGACCTCACTTCGTATAAGTAGTCATGATGTCAATTGAACCAAAACCTTGCATGTTTTAACCAAGTTTAGCAAAATTTATTCACCGGAAAATATGAACTAAATCCGTTGAAATTATGCTTCATCGTAGCCAAATCACCGTCGTGTGTCATTTACCCATACACACGACAACGGTCAGGTAACGATGCAACATGACCTCACATGTTGTTATCAATCATAAGCTATTATTATTTTTAAATCACACTTACTGTCAGCGTCCTGACTACTGGCTCCGTCTAGCCCACTGGACTTGGACAGGCATATTATAACATCTACGATACATCTACTAATAACACATGAATACAATCAGAAACTGGCAGGAGCTATCTCCTGAACAATCATTTATTACAATATATTACAAGCTGACATCATGATCGCAGTTCGCGCTCAAACAATCGTTCACCACCAACAGCCACGCGCTAGCTCACAATGGCGATCTTTACACTGTCGCCCGCATGATCATTCACAATCAAACTTCACATCATCCCGCACATATCACAGTTAGTACATTCCTCGAATATCAATACACAACGTTCATCTCCATCTATCCGTCACAAACACTATCCTTCTATCGTTCTATCGTTCTATAGATCTCCACACGTCCGTCCCTATTCGCTGCCTCACACACACTGCCTCTCTCCTCGTTGACCTTCCCACATCACGTGGCTCTATTCACGGGCTTCTTGCCTGACCGTCCACTAGCCAAGCCGTGGTGTCTCTTACTGCCCTTTACCTCAGCTATGCTTACACTGACTCTCGCTTACATACCGGCACTTACATTCTTCCGTACATATAAGACCATGACACGCTCCCCCTTCCCCCGCAGCGAATGTGGCACTTTCTCTTGGAAATGTGACACATTCTGGTGTTATCACTCTTGGTCCATCTTCCTAACATTGTCAGGGGATTATATGATATTAAGTACGCGCTTGCGTCCCTTTTCGCTCTGATCTTTTTCGAGATTAACTTCAAATATTGTTCTCTCGTTTTCAGTGTTGAGGTTTCTCTCAAGGTTTTGTCGTGGTCTGACAAATGTTATGGTTGGGTGTACTTGTCATACCTCGTTATATTATTCAACCCGCACTCCGTGACATTACATTCTGTTCATATTTCTCAATCGATTTTCTGTGCATTATCATCTCATAGTTATTGTGGCTATGCTGGTTTAAGGATTCTCCATTGGTTTACGCCTCGAATAAGGCTACAACTTCCTCTTACAGCATTCTTAAATTTTCTCTCTATTCAGACGTGGTTCCCCTCGTCTCTATTTAATGCACCCTAATCGATTCTTTATGAGCACACTATGTCAATGTTGTGGTCATGGTTCGAATATAATTCATGTATGTCATAGTCCCCCTTACCTCATCTTATGTCGGACCGTGAGTTGTTTCCCTTTTTGAGCACACCTCGTTTACTGTGATGGAGAGTTTCTTATTAATCTCTTTGGTTGGCATCACCCTGCTGGTATTTTCTTTCTTGTTACCATCTTATGATGTTAATTCTGTACCACTATTGCTAAGCGTCATTCGTCGGGCCATCCACCATACGCGAAGGCAAGTTTGGTAACACTCGCGTATTGGGACTGCCAGGCGTTGATTCTCAGCATTACCACTTATTCTATTCGCCACTATACTTACGCTCATATGTACATATTACATTATAACAATACAAAGTATTATAATAATAAAATTAGACATTGGATGTTATACAGTTAATACATATACAATAAAATATACATTGTCGATGCCCTTATGCACGTATAGGAAATTGTTCCTGTCCTGTGAAAGTTATGCACACGGAATTACATTAACAGTGTTCAATGTTCGTTTCCGTGATGGAATCTTTGGCATGTCTTCTTTGTGATACAATTGTTGACTTCTGTATCTCCTGATATTGTCTTTCCTTCTGTATAGTGTTTAAGACTGTTCACCAAGATTGGCCAATTTGTAAGTCTGTTCTTGTAAAATTGCTGGAATTCACACGTATAAAACACGAATCAAGTTCAGTGGCCTTAATTTTGAGTGTGGCCATGGTGCGTCTGTATGTGATTGTCTTTGCCATAGTTTGTAGGATGGCATCTGGTTAATTAACTGATCATCGGAAATGAATGTCTGTACTTGTGGAGCTGTCGTCGTTGTTAGTCGATTTCAAAAGGTAAATTCTGTAGATACTCGTTTGAAAACAAAGTCAATATGGGTATATCTTACTGTTTGATGCCTGAAATCACATGTTGAGTCTTACTGTTTTGCCGGTGACACTTTCACGTTGACGGACCTTTCATGCTGGTTTATACAATGAAGTGTGCTAGTATCATAGCGCTGGAGTTGTACAGCAGACAAGGCAACTCTGGAGTTACTGGATCTAAGGATATAAAGTGGGTTACGGTTAAAATTTTCCGTAGGGTGGGGATTTTTAATTTTCATGTTGAGATCATTTTGAGTGCTATCTCCAAACCTGCACTCGTACATGTGTGTATACATTCAATAGTTCAAATAATAATAAGACACCATGTATAGTTTTGAAATGTAATCGTGCATGTTTGTATGCTTTTGTGAAATTTGTGTATATTTTCCAAAATATGTAGAGTAATTTGTTGCTGATTCTTGTCAGTAATTCCACCGACTTAAGATTTACATTGTTCAGCATAAGTATGTGTCTGAGTTGATTTGACATAGAGTTTATCAGTGGCAACAACAAAATTTGGTTCAATAGTAATGATATAAGTAACAAAGTTTGCTGGTTTGTCATGAGTAATATCATCTGTGTTGCGTCATGATGATGTGTGAATAAAACTGTTAGTGAAGTCAGTTGTTTTGTATGTACAATGAGTAGTGCGAGTATAACCATCCACTGTGTGCACTTGGTTATGTGTGTAGTTAACAGGGAGTACAGGAGGTATAGTATATACCATGATGATTTGTGATGTTCCCTCGCTGTTGTGAAATGCTTGTCTTCTGCACCTTTTTTCTTGTGATGATACACACCAGTTTCTGTTTTTTTTTCTTGTTGTGAAATGGTATGGTGTGGTACTTTGGTCTGTTCGTCATATTGTTGTATGATGAGTGGGGTAGTTAAGGCAGTGCTTGTTGTGGTGTTAGCTTTTTGCCCTGTGTGAGTTTTGGACTCTGTGTAGTCTGTCACATTTAATACATTTCCAATTAATAAATCACAGCATGGATTGTCTAATAAAGCACAAGTTACTCTGCCTGATAGGAAAGGTGATTTTATATTGGCCCATGCCATAGGATATTTCTCTATTGTCCCTGAAACAGTTTTGCAATAGATGTACTCATCTAGGTAGTCTTTAGGATCAGCTAGGGTCTTTCGAAGACCGATAAGACAGGACCCTGTGTCGCGTACACATGTGCATACTGTGTCATTGATGTATCCCTCATGGAATGTTAGTTTTCCTAATGACAGTCTTGAGGTTTTGTTCATTTCCTTACTTTCTTGTTGAGTATTGCTCTCTTTACATAAGGAATGAGGCTGAGTGATGTTAACAACATTATTGAAATATGGTACAAAGTCTGATGGGTAAAACTCAGATTGTTCTGACTTTGCCGAAATGTCTGTTGTAATGACTGTAACGGAGTGCTTCGGGTCCACCTTGGGTAGTGAGAGTGAACCACACCCGAGGTGTCTCTAGCACTCCCGTGTATTCTAGCCCCAGGGGTTGGACGAGCAGATACACTTGTTTTTCTCTGTGGTTGATCTCAGGTTATTTATTTACGTCTACACACCCCTCCAGATTCTAGACCCCCACTAACTACCTACACCTGTTGAACAATGAACACTTAGGCATCGTCCGAGACCACACTCAATCATTATACAAAGAGCAAGTCAACTTACATAAAGTTTATTCTACCCTTGAGAATATAGAACTGAAATGAACATCCTGATAGAAGAATCTATTTACACAAATAGAAGATAGAGTAGAGAAAGACTTAGAGATGTAGGTGTCTTCATCGAGTTGAGAAGTAGAGTGGATGCAGATGTCCCGTCCAGTCGGTCCGCCACTCACCCGGCTTCCTTCCAGTGAGATGACTAGAACCTTGGAGACCACTCCGTCTCCCGAACGTGGAACCACAACAATAGAGTCACTGCTGGACCACACTTCACTGGACCAACTGCATCTATAACACTCCCACGGAGTCACTGGTAATACAGTTCTCGAACACAACCGAGTTGGAGACAATCTTCCTGGACTTGGCTCCAAGTATTGGTTACTTCGATGAACTAAATAGTCACTAACCAATCGAATGGTCTGTCACTCCTAGCACAGTCCCACTGCAGAACCGATATGGCATTGACCAATTCAATGGTCTCTTACAGTCACACTTTGGAGGATCAGATATGGCTACTGAAATGTTACTGAGTCCTTCTAGAACACAGTTGATAATCTGGATACGGTAACAGTACATTAATAGAATCAGACATCTATTTTACGGAAACAATTCAGGTTGGACTATAATCCCATAGTCCCTTCCACCGTGTTACACTTGACACACAAGTCAATAACTGGTGTAGTTCTTCTCAAGACCTGCCCCTAGAGCTGTCCAAAGAACCATTCAAGTGTCTGAAGATTAGTTACTTCTGCGTTTAGGCAGAACCCCCGTCAAACCAGACGGACCGGTGTTCCCTGTCGAGCATGATTACTCAACATGCTGAAATGTTCCTGGCAAAAACAGAGTATCTTCTATTTTAAACGATCACAAACCATCAGCTCCCACACGTGCACCTTCAGGGCGGTTGTATGTCTTGAAGCACTCTTCACGCATGGTGAATCACATTGGGTACCTGGTGTGATGGAGTCTGGCGTGATAAGTAAAGAACTGAACCCTTCGCTCTGTCACACGAAGTGGTTTCCTGCCAACAACAATTATAGTTGACTGGTTCCTCAACAGGCAAACTCCTGAAAAGGAAGAGCGACCGGTGAGAGTATACTGGCCCAAACATTAGTCCACATGCATCCTACCAATAACTACTCAACTCTCAGTCATGCTAGTTAGTTATTCATATAACCAAAGCATTATCTCTATATGGAGAGTAGTACAGCATGGGTTTACAAATGTCAGCTGGCCTCACAGAACAGCCCGTCAAACAGAGCAAGAAATCAGAATGACGAGTCTGATCATTGGTCTCACCTATCCCTAATCATCTACCAGTCGTCGCTAACGTCAGTAATGATACAAGGCTGTTATTGTTCTAATTTAATCGAACTAAACAAATAGGTAAAGAGTCCCTAGACTCGTTCCTAACATCATCAATGTACATTAAGAAACATAAACTTGATCAATATACCATCCCTCGGGATAAAGGAATAGTACATGATCACATCCAATATGTACACAAGCCTGTTTGCTGGTGGGACCACCTGCCCACGCCACAGCAAACTCTTCTTATCAGACTCTGCCTTAGAGTCAAGAAGCCTTCTTGAGAATACATGTTCCCCCCCCCCCCTGTTCCAAGGGTACTGTTCCAGTTCTGTCCTCCCAAGTGGTTTAGCCTTGGCCTGGACTGAACTTCATCGTTGGTTTGGTCTACCAACACATACTTTCATAACTTGCTTTCACATCCCCCTATTCTATATTTCCCCAGTCTCATACAGCCTCCTGCATCCTTCCATACTTCCAGCACCTTAGCATTCACTCGCACTAGCGCCAGTATGAAAGAAACAGGATAGCTTAGACAAGATTTCAGAACGCATATTTACATCGCGACAGCCCGCCGTGTTATCACGCGTCGATCTATTCGGCGTTCGGAATTACCCCAGGAAGTATCCCATGCCATGAACTAATATATATGCACAATGTCACATCATATATATATATATATAGATATAGCACCAAAGCCACTTACCTTTCCACAGAAATCCGCTGTTCCACACAATGAATTCACTATTAAGTTTTTACACAATAGTTACATCAGTCCTGGTGTCACAGAACTAAGTTCTTCCTTTACTTAGTAACTAAGCACATTTTTGTCTGAATCTCCACCTACCAACTTACCTGGTTTTCTAACCGTTCTTCTGGCTTCAGCAACTGACTGACATAATCTAAGTTTCCATCCGGCACAAGTAACTAGGTTTTATTCTAACACAGCAACCTAATAGATGCAACGATTGGCAATATATAGTACATATATTTGGAACCCAGATCGCCCACATCACATTACGGCGTTCCTAACAGCTGATTCGCGAGCACACAGTAAACAAACCCACGATTAATTGTCACCTGCGTTATCGATCGGTTTGCTAATTAGTATGCGAGGACATCCTCATAGGTAATGAGGTTAGAACAATGGCGTGTGGAACACACGTACAAAGTTAAATGATTTAAACAAATATCTACCTGGATGGTGAAACCAGCTCTCCAGTCAGCTTCCGAACTGTTCAAGGGCTTCTCAGCTTCCTTTTCATAACAGTCAGCCGAATCATGGTTGAGGTGAGACGCAACACAAAAATGGCTCACACTCAGGCCAGCGTCTGTTCTCTTCGAACAAAAGTAAGTGAATGACTGCTTTAGCCAATTTCCCGCTTCGTGCCAACTCAATGCGCACAAGAAGCGAGTGCTTCTTGAGAAAAGATACTTTCTCGGGAAAACGTCATTCCCCGCCTAGAGTTTCTAGATCTCTCTGCACGGGAATCTAGAGCGATACCCAGCATCACGGGTTACTCGAATTCCAGTGTTTCGAGACGATTCTAGATAATAAGTCCTCCATCGGCTTCCCTCAGTCTATTTTTAGCTGGGAAAGTCCCCGATGACGCGCCAAAATAGTGCGGGAACTTGACGACCCAAGACAAATAAACGCGTTTCGTCACATAGGCCCCCACTTTAAGAGGATCGACCCCGTCGTTCCACTTCTACGCAGAAGCTGTCTATGTCGTTCGTTCTTCCTTCTAAGAGACCGGATGGCGGGTGAGGAAGTCTAACCCGTCAATATTGTATAGAATACTTTTACCACATTCGGTGGGGTAACAAGCTATTCAGTATCACGGGTGATCAACGCCTACTCCGCTACTGCGATCGGGCATCTCGCAGTGTCCTGCGGACCAGAGCTCCCGTCTCGACCTGATTTAACGATCGTTCCTGCCAGAGTTTACTGGACTTCTGCAACTCCAGCTTCCCCTTTCGAGGACCCAGCTGGACTGCAGTCGGTCGGATTGAGGGACCAAGGGTATGTGTCCGTTCCGACACAACCCACCTCTTCCTACCTCGGTTCTCAGTGTAGCTAGCACTGCGGGTGTTCCTTTGGCCGGTCATGTTCCCCCGAGCACCGGACTGAACCGAAGAAGGTACCTGCACATACATATAGGACTTCCTATGGTGTGACAGGCTTTCCGCTACCTGACCTGAACCCCGAACCGTTATTTCAGCGAATCTCTGCGCCCTTGGGCTGGTGGACTTATCATCGGGCTTCCCCTCATAGCGCATGAGGAGACTGGAATGGAAAGTAGTAGACTTTCCCAGGATCACCACTCCATAGTGCTTGTGGAGCCCCACTTTATCCACTAGGAATGGGCCCTGCCACCCGATTTCGAATTCGTTCCCCTCGATTGGGAGGAGTACTAGAACTCGGTCTCCAACCTCTAAGGATATCTTCGTCTTCGTCCGTTTCTCAGGTGTGCATTTACGGCACTCCGGACAAGACCTAATATACCTGCGCACGTCGCCTGTCATTCCCGGCCACCAATAGTACCGGGATAGACATTTACTGGTTGTCCCTACCGTCAGATGTCCGGTTGGGGACCTGACATGTACCGTTCGCAGCAGATTAGCTCTGAAGCTCTCAGGAACCAACTTACGTTCCCTCTGCCTTTTCTCTGTCCCAGTCTGAATTAACGGTGACTGGTTATCAGAGTTGAACTTACCCTGAGTTAACGGGTTTTCATTGTTGGGCAACCATTCCGAACAAGGACACTCCGTCGCATCCTTGCTCCGAGCATTACTCATTCTATCCGGGTGATTATTTCGGAGACTTACCTTTTCGAGACCCTCTTCCTCTGTATCTCTGACCTGCCTAGACTTATGGATGCTAGGGTGTTCTGGTTCGCCCAGAAACACGTACTTCCGGCCTAGAATTAGGGGATAGAGAGGATCCGGTACAACTGCCGCCTGAATGCGTCCAGTAACGTACTTGCTCCGAATCTCCACATTGGCAATCGGGCAACGTAACGCCACAGCACTCCTACTGGCTGGCTGTATCTCCGTCATCTCCCCGGTGAGTTGCTCTGGGCCTGTCAGGTGGGATGCAATTACAGCTGAAAATTGCAATCCTGTGTCGTAGAGGCACGACACCTGTTGCCCATTCACTTCAACTTCCTCAACCACTGGAGGTCGTCTAGTTTCTCCATTCCCATCAACCGACTTCACTTTCCTGCAAGATCTATCCCCAACCTCTGCAAGACAAGCAAAGTGAAAGTCCTTGGGCTTACTCTTACACTCACTCCTATTGTGAGTGCTGGACGTGCAGAATTTGCACCATCGTTCACTCCACTTCCTCTTTGGAGAACTAGGTGGGCTATTCTTACCTTGGTTGACGTTAGAGATCTTCTCTAAAGAGTTTACCTGTTTACTTGGTTCATCAGAACCTGTGGTCTTCTTTGACTTCTTTGACTTACCTTGATCCGGATCTTTCGATCTCGGATCCGTTGGACTGGTGTCCCCAGTCTCGCCATAGACTTCAACGTATCTTTCGGCTAACTTGGTGACTATATCCAATCTCTCAGCCCCATTCTCACCTAAGAAGTTTCGCAAGGGTTTAGACATTTGCATTCGCATCTGATCTATAACCATCAACTCACGCAAACTTTCATACTCCTCATTAAATCCGGCCAAGGCCATCCATTTAAGAAGGTATGAGTTCAATCTCACACTGTATGCTGAAAACAGTTCACCAGGTTCTCGCTTCGCTGTCCGAAACTTCCTTCGGTATGAGTGCGCTGTGATCTCGAATCTCTTCAAGAGAGCCGCTTTCAATGCCGGGTAATCATTCTGTAAACCCGGTGGCAAGCGTGCATACACCTCATAACCTTCGGCACGGAGTCCCTGGGAGAGTTTCAAACACCATTTCTGTTTGTCTAGACCCATTGCAATAGACATGGCTTCATACTTCTCTAAGTATTGGTCTATCCGTTCCTTCTCGGGTTCGAACGGCTGTAAAGGCCATTTCATAGCCTGGTAGTCACGTCTACTGGTTGACTCTGAGCCAGGAGGTACACCTCCTCCCATAGCTCCATCAGTTACACCTGTAGCAGGCACCTGTGCCTCAAGTAGCTTCATTCGATACTCATGGTCACGTTTTTCTTTCTCGGCTTCCAACTCAAGCCGTTTCATTTCAGTATCAGCCGCTATCCTCTTTTCCTCCAGAGCCACTTTACTGGCTTCCAGTTCTCTTTCTGCTCTCCTCCTCTCTCTTTCCTCTTGGCGAAAATTTCTTTCCACCTCTTGGACATAGGATTTCAAAGCATCTCCTTCAAGACCAGACTTACGTCCAGTTTCCTGAACTTTGTCCAAGTCTATCTCTTGGGTAGACATGTTGACTATGATAGGTGGGTACTCAAGTATGTGTGGGTGAAGCAATACAATGAATCAATAATCAATAGTACTAACTAATCACCACAACACAAATGTCCGTCAGACAGTTAGGAAATAGGTAGAAGTAGTAGAATCTTATGTAGACTGTAGTAGAGGATAAAGACAAAGTCCCTATCCCTATGTGTAACGGAGTGTTTCGGGTTCACCTTGGGTAGTGAGAGTGAACCACACCCGAGGTGTCTCTAGCACTCCCGTGTATTCTAGCCCCAGGGGTTGGACGAGCAGATACACTTTTTTTTTTTTTTTTCTCTCTGTGGTTGATCTCAGGTTATTTAGTTACGTCTACACACCCCTCCAGATTCTAGACCCCCACTAACTACCTACACCTGTTGAACAATGAACACTTAGGCATCGTCCGAGACCACACTCAATCATTATACAAAGAGCAAGTCAACTTACATAAAGTTTATTCTACCCTTGAGAATATAGAACTGAAATGAACTTCCTGATAGAAGAATCTATTTACACAAATAGAAGATAGAGTAGAGAAAGACTTAGAGATGTAGGTGTCTTCATCGAGTTGAGAAGTAGAGTGGATGCAGATGTCCCGTCCAGTCGGTCCGCCACTCACCCGGCTTCCTTCCAGTGAGATGCCTAGAACCTTGGAGACCACTCCGTCTCCCGAACGTGGAACCACAACAATAGAGTCACTGCTGGACCACACTTCACTGGACCAACTGCATCTATAACACTCCCACGGAGTCACTGGTAATACAGTTCTCGAACACTACCGAGTTGGAGACAATCTTCCTGGACTTGGCTCCAAGTATTGGTTACTTCGATGAACTAAATAGTCACGGACCAATCGAATGGTCTGTCACTCATAGCACAGTCCCACTGCAGAACCGATATGGCATTGACCAATTCAATGGTCTCTTACAGTCACACTTTGTAGGATCAGATATGGCTACTGAAAAGTTACTGAGTCCTTCTAGAACACAGTTGATAATCTGGATACGGAAACAGTACATGAATAGAATCAGACATCTATTTTATGGAAACAATTCAGGTTGGACTATAATCCCTAGTCCCTTCCACCGGGTTACACTTGACACACGTCCATACTGGTGTAGTTCTTCTCAAGACCTGCCACTCGAGCTGTCCAAAGAACCATTCAAGTGTCTGAAGATTAGTTACTTCTGCGTTTAGGCAGAACCCCCGTCAGACGGACCGGTGTTCCCTGTCGAGCATGATTACTCAACATGCTGAAATGTTCCTGGCAAAAACAGAGTATCTTCTATCTTAAACGATCACAAACCATCATTTCCCACACGTGCACCTTCAGGGCAGTTGTATGTCTTGAAGCAAACTTTCACGCATGGTGAATCACATTGGGTACCTGGTGTGATGGAGTCTGGCGTGATAAGTAAAGAACTGAACCCTTCGCTCTGTCACACGAAGTGGTTTCCTGCCAACAACAATTATAGTTGACTGGGTCCTCCACAGGCAACCTCCTGGATGGTGAAACCAGCTCTCCAGTCAGCTTCCGAACTGTTCAAGGGCTTCTCAGCTTCCTTTTCATAACAGTCAGCCGAATCATGGTTGAGGTGAGACGCAACACAAAAATGGCTCACATTCAGGCCAGCGTCTGTTCTCTTCGAACAAAAGTAAGTGAATGGCTGGTTTAGCCAATTTCCCGCTTCGTGCCAACTCAATGCGCACAAGAAGCGAGTGCTTCTTGAGAAAAGATACTTTCTCGGGAAAACGTCATTCCCCGCCTAGAGTTTCTAGATCTCTCTGCACGGGAATCTAGAGCGATACCCAACATCACGGGTTACTCGAATTCCAGTGTTTCGAGACGATTCTAGATAATACGTCCTCCATCGGCTTCCCTCAGTCTATTTTTAGCTGGGAAAGTCCCCGATGACGCGCCAAAATAGTGCGGTATCTTGACGACCCAAGACAGATAAACGCGTTTCGTCACATAGGCCCCCACTTTAAGAGGATCGACCCCGTCGTTCCACTTCTACGCAGAAGCTGTCTATGTCGTTCGTTCTTCTTTCTAAGAGACCGGATGGCGGGTGAGGAAGTCTAACCCGTCAATATTGTATAGAATACTTTTACCACATTCGGTGGGGTGACAAGCTATTCAGTATCACGGGTGATCAACGCCTACTCCGCTACTGCGATCGGGCATCTCGCAGTGTCCTGCGGACCAGAGCTCCCGTCTCGACCTGATTTAACGATCGTTCCTGCCAGAGTTTACTGGACTTCTGCAACTCCAGCTTCCCCTTTCGAGGACCCAGCTGGATTGCAGTCGGTCGGATTGAGGGACCAAGGGTATGTGTCCGTTCCGACACAACCCACCTCTTCCGACCACGGTTCTCAGTGTAGCTAGCACTGCGGGTGTTCCTTTGGCCGGTCATGTTCCCCCGAGCACCGGGCTGAACCGAAGAAGGTACCTGCACATACATATAGGACTTCCTATGGTGTGACAGGCTTTCCGCTACCTGACCTGAACCCCGAACCGTTATTTCAGCGAATCTCTGCGCCCTTGGGCTGGTGGACTTATCATCGGGCTTCCCCTCATAGCGCATGAGGAGACTGGAATGGAAAGTAGTAGACTTTCCCAGGATCTCCACTCCATAGTGCTTGTGGAGCCCCACTTTATCCACTAGGAATGGGCCCTGCCACCCGATTTCGAATTCGTTCCCCTCGATTGGGAGGAGTACTAGAACTCGGTCTCCAACCTCTAAGGATATCTTCGTCTTCGTCCGTTTCTCAGGTGTGCATTTACGGCACTCCGGACAAGACCTAATATACCTGCGCACGTCGCCTGTCATTCCCGGCCACCAATAGTACCGGGATAGACATTTACTGGTTGTCCCTACAGTCAGATGTCCGGTTGGGGACCTGACATGTACCGTTCGCAGCAGATTAGCTCTGAAGCTCTCAGGAACCAACTTACGTTCCCTCTGCCTTTTCTCTGTCCCAGTCTGAATTAACGGTGACTGGTTATCAGAGTTGAACTTACCCTGAGTTAACGGGTTTTCATTGTTGGGCAACCATTCCGAACAAGGACACTCTGTCGCATCCTTGCTCCGAGCATTACTCATTCTATCCGGGTGAGTATTTCGGAGACTTACCTTTTCAAGACCCTCTTCCTCTGTATCTCTGACCTGCCTAGACTTAGGGATGCTAGGGTGTTCTGGTTTGCCCAGAAACACGTACTTCCGGCCCAGAATTAGGGGATAGAGAGGATCCGGTACGACTGCCGCCTGAATGCGTCCAGTAACGTACTTGCTCCGAATCTCCACATTGGCAATCGGGCAACGTAACGCCACAGCACTCCTACTGGCTGGCTGTATCTCCGTCATCTCCCCGGTGAGTTGCTCTGGGCCTGTCAGGTGGGATGCAATTACAGCTGAAAATTGCAATCCCGTGTCGTAGAGGCACAACACCTGTCGCCCATTCACTTCTACTCTCTCAACCACTGGAGGTCGTCTAGTTTCTCCATTCCCATCAACCGACTTCACTTTCCCGCAAGATCTATCCCTAACCTCTGCAAGACAAGCAAAGTGAAAGTCCTTGGGCTTACTCTTACACTCACTCGTTTTGTGAGTGCTGGACTTGCAGAATTTGCACCATCGTTCACTCCACTTCCTCTTTGGAGAACTAGGTGGGCTATTCTTACCTTGGTTGACGTTAGAGATCTTCTCTAAAGAGCCTACCTGTTTCTTTGGTTCATCAGAACCTTGGGTCTTCTTTGACTTCTTCTTTGACTTACCTTGATCCGGATCTTTCGATCTCGGATCTGTTGGACTGGTGTCCCCAGTCTCGCCATAGACTTCAACGTATCTTTCGGCTAACTTGGTGACTATATCCAATCTCTCAGCCCCATTCTCACCTAAGAAGTTTCGCAAGGGTTTAGACATTTGCATTCGCATCTGATCTACAACCATCAACTCACGCAAACTTTCATACTCCTCCCCAAATCCGGCCAAGGCCATCCATTTAAGAAGGTATGAGTTTAATCTCACACTGTATGCTGAAAACAGTTCACCAGGTTCTCGCTTCGCCGTTCGAAACTTCCTTCGGTATGAGTGCGCTGTGATCTCGAATCTCTTCAAGAGAGCCGCTTTCAATGCCGGGTAATCATTCTGTAAACCCGGTGGCAAGCGTGCATACACCTCATAACCTTCGGCACGGAGTCCCTGGGAGAGTTTCAAACACCATTTCTGTTTGTCTAGACCCATTGCAATAGACATGGCTTCATACTTCTCTAAGTATTGGTCTATCCGTTCCTTCTCGGGTTCGAACGGCTGTAAAGGCCATTTCATAGCCTGGTAGTCACGTCTACTGGTTGACTCTGAGCCAGGAGGTACACCTCCTCCCATAGCTCCATCAGTTACACCTGTAGCAGGCACTTGTGCCTCAAGTAGCTTCATTCGATACTCATGGTCACGTTTTTCTTTCTCGGCTTCCAACTCAAGCCGTTTCATTTCCGTATCAGCCGCTATCCTCTTTTCCTCAAGAGCCACTTTACTGGCTTCCAGTTCTCTTTCTGCTCTCCTCCTCTCTCTTTCCTCTTGGCGAAAATTTCTTTCCACCTCTTGGACATAGGATTTCAAAGCATCTCCTTCAAGACCAGACTTACGTCCAGTTTCCTGAACTTTGTCCAAGTCTATCTCTTGGGTAGACATGTTGACTATGATAGGTGGGTACTCAAGTATGTGTGGGTGAAGCAATACAATGAATCAATAATCAATAGTACTAACTAATCACCACAACACAAATGTCCGTCAGACAGTTAGGAGATAGGTAGAAGTAGTAGAATCTTATGTAGACTGAAGTAGAGGATAAAGACAAAGTCCCTATCCCTATGTGAGAGGTCTACAACACACAAAGATCTTGGAATAATCCCGGACGGGCCCCCACTCTGTAACGGAGTGTTTCGGGTTCACCTTGGGTAGTGAGAGTGAACCACACCCGAGGTGTCTCTAGCACTCCCGTGTATTCTAGCCCCAGGGGTTGGACGAGCAGATACACTTTTTTTTTTTTTTTCTCTGTGGTTGATCTCAGGTTATTTAGTTACGTCTACACACCCCTCCAGATTCTAGACCCCCACTAACTACCTACACCTGTTGAACAATGAACACTTAGGCATCGTCCGAGACCACACTCAATCATTATACAAAGAGCAAGTCAACTTACATAAAGTTTATTCTACCCTTGAGAATATAGAACTGAAATGAACTTCCTGATAGAAGAATCTATTTACACAAATAGAAGATAGAGTAGAGAAAGACTTAGAGATGTAGGTGTCTTCATCGAGTTGAGAAGTAGAGTGGATGCAGATGTCCCGTCCAGTCGGTCCGCCACTCACCCGGCTTCCTTCCAGTGAGATGCCTAGAACCTTGGAGACCACTCCGTCTCCCGAACGTGGAACCACAACAATAGAGTCACTGCTGGACCACACTTCACTGGACCAACTGCATCTATAACACTCCCACGGAGTCACTGGTAATACAGTTCTCGAACACTACCGAGTTGGAGACAATCTTCCTGGACTTGGCTCCAAGTATTGGTTACTTCGATGAACTAAATAGTCACGGACCAATCGAATGGTCTGTCACTCATAGCACAGTCCCACTGCAGAACCGATATGGCATTGACCAATTCAATGGTCTCTTACAGTCACACTTTGTAGGATCAGATATGGCTACTGAAAAGTTACTGAGTCCTTCTAGAACACAGTTGATAATCTGGATACGGAAACAGTACATGAATAGAATCAGACATCTATTTTACGGAAACAATTCAGGTTGGACTATAATCCCTAGTCCCTTCCACCGGGTTACACTTGACACACGTCCATACTGGTGTAGTTCTTCTCAAGACCTGCCACTCGAGCTGTCCAAAGAACCATTCAAGTGTCTGAAGATTAGTTACTTCTGCGTTTAGGCAGAACCCCCGTCAAACCAGACGGACCGGTGTTCCCTGTCGAGCATGATTACTCAACATGCTGAAATGTTCCTGGCAAAAACAGAGTATCTTCTATCTTAAACGATCACAAACCATCATTTCCCACACGTGCACCTTCAGGGCAGTTGTATGTCTTGAAGCAAACTTTCACGCATGGTGAATCACATTGGGTACCTGGTGTGATGGAGTCTGGCGTGATAAGTAAAGAACTGAACCCTTCGCTCTGTCACACGAAGTGGTTTCCTGCCAACAACAATTATAGTTGACTGGGTCCTCCACAGGCAACCTCCTGGATGGTGAAACCAGCTCTCCAGTCAGCTTCCGAACTGTTCAAGGGCTTCTCAGCTTCCTTTTCATAACAGTCAGCCGAATCATGGTTGAGGTGAGACGCAACACAAAAATGGCTCACATTCAGGCCAGCGTCTGTTCTCTTCGAACAAAAGTAAGTGAATGGCTGGTTTAGCCAATTTCCCGCTTCGTGCCAACTCAATGCGCACAAGAAGCGAGTGCTTCTTGAGAAAAGATACTTTCTCGGGAAAACGTCATTCCCCGCCTAGAGTTTCTAGATCTCTCTGCACGGGAATCTAGAGCGATACCCAACATCACGGGTTACTCGAATTCCAGTGTTTCGAGACGATTCTAGATAATACGTCCTCCATCGGCTTCCCTCAGTCTATTTTTAGCTGGGAAAGTCCCCGATGACGCGCCAAAATAGTGCGGTATCTTGACGACCCAAGACAGATAAACGCGTTTCGTCACAATGGCTGCATTTGCTTTTGCTTTCTGTATTCTTTTTACACCTTCACATTCGAAACGTCTATGGCCATACGCAAGGCAAAAATGACATTTTGTTCTATATTTCCTATGGTTTACCTTCCCCAGTTTTTGTGCTATAATAGTATTTAGGTATTCTTGATACGTGGGATTTTTATCGCATATTCCATTTTCTGTATGTGGAGTGCTACAATGTTTGCATAGTACTGGTTTTGTTTTCTGTGGTTTGTTTTGACAATCTATGGCTGCAGAGGCCGTTGCTTTCACAGTACTTTTCTGTTGAGTGTTCTTAACCAGCGTTATACTTTGGTTATAATATTCGCGGCATTTTTCTAGTAAGTTTTTGATAGGTTCTGTTTTGTGTTCTTCTAAATACTTTCCGCATTCGGCTGGTAGTGTTGTTTTTAGTTTTTCTATTAGCAAGAAATTTATTACTTGTTGATTGTTGTCTGAATATTTAATTACCAACATTAGTTTTCTGAAAGATTCTTGTAATTCACTTATATACTGGGTGAATGACTTGTCTGTGGATGGCTTCAACTTTTGTACTTCTACTTTTAGAGTCTCGAAAGAGAAAGAGGTTAGATAGTGTGTTAATATGTTTGTTTTACAACATTCATAGTCTGTACTTGACATATTTGGTATGATTTCCCGTAGTATTTCTCTTTTTATTGGTACGTATAAGTTGTACCATGCATACCACGAATTTTTTTGGATTTTGTAGTCTTGCATTTTCTTTTCAAATTTCTGTAGCCAATCACGTATTAAATCAGGTTTTCTATTACACTTTGCTCTGTCCTGTGCCTGTGTACTCTGGAAATAATCATGCAACTTTCCGCAATGTTTTGTGCCCCACAAATCTGATGGATCTGGAAGGTCTTCATCATCTGAACTCATTTTCTGTTAATTAATATTCAAATCTATTAATGATGGTATTTATACAAGCAAATCAAAGAATGCAGATTTGGGTATTTAGCAATCAAAATTAATCAACTTATCTTTATCTGCTGACTACTCGAACGCTTGATGTACAGGAACGTGATTCTCGTGCTGGTTACCGCTGACCTGGTCTGGTTACGCCGGTCGCTGTGTAGAACTGAAACCTGCTGTGGAAAGAAATGATGTTATTTTCGTTCTAACTTTGTTCATAAATCTCCAATTTATACAAAATTATGACTTGTTCTTCTTCTTTTCAAAAGCAGCGTTCTTTTATGCCATTTGCATGGGACTGTGGTTCATGTGTACTTCTGACACCATCATACCTGTCAGCGTCCTGACTACTGGCTCCGTCTAGCCCACTGGACTTGGACAGGCATATTATAACATCTACGATACATCTACTAATAACACATGAATACAATCAGAAACTGGCAGGAGCTATCTCCTGAACAATCATTTATTACAATATATTACAAGCTGACATCATGATCGCAGTTCGCGCTCAAACAATCGTTCACCACCAACAGCCACGCGCTAGCTCACAATGGCGATCTTTACACTGTCGCCCGCATGATCATTCACAATCAAACTTCACATCATCCCGCACATATCACAGTTAGTACATTCCTCGAATATCAATACACAACGTTCATCTCCATCTATCCGTCACAAACACTATCCTTCTATCGTTCTATCGTTCTATAGATCTCCACACGTCCGTCCCTATTCGCTGCCTCACACACACTGCCTCTCTCCTCGTTGACCTTCCCACATCACGTGGCTCTATTCACGGGCTTCTTGCCTGACCGTCCACTAGCCAAGCCGTGGTGTCTCTTACTGCCCTTTACCTCAGCTATGCTTACACTGACTCTCGCTTACATACCGGCACTTACATTCTTCCGTACATATAAGACCATGACACTTACCCACAACGATATCAGGTTATGTATCGTTAACCCATATACATAACAATAATCAGTTGTACTAACTATCAAATATATTCAACACCCCGCATGGCGAGTCCCCCACCATATAACAATTACCCATGTCATATGCTGGAAGGTTGCCCTACATGATGTGAACATATTCTGAGAAACGCTTCGTCATCACACAATGATTACCCACATCGTATGCTGGCAATGCATTCCTCCTGCTGTAAACAAACTCGATCGTGCGAGATTCACTTCGCCAGGTGTTATGTCAGTGTCTGTTAATTTTCCACTGGACAAATGATTGCCAATTCTATTGTAGTCAACTACCAACAACTACTTCTTCACTGAAATTGTATCGCCGTATGCCTTTCATCTGTATCTAAAATGCTACTTCAGTCTCAGCTCAACTAAGCCGCACCTTTCACTTCAGGTGACAAAATCACCCAATGTGGATACAATTAATGTACACTAACATGTATCGTTGTTTAATAAGTTATAACAATATTATCATCAATATATATAAAATAATATAATAAATATGCGTGATACAGATCAAGTTACACCGACAATCTAAAAGGATTAGCACCTTATGTATCTGCTCCTGTCCTTGTTCGTAGTGATCTGCAGATGTTAGTACTTGCTCTTTCAGCTACTGTCCTCTGTCACCTTGATGTCGTTCTTCAGACAGGATGATACGCCTCTTCGGGTCTTGGCTGTTGTCTGCCTCACTCGTCTGCGATACAGGAAACCACCGCTCACTGCTGCAACCTGCTTACTGCAATGAAAAATGTCTATACACCGTCAAATCACCACACAATATCACGGATTCCCTGGGCACACTTTCTATAGTTTGAAGTTGTGTCTGTCTCATGACGGCGACAAATGTCGGATCTAATTATGTATGCAAATTCCTGCCAGTACATGCTTATCACTATGTCCGTCCTGTGGCTTACAATGTTCCTTTCAGTGTTACTCGTAGTGATGATGTACACATAAACAAGACATCTGGTTGATTCGTAGAAAATACTTCTGTGGTCCTGATGGGTTTGTGTAAAAGATCCCGAAATAGATGTACGTATTGATATCAAAAGTGTATTGTCGTTACATCCTTGTTCTGTTCGTAGGAACGGCTAACTTTTTCCTCCAACGGCACAGCTAATCTTCTAATAATCCGGCAACACTGCCATACCTCCTTTCACCATGACATCTAAATGTAATGCGATCTGAGCAGGCTTTCCTTTAGAATAGCTGATGTTTATACACTGTTACTATCGTCACTTATGTCCTGGGTTAATTATCCACCGAGACGTGTACCCCATATCTGCCAAGAAGTGAACCACCTCTGCAATGTAACATACTGTCCTTCATTGGCAATATTTTAGCTCGTTTCTATCTAGCTTTAGTTTTCTGAATCGAACAACTTGAACTCAGTAATCGAACTACTGATATATAACATCGACACATTGCCTCAATTTTAAGTCCATATTTATTTCAGGCAGTATCCCATGAATCGTATGACATGCAGGCCATCAACACCATGCAACCATCACGCATTCCATCATAACTGCTCATGCCACCCTACTTAATAGAACTCCCATTACAGTCAACCCTGTCGCCTGTCCTATTACATATATCCATACTGTTTACAGTCACCAGAAATATTGCTAACTAATTACTCACGCCAGTACTTAGAGTATCGTCTATTATGTGACCTTCCAGTGACTCTTCAACTTAGATGTCGCTCATCGGATGTTGAGTCGTTTCTTCAGCTGGCTTCTCCAAGATCATATCATGCTGAACTTCTTGTTTCCTTCCTTGATCTCATCTCTATCTTTCAGACTCCCTCCATTCACTTCGTGTGCCTACGTTCCTTGATCGCTGTTCCGCGTCTGTTTTTTTCTGTCCTTCGCTCACTGACGTTCTCGTCACCAAGTCAGTTTTTGTGCGTTCAATGTGCTGTATTCTTAATTCCCGATTATTGCATTCTGCGACACATGGCAGGGTGGCCCTACCCCGGAGGGAGAGGGGTGGGTGGCCCTACCCCGGAGGGAGAGGGGTGGGTGGCCCTACCCCGAGGGGAGAGGGGTGGGTGGCCCTACCCCGGGAGGAGAGGGTGGGTGGCCCTACCGTATGGTTTTTGCGTTTACAGTGAACAACTACGGTAAGAATTAAATTGTAAGAAATATTTGCCTCCAAGAAGAAAGAAGTAATACTGTAATACGCAAGTAATATTCTTAAACAAATGTGTCGTTATAGCTATTTTTGAACACTCTTGTGGAAGATACCTTCAAGAGTTTACAGCGAGAGGCGCCATGACAAAATAACCTGTTGCAATATGGGAAATATACTGACTAATACGAAGATCACAATTACAACTAGAAAGCGATTGGTAAAGTGCTACACAGAACTTATAATGTTGTAGAGTAGGTATATGAAACATGGACAATAATCAGACAAGCGTAGAAACCTCTAATGGCAGTAGTCATGTGGATTCTGGGGGAAATGGGAAGACAGTTAATGCCCAAGCCCTTCAAGAAACAAATGAAAGCCGTAAACTTAATAGAGAAAGAAGACGAAGAAAGTCACGGTTGTTTGGATACGTTATAGGAAGAAATAAATTGGAGATCTTGATGAAAACTAGCAAGATTGATCGGAAAGGAATAAGGGGAATGCAGAGAAGTTAATATCTGGCTGGTTTAGGTACACGGTATGAATGGGACAAGAAGACTGTGCTGATCCACGATTCTGGAGGTCGCTTGAGATGGCGAAACATGATCACCTAGGCTTATCGGCATGTGAGAGGAGAGAGAGAGAGAGAGAGAGAGAGAGAGAGAGAGAGAGAGAGAGAGAGAGAGAGAGAGAGAGAGAGAGAGAGAGAGAGAGAGAAAATAGGAAGACATGTAAATTACAACGAGAAAAATAATGTTGAAGTATGTGTATAGGGATGTGAAAAGTAGACAATTAGCAGACAAGTTGAAGAACAGCTAATGGTTGTGGATGTATAATTTGTGAGGAAAATACAATGAATATCATGAAGAGATTATAAAAAAAAATAAGCCCTACAAGATACATGTGAAAGCTGTACACTAACTTTGAGAAATTATTCGCAGACCATGTGGTCACGTGTTAAGGTCAAAGTTCAATCTTGTCATTTCTGACATTACGAGTTTTCTGTTGATAAACAAACCAACCAGCCCCTCACCCTTTCCCCATAGTGTTACTCTATGACGCTTGGACTACACAGACATAGACATGTGAATGGGAGAGAGATAGAGAATGACATAGAGAGACACACACACAGAGAGAGAGAGAGAGAGAGAGAGAGAGAGAGAGAGAGAGAGAGAGAGAGAGAGAGAGAGAGAGAGAGAGAGAGAGAAGGGAAGCCTTCTTGCGCTTACACACTCTAAAATTACCCACACGGCGATAGAAAAGAAAATGAGAGAATGTACTTCGGCTATCATAGTTAGGTTCCCGTGGGCCGAATACCGATAGAAAAACTGGATGTATTATATAGATACCAACAGGGATTCGAACCTGTCACCTCCAAATAACGTCGGTGCCTCTCTGCAGGAACATTAGCAATCACGCGAGGACACATGTCCAATCTGTCACGTGAGATCAATGTGCGAAATACGATACGGGGATATCTCGCTCTCATAACCGGGATTCGTTATCTCGGACAAGATAGCATTTTCTCGGCATTATCTGATAATTAATTGTCACCTCCCTCCCTCCTTCCCCCAGTATCCTCCTACTCATAGGGTAGGGTCCTCCTACCCATAGGGCAGAGCCCTACCCTCCCTCCCTCCAGAGCAGGGTCTTCTTTCCACTACCCCCAGGGCAGAGACCTCCTTTTCCTCCCCACCAGGACTTAGACTCAGCTTACCGAATTGTGTTTGTCGAGCTTTATAAATATTACCCTGGTTCCATTTATTCGATTTTGGTCAATCTACATTCTGTGGTATTTTGTGTTGTTGAGGATTAAATATGCTATGTGTTTTAATCGAACACATGTGATAGGAAAATATGTATTTGTGATATAAAATAAGCTGTGCAATTTGTTGTAATAATTTGTTATATTAACTTAAATTTAATTATATTGACACTACATATAATGATTTTCATAATAAATTATTTTAGTTCAGGTTATATCCCTTTAGTTCTTAGTTTTATTGCAGATTCCATGGGAGATTATTTCTTATTTGAAATGTATGCCGTTATATTTAACGAAATGGTTTGTTGAAAATAATGACCAAGACAATTGTACAGTATATGAATAGTTTAAGAACGTTAAACAACAAAATATGTTATTAAAGAAAAACTGCGTAGCCGAAAGAGCTTTTAAGCAGGCAGAATCAGATACTGCTGTAAAACTTAAGCAGGCAGAATCAGACGCTGCTTTAAACTTAAGCAGGCAGAATCAGACGCTGCTTTAAAACTTAAGCAGGCAGAATCAGACGCTGCTTTAAAACTTAAGCAAGCAGAAACAGAGGAGGAAATAAGAAAAGCTGAAATTTTAGCCCGGAAAGAAGAGCTTGAAGTACAGCTAAAAATTGAACAGCTGAAAGCAGAAACTTCCAAAGAAAAGGAAGATAGAAAAGCTGACAAAGACCAGCCATATAAGAAATACCAAGGGTTGATTACATGTTACACCACAGGTGATTGCATAGCAGCTTTCACACACAATTTTGAATGTATTATGGATCATTACCAGATCCCACAGTCAGAATGGAGTATAATATACATGAGAAGTCTTTCTGGAAAACCTCTGAAAGTGATAGAGTCGATTCCAAATGACCTGAAGAAAGATTATCATTATATTAAGACAAAAATTATGTCTCATTTTCTGCTAGATGAAGCAGGCTACAGAGAACAGTTTGGTAAATTGTCTCCTAAACCAACACAAACGTTCTCTGATTACATCTCAGAAATACAGAATGTCTTTTCAAAGTGGCTGTCAGCAGCCAAAGTAAATGGTAATTTTGATAAATTGACAGATCTTATTTTGAGAGATAAAATTATGACATCTCTCCCACCTCCATTTTCAAAATTTCTATTAGAATGCCAGTGTGAAAGTGTACAACAGATGGAAAGTCGTGGCTCAGGTTATTTTTCGGCCAATAAGCAATGTTTCATTACTGGTTTGACTAGCACAGACTTTGTAGCAGCCGCTACATATGATAGATCTAAGTCAGTGCCCTACAACAAACAAAAGCCCTATAGGCAATCTACTGAACAGCTTAACAAATGTAAATATTGTCATTTGTCACACCACGAAACTGATATGTGTGACCAAAATCCTGGTTACATGTCATACTTACAAAACTACATAGCGAAGCAAGACAAAGAAAGAAAGATATACAGACGGAACACCAAATGCTTCCTTTGTAAAGCGTTAGGCCACTGGCGGAAAGATTGTAAAGCCAAAGCTATGTCCAGAAAGGCGAATGCAGCCATGATTGATAGTTCTTCATCAGAAGATGAAAGTATAGAAGATCAAACTGTAAACGCAGCACATTCTATTGATGTGTTTCAACACGACAAATGTACTATCTGTGATCAATTTCATGAGGATGGCATTTTGACATGTGGCCATTCCATTCCTGTTACAAATGAGGAAGCCAATTTAGTTGTCAACTCCCAAGGTAAATTAAATATCCACCATGGGTATATTAACGGCAGAGCTGCCACCGTTTTACGGGATAGCGGCAGTACACTCAATTGTATTAAGAGAGACTATATCTTACCATCACAATATAGTGGTAAATATGTTACATGCAGAACTTTCTCGGGTAACATCGAGAGATACCCGCTTGCATGGACATACATAAGTACACCAATCCTCACCGGAAAGGTCAAATCCGCAGCATTGACCAATCCTTGTTGCGATGTCATCATTGGTAACCTTCCAGATGTGAATGATATGCCACATGACGGTATTATATCCACTGTCACATGTAACATTGATAATACCATTCCACCACCATCACAAATCACCATTCATGATGTATTACCACCTGTAAATGAATGTATGTATGCCAATTCGGCAATGTCATCACAGAAATGTAGTTGTGTAAATGTAACACCAAGTTGTAATGTACATGATAACCTTGATATTACAAATGCAGTAACCAGATCTACTGCTCAAATGCAAGATCGAATCGATCAGACAGAGGCTTTACAGCTAATAAGCCCAGTTGTAACATCTCCTGGATCAACCAGGGAGAAATTTATAACCGCTCAAAAAGTTGATCGATCGTTGCAAAAGTATTTTAAATTAATAGGCCAAAAGCCACGAGTAGCAAAGAACGCTAAATGGTATTTGCTCTGAAAAACGGAATTCTGACACGGTACTATACCAAAGGTTCTAGCACTACAGAACAAACAGTGCTACCTTCAGAAAACCGCAACCAAGCATTACAGCTAGCGCATGACATACCCGTTGCAGGACATATGGCGTATGCTAAAACACGAGCAAGGTTACTTACTCAATTCTATTGGCCTAAATTTTGCAGTGATACCAAATTGTATTGCAGATCATGTGACCTCTGCCAAAAACTTGTTAAAAAGGGGAAACACCCGCAAGCAGAACTGCAAATCACTGATTTGGCAAGTAGACCGTTTGAAAAGATCTCGGTCGATATAGTTGGTCCTCTTAACCACATAACATCAAGAGGAAACAAATATATTGTTACAATAATTGATTTATTTAGTCGGTGGCCAGAAGCCATTCCGATGAAGAATATAACTTCCAAAGACATCATGGAAGTATTCTTCCATATTTTTGCAAGGGTAGGATTCCCTGATACCATCCTTTCAGATCGGGGTAGCCAGTTTATTGCCACAGCTACACAAGCATTTACTAGGATGTTGGGGTGAAGCAATGCTTTAACAGCCCGTACCACCCACACTCCACAGGTATCATAGAAAAGATCAACGGCGATCTTAAACATATGCTCTCAAAAGTAACCCAAGAACATCCCGAAGACTGGGACCTGCTATTTTATTTGCATATAGGGAAGTGCCACATTCCAGCACTGGATTCTCACCATTTGAAATAGTGTATGGTGCCAAACCACGTGGCCCATTATCATTGTACCAGTCTATACTGACTGAAAGTAAAACCATATTTACACCCATTTCATCGTATGAACATGTAATATCATTGCGCGATAGAATCATGAAATAATGTGTGTTAGCAAAAGAAGCACTACAAAAATCTTGTGCTATCTACCGACAATACGCTAACAGAGGAAATAGAACCATTACTCTGACACCAGAACAGGACGTTCTTCTCTTATTGCCAAGTGACAGACATCTTCTCATAGACTTATGGCAAGGACCGTTTAAAGTGTTACGACAAATTTCGACAGTAGATTACGAAATTGCTGTTAGGGACAAACACAAGATTTTTCATATTAACATGCTTAAACCATATTACCACAGGGACGACGAACAAGTAGAGACGACAGCAAGCACAACAATAGTGGACCAGACAGACGACAACGATACTGACGAGATACCAACACCAGTACTAGACACGACAACCAACCTACAGGACATAAAGGTAAATCCCAAACTGACGCAGACACAGACTGACAGTTGCAGACAAGTATTACAAGACTACAGTACAATTTTTTCTAACAACCCAGGACAGACAGACTTAGTGCATCATCATAATATTTTGACGTCTGACATCCCAATAAAATGCAGACCATATTCCATTCCTATAAACTACAAAGACAAATTACATCAAGAAATTATTGACTTAGAAGCAAACCATATCATCCGACGTTCACAATCACATTTTTGTTCACCCATTGTCATTGTGAAGAAAAAAGACAACACAATAAGACTCTGTGTTGACTATAGGAAACTCAACAGCATTACACAGTGGGATTTAGAACCAATGAGCAACTGTGAAGACATACTAACTGAACTGACTGACTCACGTTACTTTACTAAACTGGACATGACAAAAGGTTACTGGCAAATACCTGTACATGCTGACAGTATATATCTGACAGCATTTGCCACACCCTGGGGACTATACGAATGGTGCAAGTTACCATTCGGGCTAGTTAATGCTCCAGCAACCTTTGTCAGAATGACAAGACGACTTTTGACAGGCATTTCCAACATCATTTGGTACATGGACGACATTTGCATACATACAAGGAACATGACAGACCACATAAGAGCACTACAGCAGACATTCGACAGGATTAGACAACATGGACTGACAATAAAACCATCCAAAGTTGATATAGCCTTTCAAGAAATTACATTTTTGGGCTATAAGATCTCAAATGGCTTCATATCAACTGACGATAACATCATGTCTAGAATTTTGAAATTGCCGCTTCCGACAACCAAAAAAGAGTTGCGAAGTGTGTTAGGTCTTTTGAGTTACTATAGACAATTTATTCCTCATTTTGCTGAATTGACCAAATGTTTCACTGATTTACTAACAAACAAACATCCAAATGTGATTGTAAATAGCGAATGTTTAAGGCCTGCATTTGCGAAAGTATTATATTATTTTTTCCAGTGAACCTATTCTAAAATTACCTGATCTTAGCACTATTTTCAGGCTAAGATGCGATGCGAGCTCCGTAGCCATTGGAGGGGTACTGCTTCAAGAGCACGACCAAATATTGTACCCGGTATACTACGTCTCCCGGAAATTGAACACCAATGAACGATATTACTGCACGCCG
Organism: Cepaea hortensis; assembly: GCA_963921405.1. NCBI lineage: Eukaryota > Metazoa > Mollusca > Gastropoda > Stylommatophora > Helicidae > Cepaea > Cepaea hortensis. Next base: position 25,238,923 of record OY992885.1, on the reverse strand, counting down.
GAACTTGAAGCCCTCGCTCTTGTGTTCTCGGTACGTAAACTTTCGAGATTTCTTTTAGGTAAACACTACATTATTGAAACAGACAATAGCCCTTTGACATTCATCACCAGTGGTACCCCAAGTAACCACAGAGTGGCCAGATGGTCCCTTCTTCTACAGGACTATAGCTTCGAAATCAGACATATACGAGGCTCACATAACTCTCTGGCTGATCTTCTATCGAGATGTCCATACGACTCACCCATTAGCCAGGTAACACCCGAGCACATTGCAGATGGTGTATAAACTGCAACGTAAATAGTGCTCAACATCACAGCCAATTGTGACTTTATGTCAGGTACGCTGTGAGGAACAGTGTGCCTGGGAATGTTTTAATCTCCCATTGTAAATATATTGTGTACATATTATTATTATTATTATGTGAATGAATGGGTCGTATAATTGTGAGAAATGTGGAAGAATGCCATTATTATTGTAAATATGTAATATTATAAGAAATAGACACCACAAGTGTCATAGGAGAGTACTACAGGACCCAAAGACTTACTGAGCTTGAACAGCGCCAGGTAATCCTGAGTACAGCTACAAAGATGGTCCACGACGTTTTAACAAGTACGAATGATGACCTTGACAACCTAATCCGAGGATAAGACGGAAGAAGCGATCCAACAGCTGATGACAAGAGCTGGGTGCTCCGTATATTTAAAGTACATCTAAAACGAGAGACCTTGAGTGTGCAACAACACAGCTCTACACTTCCGTTAGATGTCCATATTAATTTGAAAGTTAGAATACCATAATAAAATGTTTATAAATTTATGGCAATTGTATGAAAATTTGGGTATGAAACATTTCCATATACGAAATTGTATATGTCGAGTTTTGTTAAATGTAATCTCAGCATCATAGCTTGATTTACTTTTTCACAAGAGTGACCTTTTGTGCACTTTTGTCAATAAGGATCAAATTATGACACTAAGAAAGAAAATTTTACTTGTAATTTATTTTGTTGAAAGCATGATAAAATTACTGTCCCTAATTTTTGTTCCATAACCAAGGGACATAACTAAATATTGTTGGTGATGTGTAAATATGTATTGAAACTACCATGTTTGCCTAATAGGTATCACGTCAATGTGACGTCATGTGTATATGGGAAAACTTACCAAAACTGAAGACCTTCATTGGATATTCTATGAGATAAGGGTAGATGTCCAATGTCGGAGTTATCTTATAGGTAGATTATCTTATAGGTAGATTATTTGTAATTTTTCTTTTTGGTGGAGAGGTAAGGGCAAGTTAGCCGTAACTACCGGACTGGCTGTGTCTCAGCGAGGTAAAAACCATGGAATTGATTGTACGTGACCAGTATGCTTGATGGGTAGGCATGGGATTTGTATGCATATTGTGTACTAATCACCTGTACATATTAAGACAAACTAAAAAGTTACGTCAGATGAAGTGCAAAGTTCGATTCTGACAAGATAAAGAACAGCTATATTGAGTACATGAAAGGAAAACCTTTCATGCGAATGAGGTGGGGGGGGGGAGAATGTCAGAGTCTCACACAGAGTGATAACTCGTTGTCTGCACCAACGCCCGACAATGCAATACTGATCTATTATAAGCACTACAGCTATAACGCGGCGTCTTCAACAACGCCAGGCAATCTACGCTGAGCGATACTAAGCAGTCGGCGGTCAGCTGGAACGCAGCGTGAACATTGAGGGGTCACGCGGGCTGACGCGAGCACAACTGTGTTGTGTGCTGAAAGTCCAGGCAGACTAGCCTTGGTGGCCGTTACGGACTGACGTGTGAAAGCGGCTTGAGAGTTTGATGCATGTCTTGAGAGCTAGCCTGTATGAACGTTGGAGATGGAACGCCTGTCTGTGTGACTTGTAAGTGGAGTGCATTGATGTATTATTATATTGATGTATTGATTGCTTGCATTTATAATGTATTGGATATTGTGAATTGTGTTTGCGCGAAGCTTGTATTGTTTCTGATGTGTGCAGTGCGCGAATAAATAGCGCGAATTATATTATCGGCTGTTAGCCTCGTGTTATTTGATAAGCATAGTTAGTATCACACTTGTCAAGATACGAGCCATATTTCTTGCCCTAAGCAAGACTTTGACACAGACAAGCGTAGAAACATCTAATGGCAGTAGTCATGTGGATTCTTGAGGAAATGGGAAGACAGTTAATGCCCAAGCCCCACAAGAAACAAATGAAAGCCGTAAACTGAATAGAGAAAGAAGACGAAGAAAGTCACAGTTGTTTGGATACGTTATAGGAAGAAATAAATTGGAGATCTTGATGAAAACTACTAAGATTGACGGGAAAGGAATGAGGGGAATGCAGAGAAGTTAATATCTGGCTGGTTTAGGTACACGGTATGAATGGGACAAGAAGACTGTGCTGATCCACGATTCTGGAGGTCGCTTGAGATGGCGAAACATGATCACCTAGGCTTATCGGCATGTGAGAGGAGAGAGAGAGAGAGAGAGAGAGAGAGAGAGAGAGAGAGAGAGAGAGAGAGAGAGAGAGAGAGAGAGAGAGAGAAAATAGGAAGACATGTAAATTACAACGAGAAAAATAATGTTGAAGTATGTGTGTAGGGATGTGAAAAGTAGACAATTAGCAGACAAGTTGAAGAACACCTAATGGTTGTGGATGTGTAATTTGTGAGGAAAATACAATGAATATCATGAAGAGATTTAAAAAAAAAAAATAACAAGCCCTACAAGATACATGTGAAAGCTGTACACAACTTTGAGAAATGATTCGCAGACCATGTGGTCACGTGTTAAGGTCAAAGTTCAATCTTGTCATTTCTGACATTACGAGTTTTCTGTTGATAAACAAACCAACCAGCCCCTCACCCTTTCCCCATAGTGTTACTCTATGACGCTTGGACTACACAGACATAGACATGTGAATGGGAGAGAGATAGAGAATGACATAGAGAGACACACACACACACAGAGAGAGAGAGAGAGAGAGAGAGAGAGAGAGAGAGAGAGAGAGAGAGAGAGAAGGGAAGCCTTCTTGCGCTTACACACTCTAAAATTACCCACACGGCGATAGAAAAGAAAATGATAGAATGTACTTCGGCCATCATAGTTAGGTTCCCCGGGGCCGAATACCGATAGAAAAACTGGATGCCAACAGGGATTCGAACCTGTCACCTCCAAATAACGTCGGTGCCTCTCTGCAGGAACATTAGCAATCACGCGAAGACACATGTCCAATCTGTCACGTGAGATCAATGTGCGAAATACGATACGGGGGATATCTCGCTCTCATAAACGGGATTCGTTATCTCGGACAAGATAGTATTTTCTCGGCATTATCTGATAATTAATTGTCAATATGCATTTACAGATTGTCGTTCTGTTGGTCCTAGGTTTAAATCCTGATCGAGAACAGGATAGTGGTTAAAATGAACTGGGTTCCCATAATCGACCGGTTCTGATAGACCTTGGTTCGGATCCCGATCAAAGCAAGGATACTGGTTACATTGAAATGGGTTATCACACTCGACCCGTACTAGTCCTAGTTCTCGCGGATACTTGTGGAATAGATGGAAGAGAGACGATAGACCATCTGTTACTATCCACCTCTAACCCAATAGCCACTCCGCCAATATCTAGCCACTACTGCATTCAGCCACCTCGTCTCTTATCAAGGAACGGAAACAGTTATCTAGCCACTCCTCCACTCGACCACCCCGTCCCTTCTTAACTGATTCATTGTCATGCGCCATTTTAATGGCGTAAATTAACATCCCGTGTCTGCCATGCGCCACTATAATAATGAAATGTTGACAGTTCGTTATTTGTTTCATTTCGCGGATCTTCTGTAATTTTAATGCTCAGTAAATGACGTTTGACACCGGGAAAATGTCTCTCATGCAAAAACGCTGACACGAGGTAGCAAGCAGCTCGAATTGAGCACAATATTTAGTTAAATTGTGCTTACTTATCTGATTTTAGCAATGCCAACGACCTGTGGATTTCGACCTCGCATATTTACATTTTCCATTTTGTGTGAAAAAGGTGTGCTTCACAAATACAACGTTTTAATTGAGTTTTATTTGTGTTATAGAGCAGTTCTTGTGATATTGGTGAAGAAAAGTGGTGTATTTATCAATATTCAGTAAATTTAACAGGATTATCTTCAAAGGATAAGATAAAAGCCTTGATAAGTGGACATTTCTAATAATTGTCAATTCTTTTATTAAAAACTAGCTGCCCGGCCCGGCTTCGCCCAGCCACTGGCGGGGAGCGTCTCATTGAATTCATATAAGTAGTAGTCATTATACATTCAAATACATTTCTCTAAGCGCACAGAGTACGCGTTCGGCCCTTGGGCACTCGAAGCTAATTTATTGATATTTTATTAGTTACCAGAGAATAAATATAACTGTTATATTTTTTTCTGTGACTAGTCTTAATAGAATAGATTATATTTTACTGCAATATATATTATCTCTATACACTTTTATTTTATTTTTATTTTTTAAATAACTGAATAGTGTTTTGGTGCCCGCAATTTTAAAATTGTAATGTTAATGAAAAATAACAAATAAAAATGATGAATCAAATATTTAAAATTTTTTTTTTTTTAGAATCCACTCTTCACTAATAAGAAAAAAAACAAAAAATAAAATATGTGTTAATTAATTTTAAATACATTATATATTTGCATTTAGAAAATTCCGATTAATCCAAGGATATTTTTATTTTATGTTGTATAATTTTAAAGTTATGGGTGAACCCCAAATATGATGTCTAATGAAGTGCTTTTGGATAAACAATATTTTTTTTTGTTTTTCCGTCTGGTGCGTACACGAAAAAATCCGAAGGTCTTCCGACGCGTGAGCATGCCACACATAGATGTCTATGTGTGAAGCATGGATTTTCCAACTTTAGTCCACACACTTGTAGCGACTGACCTATGCTTTGTTGATCGTCATGGCAAATGCGACTTGCACCGGAAGCTGCAGACGTTTGAAATCTTGTAGTGTACGATGAAACGCCCCAATCCTTTTTTGTGCGCCATAGTACATTCGTCCCATATAATGAGTTGACATGATTGGAGTACTTTACCCATTCCAGAATTTTTTTTGATATTTCATGTTGGTGTCTCAGTAATGTGCATATTCAACGGCAATTCCAGTGCTGAATGTGCTGTTCGGCCACCATCTTTCTTTCTTTCTTTCTTTCTTTCTTTCTTTAATGTAATTTGATTACTTTATGTTTGTTTTGTGAGCTGATGAAGGCGTTCTATCTTGTTTAGATTTAATTTAGATTAAAAATATCTGGGACAGAAGGCGGTTTAGTAACAGCTGTCTAGAACAAAATGAGCAATCAGACGTGTTAAGTGAAGCTGAGTCGCGAAGACAAATTATCGCAAACATCAAAAGGAGTCAGACTTCGGGGTTTTTTTTGGAGGGGGAGGGGCTGGAGGGGGATGGTGGAGGAGGTCAAATTATGAGCAGCAAAAACTGGAACATATTGTGACAACCAGAAAGATTTGCGGAAAAAGAGATAGAGTAAGACAGCGTGAGAAGATTCTTGACAGTCTTGTGTCATGGCACTGACGGAAATCAACTTACAGTATCTAAACTTCTTCTTCTTCTTCAGCGTTCCGAGCCATTGGGGTTCTTTGCTGCAAATACAATCCGTCTCCATTCGTCTCTCTGGCGGACCTTCTCTTGCCAGTCGTTGATTCCAAGTGCTTGTAGGTCTGTACATGTATTATCTCTCCACCGCCTTCTTGGTCTACCTCGGGGTCTACGGTCATTTATTTCCTGAGTGTAAGCGAGTTTTGTTTCCCTATTATCTTCCATTCTTTCTATATGCCCCAGTCATTGTAGTCTATTAGCCTTCATGATACCAGTGATTAGCGGGGACTTAAACAGATCATAAATGTCTTTGTTACTTCTTCTTTTCCACTCTCCACTTTGTGTATCCCTAATGGGTACAAAGATGCGTCTTAAAATTTTGTTCTCAAAGGTTTGTAACAAGGTTTCGTCTCCTTTCGTTGTACTCCAGGTTTCAGAGCCATACAGCACAACAGGTCTTATCAGTGTTTTGTATATTGTGATTTTGATGTTACGAGATAGCGCCTTTGATTTTAGTAGATGTTGTAGTGCATAGTATATCTTATTTCCAGAGTTGATTCTAGTTTGTATTTCTTCCCTTATGATGTTGGAGCAGTTGAAGATTGTACCCAGGTATTTGTATGTTTCCGTTCTTTTAATGGTCATATTATCTATTTGTATGTGGCCAGAGGTTTTAGCCATTCCGTCTCTTGAAATTACCATATATTCTGTCTTATCTTGGTTGATAACCAGCTCCATCTGTTGGGCTTTTTCCTTTAAGTGAGTCAATATTTCCAATGTCTTTTGTTCACTTTGCCCTATAATATCTATATCATCTGCATAACCAAGCAGCTTGGATGTTCCTCCAATATCACATTCCTCCTTTACCTTCCTTACAACTTTCTCTAGAGCCAGGTTGAAGAGTAGCGGCGATAGTGCATCACCCTGTTTCAAGCCAGATGTTATTTGGAAGGGGTCTGATTTCCTGCCTTTATATGTTACTATATTATAAGTATCTTCCATGCATAGTCTGGTCATGTTGATTAACTTCCTTGGTATTCCAAATTCCTGCATAGCATTCCATAGACTATTCCTATGGACACTATCATAAGCCTTTTTGAAATCCACAAAAATGTTATGGAGATCTCTTTTATATTCCCAATGTTTCTCGGCTATTTGTCGTAAGATAAATATCTGATCTATTGTTGATCTGTTTTGTCTAAAACCCGCCTGGTAGTCACCTAATATGTCTTCTGAATATGGTTTTAGTCTATTTAGTAATACTGTGGATAGTATCTTATAGCTTGTGGACAGTAGTGATATTCCTCTATAATTTCCACATTGGAACTTGTCTCCTTTCTTAAAGATAGGTATCAATAATGACTCTTTCCAGTCATGGGGTAATTCTTCTGTCCTCCAGATTTTTATTATTAGTTCGTATAGCTTTAGAATCTAAACTTAGTGATTGAATATAACATTTCCAGTGCCAAGGTACTGTAGCTAATAAAACAAAAAAGCGACCACAAACATTTATAAAAATGAAGTCCAATGGAATTAGACGCGGAATGTTTGTTAGTTGGAAAGAAAGTTAGTTGCGTGTCCTTTACAGGACGTAGCAGTCAACCCCAGCATTGTTTGGCTGTTCGTGATTCCTGGGCAGGTTTACGTTCAGTAGTTTGCCATTGTTTACTGAAAGATCGGCACCCATATCAGTTCATTAAAAAACCAACACAGCTGTGTTTCGAACGCGTGTATACGGGAATACGAACTGCGCCCTTAACTCCTTCGCCACAGATAAGCCGTTTTTGTTAGTGGAGATGTACAGTTATATATGCCATGTGATTGTATACACACTGGTGTGTTACCGAGGCTGTTAACGCAGCAAAGAATATAATTATAGTTATGTAACATGCATGTGGTAAATTTCATTATTTAGTATAGAGGTCGAAGAGAAATAAAAAGATGAATTAGAACATTTTCACGTATCTAAAATTGATGCATTATGTTTATGAAAACTTTGAAGATGCCTTAAAGTTTTTACCACTTTGTTTATAACGCATATGACAGTAGATAACTTCTTTAAACATTTTATAAAACTGTAAGAAAAATATAAATTATTTAAATTACATAATATAGCAATGCTACTAAACGTGATGTCCCTTTGATATAACTTTTCTTAAGTTAAGTTCCCTTGCAGTATTTTAATTAATGTTGTTTCATTACGTGCAAACCTGTTTTTACAGTAACTATCTATGTCACTTGAATTCGCGGGAGTGAGAAGAACATATGTACAAAATTTCATCTCAATCGGATGGACCGTTCGGGAACGCATAAAGGACACACACACACACACACACACACACACACACACACACACACACACGCACACACACATTTTCTTTTATTTGTATAGATGTTGTTACATTATGTATCACTGTTGTTGTAATTTTTCTAACCTCTTTTATATTTATCAACACTGCCATGTTCCCCGTATAATCGTCTTTAATTTCTTTTCATAATACAATATATCTGCTACCATTTTAACAATTTTTAAATCATTATCGTGACATATTTCTACTTCCCATTTTCTGCCATAAATTTCTGTTTGATGGGGACCCACTGTTTGTTTGGCAGAGAATCAGTTAAGAAATGGAAGCACTTATCTAGCCACTCCCCCAATCGACTACCCCTTCACTTAACAAGGAACGCAAGCACAATCTAGCAACTCCTCCACACAGCCACCCCGTCTCTGGAGAAGGAACGGATGAACATATCTAGCCAGAAGTAGACAAAATAGACCCTCTTTTACTTCCCACCTTAAACAAGCATCCCAGAGCCACACTTCCAACTCCTCCACCCATCTATTAACAAAGAACGGAGGCACTTATCTACCTACTTTTCCACTCGGCCACCCCAGTTATGTACTTCTCTGTCGTCCCTTAACACGGAACGTGAGCACTTATCTAGCCACACTTTCACTCGACCACCACGTCGCCTTAGTGACGAAGACCAAAAGCAGTTATCTGCCTTTTGCCCTAGCAATTTGAAAAATGTGGGTTCTGCCCATGCCAGTTTCTTACATTTTATTCGTAACGTCAATAGACGTAAAGAGGGGGTTGGCTGGGGGTTGACTTGAAGCTACATTTTCGGTCATAAACAACCTTGTATACTACTTACTACTACTACTACTACTACTACTACTACTACTACTACTACTACTACTACTACTACTACTACTACTACTACTACTACTACTACTACTACTACTACTACTACTACTACTACTACTACTACTACTACTACTACTACTACTACTACTACTGCTACTACGACTACTACGACTACTAATGTTAGTACTACTACCACAATTATTGTTATTAGTGTTGGTTGGCCATCAAGAATGATAATAACCATTTATTTCATTCAGTGGGGTTGAAAGTATGAAGTGAGTTCTAAAATGGCAGATAAGGCCTATTTTTGGCTCGAAATGTTCGTTGAAAATGTAGGCAAAGAGTGCTTGACGTTCCAGGAGGAGGATCTTCTGCGGTGGTTTTTCTGTCCAGCCATTTCTTCACAGCTCTTGCAGTCCTGGTTGCTTCACAGGTGACTTCACCCTTGCGTAATGATGTACGCCACAAATTTCAGTCTTTCGGCAGCGGTCTCCCAGGTGTCTGGATGAATTACAAAAGCTTTCAGTGAGATTTTCAGAGTGTCTTTAAAGCGTTACCTCTGGCCGCATTGGGAGCGTTAACCACAACGCAGCTCGCCGTAAAACAATGCAATTCTTTTAGGGTTCCTGTGATATGGCATGCGAGTTAAGTGACCAGCCCAGTGAATCTGATTCTTCATTAATAGAGTGTGGATAACGGGCATTGACGTTCTTTCTAGAACTTCAGTGTCTGGGATCTTGTCTTGCCATTTCATCTTCAATAGCTTCCTAAGGCAGACTGTGTGGAAGTGGTTTAATTTCCTCGCGTGTAGCTGATAAACAGTCCAGGTTTCACAAGCATATAGCAGTATGGATAATACAACAATAATAGTCAATCTGAATCCAGTGGCAAGACATGTCAAGACGACTGGAAACGAATACAGGTGCAGTGGATGACCACGGCGGTCTACACGCATTGTCGTGCTCATTGCGTTCCACAACGCTTTGCAAGTAAACGCCATTTTGCCCGTTGAATCAACAATGATTTCTTCTGCGCACTATGCCGAGTCCTGTCTTCACATTCTGAGTAGACATACCCTAGTTCACCGATATTTTTTGACACCAACTCGGCTACCCTTGCCTGGTTTTAGTCAGCCTGTCACAGCTGTTGCCCGGGGGTGGCCGCTGTCGCATGCTGACAGCTACTAGGAGCCACAGTCGGGAGCTGGATGTCAGGCTTGGCCCAGAGTTGACCCGGAGAAATCAATTGTTATTATTATTACTACTAAGGCAACCAGCTTTCTTATTTCCTCTTCTTCACGTCTCTTCATGGCCTTCTTCTCGCTGCCGTTATTTGTCTGTCTATCTATCATCGCAAATTACATCCATTATCACCGTTGGGAAATAAAAAAAATCAAACATCCCAAAACTATAAATAGACACGGGACAACTCCGCGCTCTCCTTGACATGCCATTGCCTTTGCCCCTAATGTTTACCCCAACAAGATTAGCCGCGGATTTCTCCCACTCTGCACGCAAATGACAAGAATGCCAAATGAACACACGGACACGTGTTTGGTTTACGCAATAAGCAAAGAGGCACGTGTCTAGTTTCTCACAGCGTAACCTAAACCTGTTGGCTGTTAGTAAGTCTTTGAACTGACACGTCTCTTTGGCGGCCATATTGTTTTAGAATAGCGAATTTTGCTGTGTATTTTGACACTTTCAGATTACACCGCTCCCTACGCGTTTGTGGCGAATGACGAGAGGGGAAGTTGTACAATGATGTTCTGTGCGTCGTGGTATGAGATGGGGTTGGCGTTTCTCAGAAGTGTGGTAGCTGCCCAGCAGAATGGAGTCTATATCGATCTACATCATCGTGAATAAAGATTAATCACTGTAGCTATAAGGTGGTATGTGCCGTCTCCGCAAAGAAGGTTAGCATCCATGGATCTCCAACACTGTCTCTCTATGTGATTGTACATTCTGTCAGACTGCAGTTCGTCCATCCTTGATGTTATCTTCCCACTTGTATAGTTGTCCACAGTCACGCTAGCCAAGGGAGACATTTTGAAGACAGTCTATGAATGATTGCTAGTTGAAGATTCAATAACACGTCAAATTTAACGATGCTTGTGTTGGAAATTCAGTAAAGATGTAGCGCGCTTAATCTTTCACTTCTGACAATGAAGTAGTGAGTTCGCTTCACACGACGGTCAGTTAGTCGTGAATGACCATTTCACGTCCAGAAAGCTGTCATTGTCATTTACTGACGATAGTACTTACCGGTGTAGGGCAGGGTGGACTTGAGCCTGAGGAATTAAGGCCGCATGGCAATTGCGGTCGCCGCGAACTGTGCAGGTTAGAGTTTTCTTTTTGCCCCGGACAGAAAAAACTCCACACCTTAAGGAGGATTCGAACCCAGGTCTCCTGAATGAGAGCTCGGCATTCTAAGAAATTGGCAAAATCTATCAATCGGATGCCGTCTCCACAGAGAAGGTTGGCTGCAATGGACCTCGAACTCTGACTTTTGCCTTGATTGTATATTCTGTCAGAATGCTGATGGCTCATCTCTCAATGTTATCTTTCCACTTGTTTCGTTGTCTATTTTTGCTGGCATGCTTTTAAAGTTACACTCCACTATGGTGTTTAAAAGAGTGTTATGTCTTATTGTCAAACTAAACAAAGTTAATTGCATATACTTTACAGTCAATACCAGCACATTATGCTGTTGTGATCTCTTGGTAAGTTTACGTTTAGTAGTTTATTATTGCTTTCCGAAAGACCGACACCTATACCATTTGGTAACAATCCAACGCAAGGCGGTCTGCTGCCAATTCGCCTGCAGCTGTGTTTCGAACTGTTTCCGTAACTCCTTCGCCACGGAGTGTTGGCAAACTACTGAACGTAAAATTGTCTAGTAAATAACAAGCAGTCAATAGAGACTGGGTGTGATTGCAGCGTCCTGCAAAATACATGCAATTTTTAAAACTGCGTTGGTACGTGTTAAGGAGATGTTTGGCTCTGACGTCAGCACTGATGAATTTTTCACTATGTGGACAAAGAAGTAAAATTGAATACATTAAACAGAGGCTAAGAAAAGTAAATTTAACAAAGTCATTACACGATCAGATACAGAAATAAAAAAAAAAAAACATAATGATTGTGACAAACAGATACAATGCATTGGGTAAAACACAAAGTTATTATGAAAAATGAGAAATGCCGAAAAATTCCATCCATCAAAAGAGTAAAGAGATATCGGAAAAAAGACGAACAAGCAAGAAAAAATGAAATTGCAAAGATAATCAGAGGGAAAAAACAGCAACTTGATACTATTTATAAGCCATTGTCCTAGATTTCAGATCTTGTAGGCTGTCAGTATTGTTCTCCCCTTTCCATCCATTGTAATCATAGAATATTACTGTAATACGTAAGTTGAAAAGCTTCAGCTTCCATGAAATGGCCGACAGTTCACACCATTATGTTGCTACAGGCAAGGTTGCAATATGTCACATCGGTATGTCGCCACGCGAAAGGTTGCAACATTTCACATCCGCATGTTACCATGGTAAACGTTGCAACATTTCACATCCATATTTCGCCACGGAAAAAGCGCACTGATTCACACCCGTATGTTGCCACAGGAAAAGTGCAATGATTCACATCCGTATGTTGCCACAGGAAAGCTGCAACGATTCACACCAGTAGATTGCCACAGGAAAGATGCAACGATTCACACCAGTAGATTGCCACAGGAAAGATGCAAAGATTCACACCCGTAGATTGCCACAGGAAAGATGCAACGATTCACACCCGTATGTTGCCACAGGAAAGATGGACAATTCACACCCGTAGGTCGATACAGGAAAGATGAAACGATTCACACCCGTGTGTTGCCACAGAAAAGGTGCAATGATTCACACCCGTAGGTTGCCACAGGAGACGTGTAACTGTTAAAATATTTACCAGAAACAGTTCAGAAACATAGAGACTCTCTACACATGGTCATTAAGAGAACGGGATTAAGATTATCTTCATCTTCTTCTTTCTGCCATACGTCATTGATGATTACTATATCAGGTGATCGGAGGTGTGAATTAGGGGTGACAACACCTGCAGCTAGTTAGTGTAAACCCGTTTCTATGTACGGTCTACCCATCGAAGTCCTGAGTGTCGGTCATGTCCTCTGCTTACTCCCTGCCACACCATTCTCTCCAGGCTGTGATAGTCTATCTGTTATTCCACACTCGAAGTCCTGAGTGTCGGTCATGTCCTCTGCTCACTCTTGTCGACTGAAAGGCTCAAATATCGCAGCTCTACTGTGAACAGGCAGTCGCTGTACTTAAAGGGTTACGAATACAGTTCGCAATCCAGCATACCGCTTTCGAAACACTGCTGCGGGTGATTTGCAGGGTCACCGCATTACGCTAGCTTTCATACACTGGTATGAGTGCCGGATGTTCAGAAAGCAATTTCATAACTACAGAACGTAAACTTGCCAAGACATCACAAAAAGTCAACAACAACAGCAACAACAACAACAACAACAACAACAACAACAACAACAACAACAACAACAACAACAACAACAATGCAACAAAACATTAAACTGGCACAACGCAGTTAGGTTCAAAACAAAACAGAAAATATCGAAGAAAAGACTAAATAAAACAAAAATGTCACGGTCTGGGTGGTGATTGTTCGTCATCCTGCACGATCATTAATCTTGGACCATGGCTGTGTTGTCATCATCCTGCACGATCATTAATCTTGGACCATGGCTGTGTTGTCGTCATCCTGCACGATCATTAATCTTGGACCATGGCTGTGTTGTCGTCATCCTGCACGATCATTAATCTTGGACCATGGCTGTGTTGTCGTCATCCTGCACGATCATTAATCTTGGACCATGGCTGTGTTGTCGTCATCCTGCACGATCATTAACCTTGGACCATGGCTGTGTTGTCATCCTGCACGATCATTAATCTTGGACCATGGCTGTGTTGTTCCGATTATTATGTGTGGCCAAACCATCCTGGTATGTCTCTCTTTATCTTTCAACACTTTCCCCCATAAGTTTGCAATTTGTCCTTAAGATTTCAAGAGTATTTTTTCTCAACACGTCCCCTCAAGATCTAGCAGTCAATTTACAATATGCATTTATGTAGTGCAATATTGTCTCATTCGTTTATCTGTGCGTATTATGTAAAAATTCAGAAATAACATCATATTAGCGGACTTCAATGCAAAAGTAGGAAATCAAGGTGATAGATACACAGTAGGTAACTATGGTTTATGAGAGAGAAATGAAAGAGGATACAGACTCGTAGAGTGGGCAAAAGAACAGGAAATGATTTTAGGAAACACCTGGCTTAAGCAGTTATGTACAAGAGATACAGCATGCAGGGCGATGCGCTACCTTCTTGATTTTCCAACCATTGAAGAGAGAATACAAGTTTGCAGGGCACGCGCCTACCTCAGAATTAACGCAAACACACAACACCCACTGCATAGTGAAATTAGGAAGGTGAAGGGCAGCAGGTTAAAAAGAGGACGGTCGTGGATGGGTCAAGCCGAAGACATTCTTCAACAGGTGTGTTCACTTGAGGACTTAGAACCTGGCGAGGAGTGGGTGCAAGTGCCAACAGACTTCTGCACATCCTTTTCAGTTTGCATCCAACTAGATAGAAAATGCAGACAAGAAAATCCGGCTGCTGTTGTGGCTGAAGTACAAGCGTTGATTTTCGAGAATTCGCTAGACGGTGACGCGGTCATCTACACAGATGGGTCGGTCGTCCGACATGTGAGAAGCTCATGGGCCTTTACAGCTCGGGCCGGAGGGAGAATTGTGAAGGAGGACTCTGGTGCTTTCACTGAAACCACAAGTAGCCTGACCATGGAAGTCATGGCAGTAAGTAAAGAAATAACAGGGCTCGAGACACAGACATTCACCAGGGCTTGTTTCCTTAGCGACTCAATGAACATGATCAAGAGGATAGAGGAGGGGTCGATCCGAAGAGAATGGTTGCTGCCTCTGAAGCGGTCTCGGCTGGCAAAGATTAGTTTCATCTTCGTGCCAGGGCATGCGGGAGTACAAGGAAATGAGAGGGCTGACAAGCTCGCAGGTGAGGCTACTGTGGAGGGCGGACGCGCCATGGACCAGGCTGACATTCTGAATGCTCTACGTGATGTGAGACTTTTGCGAGAACCAAGTGATGACTGTGAATCTACAACAATGGCCAGACTGCTAGATCAGTAAATTAAAAGAGGAGTGGCCAAACAAGAACACTACGCAGGAAGCCAAAGAAGATTGATAAACCAACACAGAACTGGCGTCGTTAGCCGCTACACGCTGCAGGATTTGCTGAGGAGGGGATCCGAGCACTTATGGACTGAATGGTTCGATGTGCAACGAGGATGATCTGTCGACTAACTAACTAACTAACTAACTAACTTAAGCAACACCCTAGAAGATTAGGGACATGGAGGAGTCCTGATAACAGGATTAGAAACCAGATTGACTATATTCTGATTAGCACAAGATTTAGAAACGCGTTAACAAAAGCAAAAACATTTCCCAGTGCTGATTGTTATAGTGACCACAAATTATTTACAGGAACATTGAGGATAAAGTTGAAGAAAGTCAAGTATGTAACAGGAAACACTAAATATGATTTGTGTTTATTGAGTAATGACAAGGAAATACAAAACAAATTCAACATAGAAGTACAGAACAGATTTGATATATTGTCTGATCTGGAGATCATATTCCAGGATGTGGATGATCAATGGGAAATGTTGAAGAATTCAATCAGTTTGGCTGCAGAATCAACTATTCCAAAATTAAAGAATGTGGGTCATAAGAAATGGATGACTGAAGAAATTTTACACCTAATGGAAACAAGAAGACTAAAAAAAATAATTCTGTCAAATATGAAGAAATCCACAAAGTCAGAATATTATGTAAGGAGGAAAAAGAAGCATGGCTTGAGGAAAAGTGCTTAGAAATTGAAAAACAACACAACAGTCAAAATACAAAATTAGTGTACAAAGGAATTCAGGAACTTACTAATAAAAAAAAACAAGTACATCAACAGGCTGTCTAAAACCTGTCAAACTCATAATAAAAAAAGATCAGATTATACTTGTATGGACAGATTATGTGAAAAACCTTTATGAGGATAACAGAGAGGAACAGTATGATATTAGATTTAATAATGAAGGACCACCAATTTTGAAGATGGAGGTTCGAAATATTCTTAAATATATATAAGCTGGCAAGGCCACCTGTGCAGTTAACATCACAACATAAATGATTAAAGCTTTAGAACAGTGGTTCTCAACAGGTAGGGAATTCCCCCCCCCTCCCAGGGGGGAATTTTAGGGTTTCTGGGGGGGGGGGGGAATTAAGATTATTTCAAGATCGCTTTAATACAAGAACCAGTTACTTGATATTGTTTTTCCCTCTAAATTTTACGGTTCTGTACTTCTCGCCATAATGAAATTCGTTTTATAACGTAAGTAGAATCGCAAATCACGTTTTATGTAGATGTCTAGAGTTGTTCTAGTATGTGTTATTAAATTTAGCTTCCATTTTTATGTATACTGTATAAGGGGGTTGGGGGGGGGGGATTTATAGGAAGAAAATTCAAAAGGGGGGAATGACGTTCTGAATATATGGTAAAGGTGGGCATAGGTAAAAAAAAATGCTGAGAACCACTGCTTTAGAAGAATATGAACTAGATCAAGTCACCGGACCGCTGAACACATTGTATGATACTAAATTATGTAACTTTGTATTCATTGCAATCCCAAAGAAATCAGGAGCCATGGAATGTGATCAACATAGACAATTAATATAATGAGTCACATCACAAAGATTTTGCTACGAATTATCATGCAAAGAGTGAGGAAGAAATTACAACCTGAAATAGGGGAAGAACAATGTGGGTTTGTAGAATGAAAGGGTACTGTAAATGCTGTGTATATGCTGCGAACAGTTATTGAACGTGCTATAGAAGTAAACAAGGATATACATCATTGACTACACACAAGCTTTTGATAGAGTTAGACATGTCAACATGGTGGCTATGCTTGCAGATCTACAAATTGATGGGAAAGACATTAGACTTATAAAAAACATATATTGGAAACAACAAGCTGCCATAAGGATTGATAATGAAGTGGGAGAATATCAGCCTATTAAGAGAGGTGTTAGGCAGGGATGTTTAATGTCTCCAGATCTTTTTTCCCTGTACAGTGAAAATATTTTCAGAAATGTAGAAGATATAATGAAATCATCATTGGAGGACGAAACATCAATAACATTAGATATGCAGATGATACAGTATTGATTGCAGACTGTAATATACTTTATTTTCACAAACATAACATGCTGTAAATATTTCCCATCGACAATTAAAGTCTGAACACCACAACAGGATTGTTTGTTCCACAATTTTACGATCCAAGATTGAATATATCCCATTTGCAACGAAAAATGTGGACCGGAAAAGCCAGCGTATAAATACAGCACGCAAAGCTGACGGCGGTCTGTTTTGTTTACCAGCCCAAGCAAGGGGAACAGGAGAAGATTCGATGAGCGGAGGGAGTGATAGTCTCTTCAAAATCAACTTACCAAAGATAACTTAGTCTTAGTTAGGTAGATGACGACGAACATCAGCCCACGACATCGCATTGGAAAAATCTGAATTCTGTCACCGAAGTGTTTGGAAGAAATTCATTTAACATGAAAGGTAAACAGAAATATTTATTTAAATCTTAGATTACATTGTGAGTCTTTTTCCCAGAAGAAGAGATGGTAAGTGGATTGTTGAACCCATGTGGTGAGTTCTTAAGAAATTAATTTAGTAGAAACTAAATTATAATATATTTAATTGTTATAGTTTACAGATAAACTATACATTAAGAATAACCATAGTGAGTTTTATTTTTCTCCCAGTTAAACAACTGATTTAATGTATAAAACATTAGACACAGGTTGTGCATTTTATTTCTTAAAGTAAACTCAGTCAGTGGTGATTTAGAGTAGTGGGTAACTTAATATGTAAGAAAACTCAGAATCCTTAGTGCAGTGGTAAGGAAACTATTTTACATGTGCCCACACTGGTAAGAAGAAACTATTTTAAATGTGTAAACACTGGTAAGTCAAACTAGTGTAATGTGTATAGTCAAGTATATTTGAGCACATGCAAAGACAAGTAGTTTGTCTTATATTTCATGAACACATGGGAACAAAATAGAGTCCTATATGTATCATAATGTGTGTGATGTTAAAGCACACATGTGGTAAGGCAATAATATTTTCATTGTTGTCAAACATGTGGAATTAATAATATTTATGCCACATAATAGTGCGTAATCAACCGCTATACAAGAATGATTATGGTTCATAATGAAAGGATGCGGATGAGTGTATCACATAAAATTGTATGTATTTGATGAGAGCACCCAGGTGGTGAGTCAAATGTAATTTCAATGTTGTAAACATAGGGAAGTAATATTTGTGCCACACAATAATACTTAGTCAACCGGCATGTTAGAATTGTTAAGACTCACAATTCCTGAATGTAGACTGAGTAGATCACATACATCCATGAGACAATAAGGGGGGGGGGCATGTGTATTTTCATTATTGCTACACATGAGGAAGTATCCTGTGAGAATCTCATAATTATGCCTAATAATCACATAAATCTATGTCATTGCTGAGAGAATGTCTGTGAGGATTCATGTGTGATTTCATTATTGTTAAACAGATGTGAATGTATCATTTGATAAACCCATCAGTATGAATGACTAATTATCATCCAGGAAATATTATAACTTCTGATGAAGGATGAGGATGAGCATGAATGAGGTTCTAATGTAATGTCGTGTTAAATCTGTGAAGTTATCACGTGTAAAGCACAGACATATACTAAGTGTCATTCCTACAGATATGATGTGTCTGATGAATGAGTGTGAAATGTGAGATTTCATTGTGACATCAATTATGTTAAACATTTCAAGTTATCATTGGGAAATCACATAAGTATAATTGCATGCCAGTATAAAGGATATTTGATGAATGATTCCTGTATGATTATCCATGCACATATAAATATTATGTCTGAGTAGGAGTAGTATGAGTTAACAGTCAGTCTCATGATAGAAGGCAACTGGATGTATAATGCCATGTCTATCACCAGAGAACTTGCTCGGCATACCTCATAAACTGAATAATAATTTATTACACTCCGATGCATGACAACACATTGCATGAAATATCACTTATCGTACAATCATCTCGTTTGGTGCCCAAGCACGATGCATCCCATACTACTTTACTCATACTACAATCATCTGGTTTTGTACCTTAAGCAAAATCCCACTTTGTATTTAATGTCACTCCTGTTAACATATATGGTCTAGTGTAATGATAATAATGTAACACAATGATGATGATGATGACTGTAGTGTAATGATAATAATGTAATCATGATCATGATGATGATGATAGAATGATGTAATGATTATAATGAGCATGATGATGATAATAATGATTATAATGAACATGATGATAATTATGATAATGATTATAATGAGCATTATGATGATGATAAATGAAGTACAACCTTAATATAGAGACGGTGAAGAGGAGCGAATATACTCGCCGTAAAACTTTGGACTAGAAAAGAATTCACCTGAATACTATACAAGAATGGATACCTTAATGCACTTATATTGCTTATAAACAAACACTCATCACAATGGGGAATGATTTTTAAAAGATCTTAATGTATGAGACCCTTTTTCTTGAATAGAAAAAGATGAAAACTTGGTACAGAATAGGATGGGAAACATAGTTGTAAATTCCAAATTAATCAAGGTATTACTTAACCGGTAGACCTAAGGACAGGCATAGGTGAGGATGAAACAGCGCATCTGCTAGTCTAAACATTGAACACCATATAATGGAAGATTGAATGGTGAGCAACCAATTAAGTTGTGGATAACTATTTGAGAGCTCAAAGACTCTTTACCTTCCACTGTTTATTTTTCTAGGATCACAATTCTTTTAAGTATTTTCCTTGTGATGTTCTTGAGAAAAATATAGAATATTTCAGTTCTGATGTTCATATTGATGATATCTTTAGATTTATGATGGATGCTGAAATTTCAGGTAGTGGTCCTACTCAGATAGATCCAGACCAGACTTTGTGAATGCAGCACTTTGTGAAAGTAGTAGTAGCAGCTTGACTGAATGCAGTAGCCACTTAACTGAGTGAGGCAGCTGAGATAGTGAGGCCAAATACTATTCCACAACAATTTCCTGCCAATTTTTACCACACTTCCAGGACAGGTATAACATATCCTTTAGTCTATGTAAAGTGGGGCGAAAACCAGTGAGCCATAATAAATCTAACCGGGGAAAAAATAAAACAAGAATACTCAAGAATATAGTATACACTGACTGAATGCTACCGATATCCAAGAACTGGATGGGAGACCAACCAGGGTGTACCCCGTTTTCTTCCACAGATTATAACTAGGCCAGCAGAAGAGGCCCAATAAGTATAATTAAGATCGGATAGAACACTTAGGACGATGTATGATACAGTGGCACAGACAGGAGATAGATAATTAGTTAGAGATGAATATGTAAATAATCTTGTAATTGTACTGCATTGATTGTTGTATGCTATTACATGTATAATCAATAGCTCCATTTATGTATATAATAAATGATGAAAATTACGGGTTATTTTCTCTTTTGAGAGTTCTCTTGTCATAGTAAAATTGTTGTAAGCAATTACCCTAGATTAATTATTTAGTTGGTAGAGGAGAGGCAAGGAACCACCCCTAAGGACATTTGGGATACTCAGTAAAAATGTCATTGTTTTCCTAGAGGTATTCCTTGGTTCTCCAAAACTCTATTTAATGGTCTCAAATCATTGAGCCAGTAACAGCTAAATTAATTTTAACGGACAGGAGCACATTGAGAAATGGGAACTGAGGATCCTTTATCTCTTTGGGGTTGAGCCATCAACTATTTATCCGACACAGACAATGCGCACGATCTGCAACAGTTAGTTGATGAGGTTGTTGTACACAGTGAGCAGCTGGGGTTAGAATTAAATTGTAAAAATACACAGGTTATGGTAGTCACTAGGAAGAACGAAGTACCACAATGTAATTTACAAGGAAATGGGAATATTCTTCAATAAGTGAATCGATACAATTATCTCGGAACAGTCATAACATCTGATGGGAGATGCCTTGAAGAGATTAGAACAAGAATCGCCATGCCGAAAGTATCCTTTAGCAAGATGAAAACCATTCTGACCAACACAAAAGATGTCAATTGAAGCGAGAAAAAGAGTGTTGCGGGGATACATAGATCCTGTTCTTTTGTATGGATGTGAAACTTGGACAATGTGCAGTCAAGTTGAAAAACATCTGATGGTTGCAGAAATTTGGTTTCTGAGGAAAATGCAAAAAATACCATGGACAGATAGAAAACCAATGACCAAGTACCACAGGAGACAAATGAAACTCGTAAATTGATTAGAGAGATTAGACATAGACAGTCAAAATATTTTGGACATGTTATGAGAAGAAATGGATTGGTGAACTTAGTGACAACTGGAAAGACTGAGAGAAAATACCTGGATGGCTTGGCCACATGGCATGGACGAGACAGAAAACTTAGCTAATCCACGACTTTTGTTATCGAGTGAAATGGCGAGTCATGACCGCCCACGCTTTCCGACACGGCACATGATTGATTGATTGATTGATTATCTCTTCCCCCTCCCCCGACACACACACACACACACACACACTTTTTCAGAGATCACATTTTCTCTACCATTAGAATTGTCTCAGCTTGTTTCTCAGTCAGTTTGTACTATGTAGCAGTTTAACACTCTTTTTTTTCCATTGCATAACTCCTTTGCCACAGAGCCGGCAGAATAGGATAGAGATATGTAAAGGGCCAACAAGTGGAGAAGCAAATAAAGCAACCGTTAGGAGAAGGAAAAGAATCAAGAATATGAGACGATGACGATGATAAAGAAGTAGAAGAAGATGATGAAAAGATGATGATTATGAAGAAGAAGAAGAAGAAGAAGAAGAAGAAGAAGAAGAAGAAGAAGAAGAAGAAGAAGAAGAAGAAGAAGAAGAAGAAGAAGAAGAAGAAGATCAACAACAACAATAATAACAACAGCAAAAGCCTAAAAGGAACCATTTAATCTCTTGAGACGCGTATCGGTTCCCTATTTCAAATGTTCCAATTTTTTTTTTAAAGCCTGGGATGGTTGGCTTTCTATTGGGAAATACACGGACAAATCAGTTACTACACTGTATCAAGGGAGATTACTTTACGCCTCTGGTCTGTACTTCTTGCCCTTGCATCCAGCTCTATACTTGCATTGAGCAAAACTTGGATGTCGTTACGCAATTTCACAGTTCACTATTTTGACAGCTCAGGAGGTTAGTTTACACATTAAGATTATCTATATTGGAAGGACAGTTCGTGATAATTTTGGGGGAGTAATTTGACTTGTGTATTTCTTGCTTGGCTTAGTATTTTTTTTTTAAGGATTGCTGTTGGATTTGATAGTGCAAACAGGTAACTTTGGACCAATAAGTGTTATATATAGTAAATAATAAGTTGACCCAACAACAGTCTCCTGGGACTATGATGTGATAGAGCATCACATGTTGTAGGCCTGAATGCACTGAGAAATAGGTGACCAATCTGTTCCTCACCTTCGTAGGCGACGAGCCAATACTTCGAACCAGAGTCCGACCGAGCTCATGAGAATAATTGTTATAGTTTAATAGTAAAAAAGGGAGCCGTGGCTGAGACGATACGGTGTCCACCTCAGGATCAGAAAACACCAGCGGCTAGACCAGTGGTTCTCAACCTTTTTTTTGTGTGGGTCATGCACCCCTTCACCATATGTTCAGAATGTCATTCCCTCCTCGCACCTTTTTCGTATTTCCTCCGTAAAACACCCCCCCCCTCCCAACCTCTACACAACATACGTAAACATGGAAGCTGAATTTAATAACACATACTAGAACAAGTCTCGACGTCTACATAAAACGTGATTTGCTGGTCTACTTACGTTACAAAACAAATTTAAGAAGGGCAAGAAGTACAGAACCGTAAAGTATGGAGGAAAAGACAATAGCAAGTAATCGGTGCTTGTATTAACGCGATCTTGAAATAATCCTAATCCCCCCCCCCCCCAAACCCTAAAGAACACCTAAGAAACCCTAAAATTCCCAGGGTGGGGGGGGGGATTCTCCACCGGTTGAAAACCGCTGGGCTAGACCATCGCCTTTCGTACTGGTGGTCCTGGGTTCGAACCGTATCAGGACGGTGTCCATTTTATTTTATTGACCTGGACTGGCAGGTCCACCCAGACAAAAATCAGAACTAGGACATGTCTTGAGAATTAAAGGGGATCGGTGTGATACCGACCGCATCAGCCACGGAGTGCCGGTTGGTCTTTACAAATATAGGTCCAGCATCACATGATATTTACAGTCACCCATTACCCTCTTTGGACAACAAGCATCTTCAATTAGTATCCTATTTGTAGCTGAATCGGTCATAGAACTATTGATCTGAGCCCAGAATGAAGCCTAATATAACTTCTCTTTGAGGTTCAACGGGGTAGGGTAATGGTAGAATCGAATCGAAAACATGTGTCCAATGTGTCTTAGGAGTGTTAAAGGGACGTTTACTTATATTCACATCAGTGTATTGACAGACAGACAGACAGACAGACAGACAGACAGGCAGACAGGCAGGCAGACAGACAGACAGACAGGCAGACAGACAGACAGACAGGCAGACAGACAGACAGACAGACAGACAGACAGACAGACAGACAGACAGAACAAATCGTAGTATAGTTGATCTAACAGCTGCTCAGTAGCAGGTGTTTATTCATACCTACTTGTCGTGTGAGTTCGTGTGTATGTCATTGCCGCATGCGTCTACGTTTGTGAGCGGCGTCACGTGAAGTAGCTATGGGCGAGTTGTGTTTGTCTATGTGTGGATAAAGCAAAATATTCGTGTCCCATCGTCACGTCATATCGTCACATATGTCCAGGAAACATCTTATATGTAAAACGATTGTGTCGGTAGGTGTGTATTTGTCTTGTCTATCTAGCTATTTGTTATAAAGTGTATGGCCACACATATATAAGTGAATCAATCTATAGGTCTGTGGACCTACTATTTTATCAATCCATCTAGCAGTCTATCAGTCCATTAGTATCTCTGTCTGTCATCTGAACGTTCTCCCATCCATGTATTCAGTTATATTTATAACTGTGTGTCTGTTTGTATGTCTGCCTGTCTGTCTCTGTCTCTGTCTCTGTTTCTCTCTCTCTCTCTCTCTCTCTCTCTCTCTCTCTCTCTCTCTCTATATATATATATATATATATATATATATATATATATATATATATATATATATATATGTGTGTGTGTGTGAGTGTGTGTGTGTGTGTGTGTGTGTGTGTGTGTGTAATCAAGTAGCAGTTCCTTTCCCGGACGCTGCTATCATCACGGCCCGTTACAATGTTATATGTATATACGTGCGTGTGTGTGGTTATGTGTGTGCTCGTGTGTGTCAGTGGTACACACACACACACACACATACAAACTCACACACACACACATGTGCACTGGAGCGTAAACAGATACAATCACATACTTCAAAGCACACAGGTGTACACACGTTTACACATCCCTATATTTTGCAAGCATAAAACTAATGTTATATTTACCTGACTATTTCGCTGCACACCTGTCTACCTACATATACCAATACCTAACAGCATGTAAGGCTGCGTCTTCCTGCATTTCTGTAAATTTATTTGTCAATCCCAATATATGTATAACTACCTACTTACCTAGCTCTTACTCGCACAGCTCCTATCTACTATTTACCAACCTACTCACACACCATCTCATCTGTTTACCTTCCTGACTTCATGACCTTTCAATGATTTATGTATAAATACGTGTATACTGATATCATCATTATCATGTGCCGTTCTGCAAGGCATGTGCGATAATCTTTCGCCATCTCTCAGGGTCACCTATGCCTTTGAATCGTATAATGGCATTTTCTTGATTATACCTTTTGGCCAATGATCTATAAGTATTTATTTCGTTGTATTCATATTGTTCCTTCTCCACACAGCCTGCCAATAATCGTTAAGTATTCCGATTTGTTTCTGTGCTTGACATACCCCTTGTAATTTTGACTGTGTGCATCTAATCTCTTTAAATATTTTGCTGTTTTTATCAGGTCTTAAGAGGACTGCCATATCTGTTTACACCAATTGATGGCTTTTAAAAAAAAATTCCCCTCCTCCTCCTCCTCCTACTTCTTCTTCTTCTTCTTCTTCTTCTTCTTCTTCTTCTTCTTCTTCTTCTTCTTCTTCTTCTTCTTCTTCTTCTTCTTCTTCTTCTTCTTCTTCTTCTTCTTCTTCTTCTTCTTCTTCTTCTTCTTCTTCTTCTTCTTCTTCTTCTTCTTCTTTGATGTGTATACCGTCACGCGAGTTATGATAATACACCCAACCACATTGTGAAGTAACTCTTTAGTTTATAGATCTTTAAATTGTAGTGGTGACTCAATGGTCAGCATATCCATCTTGACTCATTTCACAGAATACAATCCTGCAGACCGTGTTCAGCTGTTTGCTTGTATAGTCCACGTTTACACAGCAACGAAGCAGAGAGACAAAGCTAATGCATGTGTTTATTCAGTCTGTTATTGCTTCTTCCTGCGACGACGAATTGTGGACCTAATGGGGCACACCGTACGAGACTAACAATGTCTCACAGTCTCTCCTGCTCAAGTCCGAACTTAAATGTAAGCCGCGAAATTTTTTTTCTCCAGTAATCTAACTGACGGTTGAGGTTTAAATACCCAACGAGAGACGAAATGAAACAGCAGACGTGTTTCGGGTGCAATAATTTGTCCCCAGCCAAAAGAGTCATGCATGATTCAACTTCCCTCATAATGCCCTCGATACTTGATCCCTGTGGCGAACTAGCCTTGGTGTCAACTCGCCCGATGAAACGGTTCTTCTGAAACATTAGAAAATGTGTGAAATTTGTTAATGATCTTTTAGTTTTGGCAACCTATATGTTTAGACTTATTTCGCCACTGCCGGACCCAATGGGATACAAGAAACCACAGTAAACCGTACCCCCCTCACAGTACTCTATAGACGAACACCATAGCATCCTGTGTGATTGTAGGTGTTCCCGCCTGCCGTTTTGTCAGTCTCTACCTCAGTATATATGTCCCTGACAATGCTACACCTTAAATGAGCGTCTGTATTCTCCTCACGTCTATTTTCCAGCCCGCACGCCTACCAAAAATGTCTCACGCGTATTTCTAACCAGCCAACGCAATCTACGCTCATTTATATGATAAGGTGTTGCTGTTCCCGGCAATTTCCGTTAGTTTTCTGTCCAAAATTATTGCGGTCTTATAATTTGAGCTAATTTAAGCTGTTTTCCCCGCAGCTTGTTGATTGTAATCATAGAGGAAATATAACAGTGGACTCATAGCTGTATTTCTGTAGAGCGATTCATCACGGTAGGTATTTTTGTATTTATTACGTGTCAAATTATATGAATGCTCTTCTTGTTTCTTTGTTTTCGCTTGCCGTGTCTTCTCTTATTCTCCTTCTTGCCTATGCCTCCCTTTCTGCTACTGATGTGTGTATCTGCTTAGGGTGTTGCTGTCTGGCCACAATTACACAAGTTTCATCAAAAATTTTGTCAGAAATGAGAATTATCGTTTGCTTGTTTGTGCTTTAGCAGTTCCGATAGCCGACCGAATAAACTTTGAGAAATGAACAGACACAGGTATTGTAGGAGGAAAACGTAAACATAAATTGTAAAAATAGAGACAGAAAAGATTCCCTTTAAAGGCTTTGTGATATATTGGGTATATGGTTAAAGTTTATTGCATAACCTTTACAGGACGTCATAGTCAGCCCCAGGATTTTTAGTCTGGTATTTCCTTGCAAGTTTATCATCAGTAGTTTGTATTTGGTTTCTAAACTACCGGCACGCATACTATTGTATGAAAACCAGCGCAAGGAGATCTGCTGCCAAATAGCCCTTAACTGTGTTTTGAACGCGGTATGCGGGATTGCGAATTGCGTTCGTAACCCAGTCGCCACATTGTCGGGTATATGGTGCTACCCACATATTTCTCAGGTTCAATCGGGACTGGGCAGACGCTGTGGTCAGTATCACGACAGCTAACTCTAACTTCCCGGACGTCTCATGGAACCATATTAGCCAGGTCAATAAACACACAACAGCCGCCTCAGTGTGGATTCGAACATATTATCATCGGACCGGCAGGCAAGCGTGCTAACCACCACTCGCTCGCATTAGAAGGAAGACCGCGAAGTAGAATACTGATAATAAAGGCAGCTGGTCTGGGATGGTAGCAATCAGAGATTCCCAAACCACGGCCCGCGGGCCACTTGTGGCCCGCCAGCTGTCAGAAAGTGGCACGCGAGGCCTCGTTATTTAATATAATATACTCTCTTCATAAATCCGTTCGTATTTCCTGATGCAAAGCTCTATCAATTACAGAAAAACCTTCAGCACGAAGTAATCGATTTGAAATGTAATGCTGAACTGAGATGTAAATTTCTGGAGCTGCCTGCTTCACCTTCAGCTAATCATATGATTTCTTTCTGGCGACTATTGCCTGTCGAACAATTTGAACACTTGCGTTCATTAACCCAGATGTACATTTGTCGTTTTGGTTCGACCTATAGATGCAAGCAGTAATTTTCCGCAATGACAGTTAAAAAAAAAACAAGCAACGTTCCAGACTCACCGACAGTAACCTAGCTGCGCTTATGACTTTGGGAACAACATATTTGTGCCCAGACATTGATAAACTGACATCTGAACTTAAGTAACTGGTTATGAAGAACAGTTACAATTGTAAATTAATTACATAACAGCGATTTTCGAAACTGATTATAAATATATTGTTAAATGAACTTTTGAGTTTAAACCAAAATATGACAGTAGTGTAGTATTGACACTGACTGCCTTTAAAGTTTTAGAATTTTGTTGTCGAAAGTTAAGATAGGTAAGAATGATATTGCACGACTTGTATAATTTTATAACGTTGTGGCCCTCTTAACTACCGAAAATAGTAGATATGGCCCTCTGCTTGAAAAGCTTGGGAACCACTGGTAGCAATTATTCTTGGTTAGCGGGACAACGGTCCATATACGGTCAGAGAGATTGTCTTGCTGGCCTACTCATTAAAGTGTGTGTGTGTCCGTGTGTCTGTATGCGTGTGTGTGTGTGTCGCCTTGCGTTTGTGTGTGTGTGTGTGTGTGTTTGTGTGTGTGTGTGGGGAGGGGGTGTTTATAAGCACTGATTTATGTCAATGGCTCATCAAGCTATTTTTAATGCTTTAAAAAAAAAAAAAAATGACACGATCTGAAAGAAAAATCTCAGTAGAAATTGATCTCTCACTAATGCCTAAAGATATCGCACCCCTGGTCTCCCTGACGTTAAAAGAAGAATAACCGTGTTAGGTTTCTCAAATTACTAATTAGTTATAAATATTAATTACCTGATGGCTCGGTAAAATAGAAGAACTAAAATGGCAGGACACAATTATTATTTCTGAACTTTTGTGGGAACTAAAAACATTGTGGAATTTATACATAGACGCCGGGTTAGCATGGCAGAATGGATAAGAGCGCTCTTTCTTAAACATCTGATGTGCTGAGGCACTACACCGGTCTGTTAGTCAAAGATGTTGACCTGTCGGCCTTGACTTGGGGACGTAAATTAAGGTACTTCTGAAGTCGGAATGTGTTCGTCTCATTACGAGAGACACTGATAATAGGGAAAGCTAATCCACACACAAAAACGAGTCCAGTTCATTAGAAGTAGTAGCACGCATATGGACAACGCTTGAGTTCAAAGCGAGAGAACGTCAAATGTGTGTGTGTGGGGGGGGGGGGGGGTAATTCATAGATGACAGGAACAAAATATTGCAGAATTTCTTGCCTGGTATTTTTCGCTGCATGTCGTCTGGGGTATACTGTAGAGTTATATACCATATAAAGTGAATAAACAATTAATACTTTGGATGGAATACTAAAGTCTGTCCAGAAATGAATGCCGTCATTCATGATCAATTATTTTGAAAACTGTCTGTTGCGTCTTTATGAAATTTTTCCTGCCGTCTTATATTTACCTCCACCCAAGGAATATGTCTTTGATAGTTCCAAAAGCAACTTAAATCATGAAAAGCGGCGACATTTCTTTGATGTTTTGATGAATAACTAGTGATTTCTCGCTAACAAACTTGTTTTACAGTAATGCTGATGCCCCCGCCAGTTCGGATGACAAACACAAGGCGTATCCAGATTCCTATAGGAGTGGGTGTATTGTCTGCTCTGCTGAGACGGAACATGATTACATGTTTTGCACGACGAATATAGCTGTGAATGTCTCTGTAGTGAGCTTCCTTCTTAACGGTCAAGATGTTATTCCTCTTTTCATTGTAGTTTATAGAACGATTCGTATGTTCGTATGTTGTTCCCTAATTTGACAACGTGTTTCTTTTCACGTTTCTTGTTATGCCACATTATGTCAGTTCCCACCGCAATATTACTCTTCGGTTGGTATTCGATGCGTCTAGAGCTTTTTGATTTTTCAATGTCAGTTGTTTGTCACCGTTGAGGGATCACAGAATTGAAAATTCATCACTGTGGAATACAAACTGTTGCAATTAACAAGTTGTATTGTTTATGTCGATGCTGTAATGTTTAGGGCCTGCAATTCTTCTGAATATTTGTAGCAAAATATCCCAGTTGCCAGTTGGTGTGCACGTAGATTAAGGTCTGCGATCTGCTCAGACCTTAATCTGTATCGGACGATTCCAGTAGGTTGGTGACTGCTCTCGGTTGCATAAAATTCAATCCATCCTTTCTCCAATAGTCCTCTTCCTCTTTCAACACATGGTCCTCACTTTTTTCCAGTAACTTTTATCAATATTTAATAGCGCGGACTGGATTAGTATCTTGACGTCAGGCAATTTGAATATAGTATTGTCAGCTGTCACCTGTCCTTTAATTTTAGCCCACACAAGTTCTATAGGGTTAAAATGAGAATGGTACGGCGGAAGTCTCAAGCACCCATGACGATGCTCTTCTATCAACTTGTCGATTTGATATTTATTGCTTTTTGGCGTCTGTTTTACAAGGGACAACAATTCTAGCTAGAAATACGTTTCTAGAAATGGTATGTTTTCCATTCGGAGCCATATATTTATTGCCCCCTTTGTGCTCGATGCTGTAGGTATTTTGTCTTCTTGGGCAACAACATTGATATCATGCATTGTCCATAATTTGACACGACGGTCTATCTAAGGATGGAAGCACAGTATTCTCGAGCCAATCTCTAAATACATTACCATTCATCTTATTATGATAATACCTATTGTCTGTATGCTTTGATACGAACACGAGCCCAGCATTCTGTTGTAAGCCATTATGCGTATTACCAGCATGGACCATGACCAAAAGCTGTCCTATACTACTGGGCACATATCGCTTTATCTGTCCATCCACTGATTGCAATTCCTTATCACTTTTGTGGTGCACATTGATTCATATTTCATCCAAACACACTATGTCATAATTTCCTTTGCGCATTTCCCTTATTTCACGTAGGTATCTGCTTCTCATGGCTCCTAAATGCGGTTGCTCGCAAAGAATATTTCTACCACCCTTGTACTTTCTAAAAGTGAAGATAATGTCCTTATAATTTTCCACAAAGTTGTGTTGGATAGCTCTATGTTATTGTTCTTTCTCAACCAAACCCTAAGTTTTCTTACAGTCACTGTTTCTTTGGCATCCAGCATTTTATAATGTTTGATAATCCTGGATATAAAATCCAAAATTTTTATAATTTTAGGAGTCTCCGTGGCTAAGTGGTCAAGCCTTTTGACTCGGGCTCCAAAGGTTGTGGGTTCGATTCCGGGCCGAATTCTTCGGTTCACGAGTTAAATTTTTCGGAGACTTCTGTGGGTCGTCGCTAGAGCTGCGGAGTTCGTGCTTTGTGCGATGCTTTCCGCGCTGCGGAAAGAGACCGAGCCATATGGGATAGAACCCGGTGCCTGTCGACTTTTAAGCGACTTTTAAAAGCATTTTTATAATAGCTTGCCTTATGACATCTTTGTCAAAGCTGTCTACAATAACCTTTCTACCTACTGTTTGGTTATTACGTGGTGGTTTAATTCCAGATTCTTGCACCCATCTACGAAATGACCCTTTACTCAAACCCAGTGCATGCACTGTTATTTTCTCGGAATTTGTAATAGTATAAAACATTTTCCTGCCATCAGCTTCTATACAAAAATATGTGTACAACTTCATAGCGATGCTTTGAAGTATATACACAATTTCGCATTAAATCCCATTGAAAAATATTCACACATTTCAATGTTAGCGATAAGTGGTAAGATTTAAAAAAAAAAAAAAAACATATTAATCAGGTTTCATGAAATAACCCACATTTTGAGACACCTCTGAACAGTCCCAGTTTAAACAACGCGGGGTTCTTGGCATAAGGCCAATCCCGTGAAACACGTAGAATATTCAACATTGAACGCTGATTGTCTGGCTACGGTGTAATACATTTAAAATTATGAACTTCATCTCCGACCCGTAAATTATAAACCGCATATAAATCAACTTTAAAATCTGCTGTAAAATCTCCACAAAACTTTTTTTGTTGGGTGGACATAATTATAAGTTTATATGCTAAATCTCATCGTTTTCCTTCAGTTGGTTACTGAGATATGGAATTTTATATTGTGGCAGACAAAAGTAAACACACTATACATTAGAGCTTAAGTTATCCATCTATCCAGTTCAACAGTTGATTGTTGGATGTGATATTTCAGAAATTAATTCAAAACAATGTACTTCTTCTGTGAATTTAAACATAGACTTTATAAGCAAAATAAAATATTGCAATTGTGAAAAACGAGAGTCTAGAGACGAGGACAGGATGTTGGTGTTGGATAGGACACATAGCAATATATCCCCCAACATATGCAACAGCGTCCAGTGGTTAATAGTGCCAGTTCTGTGTGGTGTGACGTGGCCACTCATTCTTACCTACCCCCACCCCACCCCATGTGCCGCACATATGTCACCGTGCATATTCTTACTCCCAGGTCTATTATTGTAGACAACAATTACAACTGAAAATATTTATGGAATGGGAGTTAAATTAAGACAACGAAGAAGATTCTTGGCAGTCTTTTCTCGTGGCATGTAGAGGTGTGAACACGCGAACTGACACATGTTCTTGGCGATCTCCAGATGTGAAGAAGAATGATCGCCAACTCCTAATGGCAATACAGCTGATAATGTCTCTAATTTCTCACTCCCCCTTTTTCGTTCGCCTTGTGGGTTCAAGAGAATGAACTTTATAGTTCTACTGTTAACATGTTTATAATAAAAAAACAAACCACAAAAAAAAAAAAAACTAAATATTTTCACTTGTAATTGTTGTCTACAACAAGAGACCTGCGATTAAGAATATGCACGGGGACATATGTGAGGCACATGTAGGGGGGGGGGGGGGGGGTAGAATGAGTGGCCACGTCAAACTACACAGAACTGGTACTATTAACTGCTGGATGCTGATGCATATGTTGGGGGAAAAGGGAGGGGGAGGGGGCCAGGATAATCTGAGCACCTATGAACATGTTGAGAGTGCAAGGATGGTACCCCTACAGATAACTAAGTTCCAATTATAATATGTTACAGTATTTATCATCTAATAACTTGCCAACAAAAACGACTAGCTCTTTCCAAAATATGTGATAATTTGTATTTGTGACTTAGCCTCGTTCCAAAAATTAAAATTAAATATTTTGGCTGTCCGAGGAATTGTCAGCATTCCTATGAAAACTACGTCTGTGGGACTTTATTAGATATTTCTTGGTGATTATCTAGGATTCACAGACTTATGTTAAAACTGATTCTATGTAACATTCTATTCCGAACCTCAAATGACAGGAAAATATTGCGCAAGATGCCTTTCATTTAAAAAAAAAAAATACCATTGTTGTATACCGTTTTTTAACTGTGTAATATACTTTTTATCTAAAGCGAATTAGAGACAAAGATGAATAGGGCAAGGAGGAAATAGTGGAAGGTGGGGTGGTTGGGAGGAGGGTGGTTGTGGTGAACCTATTTGAGCCCACAGCAAGATGAACATTTAGAACCCACAGTAAGTTAAATATAACAGGACGACAGTCCTCTCAGCAAGGTGGTAGTCAAATGAGCCATCAGTAACAGGCTCATAAATTCCTGGTCACAGTAAATCATCAAGGTCATCCGTGACAGTTCTTAGGGCAATCCAGTTCACGACACCAATTTAAGGCTTCGTTAAAAATCTTCACACTCCTTGTTATCGACCACAACCAACGTCATCTGTAACAGGATCACGTTCCCGATCATGGAAACCAAATGAAATATTTCCCGCATCATAGCCGGCATTTCTTAACAAAGTGGTGGCCGGATCAATATGCAGTTGAAAAACAGAAGTAGGGACATTCCGTAGCAGACCAACCGTCCTATTCCAGACGACCTAGACCGTGTTGATCGTAGAGTGGAGTAAAATTGAGGCCTTCCATATTTCAGCTTTTACGAATTGAAAAGAATCACACCTTTTTCACCGAGCAGAATCTCAATTCTGAATATTTTAATTTGAATATGATCCAAAGACAACCGCATGTTCAAATATATTGATATATGAATCGCTGCCAACTCTAATAAAAATTCAACGATATAATTTCCACTAGTTTTCTAGCAAAAACACACATCGTTCTCTATAATAACATATACGATGAGACAATCTATTTAAGTAACATTCCCGTACTGAAAGCTTGATCAATCAAATCCATTTTTTACTATTCTTCATCTGGGCGAAATCTTCATTGATCGCTATGATGTTCTGCGTCCTTAGATTCCAGCTGTTATTCTCTCTCTAACTGTTCTGCGGCCGTCCTTTCCAGTTGGTATCCCTTGTCTAACTATTTTTTGTCAATTATTCTCATCCCGTGTAGTAGAAATGTTGTCATCGCTAGAGACAATACAAAACGTCTCTATGTAAGATTAATATTTCTTTTTAGTGCATTCTCGTGCAACACGGGGAAATTCCATATGGGTGTTTTTTGTCACCCCGAATGTCCAAGCGTAAATACATCTGTACTTCTTTAACTCATTACCAAGACAGCACGACCCGTATATGTCATCTCCAGGCACGCAGCCCATTCTGTTACAGACTAATGTAAGATGAACATGTTGGAGACCACAGTAAGATGAACATGTTGGAGACCACAGTAAGATGAACATGTTGGAGACCACAGTAAGATGGACATGTTGGAGACCACAGTAAGATGGACATGTTGGAGACCACAGTAAGATGAACATGTTGGAGACCACAGTAAGATGAACATGTTGGAGACCACAGTAAGATGGACATGTTGGAGACCACAGTATGATGGACATGGTGGAGACCACAGTAAGATGAACATGTTGGAGACCACAGTAAGATGGACATGTTGGAGATCACAGTAAGATGGACATGTTGGAGGCCACAGTAAGATGGACATGTTGGAGACCACAGGAAGATGGACATGTTGGAGACCACAGTAAGATGGAAATGTTGGACCCCATAGTAAGATGGCCATGGTGGATACCACAGTAAGATGAACATGTTGGAGACCACAGTACGATAAACATGTTGGAGACCACAGTAAGATGAACATGTTGGAGATCACAGCAAGTTAGACATGTTGGAGACCACAGTAAGATGAACATGTTGGAGACCACAGTAAGATGAACATGTTGGAGACCACAGTAAGATGGACATGGTGGAGACCACAGTAAGATGAACATGTTGGAGACCACAGTAAGATGGACATGGTGGAGACCACAGTAAGATGAACATGTTGGAGACCACAGTAAGATGAACATGTTGGAGACCACAGTAAGATGAACATGTTGGAGACCACAGTAAGATGAACATGCTGGAGACCACAGTAAGATGGACATTTTGGAGACCACAGTAAGATGAACATGCTGGAGACCACAGTAAGATGAACATGTTGGAGACCACAGTAAGATGAACATGTTGGAGCCCACAGTAAGATGAACATGTTGGAGACAACAGTAAGATGAACATGTTGGAGACCACAGTAAGATGAACATGTTGGAGACCACAGTAAGATGGACATGGTGGAGACCACAGTAAGATGAACATGTTGGAGACCACAGTAAGATGGACATGGTGGAGACCACAGTAAGATGAACATGTTGGAGACCACAGTAAGATGAACATGTTGGAGACCACAGTAAGATGAACATGTTGGAGACCACAGTAAGATGAACATGCTGGAGACCACAGTAAGATGGACATTTTGGAGACCACAGTAAGATGAACATGCTGGAGACCACAGTAAGATGAACATGTTGGAGACCACAGTAAGATGAACATGTTGGAGCCCACAGTAAGATGAACATGTTGGAGACAACAGTAAGATGAACATGGTGGAGACCACAGTAAGATGAAAATGTTGGAGACCACAGTACGATGAACATGTTGGAGACCACTGTAAGATGAACATGCTGGAGACCACAGTAAGATGGACATTTTGGAGACCACAGTAAGATGAACATGTTGGAGACCACAGTAAGATGGACATATTGGAGACCACAGTAAGATAAGTAAGATGAACATGTCGGAGACCACAGTAAGATGAACATGTTGGAGACCACAGTAACATGGACATGGTGGAGACCACAGTAAGATGAACATGTTGGAGACCACAGTAAGATGGACATGTTGGAGACCACAGTAAGATGAACATGTTGGAGAAAACAGTAAGATGAACATGTTGGAGACCACAGTAAGATGAACATGTTGGAGACCACAGTAAGATGGACATGTTGGAGTCCACAGTAAGATGGACATGTTGGAGACCACTGTAAGATGGACATGTTGGAGACCACAGTAAGATGAACATGTTGGAGACCACAGTAAGATGGACATGTTGGAGACCACAGTAAGATGACAATGTTGGAGACCACAGTAAGATGGACATGTTGGAGACCACAGTAAGATGGACATGGTGGAGACCACAGTAAGAAGAACATGTTGGAGACCACAGTAAGATGGACATGTTGGAGACCACAGTAAGATGGACATGTTGGAGACGACAGTAAGATGGACATGTTGGAGACCACAGTAAGAAGAACATGTTGGAGACCACAGTAAGATGGACATGTTAGAGACCACAGTAAGATGAACATGGTGGAGACCACAGTAAGATGAACATGTTGGAGACCACAGTAATATGAACATGTTGGAGACCACAATTAGATGGACATGTTGGAGACCACAGTAAGATGATCATGTTGGAGACCACAGTAAGATGAACATGTTGGAGACCACAGTAAGATGAACATGTTGGAGACCACAGTAAGATGAACATGTTGGGGACCACAGTAAGATGAACATGTTGGAGACTACAGTAAGATGAACATGATGGCGACCACAGTAAGATGAACATGTTGGAGACCACAGTAAGATGATCATGTTGGCGACCACAGTAAGATGGACATGTTGGAGCCCACAGTAAGTTGAACATGTTGGAGACAACAGCAAGATGAACATATTGGGGCCCACAGTAAGATGAACATATTGGGACCCACAGTAAGATGAACATATTGGGGCCCACATTAAGATGAACATGTTGGAGACCACAGTAAGATGAACATGTTGGAGACCACAGTAAGATGATCATGTTGGCGACCACAGTTAGATGGACATGTTGGAGCCCACAGTAAGTTGAACATGTTGGAGACAACAGCAAGATGAACATGTTGGAGACCACAGTAAGATGAACATGTTGGAGCCCACAGTATGATGAACATGTTGGAGACCACAGTAAGATGAACATGTTGGAGACTACAATAAGATGAACATGTTGGCGACCACAGTAAGATGAACATGTTGGAGACCACAGTAAGATGAACATGTTGGAGACCACAGTAAGATGAACATGTTGGAGATCATAGTAAGATTAACATGTTGGAGACTACAGTAAGATGAACATGTTGGAGACCACAGTAAGATGAACATGTTGGCGACCACATTAAGATGAACATGTTGGAGCCCACTGCAATATACATATGTTATGTATTCCGGTAGAAGAAACTGTTGCATGTGAAATGTTAAGACCAACCCTCTTGTGTAGCCTGACAGACAGGTAGAATAGATGGCCAGTCTTTTCTTACCATCGCGAGCACGAGAGCTGGCTTCTAACCCAGGCCCAATAGTGCTCATGCTGTTATCAGCTTAACGTCCTAACGAATACATGAACTGGCCAGCTGTATGTGTTGTTAGGGGCTCTTGTTATCTTTATTATAAGAAATTCTATGGACAATGGTCAGTATCTCTCTGACTGCCAAGCTAACTTGATGAATGTCTTGTACCCACGTAATCAGATCGGAACATTGATGGTGCAATGATGTTGTCCAACATCAGTGTGATGTCATACTGGACCTGAGGTTTGCGTGAGTATCCGTTGTCCCATGTCTGGCTTATTGGTGTGCAGACTGGTGGTTCCTCTCCGTGCAGGCAGATGCTCTCCGACTCCGGAAGAATCAGCGATCACATTACGTTAGCCAGGACCCCTAAGGGACCTGTTGCCCAGGACGAGCGCCTAGGACGTGTTAGTAGGTCGTGGCCAGTATAAAACCTGGCCCTGGTGCCTTGGAAACACCTCAGCGTTTCTGATAGCGCAATGACCAGCAACCTGCACGTGGGCGCGTGCTGAAACACAGACAGAGAAACAGGCACATCTGACAGTAGCAGATTGGCACATTTGCTCTCCAATGCAGATATCAATAATCAACTCTAGAAGAAATTTATGACAACGATCTAAAACGTTACATGTCATAATAGCCATGTTTGCCTTTCCCACCCCCGATTTCTCTTGTAGCAAATCGGTTCTGTAAATAATTCAACCCAACTGTCTGCTGCCATTTCAACTCTTGTCCAGACTGTTGACAACTGATCGTGTTTTCACGCCAAGTAACGCTTGCCATCCGATATCTTTTATTGATAGATTTCATCGAGCGACTCCCGACAGAGATTTGATTGGCTGATTCAAGTCAGGACATGTAAACATGACGTAGGGATGACGTCACATCCCACGCATTAGCATTTTGCGGAGACGGTTCAGTTTGGTTCAGTTTAGTTTTTTTATCAACGGTCATTCAGTGTAGGATGTTGACAGGCGGTCCATTAAAAGAGATCGACTTCATTGCTCTAGATTTTATCCTACATTCCTCGGTGTCTTTCTGCAGAACGGTCTGCCGAAATGATCGCACTCTGTAGCTCCAGCGACAACACCCAGGGGTCTCCAAAAAACAAAAACTGCACTTGGAAACCAAATGGCGAGTCCAAAATCAAACCCGTGATCTTAACACGAGACAAATGGTTGAGCCACTTTGCCTGGAGACACATTGATCAGCTATGCTCTTTCCCCAAACAAACTGGCTGCCAGGACGCTTTAAAAAAAAAAAACACAGAAAAAAGGTGTGGCTGCCAGGTGAGATCACCTAATATGGATGTCATTAAATTTCCTGTTTATCGTGTAAGATGACGGTACTTGATCGCCCAAGTATACGATGCCCATCTCACACATATAGTTGCTATTTTAAAGTACCAACTGCCTAGGGCATACAGAAATAGTCCCAAGGGCGGACCAATAAAGTGTTAGTAGAGTAGTGTTGCCGAATCCGTGGCGAAGGTTTTACGTACGCAGCTCGTAAAACAGCATACCCGCGTTCGAAACACATCTGCAGACGATTTGGCAGCAAACCGTCTTGTATTGGTTTTTTACGAAATGGTATGGGTGCCGATAGTTCAGGAAGCAATGGCCAACTACTGAACGTATACTTGCGAAGATATCACAACAGCAAAAACAAACTGGTGTTGACTGCGACTCCCGTAAAGGATATGCAACTAACTTGTGTTCTTTAGAGCAGGGTTTCATCAGTCAAGGACACCTCGAAAACAAAGTTTCTTAAAATGTGTCTCGAGGGCTCTTTAAACAAAAAACAGTTCTCTTATGTCCGCGTTTCCCCAGCTCCGCAGTCAGATGTAACCTTAACTTGTTCACGTGTGACCAAGGCATACTGCTGATGTAGCTTTAGCTCGGCATTCCGACAACCAACAAAGAAATGCTATGACTAAACCAAAAAAATGAATTCTGTTAATAAATTTAAACACAGAAGTCACAAACAATACGTTGCACGATTTATTGCCTGGCATATTTAGCTGCATCTCGTCAGGTGTATAATGTAGAGTTATATATCATATGAAGTGAATAAATGAATAATACTTTTTTATTTTTGAATTGAATTGAATTGAATTGAACTTTATTTAAAAAGGGTTACAAATTGGGCACGCAGGCCCGTCTTACTTTAAGATTTCGTGTACGTTATTCGACGAATAATAAACGATTGCTGAAATATTGTGAGGCTATAGATGAAAATGAGAGACACGTTTTAGGAACATTTGGATTAGGAAATAGAAATGATGCAGGTGACAAATTAATTGAATTTTGCACAGAAAATGAGTTAACGATAGCCAACACACTTTTTAAACAACATCCAAGAAGACTCTTCACATGGAAGTCTCCAGACAGTTTTACCAAAAATCAGATAGATTATATTTTTATACATAGAAGATGGAGATCAAGCATAACATCTGTAAAAACCCTACGAAGTGCAGACTGTGATACAGATCATCAGTTATTAGAAGCAGATCTGAAATTAAAACTCAAAAAGCTTACCCGAGGACCAAGGCCACTTCGTTTTGATCTCACAAAAATACCAGACGCATACAACATAGAAGTTAGGAATCGCTTTGGGGTCTTGATGTCTGTACAAGAAGAAATGACACCTGGTGAACTGGCAGTACAAGCTAGAGATATCTTGATAATTGCAGCCAAAGATCTAATTCCGACCAAGAAAAAGCAACTTAAGCCATGGATTACATCAGACACGTTAGAATTAATAAAACAACGAAGGGAGCTGAAACAGAAAGGAGATTAATCAGATAACAGCAGGATGGGGTATAAATCTTTAACTCGAGAAATAAGAAAGAACACAAGAAAGGACAAAAATCAATATATACAAGATTGCTGTACCAGAATAGAGCAATATCATTAGGCTGGAAGAGATTATGAAATTTTCAAAGAAATGAAGTTATTGACAAGAAATGTTCAACCCCAATTGAATGTTATCTGTGACAAGATGGGAAATACCTTAACAGAATCTAGACAAATTCTAGAAAGATGGCAGGAGTACTGCAGTGGAATGTATGATATGAGTGACTGTGAGGATATGAATGAGATACATGAGCCAATGACAGCAGAGACAGAACCTGAACCCTCATTAGATGAAATTGCTTGGGCTATAAAGAACCTGAAGAATGGTAAATCACCTGGATGTGATGAGATACCATCTGAACTAATTAAAGCGAGAGGAGAAGAAAGCATACACATATATCATGCATTATGTACAAAGATTTGGAAATATGGTATATGGCCAAAAGATTGGAAGAGAACTATCTTCATTCCAATACCAAAAAAGGGCAACCTGAAATTATGCACCAACTATAGAACTGTTGCCCTGATCAGTCATGCAAGTAAAAATCTACTAAAAGTCATAATGCGAAGACTTCGTAAGAAAATGGAAGAAGAGATTAACGTGGTTGAAGCTGGTTTTAGACAAGGAAGAGGAACAAGAGATCACATATTCAACATGCGTTTAATAATAGAGAAGTGCAGAGAATTTAATGTAAACATATTCTCATGTTTTGTGGATTATTCAAAGCCATTTGACTGTGTACAACATCAGAAACTTTGGGAAATCATGAGGAATATGGGCTTTCCATCACATGTAGTACATCTCATAAAAATGTTATATCTAGACCAACAAGCAGCAGTTAGAATAGATGGCGAGACATCAGATTGGTTTGACATCAAGCAAGGAGTCCGTCAGGGCTGCGTGCTGTCACCCTATTTGTTTAACCTGTACGCCGAAAATATAATGAGAAATGTAAGAGATGATATAAACAGGGAGCTATATGATGACCTAAATATCGGCGGTCATGACATACCAGAGATTCGATATGCTGATGATACAGTATTACTATCCACAACACAGAATGGCATAGAAAACCTAACAGCCTCAACCCAATTGAATAGTGAAAATCACAACTTATATCTTAACATAGCAAAAACAAAGATAATGCATACAAATAAAACTACTATGGATAAAGAAATATACATTAATGGGGGAAAATTGGACGTGGTGGAAAATTTTTAATATCTTGGGTCATTGATGACCAATAACGGTGACACAATGAAAGAAATTAAACGGCGACTATCCATTGCTCTTCAAAGACTAAAACAGATGAATAAATTATGGAGTGGGACAGACAGAACTACAAAAATTAGATTTTTAAGAGCATGCATCTTTCCCATTGCAACATACGCCTGTGAGACATGGACACTTACTAAACAAGCTGAACAGCGCATAAACGCCTTTGAATATAAATGTTATAGACGAGTTCTAAGAATATCTTGGGTAAAGAAAAGAACAAATGCATCCATACTTCAAGAGTTGAATATTAAGGAGGGATGGCTATTAAAGACGATAAAACAAAGAAAGTTGAAGCATTTCGGTCATTTGAAACGTCACAAAGGTTTGGAGAGAACAATAATGGAAGGGTATATGCCTGGGAAGAGAGGAAGAGGAAGGCCAAAGAGAAGATGGGTGCAGAATGTGGCGGATGATCTCCAGATGAGTGTATCAGACGCGGGACATCTTGCTTGTGATCGAGAAGTTTTCCGGAAGGTTGTTATGGGAGCGAGGTTCTGCAAGGGACATGCTACTGAATGATGAATGAATGATATAGCAATTAGGCTGTTCCTGTCAGTCTTATGCAAAACAGAAAGAGTTCCTGTTAAATTGTAAATTACTGTGGAAATAAGAAAATGTACACACTCGAACAATACACTCGAACAATACACTCGAACAATACTCCAAATATATAATTATAATAAAGTATTATTCATTTATTCATTTAATATGATATATAAGGCTGCAGTATGCACAGATCTGGTGATCGTCTGAGATAGTGAAACATGACCACCCACGTTTATTAGCATGGTACATAATGATGGTGATCATGCACCTGACGAGATGCTGCAAAATATACCAGACAATAAATCGTGCAACCGACTTTTTGTTCCCATGGAAATCTTTTTTGTGAACATCTGACCAACATCCGAGAAGTAATTAAATCATCACCGACGTCTAAAAGGAGCGTTTTAATACTGTCAAGAATTTAAGACTTTTTTTTTAAAAGTTGCCTATACCTTACGGGACGTTGCAGTCAACACTAGCATTTTTTAGCTGCTGTTGATGTTCTTGGCAAGATTACGCTTAGTAGTTTGCCATTGCTCTTTGAGCGTTGGAGCGCATACAGAATGCTACCATGCGGTTAATACTGGGGTGCATAAAGGACACACCAATTATCTGCATGAGGTATATCCTACAATGACGGATTGACATAGGGTCCCTCAGCCCAAATGGTACCTGAGAGTTGCCACAGACAGGGATCACCCGCTGCATGCAGCAATGGATATGGTAAAGGGTCATAGACTAAGACGAGGCAGGTCCTGGATGGCACAGGCAGAACTTTCTATAAGTCGGGTGTGTGATCTAGAGACCATCAATCGTGAAAGAGAGTGGGTTGAAGTTCCGGATGACATGACGGACTGGCACAATGTAATAATAACACTGAGTCGTGAGAGCAGAGAATGGGCAGCGGGCCGCACTGAGTTTGAAGTGCAACAGCTAATCCAGAGCAACACACATCAAGGTGACATAGTTATCTACACCGATGGGTCAGTGGTGAGAAACAGACGTAGTGGCTGGGGCTTTATTGCAAAGGCTAATGGGCGAGTATTGAAAAAGGAGAGCCGGGAATATGAGACTACGACCTCCAGCATGAGAATGGAGGTGGAGGCAGTAACAGTGGCATTCCGGTGGCTAGAGGAGACTACTGCAACACACGTTGTATTCATTACGGATTCAAAGAGTATGCTTAGTAAGGTGGAGAAAGGAATGTTTCGTGTGGGATGGCTCTCGTGGCTTCAGAGGTCACAGATTGTGAGAATTGTATGGTTATTTTGCCCTGGCCATGCGGGTGTACGGGGGAATGAACAGGCTGATAGGCTAGCAGGGAATGTACATCTTAGTGGCAGATTGTCCATGGACAAGGGGGAGGTGGTCGTGCGCTAGTGGGACCAGGTGGAGAAGGCGGAGGAACAGATTAAGAACCCATATGTGGAAAGAATGAGCTTGCGGGGGATCGGCAGGGGTAAAACTGAGAGGGAAGACCAGGAGAACTTATAATCAGATAGCGGTGGGAACGATTAGTAGTATGACTCTTCGCTGGCTGTTGAACGAGGGGACTTAGCACGTATGGGAATGTCCTGAGTGCAGTGATGTCGGTTCTTAACTCAACTCAACTCAACTTTCTGAGCGACCGGCTCACATACCCCCGTAAGTAACCACCGCGACGCGATCCGCTGCCAAATCTCGCGCAGCTGTGTTTCGAACGCGAATATACGGGATTACGAACAACGTCCTCAAATCTTTGGCCAGGGCGTCCGGTTTTTCCGAGTAAGTAATGACTTTTGCCTGAAAGGGGCTAATGAGACTAGAACATTACATACAACAATAAGAAAGACACAGTTTTCTTTGGTCATATAATGAGAAGCGAGGCATTGGAGAACATCTTGACGACTGGAAAGATCGAGGAGAGGAGAAACAGAGG
This sequence comes from Cepaea hortensis, assembly GCA_963921405.1. Classification (NCBI taxonomy): domain Eukaryota; kingdom Metazoa; phylum Mollusca; class Gastropoda; order Stylommatophora; family Helicidae; genus Cepaea; species Cepaea hortensis. The sequence goes on along the minus strand of OY992885.1, from coordinate 25,195,106 downwards.
CCGACCAAGAGAAATTATGCTGGATGGATAGAGACGGTGGCATGGAGGAATATCATCAGAAGAGTTGATCCAGAACACAAAAGAACGAGATCTATGAAAATTCATGAACGCATATGTCAGCTGGCGGGGCACTTGATGATGATGACACCTGGACTTCGGCGTGGCCGAAGAGTTAAGGCCGCCTTAGCTCTTAACCTTCCGGTACGCTGCTCACGAAGCAGCCAGATAGTATGGACTTCAACGTTGAGTTCTCATTCAGAAAGCAATGGCAAATTGTCAAAAAAGTTAGTTGCATATCCTTTACAGGACGCCACAGTCAGCCCCATCATGTTTATGCTGTTTGTGATCTATTGGCAAGTTTATGTACAGTAGTTTGCCTTTATTTTCTGAACGACCAGCACCATGCTAAAGAAAGTTAGTTGCATATCCGTTTCAGGACGTTAGCAGTCAACACTAGCATTTGTTTTTGGTGTTCGTTTTTGATGTTTTGGTAAGTTTACGTTAAGTAGTTTGCCTTTGCTTTCTGAACGACCGGCACCCATACCATTTCTTCAAAAACCAGTGCAACGCGGTCTGCTGTCAAATCGCCCGCAGCTGTGTTACGAACGTGGTATACGGGATTACGAACTGCGTCCGTAATACCATGGCCACGGGGCCGACTTAATGGCAGCTATTGAACGTAAAATTGTCAAGAAAATCCACCTGGTGTTGGGATTGATGTAAACGTACTGCATAGGACAAGCCATCATTTTTGAAAACCTGAATTTTGTCGGAAAACAAATACGTGTGGCTGAATTGATTTATCAAAGACTACATGTTATATGACAATTATTCAACCCATAACGCCTTAACTATGTGGGGAATTGTCGCACTGAAAGAAAGGCCACACGAAGAACTGCATACAGACCGATTCAGTACTACGCAGGTTATGTACCCGGTGGTAAATGTGTCAGAGAGATTATGATATCACCTGTAAAAAGGGGGCTGCGTGGTCTCGAGGTATGGTGTCCGCCTCGAGTGCTGGAGGTCCCGGGTTCAAGCCCCGGTGAGGGCAGGGAGTTTTTCTCGTGGACCTCTAGTAATAAAATTTCCCCTGGTCTCTGGGTAGTGAGATCGGACGAGCGTGTGTATTGTTGCGCACGTAAAAAATCCCTTGGCAGTTGTAAATAAAAAAAGAGTAGCCTAACGGCGCTGCCCTGGCAAAATTTCGAGTTAAAAATCTACCGAAAGTATTTCAGGATCCTCGCCGGTGATACGGAGTTCGTGCACTGAGCTGAGTTTCTCCAGACTCCGGTTTGAGTTAGGAGGAGAACGGAGCACTTATGGGGTGCACCCGTGTGCCGTAATGTTGACCCATCGACTAAACTAAACCTGTAAGTGGAGTTTGATGAGGATATTTCCTGTAAGCTGGGTGTGATGTAGGACCAATCTTTTTGTGTGTGTGTGACATTTTAAACTTTGAAACTAATTTTTGTTATCGTTAATTCTATTTCTTTTCTGTTTTTGTTTTTCTTTCCTCTCTTAAATTCTATATATTAAAATTGTTATTGAATGTTATCAATTGGTTGTCAGGTTATTTGTGATAACTCGTGCAGTATCATTAATGACTTCCACATTTATGTAGTCACTGTGGCTCCGTGGCGAAGGGTTTACGGACGCAATTCGTAATCCCTCATACCCGCTTTCGAAACAAAGCTGCATGCGATTTGGCAGCAGACCGCCTCACGTTGCTTTTTCAGTAAATGGTATAGGTGTCTGTCGTTCAGAAAGCAATGGCAAACTACTGAACGTAAACTTCCCAATAAATCACGAACAGTCAAAAAATGATGTGATTGACTGCGAGGTCCAGTAAAGGATATGCAGCTAACATTTTTGTTAATTTTAAGTCACCGTGGGAGTCATTTATTTTCCTTGTTCTTACCAATTCTGTTTATCTGTCAGTCATCACATTCAAACATACATACCCCCTAGAGACGCCTTGTGTAAAGAGATCCTGGGACTAATGGATAAGTGAAAATATTCATGGTAATATTACCATCAGCTCGCGTCAGCTCTAAGGTAAGTGAAGGGGAACCTTCACTTCACTTCACATTTCCAAAAGATTTGCAAATAACAACAAAACCATAGCAAGCTATAGGACACCAGTCGTTAAACTCACATCTCAACATATTGCTTAGTTTCTGAAAAGTTTACAAATAAAATCTGCGTCAAGTAAATTCTCTTATCTGTATGCATAGGGATAATAGGATAACCCCCGGGTTTGACATCTCCTGGCATAAACATTCTCCAACAAGAAACATATTGACTGTAGCGGAGTATCATCATCATCAAGTGCCCCGCCAGCTGACGTAGGCGTTCATGTATTTCTACAGCTATCGCCCTTTTGTGTTCTGGATCAACTCTGCTGATGAGATTTGTCTATACAAGCATCTCAATCGATCCAGCATAATTTTTCTTGGTCTGCCGCTGTCTCTCTTCCCCTTGATCTTTCCAGTTGTCACGATGTTCCCTAATGCCGCTCTTCTCATCACATGACCAAAGAAAGTTGTTTGTCTCTTTCTTATTGTTGTATTTAGTGTTCTAGTTTCATTATCCTCTTAAGTTAATCGTTGTTAGTTACTCTTGCTGTCCAAGGAACCACATCTCTGTTGCCTCCATGTTCTTCCTAATTTGTTCAATTACAATGCAAGATTTACTGCTATACAGTAAAACGGGCTATGTATAGCACTTCAGCACTTTCTTTCTTACATTAAATGATAGTGACTTGTTGCATAAGATACTTTTAATTTTCTGAAATGCTCTATTATATTTTTAATTACTGTTGTGCATATTCCATCTAATGTTATACATTTCCTTAGGTATTTAAAATTATCCACTCGGTTAGAGAATTTCCCCTTATACTTTCATTTCACATTTTGGTGTCACCTTTTTCTTTGATATTACAATTGTTACTTTTATCTTGATACTCAAGGAGAGTTCCTTCTTTACACTCTCTGTGACTACAATGTCCAACAATTGCTGTAAATCTTTTGCAGTATTCCCCACCAATACTGTGTCATATGCATAAATATATTGTTTGTTTATAACCTCCGATTAGTATTGGTCGTGGGAGTGGTCAAGTCTCGGTGTATAGGTCCGCTTACTTAGGGTTTACATTTTAGGAACATTTGTTTTTCGCTCAGACAAGTCTTTGAGCTCAAATATGCGGAGACTCTAGCAATTAGGCGACTTCAATCAATTGTTTAGCAAATAGAAAGACTTCATTTTCAAATTGCCAATACCGAGGGAATAACAAATATTTCGCTGCATCTCGTCAGGTACATACTGCAGAATTCACACAACGTAAAGTAAATTAACTAGATAAATCCTTTAAGCTGAAATATACACATGTCAACAACCTCGTTCAGACAGCCATACTAACTCGTAGGTGTACAAAGGGAATACTTCTTTTTATTGCGTAATGATACAGTTGGCTCTACGAGCTCACATGAGTAATTCACAATCATTAACAAAGTATCACACTCAATACAGCAATAATATTTCTAAGCACAATTCTCTAACTGTCGTAAGTTAAGTCATGATCCTACAGTGCCCTAACAACTACACAATGGCCAAGGCAAAATATAACGATCTGTCTCCTAAGCTGTCAAGTCCCCGTCTGGCTAATCTTAGCAGCGATGGTCAGCTGCGGACTTGTGAACCCTCGTGCGTCAGCACTCTTGCGTGCATTGTTACCCGGCACGCTGTTCAGCAGCCTGTCACTAGTTACTACATTCTTGTTAAGGCTGTTTACGGGTACTTCCCGTGTTTAACTAACCTGGGGGAAAATCCCTGTTGTGTCCTATCATGTCCTTCTGTTGACACCTGTGTGTCCTGTTGGATAACTCCTTAATAGTTCTATCCTCTCTTCTGTCCCTTGAATCTCCAATCCATGTTCAGGGATGTTATACTTATTCTATCTTGGTCTTATCCCTAATTGATATCCTTCTATTACTTCTGTCATCTCATCCAAGATCTTGACATGCTCTCCTCCCGTCTGTGTTGTGTCACGAACTTTAGGTTATGGGTGTGACACAATTGGGTTATCTTAAAAATTAGGCTGTCTAATTTTGTCAAGAGCTGGTTGAGATTGCTAACTATGTTCTGGGTACGGTGACTGATCACTACTGTCTGATGTTACACTGTTGTATGCGTCCACTGGTTATTCATTAACACAGCACACTGTAATGTTGGCCAGAGCTAATGCTCATCCTCCATTATATTTCTGGGAGTTGTTCGAACCGAAGCCGATTGTCTTTTAAGACCTACTTCTCACATTGTTAAATAACTAACAACCCGGACAAAATTTCCCTGTTACGGGTACATTCCATGAATAATATTCATGTCCCCCATTATAATGTAAATCCAACCTGATGTGTGTGTTAGTTTTTCACCTAACTAACTTTCGTTTGTGAACAACATCTTTCAATGTTACATCCGAGTTTCGTGAGTCTGTAAATTCCCCTATTCAGAGTTAAGTCCCTTTCTAGTTAATGCTGATGCAAGTTTAACTGGAAGTATTTCTGACTGTTTGCGTGTTTATTTATAATTAAAGTGTGTGTAAATTACAAACAAGTGTATATGTCTATAATTTTTTTTGAATGTTGTGTTTCAAGCGCCATAAAGCGGTTTATTTCGGTCACGAATGAGTGCGTATGCCTGATTCATGACTGGTATGCCGGTTTAGGATGCTTAAATCCTATTTCCTAACCTGTTATGTACTAGTGGCTACAACACACATAAAAACTGCACAACACATGTGTCACACGAATGGAACGAAGACGAATTACAAAAACTCTCGATTGTGCGGAAAAATGTCGCATTAATGTTTCGCTCATCTGCTTTTAATTCTTTCACTCACTTTCTTTCTCTCTTTCCTTTTTCTCTCGCATTCATTCACATTAGTTTAAAAACAAAATGTCATTAAAATATTGCAAAAAAAAAAAAAATACATGCAAGAATATTTACATTAAATTTTAGGCTCGGTTCATAGTTATAGAGCCGTATGACTGTACTATGTCTTGGCACTAGTCATATTATGTACACAATAATTACATGTTTGTAAGGATTGTTAGTAAACCAATCCTGGGTCTATTAATCTATGCTAACTATTGTATTCTAATCTTGTAAGCTGAGCTAAACTAACTACACGAATGAGCTAAGCTAAGGGAACTAATCTAATTAAATAAATGGAATGGGGTGAAATGTGTTAATTACCTTATGATGTTAATTTTAAATGATGGTATACATTTACGTGATGATTTAATTGAACTGAACTGTTCTAAAATGTATGAAAAAATTAATAATGTGTTTACGAGATTGATGGACCTAAATTCGTAGTTTTAAATCTATTAGGTTCTAAATGACTGTAAATGGCATTTAGACTGTAAATGTTGCTACTTTCATAATAATCCCGCCATGTCCTATGTCTAAAGAACGATGGTGATATTTTAAAGAATTATGTTAAACTAACACAGATCTCAATTTACATGCAACTGCAAATAAAAATATACTAAAATACATATCACAATATCTTTCTACCTAATGTACTCATTACACTAACTCCTCCCAGGCGTGATGGTGAAGTCGCGTTCTTGGAGTAGAATATCAATTTATTTCCAAACTGTTAAATCACAAGTCTGATATTCTTCCGCGCTGTTCCTGGGTATTGTCTATCTGTAGACTCAATGTTGTGTCGAATATAGTGGATGACGGTGTTGCACTTTCTATTGACACAGTTCTATACACAGTTCTATCCAGAGTTCTATCTACCGTTCTATCTAACGTTATGTACATAGTTCTATACACAGTTTTCTTACTGGTGACACACAAATATAAGAGCGCTATAGTGTCTGTAACACACCAGTTTGGACAAGGTGTAATTATAGTGTTACTGACTATGGTAATTTTGTATCATTCCTCTGCGTTACATGAGGTATCTCGACGTCAGAGGGTTGGCTCAAAGTGTCAGCAAGTAAGTTCGTTCTACCCTTGATGTGTTGGATGGTGAAGGAGTAGTTCTGGAGCATAAGAGACCACCTGTAAATGCGGTTATTGGTGTGGACTCCTGTCTCCAAGACAGTGAGAGGGGAGTTGTCAGTCTGGATGACAAAATGCGTACCTGCCAAAAACCTGTGAAGTTTCCGGACACAGTAGATGATGCTCAACCCCTCCAATTCAGAGACTCCGTACTTCGATTCTGTAGGTGTAATTTTTCGGCTGACATAGATGAATGGATGAAAGATTCCATCATAATGTTGACCTAGTACGCCCCCAATGGCTACAGTACTCGCTTCTGTCCTAAGAAAATAGGTACGGGACGGATTAGGCAAGCGCAATATTGGTACATTGCTAAACATTTGTTTCAGTTTTGATAAGGTGTTAATTAATTCAGCATCTTTCACATTAACTTAACATAGGCTTTCTACAAATTCGAAAAAACGCTGGTAATCTCAGCTAAATTTTGAATAAATTTGTTATAATAGTTTACTAATCCAAGTAAACTTCTCACCTGCTTTTTGGTGGTCGGCATGGTGAGGTGTAGAATTTTTGTTACAATTTTATTGTCTGTTTTAAGTTGGCCTTTTGTGATGGTATGGCCAAGGAAGTCAATTTCTTACAATCCCAACTCTACTTTGGTCGGTTTCACTGTGAGACCGAATAGTTTTATTCTGTCAAAGACATGTCTCAGTTTCTGTAGATGTGTGGTCCAGTCTTCTGTATGGATACATATATAATCAATGTACGTTTCAGTATTCGTAACTCCATGCAAAAGATCCCAAGTAAGGCGAACAAATGTGGCGGGCGCATTCCGAAGGCCAAAAGGAAGAAATCGCCACTCATACAGACCTAGAGGTGTTGAGAAAGCAGTTAAATGCATAGAACTTTTTCTCATCGGGACCTGCCAGTATCCCTTAGTTAGGTCAAGTTTAGAGAAGATCACAGATGTAGTCATATTTAAGATGAGATCTTCACAAGAAGGGATCGGTTCTGCGTCAACCTTGGTTACTTTATTTAATTTCCGATAATCTACGCAGAGACGGATGGTAGAGTCCTTATTTTTAACTAAGACAATAGGAAAAGAGTATTCCGACTGAGATTTCTGAATTATTCCACTCCTTTCAAGATCAAGAATTTCCTTGTATAATTTATGTCGGTAATTTAGAGGGATGGAATAAGGTCGGCATTTGATAGGAGTGTAGTCGGATAGAAGAATGGAGTGTTCGATTTTGTCAGTCCTACCTGGAATGTTAGAAAAAATGTCTTTGTATTCTGTCACTAATGCTATTGTCTGCTGTTTCTGTTTGTCTGTGAGTTTTGGTTCTATGTTTATGTTGTCAATTATCGCTGTTATGTCCACTGTAGAAACTGGTAGTTCCATGTCGTCGTCTTCTATTTGGTTAACTACTCTGGTTGTACTATGTGCGTATTCTGTTTGCTGATTAAGTGAGGTTGCGTTGTCGTCGTCTTCTATCAAACTAACTAGTGTAGTTGCGTTATGTTTGTCTGTCGTCTGATTGCTTGGTGTAGATGCATCCTGTTCGTCAGTCATCTGTTCGTCTCGTCTTGAAAAATACAGTTTCAGCATGTTGATATGAAATATCTTTAATTTTTTGGTTTATCGATATTTCGTAGTCAACATCTGATATCTTTCGTACTACTTTGAATGGCCCTTGCCATGAAGTTAACAATAAGTTACGTTTGTCTGGCAAAAGAAGTAACACCTCTTGTTCTGGTTCGAGGTTTAAGGTTTTGGCACCTTTGTTTGCGTAATGCCGGTAGAGTTGTCCTTTCCTCTCCAAAGATGATTTTGCTATTACACACGCTTTCATGATCTTATTGCGTGTTTCTGTCACCATTTCATAGGGTGATACAGGTCTTTGATTATATGTGGTGTTTGTAATTAACTGGTGGTAAATTGTGAGGGGTCCACGAGGGTTAGCCCCGTACACTAATTCAAATCGGGAGAAACCCGTACTTGAATGCGGAATTTCTAGGTGGGCGAAAAACACTGTTGATAACAGTGTATCCCAATCAGATGGGTTCTCTGCTGTCACCTTAGCCAGCATGTGTTTTAAATCACCGTTAATTGTTCTATGATTCCGTTGCTGGCAGGATGGTATGCTGTGCTGAACTGTTGTTTAATTCCTAGTAATTTTGTAAGAGCTTGCATAGCAGCTGATATAAACTGCGTTCCCCGATCTGATGTGATGGTACGCGGAAATCCGAATCGGGAAAGTAGGTGCAAAAAGACGTTAGCTACATCTTTGGAGGTGATATATTTTAGAAGCACAGCTTCTACCCACCTCGAACAGAGATCTACCAGGGTTAGAATAAAACGGTTTCCTTTGTTCGACACCTGATTTAGGGGTCCAACAATAACCACCGCTACACTTTCAAAAGGTCTCGAGGCCAATATCGATGGTTGGACCTCTGCAGTTACATGCTTTCCCTTTCTTACCAACTGTTGACACATGGTACACGAACGACAAAAAGTTTTAATATCGTTACAAAACTTTGGCCAGTAAAAATGGGCCAGAATTCGGGCTCTTTTGTCGTAACCTAAATGACCAGCAAACGGTGAGTCGTGTGCAATTTTCAACACTGTTTGGCGGTGTTTTACAGGTAACACCGTTTGCTGAATTTCATGGTTGTTTGTCGTATAATTTCTTATAAGAATCCCGTTGTTAAGTTTGAAATGCCAGGAATCATTTTTAGTTACTTTAGGTCTCTCTCCCAGAAACTTTAAATAGGGTGAGATAGTAGGATCGGCGCGTTTCGCCTCTATGAATTCTTGTTTTGTGGTGTTAGTTATTGCACCAATAGGTGTTATTAATTGCAACATTTCTTTCTGCAGGTCATGTTGTTCTTTTTGCGTTTCTAACCTGGTAACTACGTTTGCCATATTGCTTTCTTGCCAGGCTAATATTTCCTCTGAAGTGCAGTTTTTCAGCTCTGGTAGGCACCCAAGAATCAGGTCTGTACACGGATTGTGTAAAATGGCGCATATAAATGTGCCGGAAAGGAACGGGTTGTTTATACGGGCTTTCGCTAGTGGGTATTCTTCAATATTACCCGAGAGGGTGCGGCATTTCACAACGCCGCCCGTATAATCCTCTGGTTTAACCAGTTCTTTCCTTAGACCGATTAGTGTACTGCCGCTGTCAAGCAAGCATTGGCATGGCTGGTCATTAATCAAAGCATTGTGGAACACTACGTTGCCTCTAGAGGCAATAGCTGCTTTTGCGTTCTCATTAGAACAAGATACATTATGGCCACATTTAAGTATCCCATCTTTATGGAAATGGTTACATGTCTCACAGTTATCAAAATTTAAAACATCCATTGCACATGACACACTTTCACATTGATTGAACGGTAGATCTTCGTCATTCACGCTCTCATGCTCACTCTCACTTTCAGACGAGTTATCTACAAGTACAGCGTTGCTGGCTCTCAATCTCTGTCGTCCCGGGCATTTAAAATTATAGTGCCAGTTCGAGAGGCAAAAGAAGCATTTAACAGCACGTTTATATATGCCGTTCTCTTTTCTTTCTGCTTATTAATCATCTTTTCAAGGTGTGACGGGTATGAAGGATTTTTGTCACACATAGAAAATTCGTTATGAAAAAAATGACAATAAATGCATTCGGTGGCTTTGATGTTTGTTTATCTCTCGTCTGGGATGGTCTTTGACTAGGATATTTCTTTGTTTGGCTTTTGGCAAATGCCACAATTTCTGATTCATCACTAGATGTTTTGAAAATATCTCTATTCGAGGAAAATAAGCCGAACCACGCTTTTCAAGTTGTTCGATGGATTCTATATCGGCTTGTTGTAAAATTGTGGCGAAGGGTGTTGGAACTGTAGAAATAATTTTGTCCATAACCATTAGGTCTTTTAATTTATCAAAACACTTCCCTATCTTCGCCGCGTTCAGCCAGTTGTTAAAAATACTTTGGACATTGGAGACATAGTCTATGAACGTTTCTGTAGCTTTTGGTCTCAGTTTCGAAAACTTAATCTGATATCCTGCAGCGTCAAGCAAAAAGTGCTGCATGATACGATCATGTATGTACTGATAGTTATTTCTAAGTTCAGATGGAATAGACTCTATTATCTTTAATGGTTCACCACACAAATTTTTCATATAGATCATCGCCAATCCTTCATTGGTACGTCCTGGACTCTCAGTTGGAACTCGACATTCTCTTTCCAAGCAGAGATGGAATCTCCATGGCAATAGGGCTTGACTAACCCCTTGTACTTATTAAATTTGTTCTCTTCCTCGTGACTCTTCAATTTAGTGCTAGCAATTTGAGCATGGGAGTCAATCTCCATTTCTTTGATTTTTAGCTGTGTCTGTAATTCTATCTCTTTGAGTCTGTTTGTTTCAGCTATTTCTTTCTGTTTAGTTGCTTCACTTAATTCTGCCAACTCTTTCTGATGTTGTCTTTCTTGCGCACGTTCTTGTAATTCTATCTCTTTCTGTTTGGTTACTTGAGTTAACTCTTTCTCCTTTAGCTCCTTTTGATGTTGTCTTTCTTGTGCCCGTTCATCTGTCTCAGCTGCAGCTTTCTTTTCTGTATATTCTTTATACTCTTTATTAGCCCACTGTTCTAATTTCTCCTCCCTATATCCCAGTTCTTTCCCTGCTTGAATGAATTCGCTAAGTATTGACATTTTTGCTGTTATCTGTTATACACCAGTGGCAAGTAGAATACAAATATTCAAATATATATATTGCAACTTATAGTACAATCTGAAAAAATAAGATGCAGAATTAATATTGCTCAATCAAAACTGTAAATGTACTCATCTGATCTTGCGTACAGCCTGATTTCCTGGTGTTTACTTGCTTTGGTTTGGAACAGTATTACTGCTCACTTCTACGCTACAACCTGGTGTGTAGAGCAGCAACAATTAATACACGATAAAGTATTGGATAATATGATGTTAATTATGTCTCATTTATTAAGAGTGGGGGACGAAAATGTGGTATGGATGATATGATATTATGAATGATTGAATGACTGAATGAATGATTTGTCGATCGTCCGTCTTATGTCGTTTTGTCTTTAGTTTGTCGTTTGCAGACTGTGTTACACATGTTAGGGAGGATCTCTTCTATCTAGACGCTATTTGTGACTTTAGTTTCTTAATTATTGAATGATTTCACATTAGACAGTTTACATTCAATGCGTGCTTTTTGTAATTACAAGGATGAAATTTCGTATGGGATTTTTAAATACATTTTTCTATAGCAACAGTTCTGATCTCAAATGACTTGTTGTCGTTGGTAGTAACGAGACTACGTTATGACATCATAATGTTACTATATTATATGATTAATATCACAGTTACAATTTGCGTCGGTTTTCAAAATATTTTTTGGGACACCCGAATATTTTAAATATTTCGTTAGGTACTTTTTGATTTGGTGATTGTGATATCAGAATATGATTGTAGGCACTTTATAATTAAAGGCCCACTTCTGACACCATAATAATCCCGCCTGTCAACAACCTCGTTCAGACAGGCTTACAGGGATTCTTCGTTTGTACCGCACGAATACTAACTCGTAGGTGTACAAAGGGAATACTTCATTTTATTGCGTAATGATACAGTTGGCTCTACGAGCTCACATGAGTAATTCACAATCATTAACAAAGTATCACACTCAATACAGCAATAATATTTCTAAGCACAATTCTCTAACTGTCCTAAATTAAGTCACGATCCTACAGTGCCCTAACAACTACAATTAACCCTAACAACTACAAATTAAGTCACGATCCTACAGTGCCCTAACAACTACACAATGGCCAAGGCAAAATATAACGATCTGTCTCCTAAGCTGTCAAGTCCCCGTCTGGCTAATCTTAGCAGCGCTGGTCAGCTGCGGACTTGTGAACCCTCGTGCGTCAGCACTCTTGCGTGCGTTGTTACCTGGCACGCTGTTCAGCAGCCTGTCACTAGTTACTACATTCTAGTTAAGGCTGTTTACGGGTACTTCCCGTGTTTAACTAACCTGGGGGAAAATCCCTGTCGTGTCCTATCATGTCCTTCTGTTGACACCTGTGTGTCCTGTTGGATAACTCCTTAATAGTTCTATCCTCTCTTCTGTCCCTTAAATCTCCAATCCCTGTTCAGGGATGTTATATGTATCCTATCTTGGTCTTATCCCTAATTGATATCCTTCTATTACTTCTGTCATCTCATCCAAGATCGCACAGTAATGTCAATTGTCTACCACGGTAATTTTAAGCTGACTAACATGTCTTTCTGTTTGCACAAATCTGGCTTGCGTTGATTGATCATTATTGCTTCTGCAAACTTTAACAAGCGAGTATTCTGTGTGTTAAACAACACTCGAAAGGCAATGTCTCTGTCAACCACATGACCACTTTCGATAATATGCCTACCAATTGCAGATGTGTTGGTATGTGTGTGGGTAGGGATATTGTGTGGTATGTAGGTGACGGATATGTGTGTGGTGTGTAAGTGGGGGTGTTTTGGTTTGTTGCTGTGGGATGTGTGGGTGGGGGGATACCTGTGTGTGGTGTGTGGGTGGGGAATATTAGGTGGGTGAGGATGTGTGTGGCACGGGTGGGGGATATGTGTGTGGTGGGGGGTGTGCGGTAGTGCATGTGTGGGTGGATGTGGATGTATATGTGGGTGGTGGGTGTGTGTGTGACTGGATTGGGGATATATAGGTGGGTAGGGAGATGTGTTTGCGGTAGGTTGATGTCTGTTGGTCGGGATGTGTGTGTATGGGTTGGAGATATATGAGTGGGTGCGTGATGTTTGGGTTAGTGGGGGATGTGTGTGTGGGTGAGGAATGTGTGGTCGATGGAGGTTTGGCTGGGGGATGGGTGGATGGGGGTGTGGGTGGGTGGGTAGAGCATGTGTGAGTGGGGGTGGGTGTGTGGGTTAGGATCTATATTTGTGTGGCTGCGAGATGTGTGGGTTGGTGGGAGATGTTTGTGTGGGTGGTGAATGTGTGTGGGTTGGGAAAACGAGTTAGGGCAGTGTGTGTGGGTGGGGAATAGTGGGACTGGGATGGATCGGTTAGTGGGGTATATGTGTCCATTGGTGTGTGTGTGTGGGTGGGTGTGTGTAGGGTGATGTGTGGGTGTGTGGGAGGAAGATGTGCCTCATAACATGGTAATTTGCATTGTTTATGTTTACGACATTCATTTGACAATGTTTTTTTTCTTCCTATGTTTGGTCATAGCCTATGCTGGTAGTACTCATGATGGCTTACAACAGAATGCTGGATTCGTGTTCGTATCAAAGCATACAGACAATAGGGATTATCATAATGAGATAAATGGTAATGTATTTAGAGATTGGCTAGAGAATACAGTACTTCCATCCCTTGATAGACCGTCTTGTCTAATCATGGACAATGCATCATATCACAATGTTGTTAAGACAAAATACCTACGGCATCGAGCACAAAGGAAGCAATAAAGATGTGGCTTCGAAGGGAAAATATACCATTTCCAGAAAAATATTTCAAGCTACAGTTGTTGTCCGTTGTAAGACAGGCGCAATAAAGCAAGAAATATCAAATCGACAAGTTGATTGAAGAGCATGGCCATAGGTGGTTGAGACTTCCGCCGTATCATTCTCATTTAATCCCTATAGAACTTGTGTGGGCTAAAATTAAAGGACAGGTGGCAGCTGAACATACTACATTCATATTGCCTGATGTCAAGATACTAACCCAGTCCGCGCTATTAAATATTGATAAAACTTACTGGAAAACAATGTGAGGACCATGTGTTGAAAGAGGAAGAGGACTATTGGAGAAAGGATGGTTTGAATTTTACGCAACCGAGAGCATTCATCAACCTACTGGAATCGTCCGACACAGATTAAGGTCTGAGCAGATCGCAGACCTTAATCCACGTGCACACTTACTGGGATATTTTGCTCCAAATATTCAGACGAATTGCAGGCCATAAACATTACAGCATCAGCACAATGTCAATGGCCACAGTTTGTATTCCACAGTGATGAATTTTCAATTCCGCAAGCCCTCAGCGGTGACTAACAACTGGTATTGAAAAAAATAAAAACACACACTTTAATAGAAGAGTAATATTGCGGTGGAAACTGGCATGTTGTGGCATAACAAGAAACGTGAGAGCAAACACGTTGTCAAATTAGGGAACAACACACGTGCATACGAATCAATCTATAAACTTCAATGAAAAGATGACCAACATCTTAAGAAGAAAGCCCACTACAGAGACACTGACAACTATTTTCATAGTGCAAAACAGGTAATCATGTTCCGTCTCTGAACGGTAAACAGCAGAGTAGATAATCTTCCACTAAGACTCAAAACGGGTCTGTCACCCAAGTGTACGTGTGAACAAACTACACAGACAGCTGAACAGTTCCTGAAAATGGACACATGATGACTAAATTGCGGTATCATTTCTGATCACTCCATAAGCACATTAACGCACAGCTATTTGGAAGCCTTCACGAACTCAATATAAAAAGCTAAATGCATCCTAGTAACATGAATACTTGTGTACACATTATTAACAGCTGAAGAAACAAGAAGGAAATTAAAAATAAGGTAAGAAATATATTCCTTATACTTTCCTGTCAATTTACACATTATTTACCCCCTGCCTCTGTAAATTCTCTGTCTTTACTAATATTACACATTGCACCCCTCTCGGGAGTCTCCGTAATGAAGTGGTCAAGCCGTCTGACTCGGGCTCCGAAGTTTGTATGTTCGATTCCGGGCCGCGTCCTTCATTTCACGAGTGCATTTTTTCGGAGACTCCCGATGGTCGTCGCTGGAGCTACGGAGTTCGTGCTTTGTGCGACGCTTTCCTCGCTGCGTAAAGTGACTGAGCCATATGGGATAAAAACCCGGTGCAATTCAGTCGACCCTGTCGACTTTTAAGCTACTTTTTTATTGCACCCACTCCCATACGAATCTGACTACACCTTGTACTTGTGTCGTTACCCGAAATGACGTGCTTTACTGTAAGACTAGTTTATTAGCGTCAATTCGCTACATTTTCGCCAAAACATCAAAGTAATGTCGTCGCTTTCGATGATTTAAGTTGCTTTTGGACCTATCAAAGACATATTCCTTTGGTGGGGGTAAATATAAGACGGCAGGAAAGATTTCATAACGATGCAACAGAGAGTTTTCAAAATAGTTGATCGTGAATGACAGCATTCATTTCTGGACAGACTATTTCCGCGACTCCACTGACTACGCCACTGGTTCTAAGTGTGTAAAATCCCCAGTAAAAAAAAAAAAAATACGTACACGACCGTTATCCGCGCCTTGAGTATTTGGTATAGGGTGCTAGTTACCTATTTTCATAGACAGATGCGCGGGGTGGTCAGTATTGCTCATGCCTTCTCTATTTCCCACAACAGTTTCTGGTACTCATTTTAGGTTAAAGGGACCTGGAGCTTCTTTAAAAAAAACATCCGCTTATTTTGGGATTCGAAATCTTGATAACAGGACCAGATAATCAAGCTAACCACAGCACATCCCCCGCTCCGTTATTCCCCTGTGTCTGTCTGAATTTAGCTACTGCGAAGATAACTATTACGCACACACACACGCACGCACGCATGCACGCACGCACACACACACACACACACACACACACACACACACACACACACAAGGATCTGGTTAAATGGATTACAAGAAAGAAACCCACCCAAGGAAAAACATTATATTCGCATCAATTCAGTCCACATTTTTATGGTTATTTCATAACTAAATGAAAGATAGTGTTTTGTAATATGTTGTATCACATCACAACTAATTGCCCAAAAAAACCGAACATGTCTGCTTGTGGTGGGTAGCATACACTCCTTCTTTGTTACTCTAATGGGCTTTTTTATGTGAATTAGTTATTTTGTTGGAAAAGTTTATCCCGAGATGGCGTTACTGAAGGAGTGGTGGATTGACGTGGCATGAACAGAACATTATACCAATGAAAAGGAAGACTAATGGGTGTTGTTTTTGTACCGTCGACGGCCATTCCCCTGAAGAATATTCATTGTGTAAGACAATCAAGAACAAGAGAGAAAGGAAATTAGACTACATGAAAATAAATAACGGGTAATAAGGCTAGTTATTGCCGTCGCGGAATTGACTTGCAGGAAGAAATATTTATAGTTGCGTCCGTGGAGGATTTCCAACAATCTGGATATCCAGAAAGCAAATTAATGCCAGACAACGGAAACAAAACAAGTATTTCAGTTACAGTACACGAGAAATACATTGCTTTCCAAACAGCGTGATTTCGAGGGGAAGGTGAGGGTTATATGTGGCGGAGTGGTTGATAGACAAAGGATGGCGTAGAAAGATTCTTAGAAATGCAAGCTCTTCAAAAAATTACATATTACATTTATGTTCTTATTAATTTAATCATGTTGTTTTATAGAAGAAGGAGACTATGATTTCGCTAGTAGAAAGGCTGACACACAAAGAACGGTGTAGAACGATTCACAGATACACGCGAGCTATACAATGCATATCATATATGTGTTCTTATTAATGTAATCTTATTTGTTTCATATGTCAGACACTATGGTTCCGCTAGTAGAAAGGTCGTTGATGGACAAAGAAGAATCTGGAAAGTTTATCAGAAATACACATTAGCTACAATAAATACATATTACATATGCGTTCATATTAATTTAAATAAGATTGTTTTATATATGACAGAGACTAGGGTTATGCTAGTAGATAGGTTGATATGATAATGATAATGCATTTCAATTATATGTATTGAATGATGATGCATTTCAATTAGATATACTGAATATTGATTTGGTTCAATTAAATATACTGAATAATGATGCGTTACAAATAAATATAGTAAACTATCTGCTAATGCTGTCATGTGGTTTACACACGGCATTATGAGATTATCTGGGCTTTTCCTCTTCCTCCTCGTTCCTCTCCTCCTCGTTCCTCTTCTTCTTCTTCCTCTTCCTCCTGCTCGGGCGTGTTCAATGTCATTTGATATTTTGATGAAGTTGGTATTGCTTATATCATTATTTAAAGATTTATATCAGGATTGTAGAGCTTCCGGTCCAATGTCGGATAGGCGGTTGAGCTGTTAAAGCCTCTGGGTGTTTTTGCTTCTGGCTACGGTTCGCTTACTCATCTTCCTCATGTTGGACTAGCAGTACATGGTTCCGTCGCCCAGCTTCAGGGCTGAGTGCTTACAGTGACACTGCGAGCTGTGGATTTCGTGTGGAGTGCTTTTATACCTGTCCGCGTGAGTTTGTGGTGTGAACTGCGTGTTCAGAAAATGGACGCGGCCAGTTACTGAACTAGCTAGTTTAGAATTATGGAGTAATGTGTGTGAAGCTGCTGTATTTTTAGTCACTACCGCTTCCATCAACGATGAACTGTAATTTTCGTGGCGGGACTGTTGTGTTGGCATCCTGGCAGAGACCTTATGCATGTACTTGTGCGTGCTGTTGGGTTTTCGATGTTGCTGTATGTTCCACTCTCCACATAGGACAATGAGGGGCATTGTGTGTGATTGTCACTGCCACAGGAAAGGAGCATTATGGTGGTGACCCTTTGTCGTGAAGTTGGAATCGCGACTAACGACTAACTAATAAGGGATTTAAAGTCAGGTCTTGTCAGATATGACTGTAGACGGTATTATATGCCTTCTGCTAGCGCCGAAGCTTGACACTTCACATTGTGCCAACAGCTTCGGCGGGGGAGTGCATTGGGAGGGTACACGCCTTATCCTAGTGCGAAAAAAAATGCAACCCAAAGACTAGTTGTCATGGTAGTGCAGACTAAGCTTTGGTCGGCAACTGGTCTAGGATCGAAGCTCTGACTGGCAGACAGTTAGAATATTGCTTTACTGATCCGACAGCTTCTGCAGCTTGTCTTGTCCCAGACGTATTGGTGTTACATTTCCTCTGAAGTAAACTAGGCAGGTCTAGAGAAGGATCATGCTGCATGGGCAAATCTTGGTCTGTAAATTCAGTCCTGGCTCGTGCTAAAGAGAGATAAAACTCTATTTTACAAACTACATTCTTTCAAGACGGCAAGGTGCCAGTCATATGAGGATTTATCTTATTGCTTTTGTTTTTGTTGTGCTATTTCTGCAGTATGTACCTGCCAAGATGCAGCGAAATATGCCAGACAATAAATCACGCAATATTGTGTGTGTCTTCGTTGTTTATATTATTAGTTGTTTTCCAACTATTTAAGCTTCCCATATACTTCTTTCTATGTCTCCCTCTGTCTCTCTTGCCTAATATTCTCCTACATGAGGATAATTTCTCCACTCCACCTCTTCTGTTCGTACACCCCAAAAGTGCCTTTTCTCTGTTGCTGATGGGTGGTGAATAAGCTTGTAACACATACAGCTCTGAGTAGCTCGGCATATGCTGTCGTCTCTATCCACGATATTCTCAAAATGCTTCTGAAACAAAATCACATCTCCATTGCCTCCAGTCACTTCATTATTTAATTTCTTAATGTGATTCATTGGCGTACACAGTTAGTTAGGTAGTTAGTTAGTCGCGGTTCCAACTTCACAGCAACGGGTCGTCCCCATTATGCTCCATTCCTGTGCCAGTGAATATCACTTAAAATGCTCCTCACTACCCTATGTGAAAAGTAGAAAAGACAGGAGTCTCGACAGCCAAAGCCCGCACAGATGCCGCCGCCAGAATATCAACACAAAAGTCCTCCACGAAAATGCAGTTCATCTTATAATGCCGTCGCCAGAATGCCAACACAAAAATCCTTCACGAAAATACAGTTCATCGTCGATGGAAGCGGCAGTCACTAGAAGACCAGCAGCTTCACATTTCTGCATAAGGCAAAAGCCGGTCAATTCTGCGACACAGCCAGCCGCCATTGCTACGAAATCTAGATATTTCTAGATGTTGCTTGTTCCGTTTATAGATGTTTTCTAGCCAGCTACGCCATTTTTTCCGAACATGCAGTTCACGCGACAACCAACCTTGGTCAGATGTAAAACCATTTCACTGTTCTGTACATAATTCCGTCGCCAGAATGCCAACACAAAAGTACTCCGTGAAAAATACAGTTCGTCGTCGATGGAAGCTGCAGTCACTAGAAGACCAGCAGCCACACATGTCTGCATAAGGCAAAAGCAGGTCAATTATGCGACACGGCCAGCCTCCATTCCTTCGAACATGCAGTTCACACTCCAAACAACCTCGTGCAGATGTAAAGCATTTCACACGAAATCCACAGCTCACAGTGTCGCGTCACGCACGCAACTCAGTAGCAGGACAACGGAACCATACACTTTCCAGTCAAACATGAGGAAAATGCGAATGCAAACGGTAGCCACGAGCATAAACACTCCAGAGACCTTAACCATTTCAACACCTATCCTCCATGTTTTCGTACACATAGAAGAACAGGCCTCACACAACATACCTTACAAGGAAATCTATCGTAGACAGGTGAAAACAAAGTCAGTGGCTTATCCAAAATCAGAAGCAATCAATAAATATATAAAAGTGAAATAATAAAATAAAAAACATACAAGTAAGTACAATAGGACACACTGGACGGCCGACGTTTCGATTCTAAAAATCTTCGTCAAGGACAAAACACAAATAGATAAAACAACGAGAAAAAAACACACACACACAAAATAACACAACTACTAGGTTCAACCGCCACAAACCACCATCTTTGCTCCCACATGGGAACCTAGTAGGTGTGTTATTTTGTGTTTTATTTTTCGTTAATTTATCTATTTGTGTTGTCCTGTCCTTGAAAAAGATTCTTATAATCGAAACGTCAGCCGTCTAGTGTGTCCTATTGCACGTATTTGTGTGTGTTTTTATGTTATTATTTCATTTTTATATATTTATTGCTTGCTTCTGATTTTGGATAAGCCACTGACTTTGTTTTCACCTGTCTACGATAGATTTCCTTGTTAAGTTATGTGCAACGTGTCTGTGTTTAGTATGTTTCTTCTCGCAGGAGCTAAATATACCTATTTGTTTCCAATTCATATTGTTATATCCTGCTGCAGTCACTGCTTTTTTCTTTTTTGTTTTTTTTTTGGTCTCATAGAAAACCCCAAGTTGAAAACCCCTCCTCGAACGTCTAGCCTCAACACTACCGCAGATTCCACGAGTACATAAATCCATAATGTATGTTCTTTGTCAGACACCGATTGGCTGACTTCCCAAGGTGATCGTATATTGCTACGAGAGTAATGCAAAGAACAGCGTTACGGCAACAACAGAAACACACGCCAGACATCAGACGTGCTTAAACATATGCTCACCAAATTAAGGCACAGAAGTTAGAACTGGAAACTGTCGTCTCCTCGAACCAGTCCAAGACTAGGCTGCTCTAAGATGACAATGAAACGTCCTGGCCTCATGGACACAAAGGGCTGAGTCAATTTACGAGATGACGTTCTACAGTCGATGCCAGGCTTTTCCCTCTTCATTAATAAGTTACGGTTGTCTGTATGTCTGATATTTAAAAATGTCTTTCTTTCTTTCTTTCTTTCTTTCTTTCTTTCTTTCTTTCTTTCTTTCTTTCTTTCTTTCTTTCTTTCTGTCTGTCTGTCTGTCTGTCTGTCTGTCTGTCTGTCTGTCTGTCTGTCTGTCTTTCTGTCTGTCTGTCTGTCTGTCTTTCTTTCTTTCTTTCTTTCTTTCTTTCTTTCTTTCTTTCTTTCTTTCTTTCTTTCTTTCTTTCTTCCATCTGTCCGTTATCCCGTCCATCTCTCTGTTCGTCCTCCCCCCGCCCATACATATGTTTGTCTATCCGTCCGTCCGTCCGTCCTTCCGTCCGTCTGTCCGTCTGTCTGTCTGTCAGTCTGTCTGTCTGTCTGTCTGTCTGTCTGTCTGTCTGTCTGTCTGTCTGTCTGTCTGTCTGTCTGTCTGTCTGTCTGTCCTTCCGTCCAACCGTCAGTTGGTTTGTCAGTCTGCCAGTCTGTATCTCTCTCTCTCTCTCTCTCTCTCCCTCTCTATCTCTCTCTCTCTCTCTTCTCTCTCTCTCTCTCTCTCTCTCTCTCTCTCTCTCTCTCTCTCTCTCTCTGTGATGAAACACTTCAGTAAGTCAATGAATCAGTAAATGCCATAAGTTGCCGACCCATGAAATCCAAGGCCAACAAAAGCAACTGTCTCAACAACACTCCGCCGTTACATCGTCTCTATCTAAATTGCAAATGTATCCGGGCCATCAAGAAGCCGTGTAAACGTAATAACGGGTTTTGTGAGTATAATAGGCCGCCTCCTAGGGAGGCATCGTTGACATAATCACTTCCGCAGTGAAACACATGATGGCAATGAGACAGAAGAATTGGGTAAGGAATGTTTGGACATTATTGTCAAAATTCAACTCGAAATCATATTTAAACATATTCCGTTAAGAGTTAATAATCTGATTTCATCTTTTTCTTGAATTCGCAAGTCGTCGGGATTTATACTTTAATAGTTAAATTTGTTATGTCTTTGTATAGTAAACTTAAGTATTTACGGAGAAAACTTCTTATATACAAGTCATTATATTCCTAGCCTCACACACACACACACACACACACATATATATCATCATCATCAAGTGCCGTGCCGGCTGGCGTAGGCGTTCATGGCTCTCCATAGATCTCGGTCTTTGGTTTTCTGGATCAACTCTGGTGCTGATATTCCTCCATGCCACCGTCTCAATCCATCCAGCATCACTTCTCTTGGTCTACCTCTGCCTCTCTTCCCCTCGATCTTTCCAGTTGTTACGATGTTCTCCAATGCCTCTCTTCTCATCACGTGACCGAAGAAAGATGTTTGTCTCTGTCTTATTGTTGTATATAATGTTCTAGTTTCATTAGCCTATTTCAGGCAGTCGTCGTTAGTTACTCTGGCAGTCCAAGGAATTCGCAACATTCGTCTCAGGAACCACATCTCTGTTGCTTCTAATTTCTTCTTAATTTGTTCATTTACGTTCCAAGATTCACTGCCATACAGCAAAACTGGTTCTACATAGCATTTCAGCACTCTCTTACATTCAGTGATAGTGACTTATTGGATAAGATACTCTTCATTTTCTGAAAAGCGGCTTTTGCCTGCCCTATTCTACTCCTAATCTCTGTTGTACATCTTCCATCTGATGTTATAAATGCCCCTAGGCATCTAAAATTATCAACTTGGTTAAGGATTTTCCCTTCTATTTCTATGTCACATTTTGGTGTCATCATTTTCTTTGATATTACCATTGTTACTGTTTTCTTGATATTCAAGGAGAGTCCTTTCCTTGCACTCTCTGTTACTACAACGTCTTATAATTGTTGTAGGTCTGTTGAATTATCCGCCACCAATACTGTGTCATCTGCATAGCGTATATTATTTATATTATAACCTCCAACTAGTATTCCTGGCATCTCTTTGATCTCTCTCATTATTACTTCGCTATACAGGGAGAAAAGATCTGGTGACAAGACACACCCTTGTCGTACTCCTAGCTTTATCTGTTCGTAACTACCCTCTTTATTTCCCATTTTAATTGCTGCTACTTGGTTCCAGTAAACATTCTTTATTATTCTTAAATCTTTTCCATCAATGTTGATATCTTCCAACATTTTAATCAGTTCATCATGTTTTACTTTATCAAATGCCTTAGTATAATCTATGAAGCACAAATATATGTCTCTCTGTTTCTCTATTGACCTTTCTATTAGTGTCCGTAATGTATAAATTGCATTGTTTGTGCCCTTTCCTTCCACAAATCCATACTGTTCTTCACTAATTTCCATTTTTATTTTCTTTTTGATTCTTCTCATTATGATTCTGAGTAGAAGCTTAGTGATATGGTTTATAAGGTTAATTGTACGAAAATCTTCACAATCAATTGCTCCTGGTCTTTTTGGTATAGCTATAAATAAAGATTTCAGCATATCACTGGGTAAATATCCACTGCTGTAAATATCATTCAACATTTTGGTTAATATATCTACTCCAAATTCTCCCAATACTTCTAATTCTTCTATTGTGATTTCATCTGGCCCAGCGTTTTTCCTTTCTTCATACGTTTCATAGCGTCAGCGACTTCTTCTTTCAGAATAGGTGGACCTCCTAAGTTACTATCTTCTGTTAATTCTCCCCTTTCTCCTTCATATAATTCTCTTATATACTCATTCCACCTCTTCATTATAGCATCTTCCTCTAATATTATCTTTCCTGTTTTTGATTTCAAACACCCTGTATTTATTCTTATTTTTCTTCCTGTAAGCTCACTGATTTGTCTGTGCATATTTTTTGTATCTTTAATGGAATTTAATTCAATTTTTTTGCATTGCTCGTTTAACCAAGTTTCTTTAGCCTTCCCACATTTATCTTTTATTTCTTTATTTATCTTAGCGTATTCTTGTTTGTCATTTTTACTCTGTTTTCTTTTGTCCATCAGTTTTAAGATATCTTCATTCATCCATTTTTTCTTAGCTATTTTGCCTCTCTCCGTAATACTTCTTTGCTAGTTTGATGAATGGAGTCCCTTAACATTTCCCATTGTTCATCTATACTCTGTATTTTAGTTATTGCATTGTACCTATTTTTCACAGTCACTCTGTATTGTTCTTGCATTTCTTTATCTATTTTCAGAACCTCTTTATTAAGTCTCATGTTCTTAACCATTTTTTCCCCTCTCTTTAATCTTACTTTTATTTGTCCACATAGTGGTACATGATCACTATTACAGTCAGCACCAGGCATTGTCTTTACATTAATTAAAGCATTTCTAAATCTTTTATTAATTAGTATGTAATCAATTTGGTTGCGTATTTTCTTATCAGGGCTCATCCATGTGTACAGTCGTCTTTTATGGTGTTTAAACCATGTGTTTCCAATTATCATCTCATTGATATTTGCCCATTCTATTAGCTTTTCCCCTCTTTCATTTCTTGTACCTAAACCATAATTCCCCACTACATCCTCCATTTTTCCCTTTCCTACTTTTGCATTAAAATCACCAAGTATTATTTTTATTTCTTGTGATCCAATTTGAGCCATCGCCATTTCTATTTCGTCGTAAAAGTGTTGTATTTCTTCTTCACTACTGCTTGCTGTTGGTGCATATACTTGTATAATATTTATGTCTATTGGTTTGCCTTTGATTTTTACCATAATAACTCTATCTGAAATACACCAGTATCCATTAATTGACTTGGCTGTTTTTTCGTCTAATATTATTCCTACACCTTTTTCATGTGTATCCCCTCCAGAATAAATTATTGTGTGATTGTCAGCTATAATTTTGCCCGATCCCTTCCATCTCATCTCACTAACGCCTAGTATATTCATTTTCATGCTATCCATCTCTCTTAGAACATTGGTCAACTTTCCTAGCTCATTTAATGTCCTAACATTCCATGTTCCTACTCTAAATTTATTTATTTTAGTTATGATTTTGCCATCAGTAGCTGGATGACGGTCTGGTGTCACCTGTGGCTCATGACTGTCCCTACCGGACGAGGATGCCCTAAGACAGCCATTAACGTCCTTCACTAACTTTGATATATGTTTTTCCATGAAGTCTTGGGAAGATAATGTGGTGGTTTCCCCTTGCCTTCCACATCCACATGGTGGTCTTTTACCTCTGCCTTTGACAGCCATTTCCGACTGTAAGGACAAGTGAGTGCTCTGCCCTGCTCAGGTGCAGAGTTGTCCACTTATTCCGGTGGATACTCGGTCCCCAGAGCTGTGTTAGCCACACCGTAGTGTGTTTCCATCCTCTACCACGTCGAGGTGCAGCTGGGATTTTCCCTTCATAAAGTTATGGTCTCTGACCAAAACTCTCCAGTACTTTTAGAGGACCATATATATATATATATATATATATATATATATATATATATATATATATATATATATACTTGAGAATGTTTTCAAATTTTCAAATTTTCCTTATTAGAGCTACTCGTTTCCATTTCAAGCGGCAGACTTTTTTAACGTTCGTAGCGTACACTCAGGTCCTTTTAGTCTTTCGCCTTTATTTGAAAAGGTATGTCCGCTGTCCCAGGATTTTTTTTTTTTTTTTTTGGTTCTCATCTCCTTTACAGGATAGCGCTGTCAACATAAGCATCTTTCAACTGATTGTTGATTTGTTGGCAAGATTACGGTCAGTAGTTTGCCATTGCTGTCTGAGCGAGCGGCTCGCATATCCCGTAAGTCAACGACACGGAGGGAATCGCAACGGATTCTCGCGCACATTACTTTACTCACGAGAGTATGCGGGATATCGGAAGAGGTGTGTAATTTCTTTGTGCAAATCATTATGATGAACCGTGCTTGTTCTACTTCAGTCGGAGACAGACGGTTATGGTCCAATTATAAAACTATTCAGTCGGATAGAGATGTTCATGGTTCAATTATTAAAACAGGCCATGATCACTTGAGTGACGATGATCTTCACACCATTGAAAGGGCGTACATGGCAATGGGTCACGTAGAATACGTGAATGAGACTTACCAACGAAGAGTGGCATGGGCCTTCGTGGACGAGACGTCGAAGCAGACACCTCGCCATGGCAACATCCCGGCTGCAAATATAGTCACCCAACTAATGTAGTGTCATGCTCTGGGGCGTATTGACAGTTAGTATGCAGCAATAATAGCTGTCAGATAGCTGCTGTGTTATGCAATGCGACAATAACAGCCACTTAACATGGTGTGCGACAGGTTTGTGCAATATCTCCATATTTTCAGTATATTGTGAAATTATTATGAGTCATTTAGATGATGTGAAGGGGATGCTCATGTAATGTCTCCAGATCTTTATGTCCCTATACAGTGATAATATTTTTATAAATTTAGAAGATATGAGAGGAGTAACCAATGGGGGACATAATAACATCAGACACGCGGATGATACAGTCTTGATTGCAGACAATAAACAGGAATTGTAACATTTAGTAGCTGCGGTTATTGTACACAGTGGAAAACTATGGTTCAAATTAAGTTTTAAGAAAATAGATTGTGGTCATGACCAAGAGGAAAGAAATACCACAATGTGAAATCAAAATAAAAGGGGACATATGTAAACATGTGAATCGGCATTACTATCTTGTAACAGTTAGAACATCTGATGGAAGATGCCTTGTAAAAACTAGAATATGAATTGCCATAGCAAGTTTACACGTATGCAAGATGCAGAACACCCTCACCAATAAAATGATGTTAGTTGAAGTGAGGTAAAGTGAGGTAAAGTTGAAGTGAGGTAAAGTTTTGAAGTGATATATCGATTCTATACTGTTGTGTGCGAGTAAACGATGAACAATAAGTGATAGGATAAGCAAATCTCACTCAATCATTCACTGTCACCTTGACGTCTTGACAGACGATAGTTTGCTACATTGTGCTTCAAAACAGGCGTAATAACCGCAACCCATGGCGAGGACTAAGGATGAAGTTATAAATCTCCCAGCACAAAGCCTGGGCTGAATTGTAGAGACCATGTGTTGCCCATGCAGCATGATCACTCACTCTACCTGCCTAGTTTACTCCAGAGAAATGGTAATACCAATACATCTGGAACAAGAGAAGCTGTAGAAGCTGCTGAATCAACAAAGCAATGCTCAAAATTTCAGCCCCTCAGAGCTTCTATTCTAGATCAGTTGACAACCAAAACTTAGGACGTGAACTGCCTCCATAGCATAAAATTATTATGTTGCAATTCTTCTCACCAGGATAAGACTTGTACCCTCTCAAATGTGTCCACCCCCCACCCCCCCCCCCCCACCCCGAAGCCGTTGGCACAATGTGGGGTGTTGAGTTTGATGAGCGCCGTCCAACATTCTTCATTAAGAAGAAGAAGAAGAAGAAGAAGAAGAAGAAGAAGAAGAAGAAGAAGAAGAAGAAGAAGAAGAAGAAGAAGAAGAAGAAGAAGAAGAAGAAGAAGAAGAAGAAGAAGAAGAAGAAGAAGAAGAAGAGGAAGAAGAAGGAGAAGAAGAAGAAGAAGAAGAAGAAGAAGAAGAAGAAGAAGAAGAAGAAGAAGAAGAAGAAGAAGAAGAAGAAGAAGAAGCAGCAGCAGCAGCAGCAGCAGCAGCAGAGAAGAAGAAGAAGAAGAAGAAGAAGAAGAAGAAGAAGAAGAAGAAGAAGAAGAAGAAGAAGAAGAAGAAGAAGAAGAAGAAGAAGAAGAAGAAGAAGATTAGTTTTGTTTTTGTAGCCGTAATAAATCACATGAAACATGGCATCTGCTCTCTTTTCCTACAAATTGATTTTATCTCAATCACACGACTTCTTCCGGTCAAACAATTCGTGGCTGCGCCAAGACGTTTTACAGGCTTTTTAGTTTAGCAAACACAACACCATGTCTTGAAATCCACTGGCGCCGCACATTCCCACGAGATCTAAGAAGATCACGCATTTTAAACATGCAAATCGTCACGCGTCCTTCTGCGATTGGATTGGTCTCTTTGATGTCACAGAATTATTAGCGGTTATTGATTATTTTGTTGTCGTTGTTGTATCGTGTTTGAGGAAGCTTGTCTCGAGGATTACTGTAATAAGCTGCTCTATCCAATAGAACCTGCACTGTGGCGAAGAAGTTGCTGACGCATTTCGTAATCCCGCATATCGCGTTCGAAACAGCTGTGGGCGATTTGGAAGCAGATCGTGTAGCGTAGGTTTTAATATATTGGTATGAGCACCGGTCGTTCTCCGCACCCTCTGCCAATTCTTTATGGCTGCCCTCTTTTTTCCCTCCGGAATTGCTCCACTCCTTGTGTCCACCATGGTGAATGTGTTAAGATTGTTCTTGTTGTTTTAGACAGTTCCTGTGATCTAAGGCGTTCCATGAGCTAAGAGTTAACGTGATCATACTTGAATGCCGTGCGGACACTTAGAGCCTTGACCTTTCCTGCACTTAGGTACCAGTACAGAACATGGAAGGTGGTCGCCTCCATGGTCGCCAAGGACACTCCATTTTATGTCTGATGTTGACTCTTGGGATACAAGTGTCAGGTCAATGGCAGTGTCTTGGTCCCCCGGTCTCATTGCTAGCCTAGTTGGTGTTCCTTATTTATATAGACAATATATGTGTCAACATTGCTAGAATCAAATGCGCTATCTCGTAAATCCAAGATCCCAATATACAAAACACTGATTAGACCAATTGTGCTGTATAGCTCTGAAACCTGGAGTACAACTAAAGGAGACGAAGTCTTGTTACAAACCTTTGAGAACAAAGACTTGAGACGCATCTTTGGGCCCATTAGGGATACACAATGTGGAGAGTGGAAAAGAAGAAGCAACAAAGACATTTATGATCTGTTTAAGTCCCCGCTAATCACTGGTATCATGAAGGGTAATAGACTGCATTGGCTGGGGCATATAGAAAGAATGGAAGATAATAAAAACTCGCTTACACTCAGGAAATAAATGACCGTAGACCCCGAGGTAGCCAAGAAGACGGTGGAGAGATAATATATATACAGACCTACAAGCACTTGGAATCAACGACTGGCAAGAGAAGGTCAACCAGAGAGACGAATGAAGACGGCTTGTATCTGCAGCAAAGAACCTCAATGGCTCGGAATGCTGAAGAAGAAGAAGAAGAAGAGAAGAAGAAGAAGAAGAGAAGAAGAAGAAGAAGAAGAAGAAGAAGAAGAGAAGAAGAAGAAGAAGAAGAAGAAGAAGAAGAAGAAGAAGAAGAAGAAGAGAAGAAGAAGAAGAAGAAGAAGAAGAAGAAGAAGAAGAAGAAGAAGAAGAAGAAGAAGAAGAAGAAGAAGAAGAAGAGAAGAAGAAGAAGAAGAAGAAGAAGAAGAAGAAGAGAAGAAGAAGAAGAAGAAGAAGAAGAAGAAGAAGAAGAAGAGAAGAAGAAGAAGAAGAAGAAGAAGAAGAAGAAGAAGAAGAAGAAGAAGAAGAAGAAGAAGAAGAAGAAGAAGAAGAAGAAGAAGAAGAAGAAGAAGAAGAAGAAGAAGAAGAAGAAGAAGAAGAAGAAGAAGAAGAGAAGAAGAAGAAGAAGAAGAAGAAGAAGAAGAAGAAGAAGAAGAAGAAGAAGAAGAAGAAGAAGAAGAAGAAGAGAAGAAGAAGAAGAGAAGAAGAGAAGAAGAAGAAGAAGAAGAAGAAGAAGAAGAAGAAGAAGAAGAGAAGAAGAAGAAGAAGAAGAAGAAGAAGAAGAAGAAGAAGAAGAAGAAGAAGAAGAAGAAGATATATGTTTCAAGCAAGGCTTCGGTTTATTTATTCATTTATTAGGTTCCAGCTGTTTCCTCCAATTTTCATTTGCATTCACTGCACCTCTTTGCCTTCCTCATCCCACTCATGCATATCCAGTATCGTGTGCTGTAAGCCACCCCTGACCACCAAGGCCTGCCCATGACTTCCCTGCTAGCGTAGGTTAATGTAGCGTGAATAGCCAGGGCACTACAAACAGTCTGTATTCACTCCTTACAGCACGAGGATGTCAAAATCGTAGAAACATTTGTCCAATTTTGGTCCTCTCTGTTAGTTAGTTAGTTAGTTAGTTAGTTAGTTAGTTTAGTTAGTTAATTAGTTAGTTAGTTAGTTAGTTAGTTTAGTTATTTAGTTAGTTAGTTAGTTAGTTAGTTAATTAATTAGTTAGTTAATTAGTTAGTGAGTTAGTTAGTTAGTTAGTTAGTTAATTAGTTAGTTAGTTAGTTAGTTAGTTAGTTAGTTAGTTAGTTAGATTAGTTAGGTAATTAGTTAGTGAGATAGTTAGTTAGTTAGTTAATTAGTTAGTTAGTTAGTTAGTTAGTTAGTTAATTAGTTAGTTAGTTAGTTAGTTAGTTAGTTTAGTTAGTTAATTAGTTAGTTAGTTAGTTAGTTAGTTAGTTAGTTAGTCAGTCAGTCAGTTAGTTAGTTAATTAGTTAATTAGTTAGTTAGTTAGTTAGTTAGTTAGTTAGTTAGTTAGTTAGTTAGTTAATTAGTTAGTTAGTTAGTTAGTTAGTTAGTTTGTCAACAGATCATCCTCATTGCACATCGAACCATTCAGTCCATAAGTGCTCAGAAAATTATTGGTCCTCTCTGCTTTGCACTACGGCAGTTTTAATACCCAACCGTACATGTTTGAGTCCTAGAATACCCGTTTTCCTCCTATACCTTCTGGCTCCAGTCCTCTTATTTCTTTTCCTTCTCCCATCTCCCCTACCGATTCTCCTCGGTTTAATTTTCTCTCTGCTAGATGTTGAAAAAGGTATCAAACACAGAGCACACACTCTGTTGCTAGTTCGATGATTCTTTTTAATTCCCATAGTTGTTTTCGTTTGGAAAAGCAGGAACTAATCTGCCACACTAGTAGAGCCTGTCTGATAGGAAAGGGGCAGGGAATATCCCTCAAGAGTTTCTTACGCCTGCGCTGCCACATTCGGATACCAGACGTCGCACGTTCACAACCAGCTCACCCGTTTCCATTCAGACATTGGCACGTTGGTCCACTTTGAACTTGGGGGTTTATAACTGGAGTTTTCATCACCTAGATGGGCTGCTGTTCTTAGTTAAAGGGCTCCTGTTCTTAGTTAAAGGGCTCCAACCACCCGGGGACAAGAGGTAATAGCACCCCGACTCGCTTGGTGAACACATCATCGAGCATATGAGATATTTTCCGAGGATTTCAGATCCCAACAAGCAA
This sequence comes from Cepaea hortensis, assembly GCA_963921405.1. Lineage (NCBI taxonomy): Eukaryota > Metazoa > Mollusca > Gastropoda > Stylommatophora > Helicidae > Cepaea > Cepaea hortensis. Next base: position 25,164,447 of record OY992885.1, on the reverse strand, counting down.
GCCCACCTCGCCCTCTGTGCCCACTCCCATTTGGTCCGCGACTGCATATTGGCTATTCGCAGCTTGCCCCAATTTTCTAGAGGCCTTTCCACTATCCGCCACCTGTGGGCGTAATGGATCGGGGATAATCGCACAAGCTTTACCCAGTTGATATAATAAAAATTGAACATAAATAGCAAAGCTGGTAGAATAAAAGCTGCCAATAAAATAGCAGCAGTTGACGAAGCAAAAGGAGTTGAAAAAAATATCTGCAGTTGTTGACCAAATAACAATCGTTCATATACGAACAGCAGCCTGTAAAATAACCGCAGTCTATAAACTAACAGATTTGTCTTTAAGAACCCCATCTTTGTACTTTATTTAACTTTCGCTGCCAAGGCATTTGGTACAATAAAATAACTACATTCTTGACCTGTTACGGCGGTAAGTGCGGATGACTTACGTTAAGTTAAGATAACAAGGACAGAGTAGCTTAAAGTAATGTCTCGGATTGAAAGAGTTAAAGTAACAGCCAGAGTAGTGTGGAGACAAGTTATACATTTTTGGGATTACAGTGTTTAAAGTAACAACTACGACCGAGCAGGGTTAAAACCATAAATGTCTGGGATTGAAGGAGTTAAAGTAACCTATAGGTCAATGTAGATAAATGTAATAACTGTCTGGATCTGATATATTTGAAGTAACAATAAAGACAGAGTAGAGATAATTAATAACCGTATGGGCTGATGGTGTTAAAGTAATAACTGGGCCAGTGTAGATAAAAGTAATTAATTTATGGGTCTAAATTAGTTAAAGTAACAATTAGAAAAGAGTAGATAAAAGTAAAGTAATAAATGTCTGGGACTGAAGGTGTTAAAGTAATTGTAATGAAAGACTAGACACAAGGAATACATGACTGTGACTGAAAGGGTTAAAGTAATAGGTGTGACAGACTAGATACAAGGAATAAATGACTCAAATTGAAGGAGTTAGAGAAATAACTATGACTCTCTCTCTCTCTCTCTCTCTCTCTCTCTCTCTCTCTCTCTCTCTCTCTCTCTCTCTTTCTCTCTCTCTGTGAGTGAGTGTGTGTGTGAATATGTGTGTGTGTTTGTGTGTGTGGTTGAATTGGAAACGCCGAAAGTAAGGCGGACCTGCGAACACAATTTGGGACCCTTTGAAAATAAAGATGGTTAGTTCTCTCTCTCTCTCTCTCTCTCTCTCTCTCTCTCTCTCTCTCTCTCTCTCTCTCTCTCTCTCTCTCTCTCTCTCTCTCTCTCTCTATCTCTCTTTCTCTCTCTCTCTCTCTCTCCATCTTTCTGTCACACACACACACACACACACATATACGCACACGCACACACATAGCGGGTGTTCTCTAGGACGTCGCCCTCATCGCGGCGATGGAGAAAGTGTCTGGATCCCTTGCCAGCTCTCTTGCTCCACCGTGCATGGTCATGCCCGTAGTGTCTGCAGCGCCCGTGTCCGTCTTCCTCCTAAGCAACCGCTGCATCTACTCCCAGGGACCCCGCTTCCATCACCATTGTTTCCAAACCGCCGCGGCGGTTGACGAGGCCTCAGTATTTCAGTTGCAGCAAGACGCGTGACAATCTGTGTGTTTGAAATGTCTGGTGTTCTAAGATCTCCTGGGAATAGCTAGGGCCAGTCGATACAAGTAATACATGTCTGGGGGTGAAGGAATCACGAAAACAGAAAGGTAATTTTAAAGTAATACCAGCATTCAAACGCATGCACACATGCACGTTTACACACACGAGCATGCAATTTATGGTAAGACATATTGGAGACAATCTGCAGTAGTGTAATGGCTAGAAGCTCAAGTGACCATGTTTTCGAATCTGTATTGGGGCGTGTTTTTAAAATTGAACTGAAATCCCAGGTTGACCTAGCTTAAAATGAACACCAGGAAATAACTTTGGGAAGCATAGGCCACAGTTGTGATATTTACCACATTACTCAACGAGCTCCTGGACAAATGAGGGGCTAGCAACATATATCCAGGGTATGTAAGGTGTGTAAACGGGACCCTTTACCTACTTTACGACATTGGGGAGAGAGTTTATACTGGGTATATTTGCTGAATGGCCCGGACTCGAAAGGTAATATGGTGTGTTGGACGATGTTGCTTTCCTGTTGAAATCTCTGGTACATATTCGATAAGGAGAAGACCAGAAAAGCCTTACGATGTCTGCCTAATTACCGTGCGGATGTATGTTGTGAAGAAAAATATTGTATTGTAAGTTATAAATGCATTACTTTATGCTTGAACTCTTATGATACTAATTTCTGATAAGAATAACCATGCCTTGAGACCCAGGTCTGCACTGTAGGAGCTGTTGATGAAATATTAGTTGTTGATAGTAAAAGTACACGATGGAAACATAGCAGCAGTTGATAAAAATAACATCTGTTGATAGAATACATAAAAGTTGATAGACATAGCAGGTGTTGTGGACAAAGCAGACGATAGAAACATTGCAGTTTCTCACGATGTTCTTAATGATAAGTGCGTGAGATGGTCGTTGTCTAGGTAACGATGCTCCTGGTGTGTCAATTGAGCTATCTAACTGTCTCACAATGCAACTCACCCCAGTAATACACATCCATCAGTCAGTAAACAAGATTGAGTTGACGCACATAATCCTTTAATACAGAAAGAACACGGACAAACGGAACATCCTTATATATCCAGACACAATATAATCCATATAATATAAATATCCTCCTCACAATTTAACACGTACACATCACTGTCTTCTCACGGCCTGCTTCATCTCAAATCCATAAGACAGGTAATCCAGCTCCTATCCACAGCTGGACCTCACACAATACACCCACACACATGCGTCTAGCCTCCACTAACTATAAACCCACTCTGGGTTCAGGCCTCCATTAACTATCCAACCCCCACTGGGCTTCAAGCCTGTATTCACCACTGGGAGAACAACACAACCAAAGATCTTACCGCAGTCAGTCTAAACTCCCACGTATTAGCCCACCGATCAGCTCGGCGCTAAAACATCAACTGCCCTGAAGTCCCTTGACTTCACACGAACCGAACCTCAGTCGGTCTCAGCTTCAACTACCCAACAACATTACACCCCAGCCTAAAACTATCCACCCTGGGGTCTCCACTCACCCTCACCATTATTTCTCATGGCTGGTTATTTTTCTCGTAGTCCCGCTACAAAGGTCACTCATCTCAATGTCAATGACCCAGGCATATGTCACAGTTGTTGATTAAACAAAGCCGTTGATAAATTAACAACCATTAACAAAATAACAGGCTCAAAACCCCCTGTCATACATCCCAATGTAGTACAGGCAGTAGATTATAGACGACAATAAACTAATAGCAATTGTTATAAATAACGGCATTTGATATACGCAACAGCTGTTGATAGAAATAACAGCAGTTTATAGAAATAACTGCTGCTGATAGAATTGACACAATTGATAGAAATACCGGCCGTTGATGAAATAACCGCAGCTGATAAAATAACACAATTTTATAATAAAATAACAGCAGTAAATAAACATAAGAGCCTATGATAGAAATAACAGCAGTTGATGAAATAGCAGCTGTGGATAACGTAACGGTAGTTGAAAACAATAACATCAATCTTTAAACTATCATCTGTTGATAAAGTAACAGAAACTGATAAAGGAACACCATTCTTTAAACTAACAACAGTTGATAAAGAATCAGCACCAGGTAAACTATCAGCTGTTGATAAAATGTCAGAATTATATGGCAGCTTCACAACTCAAGATCAGATAAATACGTCAACCCAACAACGTGGAGGGGAGGCTCTCTGGAGAATACACCAACCAGGTTGCCACGCTAACCAGTTTGTCGCTGACCCTCTACACCAATTCCACTCAGATTGATATAAACCTTTCTGTGGCTTGGGCAAACAAAACGCATCGGACTTTAAAGTTAAAGCTCAGTCTTCCTGAGGATTCAGAATCAACCAAGGAACCGACCAACCACCAAACGACGTGCCCAATTCTTATAGTACGACCATATTTATCCGTGGCTGAACACAGCATGCCCTGCCCTTTTACAACGTCCAGTCAGTGAACTGGAGACATTAACTAATACGCCATTTGTTTACTACTGCAACGAGTTTAACTCTTACCCCTTGCAACATGAATATTACCAATGCAGCGAGTTTAGTTCTTAACCCACAGCAACATGAAAATTACAACTTCAACGGGTTTACCGTTAACCCCACTGCAACATAAAAGTTACCACTGCAAGGAGTTTAACTCTTAACACACTGCAACATAAAACCTACCACTGCAACTCTTAACCCAGTGCAACATAAAAAGGACTCTTTTCAACACATTGAGTGAGGCCTAGTTGATATATACTCCTAGCCTCATATTTGATAGGCCAATCGGCATTCTATGGGGGGGGGGGGTGTAGTTAACATCATATTTCTCACGTTTACTTCCCATAGTATCTCCTGGTACTCAGTGTATTCTGCATCGACCTGCAAGTTTAGGTCAATTTTCTTCAAAATACCCGTCTGGATGGGGATCCAATCACATGACTACTGATTCGACTGGCTAATATAGTTAGTTTAGTTAGTTTAGTTTGGTTTAATCGACGAATCAACATCAATACACACTGGTATAACCCATACGTGCTCCATTCTACTCCTAACTCAAGCATGAGTCCGGAGAATCTCAGCTCAGTGCACGAACTCCGTAGCACCGGCGAGGATCCTGAAATACTGTGGGTAGATTTTTAACTCGAAATTTTGCCCGGGCTACTCGTTGTCGATTCCCAACTGCCACGGGATGTTTTACGTGCGCAACAATACATACGGGCGTCCGATCTCACTACCCAGAGACCAGGGGAAATCTTATTACTAGAAGTCCACGTGAAAAATTCTTGGCCTTCACCACGGCTTGAACACGGGACCTCCAGCACTCGAGGCGGAAACCATACCTCGAGACCACTCAGGCAAATATACCAGCCAGTGCTCTACCAAGTCCCCAACGTTGAAACATGGGAAGAGTTAAAAATGAGAACAATTAAAGGATGTGTGTACATACATTAACACATGGTACTGAGACATGACTATTGAACAAACAGTTGGAATAGATGATTAATTCCTTCTGACTACGGACATATAAACGAAGGAGGCGAATTCACGGACAGACAAATTGAGTGACAGTTTGATTGTTTGAATGATTGATTCACTGAATGATGAGGTACCTTCTTGAGATGAACCAACTTGAAATGATCTATTAGTGCTCCATTGAGTTGAAGCACACCTGAGGCGCACGTGTGAGTACGTAGTCCATGGCGTCACCAAAGGTATCATGTTGTGACCTTGTGGCAATGGTGGAGAGTGTGGTTGGGGTGGGAGAGGGAGTATTTGAAAACTTAACAAAGATACGGGCCGCCTATTGCTGCTTACCATTTGCTTTTAGCGTGGGGTTTTGTGTTTACTGATAATCATTCACGCGGGACTTCTATATACTCAAAAACCTTACACATAAATACATACATATGTCCGTAATATATGCATACATACAAACACACACACGCACAGACACACACACACACACACACACACACACACACAGGCACATGCACACGCATCCATCCACCACTCCATCCTATCGAGCCGTCCGTCCGCACGTATGTACAGACAGAGAGGCAGACTAACACGTACACACAATCACACACAATGTCTCACACACATACACACACATATATATGTGTGTGTAAATGTGGGGGGGGGGGGTGTTGTGGTGACGTTAGCACCATAATTTAGAGACTTGCCTCTCTATTTCATACAGATTCAACTCTAGTGCCGCCCTTTTGGTTTCTAATACCAAACACTACATCTTGTGAATTATTCATAAAATTCTAACACACTTGATTAACCCGAAGTTTGACGTCAAAAGCCCACCCATTCATACTCACTCCCACACTCACACTCACCCAGACACACTCCCACACACATACCCCACTCACAGGCACACACCCCCGATAACAACACACATACACTCCCATTGACATACCGATTTCCAACCGTCAAATCGTGTCTCCGCCTGTCATTTCCCGTCCCACTTTGTATTCAGAAGAGACGGTCCTTTAGTCCTTCACTTTCCGGACAAAGACATTCAAATGATACTTCGTGGTTTCCACTAGACGTAGACGCTATGTCACAGCCACCCGGCCCCGACAGTAAAAGCAATGAGACAAGGAAGTATTCCATTGTCATCAGGTCACACTGTTTTATTTTATGACGACTTGCGCAAGTCAAACAGGTAGTTGCATATCCTTTACAGGACGTAGCAGTCAACCCCAGCATTGGTTAGCTGTTTTTGATTTCTTGGGAAGTTTACTTTCGATGTTCTGATGATTAGTTCGTTGGTTGGATGTTGTTTGCCATTGCTTTCTGAACGGCCTTCACTCCTACCATTGTTAGAAATTCAAGTCTGCTGCCAAACTGCCTACAGGCTGCGTTTTGAACACAGTACGCGGGTTTACGAATGTTGTTCGTAGGACCATTGCCACAGAGCCGGCAAGTGAAAGTTAGTTGTATATCCTTTACAAGACGTTGTAGTCAACCCCAGCATTTTTGGCTGTTCGTGATTTCTTAGCAAATTTAATTTCAGTAGTTTGCCATTGCTTTCTGAACAAAGTGGTAAGTGAAAACAAAGCTGTAATTCCCTAACTTCGTGTAATTGTTGCCCAAACGAGCAGGCACGTCAAGCTGCAAGTGGTTTGGTTGGGTGGTTGTTGGGTGGTTGTGTTGGGTGGTTGTTTGGGTGGTTGGTTGGGTGGGTGTGTGGCTGGATAGTTGAATGTATGTATGGATGGTTGGAAGCTTGATTGGTTGGTTGGTTGGTAAATTGGATATGTACTTGGTTGTTTAGTTATTGATTTGTTGCTGGTTGCGTGGTTAGTTGGGAGGCTATACGGTTGGTTGATTGGTCTGATGGATAGATGGTTAATTTATTGGTTAGCTGATTAGTAAGTCTGATGTTTATTTGGTTGGTGTTTGATTGAATGGTTGGTTAATTGGTTCGCTATTGTTTGATGGTTAGAGTTTTGGCTTATTCGTTCGTTGACTGGATCGTTGGTTCATTGTTAGGCTGGATAGTTGATTGCTTGTTTGGTTGGTTGAATGCTTGATTGATTGCTTTTTTGTTGTTGTTGGATGCTTGGTTTGAAAGCAAGAGACAAAGCACTAATGGAATCCCTGTCTCCCCCGATGTGTCTCCACCTTGCCGTGGTGGGGGAGCTTGCGTGTCCCATCGACCCCATGTGCTTGCCGATGGGTGAAAACTACATATCGGACGGCTCGTGGGATAGGGACCAGACTAAAAGAGACACAACCTGCTGCTCTGCAGGTAAGACTGAGGATAGCAGTCAAAATCAGGCAAACGATCCCTAAAATTTCAGTCCGGACATAACCTCTAAGGCTTCCATCCGAGGTGTATGGCTGAACGTCTCTAAGCCATAAACTCTCGGAAGTGAGAGCCTGGCCGACACAAAACACTAAAGGCTCCCTGTCGAGGGCTGTGGCTGAACGCCTCTAAGCCACAAACCCTCGGACTTGAGAGCCAGGCCGATACCCACCTTTCGAAAAATAAAGGCGTGATACTGAGCAAGCTACATGCTCAGGTCTGATACAAGTTCGAAGGCTCCCAGCTGGGGGATATGAGAGATTCCCGGATGATAGGGCCAGGCCGTTTCTCGTTCACCGCTGCACGAAGGTAAGGTGCTGAGCCGGCAGCACAAGTAGCCTACCTCGTGAGCGAGTACAAAAAGTCAAAAAAGTGCCCCAGTCGAAGAAAATGGCTGCGAAAACTGTATCTAACTCAAAAAGAGTGTAGACAAAAGTGGAAGAACGTCTCAATGACGCAAAATGGAACGCACGGCGAGCGAACCTATTGCGTGGTCCGAAGTCAAAAGCAAAAGCTTACCGAGTGGGTGTCGCTTGCAGTCTGACCGTCCCTGGTGTGTGCTTGAGCGATCAGTGGCAAACGAGTTGCCCAACACATGGAAGTGAGGAACTAAAGCAGCCATGAGCAGGACGTGGCAACTCCTCGGGTGAGCCCAGTCACAGAGCAATATGTGCCGGCTCTGCAATTATGGAAGCCTCCTTGGATAGCGAGGGAATGCTCATGGTCTGCCCCTGCCTTCCCTTGAGGACCGACCACGATGTCGTTCATCATTCTATCTTGACCAGCTGAGATGTTAGCGACATCACAACAGTCCAACGTGCCTCGAAACCAGAGGATGGCTAACCTCATTAAAAAATGCCCGCTGAAGACGGAAGTGTCGTCCTACGGGTGGCAAACTAAAAATTGACACTACGCAATTACGTCCGAGTGAAATGTCTCGTCCGAATGTCTCTCGTGCTAGGAACAGCTCTGACTACCTAGTTTCCGAATGCCGCTCTTGTTCGGCACAGCTCTGACTGGGTAGTTTTCCGAATGTCTGTTGTGCCTGGAAAAGCTCTGATGGGCGCAACGACAAGCACATGTCCGAAAACTCGCTGAGTGGATGCCGTCTGCAAACCTGTCTGGTTTGTGCGGGAATGACACGGGGAAGCGAAATGACCAATATATTGAAGTGAGGATTTAAAGCAGCCATGAGCAGGACGTGACGATCTCCCTCGGTGAGCCCAGATCCAGGGCGTTATGTGTCGGCCCTGCAAGTATGGAAGCAACCTTGGATGGCGGAAAATGCTATGGACTGTCCCTGCCTTCCTTTGAGGGATGACCGTTGTCTTCGACCGTTCAACCTTGGCCAGCATGCTTGCAGATGGCACCACAAAAGTGAGTTTCCCAGGAATGCTACCTGGTCAAAAAAGCACGCTAAAGTCGATGTGTTGGCCTGCGGGTTTCGGCCCAAGGGCGCATAACAGACACACCGCAATCACATCTGAAAAAACACTCCGGATGAACGAAAAGAAGAAGAAGAAGAATCCCTGTGCATTAAAATGATCATTTACAAACCAAATCAAAAGCACACCCTTGTTTATTTCAGAGCTCTTTATATAAAAGTAAGTTAACTCTTCTGCTGCAAGAATCCACGTACAGTACTATCCCCTTGAAGATTGCTGACGCTGGTTTGGTGCTGTGCGACTAAACATTCAACACTATAACTTCGGCTTTACTTTTCGCCTTTTAATATTTCTTCTTCACTCACCTTCAGATGCCACTATGAAAACACGCAAAGAAAGTAGCAGAAATCTTTAAGCTTGTTGACATCTCCGTAGAGTTTGTTCTCAAACTGAGTGAGTATGGGCCAAAATATTTTTCTCTATTCTTTATTGGTCACTTTCCTCTATTCTCTATTGGGCACTCATGCAATAATTGTTAGCTGTTTTTCACCATTCCCACGTCACATCTATCTGTAGCTCCTTTCCTTAGCTTATTAAACATTTTATATTTTAGTCTGTTGTATCCTGTGATGGGTTTGAAGACTTACTTGTTCTTTTCGGTTGAGTGGGTAATACGCATCATCTGTCTGTTGGCCCGGATGTTCTGATTTCTACTGGGTTCTTTAATTACGTTTATATTTATTACACATGATCCGTTCTGAGATGTTATTCTTCAAGTTTCTTGCCCAGCAAATTACGTTGACTGATATATCAGTGCAATGTGAGTACTCCTAGGAGCCGAACAAAGTGGTCTTGTGTGTATGAGGCCAGTGTGACATTTCCTAGACAAAACCATGTCAAATGAACTCTCTGAATACTGTCGGATGGGTTTCTATTTGCTTAAGGTTATTCACCAGCATGAGTTTATCTTTAAGGACATTATGAAGACTTTAGCAGAAAGTCTGTCTATCGAATCGTCGTGTTTCTGCTTTTGCTGTGAATTATTTGGAAGAAAACTGCGCAAGGAAGAGAACTGTCAATTCAATTTGTAAAGGTATGATCTAGTTTGTATGAAACTTAAAATATTTTACGGATCTATAGCACTACCTGCCATTAATTTATTGATACGTGTCTACTACATAGGGATGTACACAATGTACTATCGTCTGGTCTTCGTGATTTACTTTTGCTAAAGACTGGGTTGTAGTAAGTTCGACATAATGAAATATCAACGCTGCAGGATCATCGTGTTTATTGTTTCTTAATTGTTAACATATTTCTTGGTAATGTGGTTGGAATTAATCTACAGTATTGATTATTTTGTCTGCAGATGGGTGTCTATTGTGCTGTTTCGTTTGTCTTTTTGTTGTACGAAGTAACTTTCGTATATTAACATACTTACCATTTATTTTGTTTTTTGTTTGGTTGTTTGTTTGTTTGTTGTTGTTGTTGTTTGTTTTTTTGTCCATTGTATGGACACCAATGCAAGGCGGTCTGCTTCCAAACCGCCAGTAGCTGTGTTTCGAACGCGGAATGCGGGATTACGAATTGCATTCGTAACCACTTCTCCACGAAACTGAAGCATCAATCAATAATATTAAATTATAATGTATTAATTCCTACATCAGAGCCGCAGAGTCTAGGACATTGTTGTATATTTCTCGCATTATGTGTACTTTCTGGATCTACAAATGTTTCCATATCAGGTGCTCTGGAGTTGAGCCGTTTATCTGTTTCGTGGCCGAATGATAACTAAACTAGCGTGAGAGGATAATTCACTGTCATTTAGCATGTCTATTATTTTACGTGTCTACGTAGTTATGTATTATCGATAACCATAACGTCTCCACAAATTGACAGACTATCCAGACATAGACTGGCACCTTGCCGTCTTGACAGGCGATAGTTTGTTAGATTGTGCTTTAAAAAAAGACATAACTACAACCCATGGCCGTAGCGACTGTGACTAATCAGACCAATACCTGCTGTAAATGTTCGTCAACAATACATGTCAATGCATGTGAACAGGTGGTCACTTCCACCATCACGCACCATCTGACGTCTCATACGCTCGGTGTGTGACCTATCTGCATTCACTTTCTCCTGTGTCTTTATTTCATATATGATCTTTTACTTCCACGAAATGCGATCAGCGCAACATGCTCCCACTTACATACATCATTGTATAGTAGTAGAGGCCGACCCCGAGATCTTTTACGCATGTGTAATTCACCAAAAAAGATGTCCTTTAGTATCCTACTATCATCCATCCTCGTGTGTCCTATCATTTATTTTTTCTTTCACCGTTTTCCAGTACAGCTTACCATCTGCCACCCCTCAGCACAGGCCAAACGTCTCTGTTGTGTGTATTTTACTGATTGCTTCCAGCATCATGGACTAGATTAGTGAATTCTGGATTGAAACGAAGATCAGCTTGTTCTATGGAGAACACAGTTCCTAGAAAAACCCGCCTAGCAATGTTTTCCCCTTTCTTCTGGAAGGCTGTGGATATGCACCGTCAGACCATACACATGAATTTGCGAGCCCTACAGTTATCCATTTGGTGATCACTGAGTCGCTTTCCGCAACCTAGGTGGACATTTGATCCGCATTGTTAATCAGTATGAGTCTCGTTCAGTGGACATTTGATCCGAATTGTAATTCAGTATGATTCTCGCTCAGTGGAAATTTGATCCGCATTTTCAATTAATATGATTCTCGTTCAGTGGGCATATAATCCGCATTGTCACTCAGTATGATTCTTTTCCAGTGGAAATGTGATCATAATTGTCAATCAGTACGATTCTCGTTCAGTGGATATTTGATTATAATTGTCAATCAGAATGATTCTCTTTCAGTGGACATTTAATCATAATTGTCATTCTCTTTCAGTGGACATTTAATCATAATTGTCAATCAGTATGATTATCTTTCAGTTGACATTTTATCCGCATTGTCAATCAGTATGATTCTCGTTCAGTAAACATTTGATTCGCATTGTCAATCAGTTTGATTCTCTGTCAGTGGACATTTGATCATAATTGTCCATCAGTATGATTCTCTTGCAGTGGACATTTGATCATAATTGTCAATCAGTATGATTCTCTTTCAGCTGACAAATGATCCGCATTGTCAATCAGTATGATTCTCGTTCAATGGCCATTTTAACTGAACTGCCATTCAGCAGCCATCTTACTCGGGGGATATTAGAACGTCTCTGTCAAACTAGCAGAGAAAGTCTTCGATGGACATCATTCACCAATTATTATGTCTTGGGTTGATAAAGAGCGTCGGCAGCGCAGTAGATAGTATTCCTGCCTGCCGACTAGTTTGTAATGTGTTTAAATTTCCTTCGAGGAGGGATTGTAGTCAGTGGCGTTGACTCCGACGTCCATGGAGTCTAGAATGGGTATATGGAAATGTCCTCGGAGGTAAAGACAGCTTGGTAGTGACCACATCACCCATCAAATATCTATTGGCATAACAAGTATGGCTAGCACCGTACACCAAATAGTCTAATATCGTAAAAATAGATCCTTTACTTTACTTTCTGTGTAGTAAATATTACACATTCAAGGGATGCATTTGTTAGTGTCTTTCAAACAATATCGATGTTAAGTCATGCTTCCATCTTTCATAGAATTGTAAAACGGTATACTGTCTTTATATAGTTTAGTTATAGTTTATAGTTTAGTTTATAGTCGATGGATCAACATCACGGCACACGGGTGTGACCCATAAGTGCTCCGTTCTCCTCCTAACTCAAACCTGAGTCTGGAGAAACTCAGCTCAATGCATGAACTCCGTAGCACCGGCGAGGATCCTGAAATACTTTGGTTAGATTTTTAACTCGAAATTTTGCCCGGGCAGCGCTGTTAGGTTACTCTTTTTCGATTTCCAACTGCCAAGGGATCTTTTACGTGCGCAACAATACACACGGGCTTCCGATCTCACTACCCAGAGACCAGGGGAAATGTTATTACTAGAAGTCCACGCGAAAAAGCCCCGGTCATCACCGGGGCTTGAACCCGGGACCTCCAGCTCTCGAGGCGGACACCGTACCTCGAGACCACGCAGTCCTCCCCCCCCCCCCCCCCCGATATATACTGTCTTTACCACTCATAGGTTAATTACGTTTCCCTTTACAGTAATTTTTGACATTTTAACGAACGAACGAACATTATTTTCAAACTGTCACAATTTGGGCACGCAGGCCTGTCTAAAATTAGCTTTTTCCAATCATTAGTGAAAAAGAGTTGGCAGCGCTACTTCATATGTCGTAGTCTATAATATTTCATCTCGTCTCATCTCTCATCTTCAAACACTAATGACAGTCTTTGCCGCGAGTTATCAGTATCTGTTATAAATCAATAATCTGACACATATTAAACTGTCACCATTGCAATAGAAATGGTAGAGCAGACGTGAAACAATAAACACTGCCAATTATTTTAATAGAAAAACAAGAAGAGACGTATAACTGAGAAATACAATTGAGTGCCAATTACTGATTTTATAGCACATCAAAGAATTAAATGCTTCGGATATTTAGCCAGAATGGAACAAGATTAACCAGAGATTAGACCGTTCCACGTGAAAACAATGGGATACAAGGCGAGACGAAGATCCAGGAAGAGTTGGCTAGATGGAGTGAAAGAGACAATGAAGAAAACAAATATGACGTTAGCACAAGCAACAAGACAAGTTAAGAACATAAAATTACATTCACCAACTCCAAGCGACCCTTCAGGATAAAAACAGTAGGACAAAATAAAATGACAGATGGATATCAATTGGTGGGAATCCCTTAAAGCCACTGATATAGTTAAAAAGTTAGTTGTGTATACTTTAAAGGACATCGTAATCTACCCCAGCATGTATTGGTTGTTTGTGAGTTACTTGGCAATGTAAATTCAGTAGTTTGACCGCCATTGCTTTCTGTACTGCCGACGCCATATAATAGCGAAATCAACGCAAAGCGGTCTGTTTCCAAATCCCCGGCAGCTGATTTCGAACCCTGGACTCGGTGTGTCGGAGAAATATGAAACTGCGCGCCTCACTATCCCGTCAGCCACAGCGCCGATTACCCAAATATTGTGAGAAGTAAACTGGCAGGTATTGATTGGCTTCCTAATAGCAGAAGAAAGAAGTAGAGATTAAATAAGTATACCATATTCAATCTCTTCATCTACAACGGACGGTGTTGTTTTCGTAGACGTTCAATGTTTCGCCTTATCTGTACGCCCTTTCATTCCCCAGCTCTGGCGAAGGGCTTACCAATGCAATTCGTGAACCCGCATAAGGCGTTTAAAACATAGTTGCGGGAGATTTGGAAGCAGACCGCCATGCGTTGGTTTCCATACAATAGTATAAGTGCCGGTAGTTCAGTAAAAATGGCAAACTGCTGAGCGTAAACTTGCCCATGAATCAAACACAGCCGAAAATGCTAAAGTTGATGTATACGTCCTGTAATGGATATGACGGATATGCAACTAGCTTTGTTTTTATTACACGTGTTAGCATCTCTCTTTAGTCCCGTGTCTTCTCAAACTTTGCCGTCCCCTAACTTACTCCTGTTCTAATGCTACACCTCATTCAGATATTTATTGTCACCTAAAATAGTCGGATGTGCTTTCCTACTTACACTAGAGCAAATCTCCAGACAGCAGACGTGGGAAACTCATCAATGTCCCTATATTTATGAGCCACTTGATGGGGTTCGGCTTGGCACTTAGACACCCTTATGTATGCCGATAGACTGGTTTGTCGGCTGCGCTTAAGTTTGCTCTGGTAGTTGAGCTGTTTGAGCTGCGGTAAGGCGGAGGCTAGCCTGTTTGCCTGCTGGATCGAAGCGGATGTGTTTAATTGACTTGGTATAGATGCCTAATATGGGCACTGGGTCATTTATCTGCTCTCGCTCGCTTTGAACTCAAGCGTAGTCCATACACGTATTACTCTAATGCACTGGACTGATTTTAGCGCGTGGATTAGCTTTCCCTAATACTAATGTCACTCCCCATCAAGCGAATTCACTCCGACTTTTGAGGTACTTATAATTTACGCCAACAAGTTAAGGACGAGAAGTCAACATGTTAGTTTGACAGATCAGTGTAGGAAATGTACTGGGAAGTAATAGTGATCGGCTTTGATATTGACCTCATCATTTACTCTCGTGTCGATTGATCTATATAAGATATGGGGCAATAAAGAAAAAAAAATGTGTGTTTTTTTAATGGCAGTCGCGTTAGTGTAGTTGATAGTGAGCTACACTGATATGTCATGAGCGCGGTCGGACGAGGATTCGATGATTGCTTTCCTCGACTGCCAAAAAGGGAAGAAAACTGGCCACCTATTCTCCAGTGCAGTGGTTCTCAACCGGTGGGGAATTCAGGGGGGAATTTTGGGATTTCCAGGGAGAGGTAGGGATTAAGATTATTTCAAGATCACATTAATACATGAACCGATTACTTGATAGTGTTTTCCCTCCAGACTTTACGGTTGTGTACCTCCGCCTTCTGAAATTCGTTTTATAACGTAAGTAGACCCGCAAATCACGTTTTATGTAGACTTGTTCTCATTCATTCATTCATTCATTCAGTAGTAGCATGCCCTTCGCAGAACCTCACTCCCATAACAACTTTCCGGAAAACCTCTCGATCATAAGCAAGATGTTCCGTGTCCGATACACCCATCTGGAGATCATCCGTCACATCCTGCACCAATCTTCTCTTTGGCCTTCCTCTTCCTCTCTTCCCAGGCATATACCCCTCCATTAATGTTCTCTCCAAACTTAAGTGACGTTTCAAGTGACCAAAATATTTCAATTGTCTTTGTTTTATCGTCTTTAATTGCCAACCTTCTTCAATATTCAGCTCTTGAAGCATGGATGCATTTGTTCTAGTAAGTGTTATTAAATTTAGTTTCCATTTTTACGTATACTGTTTAGGGGTGGGGTGTATAAGGAGGAAATGCGAAAGGAGGGAATGACGTTCTGAACATCTGGTGAAGGGGTGCATGGGCCAGAAAAGGTTGAGAACCTCTGCTCTAGTGTATTCGGAGCTGCAGAATGTGATGTTTAAATCACACCAGAGACGCATAACAGGTTCCTACTTCGGGACAAGTTTATGAAAGGGACGTTTCCATCATAAGCCCTGGGACGTGTACAAGCTTTCTTGAATGTGCTTACTAAAGCTATATCATGCTTGCTCTTTTGGGATCTAACGAATACAACTGACATGCTTGGCTGTCGAAAAAACGGTTCTAAGGATTCTAGTTGTGAATCTGGTTACTCAAAATGCATTCAGTCTATATGATTCTGAAGCTTCGTGAATTACAAAGTCATTTACAGAGACAGAGCAGTTAAGGACTCTGTTTGATGACATTGGTAGTTCCTAGGCAGGTAATGATCCTGGGTTATGAAGTATTTCAACTTCACATATACTAGGCTACGTGATAACGAGGAATGGATGGCCAGTTCCTGCCGTCACCGTCTTTCCTTTTCATATATTTTCTTGACAATTAAACCGGGTCTTCTCTAGAGCCGAAATGGGAAAGGGGGGGGGGGGGGGGGGGGGTGTTGAAACTTCTGCCACCGTTGGGATTTTAAAGGGTTCAAAGAGCAACAGGACAACAGGTTGGATTTCATTGCATACACAGCGCGGCCTTCCGAAATCGTTGCACAGAACACGAACTCCCTATCTCTAGTGACGACCCTTTGGGAGTTTCCGATACAATTGGTCTTTTGAACCGAATGACGTAGTCAGCAATTGAATCCACAACCTTCAAATCGCGAGGAAGACGGCGTACCCAGTTCGCCACAGATAATAACTCTATTGTTGGGAATGGAACTCAGATCTCTATGGTGGTCAGGTAATTCAACAACCACGATGCTACCGCTCATCGTGTGTTTAAAGGTGCTTCAATACATTTACTCAAGTGTAAAACCAAGATGTCACATTGCTAACAGCTGACCAGCTGTTAACTAGCGGTACTTCAGTGATGGACTATCTGTTGCTGTGTTTAACATAGCGATATTAATTATTTCGTGAAATAAATGTCCGGGGAAAATAATTAACTGAGATTAAAGAGAAAAACATCGGACAACCAGTTTCGTGGTATTATGATGTTAACAAACACACATAAACACACACGCATACAGACAGATACTTAGTCACATACGCAACATACACACACACAAACACATGCATACACACACACTCACACTCTCTCTCACACACACACACACACACACACACACACACATAATAAGCAGATAAACTTAGAAACATATGTTAAAGTACGATGCATATCCTTTTACAGGACATCGCAGTCAACACCAGCATATTTTTATTTTGCAGTTTGTGATTTCTTGGCAAGTTTACGTTCAGTAGTTTGCCATTGCTTTCTGAACGACCAGTACATATACCATGTCGTTAAACACCAACGCAAGGCGGTCAGCTGCTAAATCTTCGGTACCTGTAAGAAACATATGATTACAGTAGAAATGCGCTTCGAGAGGGAAATGCAGAGAACACCACTGAAAGGATGAAAAACAAACGAGGAAGTAGATTAAGAAGCAGATAAAAACGACGCATTCATTAAAGTAATTGCACATAGACAGGCAAGAAAATGTCGGTACAGAGTGCAGGGGTAAGAAGGAAAAACGACTCAATAGATGGATGTGGCTTTGTAGATTTGTTTAGGCTTTAAGAAATGTAAGATTAGCGTGTTGAAGATATACAAGAGCGCCTTGCAGGAAGTCAAAGAGGAAAAGTCGAGCAACACAGAATCAGTGTCGTCAGTCTCTACACGAGGGAGAGAAATCATGATTAGGAAATATGGGCACTTATGTTCGATGTCCTGTTAGAACGTTCTGTTAACTACGGAGTCTCCGTGACGAAGTGGTCAAGCTGTGTGCCTCGCGCTCGCGCTCCGCAGGTTGTGGGTTCGATTTCGGGCTATGTCTTTCGGTTCACGGGTGCATTTTTCTAAGAGACTCCTGGGGGTCGTCGCTGGAGCTACGGAGTTCATGCTGTGTGCGACGCTTTCGACAGACCGCCCTACGGAAAGAGACCGAGCAATTTGGGATAACACCCAGTGCAATGAAATCGATCCTCTCTCCTTTAAAGACTTTTTAAAGACTGTTAACTAATTAATTGACTAACTAATAGGGAGAAATAAACACGAAGACTCATCTCGTAAACTTGAAGGTAATTTGCTTTATAAGTGGCGAGAAACCAGACCAAATAGAGACACTGGTGATAGTGTGAAACGGAGAATCATGATCGCCCACGCCTACCGTCATCCCAAATGATGCTGGTCTATACACTCACTATGAAATCATTAAATATAACAATATATCCAAAGTGCTCTTATTCTCGCCTCAACGCTTTGATATTTCAATGCGAGCGTGAAATCTGAAAGCTATCTTCACAAATAAAAATTCATGAAAATAAGAACACTAAAAAATATCTCATTTAGATTGTCCATGTAATATCTAAAGACCATCTGGTGTCATCCAGTTTAGAGACTTCAAGGCGCCAAGCCATTGTTCGTGTCCTATTTGTCTTCACCGTAATGGCGCCACAAATGGATATTGAAAATAGGCCGGGTTGGAGGGAGGGAATTATACTTTAAGGAATTAATATATTTCTAAGAAGATTATCAGCCTCTTTCAGTGTCATCTCCGCGGGTAGTGATGTCAACGGTCGTTGCTCTCCAGTATTGTCCACGTTGATTGTAGGTCGCACTTTTTGCCAGACGGTGTGCTGACTAAGTCCTGATGTGTGTGTCTATTTAGTTCTTTTAGTATAATATTGCTTTGTTTATGTGACCACTCTAGTTTGTTTTTTAATGTTTATGTCATTGTATATCTGCCATTTCTGCCAGGAACCATACCTTCCATCATGGTTCTTTCCAAGCTCTGGTACTCCGTGCGAGTACACTTACCTATGCTAATCCTAAGTGTATGTTTCAACTTCATTCAGTAGTTTTGAACATATATTGCCTTTGATGAACTCTGTGGCGAGTTAGTTGACTGCGAAACCCCTGCAACTAACTCGTTTTTAACAGCTCTGGTTTTACTATTATTTAAATCCGCTCTTTTTCTATTTTATGATTTTCCGGAGTTTTCCATTCTTTATGTTGTCATTCTTCTTCTCGAGAACGTCTATACAACATTCGCCATGACACTATCATTATATTTGTTTGCCCCACAGCTGGTTATGTCACAGCGGCTTGTAAAGAACAGCCATGTAAGGCTTGGTTTCTGGAAGAAGAGGCAGGGATCGATCAGGACGAGGATGGACACAGAACATTGCAACATCTTGGGCATGAGGGCGCATGATGCAGGAAAACTGGCAGCAGATCGAGGGACTTTTCTTCATGAGCCGAGGAGAGCGACTTTCTGCAAATGAGCTACGACTGATGTTGTTGAGCTGACTGCCAAAACTTACTGACCGTTCCACTCTATGCATCGAAGACTTCTGACACACCGAGTCTCGATGAAATAAACTAAATGTTACCTACGTTTCGAGGAAGTTCTTATTCTTTTCCTCTCACGCGCACACACACACACAGACACATACACACACACACACACTCACACACACACACGCGCGCGCGCAGACACTTTAAAAGAAGGAATATTTGAATGTACGCAGTTCGCGCCTATCCACCATATAACACGTTGTCTTTGTACCCGACTGACCACGTCCAAGTATGAGTCTGAAGAAGAGACCAGGCATTTCCCCGAAACGAAACAAATGAATACATACAATTCTCATATACACACATTTTACTGCATATCCTATTTACAGGACATTGCTGTCAACACCAGCATTTTACCGCTGTTGTTGATGTAGTGGCAAGATTACGCTCAGTAGTTTGCCATTGCTTTCTGAGCGACCGGCACACATGCCCCCGTAAGTAACCAACGAGACGGGATCCGCTACCGAATCTGGCGCAGCTGTTTTCCCCTACGTGGATATACGGGATTATAGAGAAAGTCGTTAACCTCTTCGCCAGGAAGATGGGCTTTTACCGTTTACGCATACTATAATATCAATATTATTATCACAAGTGGCCTACATAAAATAGTCGTGAGATGTTTAACACCTGTTATAGACACCCCTGTCTTCTTTGTTACTATTGTGTATTTATGGTGTACTTGTGTTATTTGTTTATTTACAAAGTTCACCTACGTGATAGTACGAACAAAAATACAAAATATGACTAAGAAGTTAGACGCGTGAAAAAAGAAAAAAAACACACACACACATACACTCACACACACACACACACACACACACACACACACACACACACACACACACACACACACACACACACACACACACACACACACACACACACACACACACAAATACTTGTACTTGCGAGCGTTTCGATCGAAGTCTTTGTCAAGGAAACAACAACAACGAAGCTTGGAAACCCACGTGATAACGCATAGTGTCACTTCTATTCAATAGCATTACCCATACTTGTGGTTGTTTGCAGTAGGCTAATTTCTACACCACGCCATGTTTTAGTATGCATTCACATTTCACGATGTACGTTCATAATAGACAGCCATATTTATCGACGCTTCTATAAAGTATACATTTCTTTAAGCTGTCACAATGTATGATGATGTGAATGCAAGAATCTCGAAGGCCAGCGCGGCCTTTGGCAGACTGTACAAGAATGTATGGGACAGAACTGGAATAAGCCTGCAAACAAAGCTAAAAGTCTACAAAGCAGTTGTATTATCCACACTGCTATATGCTTGTGAAACCTGGACTGTTTATCAGCGACACGCTAGGAAATTAAACCACTTCCACACAGTCTGCCTTGGGAAGCTACTGAAGATTAAATGGCAAGACAAGATCCCAGACACTGAATCCTAGAACAAGCGTCCATGCCCAGTATCCAGACTCTACTAATGAAGAATCAGATTCGCTGGGCTGGTCACGTGACTCGCATGCCAGGTCATAGGCTCCCTAAACGAATTTTTTAAGGCGAGTTGCGTTGTGTTAAACGCTCCCAAGGCGGCCAGAGGAAACGCTTCAAAGACACTCTGAAAATATCACTGAATGCTTTTGGAATTCATCATGACACCTGAGAGACTGCAGCCAGGGGCCGAAATTCGTGGCGTGCATCATTACGCATGGTTGCAGTCGCGTGTGAGGCAACCAGGACTGCAAGAGCTATGAAGAAAATGAAAAGGCAGGACAGAAAAACCACTGCAGGAAATCCTCCTCCAGAAACGTCAAGCATTCTTTGTCCACATTGTCAAAGAACATTTCGAGCCAAAATAGGCCTTACCGGTCATCTTAGAACTCACGGCTCCATACTTTCAACCCCACTGGATGAAATGAATGGTCATCATCATTCTTGATGGACAAACAACATTTCTTTATAGTGCACTCCATCATTATTCATCATCACAAAATATTTTATTCCTTCGGCCTGTAGTAAAATCTTCTGATCATTCCATTCTAAAGGACTCAACAATCTAACCATACATACGTCATTGTTTCCTTCCATAACGTAATTAATAGAACAGTAAAGAAAGTAATCCCGTATATTCTTGTGAGTAACGCAGCTGCGCGTTAATCGTCAGCTGTTCGCGTCGCGCTGGTAACTTACGGAGGTATGTGAGCCGGTCGCTCAGAAACAATGGCAAACTATTGAGCGTAATCGTGCCTAGTACATCAACAGCAGCTGAAAAATGCTGGCGTTGACTGCAACGCCCTATAAGGGATATGCAACATTTAAAATAAAATATATTTTAGACCAGTGGTTCTCAACCTTTTTTGGCCCATGCACCCCTTTACCATAAATTCAGAACGTCATATCCCCCCCCCCCCTTCATATTTCCTCCATATAAATTTCCCCACCCCACCCCAACCCCTACACAGTATACATGGAAACTAAATTTAATAACACATACTAGAACAAGTCTAGACTTGTACATACCACTTGATTTGCGGGTATACTTACGTTATAAAACGAATTTCAGAAGAGTGTGAAGTACAGAACCGTAAAGTTTGGAGGTAAAAACAATATCAAGTAATCGCGTCTTGTATTTACGCGATCTTGAAATAATCATACCCCCTTCCCCACCCCTGAAACCCTAAAATTCCCACCTGGGGGGCGGGGGGAATTCCTCACCGGTTGAGAACCACTGTTTTTGACAACAACGACCACGCACACACACACAAAAAAAGAAAAAGTTAATTTTGGTTTAAATGGTTAAATGTTCGCTGTATATCCTTTACAGGACGCCGCAGCCAACCACAGCATGTTTTTTTTTTTTTTTGGCTGTGTATGATTTCTTGGCAAGTTTACGTTCAATAGTTTGGTATTGCTTTATGGACGACCGCCACTAATACCATTTTATAAAAACCGACGCAAGGCGATCTGCAACCTAAAGCCCGCAGCTGTGTTTCAAACACGGTATGCGGTATTACGAACTGCTAAGCAAATGGTAAGAACTGTAGTTTAAAAAAGCTCAGTTAAACAAATGGACTGACATCTAGAGACAACCCAAGGAAAGAATAAAAGTAGGATGACTTCATCGTATGCGTTCAGTTGTCCTGTGGCAACATAACCCACATGACAAGGGCGGGCCAAACCAGGATTGTCGGTCTTCGAACTTCCGCCCACTCATACCGTTGTGATAATCAACGCAAAGGAATTAACTCTCACATCACCTGATGCTGACATCGAACCCCGTATGTCCAGATTGTGAAAGTATGTTCACAACCTCTCAGCCACAGATGCCGACACATGGGTGCAGGATACAAAGTTCCTACCATTTGCTTCCCTTAACGGACCCGGAGACACAGGGGAAACTACTACATAGAGTAAACATTAAATAATAGCGAAATAATTGAGGGGCTACGTGTACGCTAGGCACGACGAAAACCCATTGGCAGTTAGAAATCAAACGGAGCAGTATTGTCAGACCACTGTTGGGCGTTTACAAATCAGAAAACCTTTCCAGGTAAAGACTGTTTACAGTATGTTGTAAAGGCTCGCAAGATTATGCACGCTGCACTTCGTACTATTCAGTTAAAAATGGTTCGGATCCCCACCTCAATATCTCTCTCATTGTCTTTAATGAACACAACAACCACACTTCAAAACCACTGTGCCCTGATGAAATGAAGGTCTAAAATAAGCTTTCAGATCAGATACACTTCGTAACACCGGCGAATAATTGCAGCAAGTGTTACCCTGATGCGCACACATTTGGATCATATCCGGTGTTTGCGAAATATGACTTTGTGCTGCGATTTAACTTATGTGACATACGTCATGTTCTTAGAATATCCTGTACCAAGAAGAAGAATATTAACATTCTATAAGATAGAACAACTTAGAAAACCGACCTATAAACAGTACAACGTCTCGGAAATTGTAATTCTTTGGCCACATTAAACGGTGTTTAAGAACTGTTTTGGAAGACATGGTGTCTAGTAGAAGTGGTTGGGGTCGACCAACACGAAGAAGACGACAGCTCATTGCAGATACCTCGTGTATAAGGGTGAAGGAGGCTTGAGAAATCGCCAGCGATAGAGCAACTTTAAAGCTAATCATGATGAGAGCAGCGTTCCGCAAGGCATCTGCTGCACGACGATTTCATATGGCAGAAGGCCATATCATTAGGTTTTTTTTTTTTTTTTTTTTGGCAACAATATCGATTCATTAGACACCAGTCCATTCCGAATATTAAAAGTCAGCAATATGGTTTAAAAATAGCATAAACAAAAACTATAGTAATGGTTGCCACTGAAAGGAAAGGCAGTTCAGCATTGATATCCATACACAAATTGAAATATGTAATCAGGTAACAAGGTCCAGTTATGTGACCAAACAATAACAGAAGATGGCGCGTAAGACATGGGGATGAGGCCAAGAACAGCAATGGCCAAGTGCATATTCAAGAATATAAATAGAATACTTTTCTTCGAATTGTTATCAGAGAAGCTAAACAAGTGACTCATCACAACAAGCCGGTCTCCCTGGCCTAGGTATTTGTGACTTTCTTCGTAATCCCGTATTATCTAAGTGAGGAACGTAACTTGCGCGAGAATCGGTAGCGGTGACTTGCGGGGTATGTGAGCCTGCCGCTTAGAAAGTATTGGCAAAGTGCTGAACGTAATCTTGCCAAGAAATCGAAAATCAGCTGAAAGATGTTAATGTTGACAGCGATGTCCTGTAAACGATATGCGAACCCAAAAAAAATTTTTTTTTTTAAAGCCGTAGAGCATCAGCGAACAGATATCTCAGAGACCTGTACAGCACCACTAAGAAAATATTATGAAAATAAATATCTCCACATCTTGCGATCGTCTACATCATGTATCAGTTCGTGTGCTGACACTTTTCTGTGCCATGAAACTTCTCTGTTTGTCTTCCTCTATCTCTCTTTCCATAAATCGTTGCAACTGTCACAATAAGTTCCATTTTCTTATGTTCTACATAATTTGGACACATAATGACGACTGAATATTTCTGACGCCTGTAATCAGATTTTTTTTTCTCTTTTTTTTCTTCTTTTTTTTTGGGGGGGGGGGGGGTGGTTAGCCTAGTTAGTAACATTTTGGTATCTCACTTTGGCTGTTAATCTTCTACTTCTTCATTCGTCCAGATTGTTTGTTATGGACGTAATTGTGTTGCGCCTGTTTACAGCAGAGCTGCGATATTTGCGCTTTTCGGCCGACACATCTGACTTCTTCAGGCATTTTCTAACAAGGTTAACCTTCCCGGAATTGGGCTGTTCTTTGAATGTTCAGCATTCTTCTGTAAAACCCCATCTGTGAGGCCTGAATTGAATGTTTGTTTTGTGGTTGTTTGCTTGTTTTCTAATTGTCCAGATTCACAGACACATGTTAAGACTGGTTTAACGTAATATGCACGATTCATTTTTAAACCACCAATGACGGAGATTTATTGTCATGCTCTTCGTGTTATAAAATGCAGTTTTTGTTTGTCCTATTCTGTTATTTATGACACACGTCAAACTTCTTTTTCTAGCGTTCAATGACAATGATTTATGGCTAGCGATCTTCTTCATTTTACAAAATATGATTTTTGCTTGTCCTATTCTGTTTCATTTTATCTTATGATGCATGCACACGAATAAAAGAATGGACAAGAGACAGACATCCATGACCTATATTACGTTCATTCGTTTGATATTATCTCGGTGCCAATCATCGAAACTTTAAATAAACTAAAGTAAGTTGAGTACTCGTTTAAGGCCCTTAAAGTGTATTGGACATGTGGAGTTAGTCCCATATTTGTATAGACCAATCAGCACTCGGCTGATGATGTGGGGCTAATCACGCCGGCCGCCTCTACTTCCCAACCCTTCTCCCGGTGCCAAGTGTTGGCTGGGTCGCCCTGAGAACCCCAGTCCATTTTAAACATCGGATTGTAATCCATGGGCACACAGCAGGCAGGTGAGCGTATAACTACCACGCCAGCACTGCTCTCTTACTGTCATTACCATTTAGCATCCTTTGCTAAGGACGTTTATGCCAACTCTAGCTATGGTAGAACTGTTTGGAATTGAAAATTTCTTATGCAACTCTAGCTGTGGTAGAACTGTTTGGAATGAAAACTTGCTATGCCAACTCTAGCAATGGCAGAACTGTTTGGAATACAAAAAACTTTCTTTGTAAACCATAGCAATGCCAGTACTGTTTGGAATTTTTTTTTTTTTTTATTATTTGCAAACTATAGTAATGGTAGAACTGTTTAGGATGAAACCCTTTCTATGCCAACTCTAGCAATGGTAGAACTGTTTGGAATGAAAACCTTTCTATGGCAACTCTAGCAATGGTGGAACTGTTTGGAATGAAAAACTTGCTATGCAAATTCTACCAATGGCAGGCAATGGTGTTCTGTTTAGAATGAAAAACTTTCACTGCCAACTCTAGCAAAGGTAGAACTGTTTGGAATAAAAATCTTTCTATGCCAACACTAGTAATGGTAGAACTGTTTGGAATGAAAAACTCGCTATGCCAACTCTAGAAATGGTAGAACTGTTTGGAATGAAATCTTGCTATGCCAACTCTAGCAATGGTAGAACTGTTTGGAATAAACACCTTTCTATGCAGACTCCCGCAATGGCAGAACTGTTTTAATGGCTGTTAGTTTAATTAAAGGTTGGCTTCGTGGTTAAGTCGTTACGCCGCCTGTCTCATGTTACTAAGGTTGTGGGCTCGATTTCGGGCTACGGCATTCTGTTTGCAAGTAGTTTTCTCGAGATTCCTGGGGGTCCTCGCTGGAGCTACGAGGGTCGCGCTTTGTGCGATGCGTTCCGCAGACCGACCTGCAAAAATAGACCGAGCCATATTGTTAAAACCAAGTGTAGTGAAGTCGATCTTGTCTTTTAAACCCTTTTAATGTTTAATTAATTGTAGACCTAGTTTTCACAAGTGGTTTTTGCTAGTTGTTTTACTTGTTTCTAGTTTAGTTCTGTGTTTGACCAGTTTTCACGAACCTTCCACAGATTCAATACTCTCGCGGGTAACCTTGTTAAGGGTGTAATGAAACGATGCTTCAGAAGTTATAGAAACCATATGCATTCAAGCCATGACATCCACCACTGTGAATTCTTCCTACGATTTCAACGTGTCAAATCCTGCACATTGGCAGACTTCTACACAGTAAGTAACACACTTATATAACAGTCTTACACTCGTATCTAAGGTCAGCATGACAGAATGGATAAGAGCGCTCGTTCTAAACATCCGGTGTGCTGATGCTTAGGTAGTGGTTTTAACCCCTACACTGATCAGTTGGACTAACATGTTTACTTCTCGTCCTTGACTTGAGGATGTAAATTACAAGTACCTCAGAAATTTGATTGGTTTCACCTGATAGCAAAGGACACTGGTGATTGGAAACCAAACGCAAAAAAATCAGACCTGTTCACTGGGAGTTGTAGCATGTGTATGGACTACGCTTGGGTTCATAGCGAACGAACGCAAAATAAAAAAAAAAAATAAAAACACTCTTATCAAGAACATAAATGCAACGTTTTGGAATAGATCGACACAGAGATGCAAAGACAAAATGAAAGCTGCAATGAAAAGAAAGTGTTTCTGGGAGAATATTGCTAGTTATCGCTTTGTCTGTGTTATAGTCTGCGTAGAACCTGCGTAGAACCATCGTCAGAGAAGGCTCATTCAACGGCCAAGTGAACATCCAGGATCTACAACAGGTAGCAGCGATCCGTCGGACACGGAGAGCCATGACTTCTGCCCTATGCGCCGCCTTAGGCTCAAGGGGAAGGACTAACTAACTAACTAACTAAATATAGTCACATCTTTGCTGGTGTGCAGTGTCGGTGCAGATGCGTATCCAGAAATCTACAACCGACGTCAACACGTGAAGTAACAGACCCTCTTACACTTCTTTGGGCGTGTAGACACATCCTGCTACCACCATATTCTTTTTATAGACAAACGTCATTCTATGGAGGACACATCCTGCTACCACCATATGCTTTTTGTAGACAAGCGTCATTATTACGAGGACACATCCTGCTACCACCATATTCTTTTTGTAGACAAGCGTCATTATTACGAGGACACATCCTGCTACCACCATATTCTTTTTACAGACAAGCGTTATTCTATTGAGGATGTGGTGTATATATAACACGGGCCACCTTCACTTCCCAAGATATCTCCTGCTACCTATTTTAGGCTGGGTCGACCTGAGAGTCCAGGTCTATAAATACATTTTAAAATCCACCTAAAGACGGATTCGAACGCATGAACACCGAGGGTAGTGAACGAACGAAAGAACGAACTTAATTTTCAAAGGGTCACAAATTGGGCGCGCAAGCCGGGAGTTTAGCCACTGCGCTATCTAGGTTCCCCAAGACCCATACTGATTTGAATAGTAGCCACCTGGCTTATGCTGGATATTAAGCCTAGACCATAGACATGACAGCAAATGCACTAATCACTAGGCCACTGCGACTTTCTTAATAACTATAAACATTATATACGTCATTTAACATGTTAACCTTTAGGGTGTACACCATACCGTTCAAGAATCCAGTGGTGCCCACTCTATGACCACGAGCAGCATGACGATGGAGGTGATGGCAGTTACACAGGCTTTCATATGGCTGGAATCACAGAATTATACCAACGTGTGTGTACTAAGTGATTCAATGAGCATGATTCAGAAGGTCGAAGCTGGATCTGTACGTAGACAGTGGACTGAGTCGCTGCGGAAGTCTGTTGTCCGCAAAGTCACTTTCATCTTCGTCCCGGGACATGCGGGAGTCGAGGGAAATGAACGAGCTGATAAATTGGCTGGCTCTGGACCCCCTGTAGATGGCCAGCCCATGGATCGTGCCGATGTTATTAACGCCCTTAAAGATATGGCGAGAACAGAGGATTTTGACGCTAGTGATTCCACATCGCTTTCCAGGATGAAAGACCTGGGAGTAAGAATCGGCACAGCCAGACGCGAGAGGTACATCGGGAAAACAAAGCGCCTCGTCAACCAACACAGAACTGGCACTATTAGCCACCGGACGCTGATGCATATGCTGGGGGGAGGATCTGAGCACCTATGGACATGTCCGGAGTGCAACGAAGATACCCCAACTGATAACTAACTAACTAACTAACTAACCATTCTTAAATGGACACATGTACAGACATGTAATGTGAAAAACAAAAACGAATGAACTGGAGCAGCGGAAACGAACTCTTTGAAAAGAATGTTAAAATTGTAGTGGACATAAAAGAAAACAAATGCCGAGGCACGGACATCTGCAAGTGTAATCAGATCAATCATCAAGACCACAAGTAAAATATTGATAGAAAATAAGAAGCAAATAAACAGACGTAGTGGGATAGATAAGTAAGTCATATAAGGGTACAATAATAGGCAGAGGAAGCAATTGAAAGTTGAAAGTCAAAGCAGCTTGGAAACAAAAGGTAATTTAACCAACGTCAGTTTTTATTAAAATATAAGCCGCAGAGGGCACTGGAGAGTCATAACAGTGAACAGTGTCAGCCTGGCTTAAGAGCCAGCTTGTTCGTTGGTCACAACCACCATGTGCTGTGTCGATAAGCCTGGGCGGCCATGTTTGCCGTCTCACACGATCACCAGAGTCATGGATCAGCTCTGTGTATTTGTATTGCCCATACCATGTGGTCAAGCCATCCATATATTTACTTCTCTGCTTTCCCCAAGTTCTGTTCCCCTAAATCTTGCCAGTTGTCACCAAGTTCTCCAGATTATTTCTTCTCATGTGTCCAAAATATCTTGACTGTCTACATCTAATTTCTGTAATCAGTTTACGGTTCGATGGTAAGTAGCCCCCCCCCCCCCCAATCTCCTGATGAAGGGGACGCCCTTAAACACTTATTTGCATATCCTTGTACAGGACGTTGCAGTCAACACCAGCATTTTCTGCTGTTGTTATCTCTTGGCAAGTTTACATTCAGTAGTTTGCCATTGCTTTCTGAACGATCGGCACCCATATCATTTCGTAAAAAAACTAACGCAAAGCGGTCTGCTACCAAATGCCCGCAGCTGTGTTTCGAGCGCGGGTATTACACCGAGCCGGCCCTGAAACACTGGACAGTATTTTAAACATGTTAATGTCCTTGTAATGATCTTGTCTGCTGGAAACCAATAATTTTAGACCCTTTCAGCCACTGGTCATGATAGCGAGACGTACATATAATCAGATTGCTACTGGTACTATTGGGGTTGGAACTCTTCGCTGGCTTCTGAGAATGGGGACGGAGCGCTTATGGGAATGCCCCGAATGCTGTGATGTCGGTTCCTAAATCAATTAATCAATCAATCAATCAATCATGATCGCCAGCGTCTGTTCCAGTCCATGCACTTGAAGAAGACGACCACGAATGCAGTAAATTCCCAGTTATCACTTGTCTTGTGTTTGTATCTGTGTGTTTATTTATTTTTATTTTTAAATATAATAGACGACAGGTGATTTTACGCGTATACTGGGGGGACTCGGTTAAGACCTGCTTCGCACTACGAAGGTCATGGGGTCAGTTTTCGAACTCCATTCTTCTGTTCACGAGTGCAATATTTCATAGACTCCTTGAGAGCCCTTTTTGAGATGCTGAGATCATGCTCTAAGCGGCGTTTGTTGCAGGCCGCCATGAGGGCTGAAGATACAGTCATATAGGATAGAGCCCGGAGCAATGAAAAGGAACCTCTTATCTCTAACTCCTTTTAGCAAGCAGTTTCATTTTGAGAGTAGAGCGTGCAGAATTGGACCATGATTTCTTCTTCTTCTTCTGCGTTCATCCGGAGTTTTTTTTCCCCGGACGTGATTGCGTTGTGCCTGTTTACAGCAGAGCTGCGTTCTTGCGCCGTTAGGCCGACACATCCGACTTCTGCAGGCATTTGTTGACCG
The DNA here is from genome assembly GCA_963921405.1 of Cepaea hortensis. Classification (NCBI taxonomy): domain Eukaryota; kingdom Metazoa; phylum Mollusca; class Gastropoda; order Stylommatophora; family Helicidae; genus Cepaea; species Cepaea hortensis. The sequence continues at coordinate 25,134,141 of OY992885.1, read as the reverse complement.
GGTTAGGACCATGATTTTATACGTAAATTAGCTTTGAGAGGTAGTCCATGCCCAAGTGGGCACATTATGTTACACAAAATTTCATTATATGAGTATTGAGCGTGACCCCGTGGATACGTGATTTCACCCGTAATTTAACTTTGAGAGTTTAGAGAGTACCCACCCAATTGGATAGGTAATTTTATACTCGATTTCACTCTGAGAGGGTAGTTCATGCCAAAGTAAGCACGTTATTTTACACGTGTTTTGTGTGTAGGCTTGCTCGATTTTAACCCAAACATAGCCCATTTACGCTGTGTTGTTAGCCGCTAATATATTGAAAAGATACTCAAGAGTGTATCTAAGCACTTATGGACTAATGGTTCGATCTTCAGTGAGGATATTCTGACAATTGACTAAATTATTGTGAACGTAGTATCCTAACGTAATCATGTGTGAACGAACGACATTCTATTATCAACGGCAAAAGGGCTACTTAGGTACCTTCTTTAACCACTGGAAAACAGAATCAGCCCGCTCGCATAAATAAGACGGAGTATGTGAATGTAGTTCATTACTATATAATCAGTTACGCGAAAAACCTGTAGTCAAATGGTGGGCACACACACACACACACACACACACACACACACACACACACACACACACACACACACACACACACACACACACACACACACACACACACACACACACACACACACACACACACACACACACACACACACACACACACACACACACACACACACACACACACACACACACACACACACACACACACACACACACACACACACACACACACACACACACACACACACACACACACACACACACACACACACACACACACACACACACACACACACACACACACACACACACACACACACACACACACACACACACACACACACACACACACACACACACACACACACACACACACACACACACACACACACACACACACACACACACACACACACACACACACACACACACACACACACACACACACACACACACACACACACACACACACACACACACACACACACACACACACACACACACACACACACACACACACACACACACACACACACACACACACACACACACACACACACACACACACACACACACACACACACACACACACACACACACACACACACACACACACACACACACACACACACACACACACACACACACACACACACACACACACACACACACACACACACACACACACACACACACACACACACACACACACACACACACACACACACACACACACACACACACACACACACACACACACACACACACACACACACACACACACACACACACACACACACACACACACACACACACACACACACACACACACACACACACACACACACACACACACACACACACACACACACACACACACACACACACACACACACACACACACACACACACACACACACACACACACACACACACACACACACACACACACACACACACACACACACACACACACACACACACACACACACACACACACACACACACACACACACACACACACACACACACACACACACACACACACACACACACACACACACACACACACACACACACACACACACACACACACACACACACACACACACACACACACACACACACACACACACACACACACACACACACACACACACACACACACACACACACACACACACACACACACACACACACACACACACACACACACACACACACACACACACACACACACACACACACACACACATAAACACGCCTGAGCAATACCCAGAAACGCATGACACAAATATAGCAAATGACTATCATATAACCACACACACAAATACACCCGCACAAGTGAGAAAACACATGACACAAACATAACAAGTGACTATCATATAACCACACACACAAATACACTCGCATAAGTGAGAAAACACATGACACAAACATAGCAAGTGGCTATTATATAACCACAGACACAAATACACCCGCACAAGTGAGAAAACACATGTTACAAACATAGCAAGTGACTATCATAAGACCATAAACGCACCCGCACAAATGAGAAAGCACACAACACAAACATGGCAAGTGACAATTATACAACTGCACAAACAAATACAGCCGCGCCACTGAGAAAACACCTGGCGCAATCCGATCAAGTGACCAAAGTGACTATCCACTGATAGTCGTCTAACGCATAAGTCACTTCAAACAAGGACTAAGATACAGATAAATAACCTTAATATTGTCATGTAGTGTGTTTCATGTAGTTGTGTGTTGGTTTGTGTTTGTTTGTTCTGTGCTGACGAAGGCTTTGGCTGGAAGGTCCAATTTGTTTCTTGCAATCGTGTTTTAGTAAAGCTCACAATCTACTTCTCGTTGTTTTGGGGGTGCTTTATTCATTATCATGTGACTATCATACCACACACGCAGGTGCACGAACACCTACAAACCCCCCCCCCTCCCCCCACACACACACACACACAAATAAACTGACAGGTACAAACACTGGCACACATCAAGTCAGTGGGGTAGGTACACGCGCATGTATTGACTTAGCCTGCCCTGTACTCAAGCAGTGCGTGGTTGAATCACAGCATCTGTTGGCTGGAAGGCCTTAAATAGCCTGACGTTGGCTGGACCGATAAGGACACAATGTGTTTGTATGTATGTGTTTGTAAGTATGTGTTTGCATGTATGTGTTTGTATGTATGTGTTTGTATGTATGTGTTTGTAAGTATATGTTTGTATGTATGTGTTTGTATGTATGTGTTTGCATTTATGTGTTTTCATGTATATGTTTTTATGTATGTGTTTGTTTCAGGTGGGGATAGACTACACTGCACCGGGTTTTATCCAATACGATGGCCCGGTCTCTTTCCGCAGAAAAAGGACCAACTGTCTGTCTGTCTGTCTGTCTGTCTGTCTGTCTGTCTGTCTGTCTGTCTGTCTGTCTGTCTGTCTGTCTGTCTGACTGTCTGCTTTCTTTCGTGTGTTTGTAGTAGTGTGATATATGTATGATTTAGCAAAATGGGCCTAACAGACAGCGAGAGAGAGAGAGAGAGAGAGAGAGAGAGAGAGAGAGAGAGAGAGAGAGAGAGAGAGAGAGTTGGGCAGACAGACAGACAGACAGACAGACAGACAGACAGACGGACGGACGGACGGACGGACAGACATTCAGACAGACAGACAGACAGACAGACAGTAGTTATTTATAAAAAAAATGTTTGTTAGTTTGTATTTAATTGCAATAGGAATGTGTGTGTGTGTGTGTGTGTGTGTGTGTGTGTGTGTTTGTGTGTGTGCGTGTTTGTATGCGTGGGTGAGTTATTGAGTGATTGAGTGTGTATATGTGTGTTATTGAATTGGTGTATGCCTCTACGGCTGTGATTGTTTGTGTAAATCCTATGTATATGCATGTATGTGTATGTAGACATTGATGCATATAATTATGCGTCTGTGTGTGTCTCTGTGTGTTTGTCCCTGTTTGTGTGTCTGTGTCCCTGGCTGCAAGTCTGATATCATGGAAATGTGCATTTTTTATGTTCACAGCATTCATATTACAATATTCTTTCCATGTGAAAGTAATATGCATGAAAGACAATTGATGTGCAACAGATGAGTGGTTGGATGGACAGAATGTAAGACAGGCCTGCGTTCTCAATTTGTGACCCTTTAAAAATAAAGTGCATCCATTCATTCTGTGTGTGTGCGTATCTATCTGTCTGTATGTGTTTCTGTTATGTGTATGTCCATCTGTGTGTATGTGTATGTGTATATGTGTGTGTGTGTGAGAGGTTCATTATCGCAGTATCTGAACCCATCTGTCTCAAATATTAGTTCCTGTACTGGCCTTGAAGTTAATTCAAGTGATTCCAACTAATGAGCTACTAAAAAATGTAAGGAAGTGCTTGACTCCAAGGACAAGTACATATCACACCCAGAGACAGCTTACTTGACTCGGTGGCTCATTTGTTTCTTGTTCTACTGGTTCACTGACAACAATTTATGGTCAGAATACGCAATAGTGAGAACCACATTTCGACCACTTCCCAAACAGTCACGCAAGGCACGATATAAGATGTGTATTATAGCTTATCTGCGATCATCACACATCTTCTTTCCAGCTGCTGTCTTGTTAAACTGATTTCCAATTGCGCAATTTTATTCTGATTTCTAAACGACAGCTTTCATTACACACGGATATCGTCACAGGTGTTCCATCGTCTCCTCCCGCAGGTCATACTCGCAGCATCGCAGCACAGAGCACTAAACTCCGAAGCACTGACGTGGATCCATAAATCTTGTTTATTTGATCTTTTGTAATGTGAAAATGTTGCCTTGGCAACGGCCTATTCTGCCTACTTTTCTTCGATTTCAAATTTCCCGGGGGGAGGGGGGGGGGATGTTTACCGTGTACAAGTGTCCTATCCGTGGCGAAGGTGTGACGGACGCAGTTCGTAATCCCGCATACCGCGTTCAAAACACGGCTGCGGGCGATTTGGTAGCAGATGGCCTTGCGTTGGTTATTTACGAAATGGTATGGGTGCCAGTCGTTCAGAATTAATTTGCAAACTACTGAACGTATACTTGCCAAGAGAACACAAACAACAAGTGCAGGGGTTGACTGCGACGTCCTGTAAATGATATGCGACTAACTAACAAATGTCTACCAGTTTCTGCCCGTGTCTGAGAAAGCAAGACGCCAATTCGGAGATAAGGGAGTGTTAGGGAGAATACTGTCATTGTTTCTTAACTTATAAAAGAAAAATTAATAGGCTGAATAACATGAGAAGAGCCTGGTCGTTTTGGACCCTAGGGGCACACAGCAACCTCTGAAATCCCATCCCCCAATGCTTTTGCGAAACGTTATTTGGAATGGGCATGTTCTGGTTCCGGTATGACCATAATTGAATATTGGTCTGTTTGTGTGTGTATGTGAGTGTGTGTTTGTGTGTGTGTGTTTGTGTGTTTGTGTGTGTGTGTGTGTGTGTGTGTGTGTGTGTGTGACCTGAACCCGAGTATATAGGGAACATTTTAAATAGGTAAATTGTTTCACCTATCATGAACAGTCTACCATCGGGTGGAAGATAACATATAATGGTTAGAACAAGAAGATCCTTGGTCAACTGAGCTTTCTGAAATTAGAGAAACATATCCGCCAGTTTAGTTGCATATCCTTTACAGGACGTCGCAGTCAACCCCAGCATTGTTGCCTGTTTGTGATTTCTGTTCAACGCCTACACAGTGAGAATCACCAGTGAGCAGATCACTGGACCTGGCAGGACATTGTCATATGCCGATGATGTTTTAGTGTATCGTCAGGGGAAGGATAGAGAGGAGGTTGCTGTGGAACTACAAACCGAACTCAATCGCATAAGTACTTGGTGTGATGAAGCTGGGGCAATGGTCAACCCAAAAAAAGGCAACAGTGACTTGGTTCTTGTTGAATAATCATATTGTCAACACTCCAACACCAACTGTAATGCTGTGTTCAGAGACGGTGGAAAGAACGCAGGCAATGAATTACCTGGGGATACGGTTTGATCGAAGCCTTGCTTATAATGTGCACATAGACCAGGTGATAACAAAGGCCAAGCGGGGTTTGGCTGCGATGCGGGTGATGGCGGCAGCAAACTGTGAGCAGCGCCATCTATGTCTTCTGTACGAGGGGTTGGTCATGTCTGTTTTGGAGTATGCAATGGCAATCCTGACTCTCAGCCATAAGCAGATAGAACGGATGGAAAGGATACAGAATGAAGCTATGCGCATTATTCTTGGATGTACAAGAGATACAGCATGCAGGGCGATGCGCTACCTTCTTGGGTTTCCAACCATTGAAGAGAGAATACAAGATTGCAGGGCACGCGCCTACCTCAGAATTAACGCAAACACACAACATCCACTGCATAGTGAAATTAGGAAGGTGAAGGGCAGCAGGTTAAAAAGAGGACGGTCGTGGATGGGTCAAGCCGAAGACATTCTTCAACAGGTGTGTTCACTTGAGGACTTAGAACCTGGCGAGGAGTGGGTGCAAGTGCCAACAGATTTCTGCACATCCTTTTCAGTTTGCATCCAACTTGACAGAAAATGCAGACAAGAAAATCCGGCTGCTGTTGAGGCTGAAGTACAAGGTTGATTTTCGAGAATTCGCTAGACGGTGACGCGGTCATCTACACAGATGGGTCGGTCGTCCGTCATGTGAGAAGCTCATGGACCTTTACAGCTCGGGCCGGAGGGAGAATTGTGAAGGAGGACTCTGGTGCTTTTACTGAAACCACAAGTAGCCTGACCATGGAAGTCATGGCAGTAAGTAAATCAATAACATGGCTCGAGACACAGACATTCACTAGGGCTTGTTTCCTTAGCGACTCAGTGAACATGATCAAGAGGATAGAGGAGGGGTCGATCCGAAGAGAATGGTTGCTGCCTCTGGAGCGGTCTCGACTGGCAAAGATTAGTTTCATCTTCGTGCCAGGGCATGCGGGAGTACAAGGAAATGAGCGGGCTGACAAGCTCGCAGGTGAGGCTACTGTGGAGGCGGACGCGCCATGGACCAGGCCGACATTCTGAATGCTCTACGAGAAGTAAGACTTTTGCGAGAACCAAGTGATGACTGTGAATCTACAACAATTGCCAGACTGCGAGAGCATCAAATTAAAAGAGGTGTGGCCAAACAAGAACACTACGCAGGAAGCCAAAGAAGATTGATAAACCAACACAGAACTGGCGTCGTTAGCCGCTACACGCTGCGGGATTTGCTGAGGAGGGGATCCGAGCACTTATGGACTGAATGGTTCGATGTGCAATGAGGATGATCTGTCGACTAACTAACTAACTAACTTGTGATTTCTTGGCAAGTTTACGTTCAGTAGTTTGCCATTGTTTTCTGAGCGATCGGAACTTATACCTGTGTATGAAAACCAACGCACGGCGGTCTGCTTCCAAGTCGCTCACAGCGGTGTTTCGAACGTGGTCTGTGAGATTACTAATTGCATTCGTAACGCCCCCGCCTCAGAGCTGGCACTCGTCAATAAAAGAGTGTCATTGCAACTTACGTGTGTCTTATTGTCATATCGACACACCTGACAAATGTGATGTTTCTAACAATTCACACAACAACTACAGATTGCTGGTACGAGACATGGTCTGGCCTTGAAGTTCCGGACCATCCTTTTCATAGTTTTCTATCTTATGATTCAAGTGGTTATACTAATACAGGGTTTATCTCGATGGCTTAAATACCTTGGGTGCTGGCGAGCTCGACATGGGATAGACCAGGTCCAATGTTTGTCGGTAGTGTGTTATTCAACAGAGAAAAATCTACTGCTTCAGTCTTAGGAAATAATGTAGTGGTTTCGAAGTATGGTGTCCGACTCGAGTGCTGGAGGTCCCGGGTTCACGTGGACTTCCAGTAACAAAATTTCCCCTGGTCTCTGGGTAGTGAGATTCGACGCCCGTGTGTATTGATGGGCACGTAAAAAATCCCTTGGCAGTTGAAATGGAAAAAAGAGTAGCTAACGGCGCTGCCCGGGCAAAATTTCAAGTTAAAAACCTACCCAAAGTATTTCAGGATCCTCGCCGGTGCTACGGAGTTCGTGCACTGAGCTGAGTTTCACCAGACTCAGGCTTGAGTTAGGAGTAGAATGGAGCGCTTATGGGTTACACCCGTGTGCCGTGATGTTGATCAGTCGACTAAACTAAACTAAAATAAACTAACTTCCATATATACCTAGCTTTGGTTGCTTGCCACCTGTAGTAATGTGTTAGAATGACAGGGTATATTAGTACACTAACTTGACTAAATATCAAGAATGTATTGACAAGTTATCCTGATGGATACTCGGTCTCCATAACTACGTTAGCCAAACCCTAGTGTGCAAGTCCCCAACCCTTCGGTATCGCAGTTTTTTTTTTTTTCATTTCCTTGTTAACAGTGCAACACCAGCATTTCTGCCGTTGTAATCTCCTGGCAAGTTTACGTTCAGCAGTTTGCCATTGCTTTCTGAACAACCTGCACCGATACCAACGCGAAACCAACGCAAAGCATCCGCAGCTGTGTTTCAAACGCAGGATACGGGATTACGAACCATATCCTTAAGTACTTCGCCATGGAGAACGGCGGAAGCCCAGTTAGGAATTTTAATTCTTTAATGCTGAAGCCGAATTGCAAGTTGTCTGCCTCTCCATTACTCCTTTTTTGTATTATTGATTGATTGATTGATTGATTGATTGATTGATTGGTTTAGGAACCGACATCACAGCATTCGGGGCATTCCCATAAGCGCTCCGTCCCCATCCTCAGAAGCCAGCGAAGAGTTCCAACACCAATAGTACCAGTAGCAATCTGATTATATGTGCGTCTCGCCTTTCCTCTGAGCGTTGAGCGTCGGCCAGATCCCCTCGTCACCCCTCGCTGTCGCATTCTTGCTAGACCATGGTGATCCATTTGCTCCTCCGAGGTGTACACGTGCTCCCACAAGGCCGCAACCACGTCTGCCTTGTCATGCATCAATACTCCACCAAGTTTTGCAGAGCCAGTCAATCTGTCTGCCTGTTCATTCCCCAGCACACCAGCATGCCCCTGAGAAAAGATCCAGACCATGCTTGCCACCCGTAACTTCCGAAGCGAAGCAAGCCACTCTGCGCGAAGCTTGCCAGTCCTCACCCTACAATGCATGCTTTCTGAGTCAGTTATTTTTTGTATTAATGAGGATCAACCTTAAAAGCAACAAAAAGAAATAAAGTGAATGTTAAATAATATGACACGAAGCAATAATATATCTGAAATTTTCAAACGAAACGTCTAAAATATAGAAATACGTTTGTAGTGCAGCTGTGTGGCCTATATGTTCGCAATATACACCTGGTCTGGGACACATCATAACATGTGCTGGCTCAGTTCTTAATGTTTCTCAACATGTACTAAATGGAACATCACAACAAACGTAACAGGAGGAACGTCAATGTTAATATCGATCTGTCTACCAGCCTGCCTGCTTATCTACCTGCCTGCCTACATGCCTACATGCCTGCCTGCCTGCCGGATTGTCTGTCTGTCTGTCTGTCTGTCTGCCTGCCTGCCTGCCTGCCTGTCTGTCTGTCTACCAGCCTGCCTGCCTATCTACCTGTCTGCCTACATGCCTGCCTGCCGGATTGTCTCTCTGTCTGTCTGTCTGTCTGTCTGTCTATCTGTCTACCAGCCTGCCTGCCTATCTACCTGTCTGCCTATATGCCTGCCTGCCTGCCGGATTGTCTGCCTGCCTGCCTGTCTGCCTGTCTGCCTGTCTGCCTGTCTGTCTGTCTGTCTGTCTGCCCGTCTGTCTGTCTGTCTGTCTGTCTGTCTGTCTGTCTGTCTATCTGTCTGTCTGTCCAAACTCTAAATTCACACATATCACTTCAGCTTCACATATATAACAAAGCAGCAGAAAATGTAATTGAGCACAAAGCAGTAGGCCTCATTAGTGATAGAAACCTAATATTTAATTCCCACGCGCAAGCGCTCGTTAAACAAACAGCCAAGAAATCACAAAAAGTAAAAAAAAAATAATGCTGGGGTTGACTGCAACTTTCTGTAAAGGATATGCAACTAACTTAACTGTTTAACAGGTAAAAATGGCAGAGAAGAGCGGAGGGTGACGTAGTGCGGGAATGATATAATCAGAATAAAAAGAAAATAGTGTCACAGGTACAACATAAGACCATTTGTGAGGTGTGGAACAGGTGAGAATGGCGTGGGGACTTTGAAGTGAGAAATGCAAATGTCATAAGGCAGAACAAAAGGTAAACGCCGGGTGTAATAAGGGTGAGAGGAGGTGTTTGCCATCAAAACGAGCCCAGATGGAGCAAAGGGCTGTGACAGTATGTATGCTTTGTGCCTTCGGAAAACATACAAACCACAGTCAGCTCGGTGTATTCGGTTGAACCTCTACGCAGCACATGCATCCCCACAAATCGGTGCTTTCGACTGGGAGCTAGGTGCGTGTATGTGGGTTAAACAGTGGTTCTCGGATATTTTTGTCCAGGCCAAACTTTTGGAATACTCGTTTGTGCTCGCATCGTATGAATTTATTTTTCTTTTTGTTATTTCTAAAAGGTATAGTGATCATCATTGGCAAATAATACTGTGGTTTGTTTTATTTCTAAGATGTATAATGATAATTAGTGGCAGATAATAATATGTTTCTATTGCTAAGACTTATAATGATAATCAGTGGCAGATAATATTGTAGTTGTTGCTATTTCTATGATGTATAATGATCAGACAGCCCTACAGAAACATTTTTTATTACATCTCTGCTGCGATAAAATGTAACCTTTGTTTCAGCAGTCAGTATTTTTTTTCCCCTTTCAATCTTGATACCAACAGTTCTGAAGATTCCTCGGAGAGATATAGATCTTTGAATTAGATCATTAAGTTCACGCTGGTCGAAGCATTGAACAGCTGGAAAATCATCTTCGAAATCACTATCACTGTCACTTGTCGTTCCACATGCCACTGCTGTCTTACCTTTTAGCATGGAATCCGAAATCTTACTGGAAGTTGGAATTGTTATGTCATCTCCGTGTGGAAGTGGAACAGGTCGTCTAGCAGAATTTAAATCTGTATATTTCCATTTTTGTTTTTAAATTTGGGGTGATTTTTGTTCCCCGTTAATTCCTTTAATATTGACAACACGGAAATAACAGTTATCATAATGGTTCTTGGGCTCTCTGTAAGTAAAGATGCAGTTTCATTTTGTAAGGGACTATATAGCAATAGTTTTCCCCAGAGTCTTACACAGAAAATACTGTAATAATATTAATTAAATACACAAATACCTGTATCTCTAAAACTATAGCTGCTACAGACAAATAAATGCGATATTTGGATTTCATTTATTCAAAATCAGGTGCACCCATAAAAACAGTTTATTTGTAGAACTGTGTAGTCGGTGACAGATTATACTGTAGACAAGTTGTTGTCGTTGTTTTGTTATTGTTGTTATTATTGGTGTTTTTAATGTTGTTACTGTTGTTGAGCCCCGTTTATTCGAGAGATTAACTCTTGCACGACGTGAGCAATTTGTAAATGGTTTTTATTTGGTGTCTTTATTTGGGTATATTTGGTTTCCTAATTGTTGTTAATTTGGTTCCCTAATTTGTATTTATCTGGTTCTCAAGCTAGTGCTGACTTAGTTTCATAATTTATGTTGTCTTGGTGCTCTAATTGATGTTGACCTGGTTCCCGTTGGCCTTGACTGTGTTCTCTAACTGATATTGATTTGGTTCCCTCATTGATGTTGACTTGATTTCCTAATTGATGTGTTCTCTAACTGATATTGATTTGGTTCTCTAACTGATGTTGACTTGGTTCCCTAACTGAATTTGACTTGGTTCCCTAATTGCTGCTAATTTTTGATTCCTTAATTGATATTCACTTGGTTCCTAACTAGCGTTGACATGGTTCCCTAATTAGTGTTGACCTGCTTTCCTAACTAGTGTTGTCGTGGTTCTCTACCTGGTGTTTACTTAGTTCCCTAATTGGTGTTGACCTTGTTCCCTAATTGATTTTTGGCCAAAAGCTCACACATTCAGAGCATACTGGAGTGCTCTCGCAGTAGTGAGTCTCAACAATTTAGTCATTGTAGGAAATGGCTGTGACCTTCTTACAGTCATGTAGAGTAGAAAGTGAGAGTCATCGCGCAGATTTCTCGTAGCGAAGATGACGATGATTCCTCATGTGATTAGCGGGACTAGTGTCTGACCAAGATGCCGTGTGTGAAGGCTAATGTGTTAGTGTATGTATGTGTTTAGGTTATTGTAAATAACGACCATGATCTCTATACATCCCACTACAAATACTAGGCTATCGCTTAAGTAGAGATGATCTGTTTTCTGTTCTGAAATTCGGACAGTTGCCTGGCACTCTATAACGGAGATCGAATGAACGTGAAATGTGCGAAGGAAACTCGACAAGCAAAAGAAACAAACATGTACGAAAGCAAACGTTTCGATTTCAGTCTTTACCAACTTGAACAAACATCTGAAACCAGGAAGACGTAGCTAAACAAAGACATAAATATCCCCATTCACAAATGCTGTCTGAACATCACAGCGAAATAAAATCTGATATACCTTTATAACGGAGGGCTATCCAATCAGTGCAATGAAATAAAAGATTAAATATCATTAAAAGAGGCTTTCCGAACAGCATCATCATGTGTCATGCGTCAAGCGTGGGCGGTCGTGTCTAGCCATCTAACGCGATCAACAGAGTCCTAGATCAACTCAGTGTTTTTGTCTCGATTATGCCAAGCCATTCAAATATTATCTTCTCTGCCTTCCACTTGGTTATCCCCCTCACTCTTGACAGTTGTCACCAAGTTCTCCAGTTTATTTCTTCGCATATAGTGCCCAAGAAATCTTTACTGTCTAATCAGTTTACGGTTTTTATTTGCTGTTTGTAGGACGTGTTCATTTTTTTGTTTTTTCTGTCCTTGGTGTTCTTTACATTTTCCTCAGAAATCAGATTCCCACTGTCCTTAGATGTATTTCATCACAGTGAAATAATATCTGACATTTCCTTATTCACCGACGGTTATACGAAAATCATTGTGACTTAAAATCTGAAATATCCCAATTCACGGACGTCTCTCCGAACATCAAAGTAAAATAAAATCTAGTTTTAGTATTTATTTGTGCTGTTGGCTTGTGGAGCTGCCTTTCACAAGTCAAGTAAATTAGCTGTTCACACCAGTTCCACAATAAATAAATGGTTGCATATCCTTAACAGGACATCGCAGTCAACAACAACATCTTTCAGCTGATTGTTGATTTCTTGGCAAGATTACGCTCAGTAGTTTGCCATTGCTTTCTGAGCGGCCGGCTCACACACCCGGTAAGTTACCGACGCGATTCGAACCACTGCTGATTCTCACCGTCGTCACGTTACTTACGAGAGTATACGAGCTTACGGAGAAAAGTTGCTAACCTCTAGGCCGGGAAGCCGGCAGTTCCACAATAGGCACACCTCAAACTCAAATCTGTAGAATAGAATGAACAAAAACGTCCAATTCCAATTCCAATTTTCAAAATCAAAAATTCCAAATTCGGCCTCGTCTAACCTGCTTCATCAGCTGTGGTTATTGTTGAGGTCCGTGGTTTTTGTGGGTATTTTCACCCTAATTCTTGTCTTGTGAGTCCTATCTCGGACTGGTTATGTATCGATTGTGTCTGTTACGTCAGCAGGGGGATCGGTCGGCGGCTATCCTTTGTGCTCGTCTGTGCTTGTGGCTTTCTTTGTTTGTGTAGGCTCCTGGCTCGTCAGGCTGCAGTCCTTATAAGGACTTTTCGTAATCCCACTCCAGCTGGGGGATCGGTCGGCGGCTGTTCTTTGTGCATGTTTCCTCTTGTTTTCTTTGTTGGAGCTGGCTTCTGGCTTTACTGGTTGCAGTCCTTAAAAGGACTTTTTATTTGGTATTTTTGTCTCCTTTTTTGTGTATTTTCTGTAGGAGCTTTTCGACGTTTTCATTTTCCTCCTTGTGCCTGTTTTCACTTTCGAGTTTGAGTTTCTGCTGCCTTTCGATTTTTTCCTCCGCGGTCATCCATAGTTTTTTTCTCTCCGTCTTCTATGTAATACAAGTACTCATCATCATAAGCAGGTTCCCACCATAAACCTGGGTAGTCTACCGGTCTCCTGAATCTCTTGGGTTTCTTCTTTTCTCTGTTATCCCAGCATCTTTTGAATTCCTGGCGCCTGAGTTCCTCCATTCTATTAGTTTCTCGGATCCCCTCCTCGGTAAATTCCCATAGTGTCTCCGCGCCGTTATCAGGATGTTCATCTCGGTTTTCTTCCGATGTCTGGCGAGATATTGATTTTCCTTTGTCTGCCTCGGGTGTCGCGGTTGGGCTGCTGGCTGTAGCTTGCGGTTCAGGCTCGGTATCTTGGTTTTCATCTTGCGGTTTCTCTGTGAGTTCTTGTATGGTTTCTGCTGGTTTGCTTTGGAAGAGTTCCATTTCAGCTTTATGCAATTCTTTTTCGGCCTTGACCATTTGTAGGATTTCTTCGTTCTCCTTCTTCAACTCGGCCATGCGCTCCATCTCTTGTTTGATGTTTTGCTGTATCTCCTTCATTTCAGCAAGCAGTTTTTCATTGTCTCTGGTTTGTGACGGTGTTAGGAGTAGCTTGATTTGCTTCTTTAGTTCGTCTATTTGGCTTTGCAGTTGGGCTCTTTCCGCTTGTGAGCAACGCGTGGCTGTCTCGCACCGCCGCATTGCTTCGTTGTATGGTGTACTTGTGGTGATGGCTATCTTCAAGACGTCTCTGTGTCGTTGCAGGTACGGGCAGCCCAAGTATCTTGCTCCATGCTTGCCCAGGCAGTTCGCACTTTCTTCTGTTGTTAGGAGCTCGGAAGTCCGTGTCCAGCTTGGCCAGCGGACACTCCATGAAGGCGTGGTGATCGGCGCAGTATCGACAGATTTCCGTCTTACTGCGACATGTTGCTCTGCTGTGGCCGGCCCTTTGGCATCTTGAACATTGATTGACTCTTGGGGTGAATCTCTCTGGCTGTTGAGTTTTATTGCTGATTGATACTGTGATCGGCATTTCGCTGCCCTCCGATGTCACTACTGCCAAGGTTGTAGGTATCTTGGAGTAGGTGAGAAGCCGCTCCGCCTTCAAGAATCGGATGTGAAGATTCTCTTCACGTAGCTGCTTCAGGATTTCTTCATCTGTCAGCTCCACAGGAATCCGCTTGACAACCCATCGGACTGTTTTTGAGTCGGTGTTTCCGACTCTGATGTCTTTCTCCTCCTTCTTCTCTGCTGTCTTGGTTCTTGACTGTGTTGGGCTGTCGATCTTCTCCCTCGTAGTAGCTTCAGTAATAGGTGTAGTATCAGGCTCTTTGATGCAGCTAGCAGGTAGGCTCTCCACGTTGTTCTTCTTGTTGTCGGCTCCCACGCTGCACTTCTTGGCCGCAGCGTGTTTCTTGTTGTTGGACTTTCCACGTGACATTTTCCCGCGTATCAGGCTTCTTGACAGAATAATGCGACTTGACTTGTTAGCGCTCGCAGTGCGAATGGGCGATGACGACACGAATAGGCACACCTATATTCGCTACGTTTTTATTAAGGCTGGGTGGATGCCAAGAGCCGTACTTCTTCTGATGTTCTTTATCACCCACTAGAGCAAAGACACTCACACCAAGACATCCTTTATTTGTCTACATCCTGCAGCTAACTCACGCTCTCCCGATATTGTTCATCCCTGTCTCTAACATCCTGCAATGCCCTCATTCTCTCCCGATATTGTTCATCCCTGTCTCTGACATCTTGGAGTTCCCACATGCTCTCCAGATATTGTTCACTCCTGTCTCAGGCATCCTGCAGATCCCACATGCTCTCTGGATATTGTTCAACCCTGTCTCTGACATCCTGTAGCACCCACATTCTCTCCAGTTATTGTTCATCCCTGTCTCTGACATCTTGCAGATCCTTCACACTCTCCCGATATTGTTCATCTCTGTCTCTGACATCCTGCAGCTTCTTCACGCTCTCCCGATATTGTTCATCCCTGTCTCTGACATCATGCAGCACCCACATTCTCTCCAGATATTGTTCATCCCTGTCTCTGACATCCTGCAGCACCCACATTCTCTCCCGATATTGTTCATCCCTGTCTCTGACATCATGCAGCACCCACATTCTCTCCAGATATTGTTCATCCCTGTCTCTGACATCATGCAGCACCCACATTCTCTCCAGATATTGTTCATCCCTGTCTCTGACATCCTGCAGCACCCACATTCTCTCCAGATATTGTTAATCCCTGTCTCTGACATCCTGCAGCGCCCACATTCTCTCCAGATATTGTTAATCCATGTCTCTGACATCCTGCAGCACCCACATTCTCTCAAGATATTGTTCATCCTTGTCTCTGACATCATGCAGCTTCTTCACGCTCTCCCGATATTGTTCATCCCTGTCTCTGACATCATGCAGCACCCACATTCTCTCAAGATATTGTTCATCCTTGTCTCTGACATCATGCAGCACCCACATTCTCTCCAGATACTGTTCATCCCTGTCCTTGACATCCTACAGCACCCTCATTCTCTCCCAATATTGTTTATCCCTGTCTCTAGTTCCCTTCTGCGTGTCTTTACTTTCACTCCTTGTGAAGTATCCAGCATATGGTACTAACCCCGTAGTTGTGTAAACCAATCGGCACTCCAGGAGTGATGTGATCAATAGCGCACCTACTGCCTTTACTTTCCAAGACATGTCCTGGCACCCACCTTAGGCTGAGCCGGCGCGTTCGTGTAGCGGTTAGAACAATTCACTGAGAATAGAATTATTGCTGTCGAACAATAGTTAAATATCAGCTCTCGTAGTTTGCTACGAGAGAAAAACAGTGGCCACCTAATTGCTCTGCATACAAAAATTGGATGGTTCTAGGACTTCTCATAGCCCACGCAGGTTCCTGCCTTGCGACTTTTGTGTGTGTGTGTGTGTGTGTGTGTGTGTGTGTGTGTTTGTTTGTGTATGTGTTTGTGTGTGTAATTGTGTTTTTAAAACTTGGTTTAGGCTGGAGGGTCTGAATGGTTAAGACCGGTGTCACGAAACCACTATAATTCACGATAAGATGATGAAACAACAGAGGCAGGTTATATTCAAAGTTACAAATTGTTTGCTACTAGTGGGGACATTCCCGTCGGATCAAAAGCGCCGCTAGTCTATGAAGATTCCCCGGAGAAACGGGAAAAGAGTTTCCCGGGTGTCTTGGACAAGACTCAAGTTGAAAGGCAAAGCGCCGCCGTGATTCGGTTGCCACATGTTGTTGACAGGAGAATGACGTCACGAGGACAATCCAAGACTGAATTAATACAGACCTGTTGTCGGGAGTGTGCACAATAACGTCGACCTAGGCTAACGTGTTGAATAGCTCAGTGCTCGTAGTGAAAAGAATCCCGCGTGTTTACTATCAGTGTATTTGAGAAAAACATGTGTCTTTCATGGCAAATTGGAGATTCAATTCGGATTGTGAGCTAGGAATTCATAGGGTATCTACACTTAGTATTTAAATGTTAATAATGTAGAATAGTAAAATGATAGTTAGAGTTTAGAACTTTAACGTAGTGGTTGCTTTGTAGTCAAGTATACAAACAGTGTCGGCGACAGTAGACAGTCGCAGTGTTAAACCAACTAGTGTGAGATGTAAATTAGCTCAGCTAGTTGAGGATAGTGAAAGGGGATGATATTTAGTGTGATTGGGAATGGTTGTGGGGGGGGGGGGTAGGGGAAATGTATAATGGTGGGATCTTCCAGTGGGGGTCTTCTGGGGCCCTACTCTTGGTATATTGGTCTTTCGTTGTCTTGCCCTAACTCAGGCCAGGGTGATGTGCTCCTCTGACATGACAGAGATTGGTTCACTGTCATGGATCTGAGTAAGACTGTAAACCCACACTCATCTAATAGGAGTCAGTATCAGATTGCGCTCACCGAGTCTGTTGTGTCTATTTCACAGGTTCCCCTCGGGTTTTCAAAGAACAGATGCTGAATTGTTAGTATCATGGAGAACTTGGTACGAGGAGATCTGTTCAGTGGCCTGTGCATTTGGCCCATGAGAAAAGGGTTTATTATGTCACGCCACTCGTGAAAGAAATAATGGAGTGTTGCTTTTCACACCACAAGTGAAATAACATTAGAGTGTTGCTTTTCACACCACAAGTGAAATAACATTAGAGTGTTGCTTTTCACACCACAAGTGAAATAACATTAGTGTGTTGCTTTTCACACTACAAGTGAAATAACATTAGAGTGTTTTAACATTATCACACCACCTGTGAAATATTAATAGGAATTAATTCAAAGAACGAGAACAGTGTAATAGTGAAAACGGTAGGACTTGTAAGAATGAGACATTTATATCAAGGGACAGTGTTACTTGTTTTCACTAGGCAAGGAAGGTTTATGTCTCGGAACCAGATAGACATTTATTAACAGGGTGTATGATCGCTGCCGGATCAGTATCAGACTATATTCGTGATTGGTGACCAGGAATCTGGATTATCAAAGGGGCTACCGGAGAGAGTCAACATCGCACAAGAGGGACACGGCCTGTGGTGAGGTTTTTGTTTACTGACCCGTGATGATGTTATGTAACTCGTACAATGATGATCAGACTGTGATCCGGAGCTTTGTGGTCTAATGTCTACATATACACCTAGAATATGCGAACACACATTCTACACATTATACACACACACACTTCTCCCACATATACTCTTAGCTTTAATAAACTTCTTGTATCTATTTATTGAGGCTAGAGTTGTCAAGTATGTTATGTTGGGGAAGAATGAGAGGGGGCATGATTCGGGGGTGAGCAAGAGTGAGAAGAAGGTGTCTTTAGACTGAGGGAGTGTTGTGGACGGAGTCTGGTGGATATCTCCAGAATAGTGATATTGAACCTGAAATAAATGTGGGTGTTGATTCCCCTCACTCCAGGGACGACACTATACAAGTAATATCTCTCAGGACACTATAGTAGAGAGCTAGTACTTATCACTACAACCGGATATATCTCCAGTCTGTTGGTATTTCTGTGTTCTGCCAAATTCTACTAATTAATTTGTGCAGTGATTCTGGCGAGACGATTATATCGACTGTCATAGTTTTTGGTGAGGTAAAATCTGGAAAAGCGCATTTCCCATCTTTCAGTGTTTAATAGCTTCTGTAATTATCTCTTTAGATGGTTTCTCACGGTTACAATCCAGCTCCATCTCCGCAGTGTGGACACTTGATGGGTCTATTAGGATTGGTCTATTCCTTAATTCACCAAATTAGATTTACTTTGGTATTCTACCATCATCGATCCTCCTAAGATGTCCTATCCATCTAAGTCTACGAAGACTGAGCATGGAATAAACCGTCACACAACCTGATCTTTCCTGTACTTAAGTACTTGTGATTTTGTCTTGCCACTTAATACCAAGTATTCTTCGCAGACACCGCATATGAAAGCTGTTTAAACGTTTCTCTTGGTGTGAGTAAGTTGTCCAGGTTTCACTGCCATACAGAAGAGTACTAAGGACACAGGCTTGATAGACAAGGACTTTTGTTTTGGCAGTACGCTTCCTGTTCTCCCAGACTCTTTTTCTTAACCTGTTCATTGTTGTTGCTGCCTTACCAATCCGGATGTTGATTTCCTGATCTAGGGATAATTTGCATTTTACCACTGATCCTAGATATGTAAATTGGTCTACTATTTATAGTTCGGCGTCGTCAATAAAGATTGATGGTACCTCATGTGCACCTTGTGACATAATCTGTGTCTTCTTTTTGCTAATTGTTAAACCAAATTCAGACCAAGCATTGGAGAATGCAGATAGTAGACAAATTCTTCTTCTGAGAGTGTCGTAACTACAGCATCATCTGCAATAAGCAACTCTCTGATCAGTAACCTCCTAATTTTGGTCTTGGCCTTTAATCTCTGTAGAGGCCGCCATCTGAGCGTGAGTGAATGTATATAACACCATCCTGATCACAAAAGGCATATTTTAGTAGAAGTGAAAAGTATATTCCAAAGAGGGTGGGGGATAGTACATAACCTTGCTTAACTCCACTCTTGATTTCAAACTCTTCTGAAGTTGCACCATCAAACTTGATTATACCCATCATGCCTGTGTGGAACGATTCCACAACGGACAGAAGAGTTAGTGGGCAGCCAATCTTATTTAGTGCCTTGAACAGACCCTCACAACTGACCAAATCAAATGCCTTTGTGAGGTCGACGAAGGCAATAAACAATGGTTGATTCTGTTCACGGAATTTTTCTTGCATTTGTCGCAATGAGAATATCATTTCAGTGGTAGACCGGTTCTGTCGAAAGGCACACTGTGATCCGGGGTAGACTTGGTCTCCTAGGACTTGAATTCTGCGCAGAACAATTCTGGCAAATACTTTTCCAATAATAAACAGAAGTGAGATATCCCTATAGTTGTTGCAGTCGCTCCGATCGCCCTTGTTCGTGTACAGTGTTATGATGCTTGTAGTGGATCTGTAGAGTGAGTGTGTCTTGCCCACTCCTGATAACCTCTATTGGAATCCCATCCTTACCTGGAGCCTTGCCAGATGCAAGTTCATTTATAGCAAACTTAACTTCTGTTATAGTGGGAAGTGTGTCCAAGTGGTATAGAGTTGGTATGGCCTCTATGGCGTTGAGGGCATCATCCGCTAATTTGGTCTCACTTGAGTAAAGTTCCAAATAGTGCTCTACCCATCTATCCATTTGCTGTTTCTTATCGCTGATGATTTCTTCATTCAAGATTTTCAATGGTGCACTTCTTTTGATCACTGGACCACAGGCTTTCTTTATCCCTTCATACATGCTTCTGATGTTTTCCTTATCACTTGCATTTTGAATGCACTCACGTAACTTGATCCAATAGTCATTTGCACACTGCCTGGCAACCTTTTGCACATCCTTCCTAGCTTGCTTCAGCTCACTCAGAGTGTTACGCGTTGTTCTTTCCTTGTTTCTTAAGAGAGCTATCTTCTTCTTATCAATCACGGGCTGCAGTGTCTGGCTGTTTGCCGCAAACCAGTCTTGCCTCTTATGATCCACAGTGCCGTAAACCCCTATGGCAGTTTTATAAAGAGTTTCCTTAAGTTTACCCCAGCTTTCAACTTACTGTACAATTTTCTGGTTTATCAGTGAAAACGTCTTCAAGTTGCTGTTGAAACTCAAAGCACTTCTCAGGATCGCGAGTGTTAATAATATTAATCCTGGGGCTAGATTGTGTTTACTGTATAGATTCTCTTTGGTCTCAATATATCCCTTGAAACAACCAAAGAATGATCCGTATCACAGTCAGCACTGTGGTAACTTCGAGTCAATGATGTATGGTTCAGATGTTGTCTCTGTGTGATGATGAAGTCCAGCTGATGCCAATGGCCGGATCTTGGATGTTTCCATGTGACCTTATGCAGCTCTTGTGTTTTAAAAAAGGAGTTTGTAATACATCATAGAACAAATCCTTCACATCATCAGCGGAATCGAGTGTCAGTGCATATGCAGTAATAATGGTGGCAAAACCACAATAGGTTACAAAGCGCAGGGATAATAGTCTTTCATTACCTCCTGATGGAATTTAAATAATTCCCAGTAGCGAATTCTTCACTGCAAAGCCCACACCATGTTGCCTTTTTTCTGCCTGCCCTCTACCCTTCCAATAAAAAGGTGTAATTGTTTTCCCTGAGTGACCCTTCCTCAGCGAGGTGAGTCTCCTGCAGGCCAGCAATATCAATATTAAGACGGTTGAGTTCGGCATCAATCACAGCCGTTTTTCTCACATCGTTAATATTGGTCAAGTCATTGGAAAATCCTGGACACATGGTTCTCACGTTCCAGGTTGCAAGCCGTAGCTTGAAGTTTCTATTTTTTTTTTTTTTTTAATTATTACCTGGTGCATTGGTTTCACATCCTGCGATCAGATTTTGTCCTGGCCCCAAGTACCCATTGAAGCAGGCAGGCTGTGGCGGATCAGCACCCAATTGGTCGCGGGCTGCTCAGCTTGAGGCGGGCGGTAGCTGATCAGTGACACCTATAGGTGTCTCCCACCGTCAGAGGTAACGCGTGGCACCCCATGTCTACGCCAATTGACAAGGATTTATTACCCGTAACAGTTACCTCTCACTATGATTCCGAGACCGGTTAAGACCAGGAAGGGAGTTATTGCCTCTCCATAGCACAAAGCCTGGGCTAAAACATAGAGACCATGTGTTGGCCATGCAGCATGATCCCTCTCTCGGCCTGCCTAGTTCACTCCAGAGGAAAGGTAACCCCTCTACACCTGGAACAAGACAAGGTGCAGAAGCTGCCGGATCAGCAAAGCAATGCTTTAACTGTTCTCCTGTCGGAGCTTCGATTCTAGACCAGCTGCCAACCAAGGCTTAGGGCCTGGTCTTCCCTGCCATGACATTTTGTCTTTAGGTTGCATTTCCTCTCACCATGATAAGGCTTGCACCCTCCCAATTGCGCTCTTCCGCCCGAAGCACAATATGGGGTGTTGGGTTTGGTAAGCGCCGCCCAGCATTCGGCTCTAACAGAAAGCAGGAGTACCGTCAACTGTCATAACGGTAGCTCAATCATATCTGACTAAGACCTGACTATATATATATATATATATATATATATATATATATATATATATATATATATATATATATATATATATATATATATTAGTTAGTTAGTCGACAGATCATCCTCATTGCACATCGAACCATTCAGTCCATAAGTGCTCGGATCCCCTCCTCAGCAAATCCCGCAGCGTGTAGCGGCTAACGACGCCAGTTCTGTGTTGGTTTATCAATCTTCTTTGGCTTCCTGTGTAGTGTTCTTGTTTGGCCACCCCTCTTTTAATTTGCTGTTCTCGCAGTCTGGCCATGGTTGTAGATTCACAGTCATCACTTGGTTCACGCAAGAGTTTTACTTCTCGTAGAGCATTCAGAATGTCAGCCTGGTCCATGGCGCGTCCGCCCTCCACAGTAGCCTCACCTGCGAGCTTGTCAGCCCGCTCATTTCCTTGTACTCCCGCATGCCCTGGCACGAAGATGAAACTAATCTTTGTCAGCCGAGACAGCTCCAGAGGCAGCAACCATTCTCTTCGAATCGACCCCTCCTCTATGCTCTTGATCAAGTTCATTGAGTCGCTAAGGAAACATGCCCTAGTGCATGTCTGTGTCTCGAGCCATGCTATTGCTTTACTTACTGCCATGACTTCCATAGTCAGGCTACTCGTGGTTTCAGTGAAAGCACCAGAGTCCTCCTTCACAATTCTCCCTCCGGCCCGAGCTGTAAAGGCCCATGAGCTTCTCACATGTCGGACGACTGACCCATCTGTGTAGATGACCGCATCACCGACTAGCGAATTCTCGAAAATCAACGCTTGTACTTGAACCTCCACAGCAGCCGGATTTTCTTGTCTGCATTTTCTATCTAGTTGGATGCAAACTGAAAAGGATGTGCAGAAATCTGTTGGCACTTGCACCCACCCCTCGCCAGGTTCTAAGTCCTCAAGTGAACACACCTGTTGAAGAATGTCTTCGGCTTGACCCATCCACGACCGTCCTCTTTTTAACCTGCTGCCTTTCACCTTCATAATTTCACTATGCAGTGGATGTTGTGTGTTTGCGTTAACTCTGAGGTAGGCGCGTGCCCTGCAAACTTGTATTCTCTCTTCAATGGTTGGAAAATCAAGAAGTTAGCGCATCGCCCTGCATGCTGTATCTCTTGTACATTCAAGAATAATGCGCATAGCTTCATTCTGTATCCTTTCCATCCTTTCTATCTGCTTACGGCTGAGAGTCAGGATTGCCATTGCATACTCCAAAGCAGACATGACCAGCCCCTCGTACAGAAGACATAGATGGCGCTGCTCACAGTTTGCTGCCGCCATCACCCGCATCGCAGCCAAACCCCGCTTGGCCTTTGTTATCAACTGGTCTATGTGCTCATTATAAGCAAGGCTTACATCAAACCGTATCCCCAGGTAATTCATTGCCTGCGTTCTTTCCACCGTCTCTGAACACAGCATTACAGTTGGTGTTAGAGTGTTGACAATATGATTATTCAACGAGAACCAAGTCACTGTTGCCTTTGTTGGGTTCACCATTGCCCCAGCTTCATCACACCAAGTACTTATACATATGTGTGTGTGTGTGTGTGTGTGTGTGTGTGTGTGTGTGTGTGTGTGTGTGTGTGGGTAAGAGGAGATTAAGAGAGAAAGAACTGTAAGAAAAACACCGCTTGTGTTGGACAGGGTTTGAGTAAAGAGTAAATCAGCTAATGTTATAAGATAGTGAACTCAATAATGGGGTGGGGTGTAGAAAGAGATCGAGAGAGCTCGTGAACGAGAGAGAGAGAGAGAGAGAGAGAGAGAGAGAGAGAGAGAGTGAGAGAGAGAGAGAAAGAGAGAGAGAGAGAGAGAGAGAGAGAGAGAGAGAGAGAGAGAGAGAGAGAGAGAGAGAGAGAGAGAGAGAGAACAAACCATAGAATAAATCTATACACAAAGAAAGAAAATATATTATTGAAAGAAGAGGTTGCAAGAGACCAATGAGATGAGTTGGAAGTTTTTAAGGCAGGGAAACAGTCTTATGCTTCAGTAAAATTTTGACTGATATTCAGACCATATGGCGCTTCGCCCCATCTTAAAAAAATTGACACCTCTCTTGAAATTGGCGATATTTTCCATGCGAAGTGATAATTCTTATAGATGTCACTTAAGTATCACAAATTCCCTCACTCAACGTATTGGCCCTATTGAAATGTAAAGATACAGGCTATGAGACATGTTTCTACTTCTACTTTCGTTCGCCTGAAATGTATCTATATTTGCAATGTTGTCTCTTGTATGAATTTATCCGTCTTTTTTAGTTCACTTAGTGGTCTAAAGAGTTTATCTTCCACTGTTGTTGCGCTAAGCCATACGTTTTGCCTAGATATGCCGCATTTTAGGCAGTCTTGGTTTATGTGGTCGGCTGTCTGCTCTAAGACGAAAAGCAAATGTCGAGACGTTTGCATATTGATATGTTTTGTATCTAGAGATTACACATTGTGATTCTGAACAACATGATTGCAAACAGACCCTCCTGAATGTTGACAGGCTATCTTACTGAACCCCTCAGAAAGTGCTTGTTGCATACAAAAGCTTGCGTTATAACGAGGTCTTAGACGGGGCAGCCATTGTGCGAAATGGGAGACAGAGGATTTCCCCAATCTTCACTAACATATCCCGAAGATTACGGTCACGTCTGCGTGCCAGTTAGGTTGGGGCTGAACAAACAGTCCAGGTGCTTGGGCCTGTGCGGAGAATTGATCCATAACGGTAGCAGATATTTTTGGATACTATATTTTGGGTATTTTGGTTACCAATTTCTCAAAACAGGTTTGGTATTTGAAACACTGTGTGTAGTGAAATTAAAGATAGAAGTCGAAACAATAGTTTGCACAATTTAGTGTCTGATATATTTTGCTGCATCTCGGCAGGTGGTTTCTGCAGAGTTATATATCATATAAAATGAACAGACGAATCATATTTCGGCTGAAATTCATAACATACAGTCACTGATCCTGTTCGAATGAGGCCCGAGTGTTATCCGCACAGTAAATTCAGAGTCACTATGAAGTCTTTCTACTTTAAAACCCAGTTTTCGGATACCTAATTACTTAAGGCTTCAGTGTATTTAAATAATCGTTTATTGTTCGTCTTATACAGTATACGCAATGCATTTGAATGTTTTTTTTTTTTTTTACTTTATGGCCAAAATATATTTAATCTTGTAATTTCATATGATATATAAATTCTGCAATACAGTGGACTGATTCGCTGAGGAGGTCTATTGTTCGTAGAGTCACCTTCAATTTCGTTCCGAGACATGCGGGAGATGACGGATATGAACGAACGACCTGATAGATGTGATGGTGTTGCATGTCCTGCAGATTGCCAGCCCATGGATCGTATCTATATTATTAATGCCCTTAGAGAGGTATCGAGAGTGACACCAGTGAATCCACTTCATTGTGCAGAAAAAAGAAATTTTGAAGTAAGAATTGGCACTGCCAGACAGAGAGGCACATCGAGAGAATGAGGGACCATGTAAAACATCACAGACCTGACACTATTAGCCGCCGGACGCTGATACATATAGTAGAGGAGCATCTGAGCAACTATGGATATATCTGCAGTGCAAGGATGATACCCCGACAAATAACTAACTAGCTAACTAACTAGCGAACAAACTAACTAACTAACTAATAACCTCTGCAGTATGCTCCTCGACAGGTTTTCCGGAAGGTTGTTATGGGAGCTAGGTTCTGCAAAGGACATGCTAATGAATGAATGAATGAGTGTGCACCTGGCAAGATATTGCGAAATATATCAGATAATTTTGGTATCCCGAAGAAGGCGACAACGAAATTAAAGGAGCACTACTGCTGTGGTATAAGCGTATTAATGTGCATACACATTTGGTGAATCTTATGAACAGACAAAATGACAAACACCGAAACATTAAACAAATATAAAATGAAAGGAAATTATGAAGCTATCAAGGTTTCAGAAATGAAATATTTTAGTCAATGCAGACATACATGGTTACAACTATTTTATACATTATGTGGAAGGCCACACAAATGTCAAAACAGTTAGTTGCATGTCGCGTACAGAACGTCGCAGTCAACACCAGCATTTTCTGGTTTTGGACTTCCGGTCGCCAATATGGCGGTTCGGCGTTGAACCGTTTAAGCCTGTGGCGTGTTTATGCTTGCAGCTACGGTTTGCAATCGCATTTTCCTCTTGTTGGACTGGTTGTACATTGTTCCGTGGCCCTGCTACTGAGTGAGTGCGTGGGCGACACTGTGAGCTGTGAAATTCGTGGGGAATGCTTTTACATCTGTTCTGAACAATGACCTGTATGTTCGGAGCAATGGCTACCGGCTGTTGCTGAATAGACTAATTTGCCTTTTCAGTTCACGGGTGCATTTTTCAGGAAACTCCCGGGAGTCGGCGCTGAAGCTGCGGAGTTCGTGCTTTATGCGACACTTTCGGCGGGTCGCCCTGCGGTGAAAGACCGAGCCATGTGAGAAAACCCGGGTCAATGAGGGCTTTCTGGTGACTGCCGATTCCATCGACGATGAACTGTGGTTTTCGTGGATTAATTTTGTGTTGGCATTCTAGCAGCGACATTATGCACAGTGTGCCTGTGCGGGCTGTTGGATTGCCGAGACTCCTGCCTATTCCACTTTTCATATTGGACAGTGGGGAGCATTTTGTGTGATATTCACTGGCACAGGAACGGAGCATAATGGGGACGACCCGTTGCCGTGAAGTTAGAACCTCGACTAACTAACTAACTAACTATTATCTGTGTGCCTATTTGTGTCCCTATTTGTGTGCCTATATGTGTGCCTATTTGTGTGCCTATTTGTGTGCCTATATATGTATATATGCCTATTTGTGTGTCTGTGTGTGTGCCTATATGTGTGCCTATATGTGTGCTTATTTGTGTGCCTATTTGTGTGCCTATTTGTGTGCCTATTTGTGTGCCTATATATGTATATATGCCTATTTGTGTGCCTATATGTGTGCCTATATGTGTGCTTATTTGTGTGCCTATTTGTGTGCCTATTTGTGTGCCTATTTGTGTGCCTATATATGTATATATGCCTATTTGTGTGCCTATTCGTGTGCCTGTATGTGTGCCTATTTGTGTGCCTATATGTGTGCCTATTTGTGTGACTATATGTGTGCCTGTTTGTGTGCCTATTTGTGTTACTATATGTGTGCCTATTTGTGTGCCTATATGTGTGCCTGTTTATGTGGCTATATGTGTGCCTGTTTGTGTGGCTATATATGTGCCTATTTGTGTGGCTATATATGTGCCTATTTGTGTGCCTATATGTGTGCCTGTTTATGTGGCTATATGTGTGCCTATATGTGTGCATATTTGTTTACCTATTTGTGGGCCTATTTTTGTGCGTATTTGTATGTCTATGTGTGTGTGTCTAAGTGTGTGTCTATATCTGTGCCTACTGGTGTGCTGATTTGTGTCTCTATTCAGACAACTACGTTACCTTAACTAGGTGAATTTATATATATACTTCATGCATTTATATCAGTGTTTGTTCTCTGTATGCTGACGAAAGCCTTCTAACCGTAGCCATTCTGTCACTTGCGATTGTGTTCTTGTACAACCGACCAACTCTGCTTCCCGCCTTCCTTGATTTACTCAGTGTGAGACTTCAATCACCCCTCCCCACGACGCCTAATCGCATAAGTGGAAGATAAACAACAACTCACTGAGCGAAAGGTGAAGGGCAAACCGCACAAAAGAAAGTCAACCGTTAGAATAAAAAATACGCCACACAATACACTGGCAAGATTATATTAGACTGCACCTATCATTGCCAGAGGCAGAACACACTGGGGATCTAGTGTAGCGTGTCTTCGAGGCGGAGATGGCAAATCATCTCCCGACTGCTACAGCAAACTGCTTTGTCAGTTGCATATGTTTTCACTTACTGTGCTGTTTTGTTCCTGTTTTCGTAATGTGAGTTTCTACTTTTGGCATTAACAGGTACAGTGTCAAACAAAACATGGCACGCAATCACAGGAACAAGTATTCTAATGTAACTTTCCGTTCACTTAACATTGAAATTGCGAAAGATAAAGCATAACAAAACAATTAACAGGGGGACAGTAATATATAGATCCTTCTGTTCAAATGGAATGTCGCATTTGGCGATATATTATGCTTTAGCACTGAATCAGTGGGGGGTGTAACAGTGAGGGAACTAGGTTAGGAGTAAAGAGTTAAGGAATGATGCGCATTCCTTGACTAGGGGGAAAATCATAGTGAACGTGTGTGCACGAATGAAGAAGTGTATCTAGGAGAACACACACGTCACTTAGGGGGATTGAAAGGACATGTCAACACCGGGCAGGGAGTGAGTCTACCATCATGTGTGCTGTAGTATAACTATTCGGCCAATAAAGTATGTTTATAACAACGCGGAGACTTGGTGTCCTATACGATCACGTGCTTAACCTGTCTTGACCACACTATGACAGCAGGTTGATTTGGTGCCGTGAAAGTCTGAAACATGGGAGGTCGCAGAGAGAGTACCGCTATAGAAAATTGTTGTGTCTGGGCGTCTGGAGAAGGAAGTTTGTAAATATTGAGAAACGCAACAGATGAAAGCCGCCTGTTGATAGTTATTGTATACCTGTTTAACAAGGAGTTCCATTTTCAAGGACAGCGCTCAAAAAGGTTTGATTGATAAACTTATTTTTTTGAAAGACTGATGTTATTACATATTTAATCCTATAAATTAACTAGAGAATTGACCAACGCTAATTGTATAATTGATCAAGTAATGCCGTTCTGCATCAAAAATCAGTACAAATTATGAATTTTAACCCGTGGGACTGTTGAAGGTGAAGTCAAGGTTATGGTGCAAATTTCATAATTATGAAATCAAGATCTGCAATACTTTCTACAGTCACTTCACATTTAGAAGGCATTGATGAAATTTGTCTCAACTTAAAAGATAAAGCACTTTAAACTGACCATGGCGAGAGTCCCACATGAAAATAAGAGATTGGATAGCGTCAGCTTTAAATCAAATTGTTGTTGACTGGATTACGTTTGCGCTGAAATATATATATATGAAAAACCCAGATGGCTGTTGGAAACTGAGTTTTTTTTTGCTGAAGTCGTGAGCAGTTGTCGTTTGCGTGAAGGTGACCTTACTTGAAGGGAATCTACAGTTAATCGAGCAAGTAAGCAAGCAGTTTTGTTGCGAGCCTGGTATCGAGCATAATCTTCGTCAGGAATTAATTGGAAAGAACTGACTTCGACTTCGATTAAACTATTACGGAAAGAAATCCAGAGGCTCTTCTTTGTTCTGCTCATTTCAACGAGGTTGATTAGAGTCCTTTGTTAATGTGGTGTAGGTAATTCTGAATCAGTAGCTCATTTAAATTCTCTTTTATCAAAATTCAGGATTGAAACAGGAATATTCTTCGTCAGGATCTTCGATTGGAGGCTTTAGTTAAGTTAATTAGATAATATTAGAGTAATTAACAGATTATGTATTGTTGCTGAATTTGAAATTAACATTGTTTGAAATATTTGTATATTGCTTGATAATTATAGATTTTAGGATGGAATCCCAAGATTTTTCACAGGTACTGACTGGAGTTGGCGGGGCAATATCAAGGTTGGATGCAGTGTTAAGACAACAAAATGTAAACAGTGATGTTGAAAGATTTAGTGGTCAAGCAAATCAGTTTAAGAAATGGATCATTTCTATTGAGAAACATGCATATTTAATAAACGCTACAGATGGGGAGAAAAAGAATTTGGCATACAGAACAAGTACAAGTCCAGTTTCTGACCATATAAGAAGAAAATTAGAGGCAGCAGGAGGTGAAACCTGGGAAGAATTTAAAGATGATCTCGCAAGAAAATATGCTGAAATTACTGATCCACAACACGCATTCTCAGTATTGCGACAGACTAGACAAAGCAGCACAGAAAGTGTCCAGTTATACAGTGACAGGTTAATCAATTTAGCTGAAGAGTCATTTTTAGGACAGAATGTACGAGCTGAAGAAGTGGAACGGATGTTAGTAGGGATTTTTGTTGATGGGATTAGGTCAGATGGATTGAAATTTAAATTATTAAGAGAGAATCCTGCAAGATTGTCACAAGCGGTAGATATCGCTATACAAGAGGAAAGCTTGAGGAGGAGGTTTAGGTTAAGAGTAGGACGAGAGTTAGGTAGTAGTTCAGAAGATAGAATTGAAGAACCTATGGAAATAGGACAGTATAGACATGGATGGAGAGGAAGACGAGGAGAAATACAGATGGTACAAAGAAACGAGAACGTATATAATCAAGATAGAAGAGGACAAGTGAGAAATACTGTAAGAAACATGGAAGGACACACACATAACTCGAATATGGTTTGTTGGGGGTGTCACAAACGGGGGCACATTTTTCGCTTTTGTGGTAACAGAAGGGGCCCATCGAATACGCAAAATAGTAGAGGTGTTCAGTCGAGTATACAGAATAGAATTGCAAATGGCAGACCAGCAAATTGGAATTCTGGAGAAATACAGAGAAATTTTAGAAGGTCAGGAAATCAGGAAAATTGGCATCCCGCTTACTGAATAGGGTCGGCAGTAGGAGGGAAGATAGTAAGATCCAAAAAGGGCATCAATATATTAAAAACCCAAAGATGAGTATAATAGAACATTTAGAAATAAAAAACAAGACGAGGTAAAACAATTGTCATTAAATATGGTAGATCCTAGCTCATGTATAGTACAGATAGGAAAATATAAAGTTAGAACATTAGTGGATTCGGGAGCACAAGTTAGCGTGATTAAAGAAGCATTTTTATATCGAATGTTAAAAAATTGTAAAATATTTAGAATTCAGGAGAATCTTCATTCGGTAACGGGACAAAAGTTAGAAGTGCTAGGACAAACGATGATAAATTTGAAATTAGGAGGGATAAATGTCAGGCATATGTTTCATGTGGTTAAAGATTTAAATAGAAATATGATATTGGGACGAGATTTTTTATTGAAAAATGGGGTGAGACTTTTATTTGATTTGCATAAATTAAAATTCCAAGATGTTTACGTAGATCTAGAAGAAGATATGCATGTGTCGACACTAGTTAGAGTCAAAACGACCATGAATTTAAAACCACAGTCAGTTAATTTGATACAAGCAAGACTGAAGAGAAACCCGTATTATGTAGCAGGAAACATAGTCAGAATCACAGAATTGCAAAATGAAATAATTGATGAGCCAGGTTTAGAAGTTCCGGATGGAATAATAGAATTAGATAAAAGTTTAACATTTCCAGTAATGGTTATTAATAACACAGGTAGAGAAATTAAATTATACAGAGGATGTGTAATAGCCAAGCTAGAACATAACGTTAGTGACATATTGGCAACAGATAGAGTAAATATGGCAGGTATAAGTTATTCAGAAACCTCTAGTGAAAGAATTAATAATAGACGCGGATGCAGAAGAAAAGGGAACGTAAGAATGGATGAATTGATCCATCCATATAGAAGAAATACAGCACAAATACATTCACTAGACAAAGTAACAAGAGAAAAAGAATTGTTAGCACAATTAAAAACTTCGCCAGAAAATAAGGAAGTGTTAGAAAAACTTATAAAGCAAAATCAAGATGTGTTTGCGATAAATGATTTAGAATTGGGTAAGACACAAACAGTTACGATGGAAATAGACACGGGAGATCATCCACCAATTAGTTTAAAACCATACAGAACTCCATTAAGAAATAGAGAAGTCGTAGAAAAGGCAATAGAAGATATGTTGAAAGCAGGCATAATAACAAGGTCAAAATCAGAATGGTCATCTCCGGTCGTCATAGTAGCCAAATCTGATGGTTCGAACAGGTTCTGCTGCGACTATAGGGCGTTAAATAAAATTACTAAGAATGTAGCGTACCCATTGCCGGTGATTGATGATATTTTGGGGTTACTTAATGGCTCTACATATTTCACAACGCTGGATGCTAGGGCAGGATTTTGGTGTATTCCGATATCGAAGGACGCGCAAAAGAAAAGTGCCTTTTGTACTCATATGGGTTCTTACGAATTCTTACGTATGCCATTCGGTCTCAAAAATGCACCATCTCACTATATGTTCTTAATAAATGAAGTACTAGACGGTATGCAAAGTTTTGCCCTAGCATATATTGATGACGTATTGATTTTTACGAAAGGAGATGTAGAGAATCATTTGAAACATGTTAGACTAGTATTTGACAGATTAAGAAAGCATGACGTTAAATTAAAGCTAAGTAAGTGCCAGTTTTTAAAGACAGAAACAAAATATTTAGGTTATATAATAAATAGGGAAGGTATTAAACCAGACCAGGAAAAGATAAAGGTTATTAAAGAGTTACCTCCTCCCACTAACGTTAAGGAAGTGCGTGCTTTTATAGGAACGTGTGCGTATTATAGGCGGTTTGTACCAGCCTTTTCAAGGATAGCAATACCTATTACGAATTTAACGGGAAAATACGCTAGGTTTAAGTGGGATGATGAGTGTCAAAAAGCGTTCGAACTTTTAAAAGATAGCTTAACAGTGGTACCATTATTGACACATCCAGACTTGAATAAACAGCTAATATTATACACAGATGCTTCAGACAACGCAATAGGAGCATGTTTGGTTCAACCATATGAAGGAGAAGAATCTGGAATACCAGGGGTTAAAAATGAAAGACCAATCTATTTCTTGTCTCATAAACTCAGCAAGACTCAAAAGAAATGGCCGATTATTGAGAAAGAAGCATATGCTATACACTACGCTCTTCAAAAATTAAATTACTATTTACATAACGCCAATTTCATTATTAGAACTGACCACATGCCATTAAAGTCGATATTAGAAGCACCAATACAAAATAGGAAAATACAAACCTGGGCATTGAATTTACAAGGGTACAATGCTAAGGTTGAATATGTGTCAGGGAAACATAATACGTGCGCCGATCTTTTGTCTAGAATCCCGTACCCACAGTCATCAGGAAACACGGAAGATGAAATTGAACCAGACATAGACGATCGAAACTGGCAAGTAAATATATTAGATTCTGCCATAATAAATAGGGAAGAATTTGAGAGTTTACCATCGGATCAAGAGTCTGAACCTAGAACAGAAGACCCACATTTAGAACAGTTTGATATGAAAACAGAACAAGAATTAGATCCAAAAATAGTACAGATAAAAAGAAAACTGAAAGAAACAGGGGAAAATAGTTTTAAAAGAAAGTTTGTAGAGTTACAAGAAGACAATCAATTATATTATATCAGTGAAAAAGGTGAAGGAGTAAGAAAATATATTCCGAAACATTTAGAACAAGAAGTCTTAAAGGCATATCACGATAATAATGGTCATTTTGGACGAGATAAGTTAGTGAAGGCTATTAGCAGTAAATATTACTGGCCGAATTTATTCAAAAGTGTATATGAATATGTTGAAGCGTGTGAAAAGTGTAGGTTAAGAAACATGAAGATAATCAAATGTCCTTTACAAGATACCGATATTCCTCAATTTCCAATGCAGAAAGTAAGTTTGGATATTTCAGGTCCTCATCCAAAAACATTGTCGGGAAATGTATACCTACTACATATAGTTGATTCATATAGTCTCTGGCCAGAAGTTTATCCAATTCCAGACAAGAGTGCTGATTCAGTTATAAATATGCTTTTACAAGAATTTATACCAAGGTTTGGGTGTCCACAAATAATACTTACAGATAATGGGAAAGAATTTGTAAATAAAAAGTTTGAGAAATTGCTAAAAGATTGGAATATAAAACACATTAGGACTTCATATTACAGACCAACTTCTAATGCTAAAAATGAGAGACAACACAGAACACTATACAATATTCTAGCGAAAAATGTAGAAGAACACGATATGGATTGGGATCTTTATTTGGGGATAGCATTAGCGGCGATACGTACACACGAAAATGAAGGAACAGGTTTCTCACCATTTTACTTAGTACATGGAAGAGAACCAATATTGCCAATTGATAATTTATTAAAGCCTAGGAGAAAATATCTGGGGGAAGATTTTCAAGAAACAAGGTTGCAAGAGATGCATAAAGCACATGTACGTTTAAGAAATAATATAATTAAGGCTAGAGAAAGACAGAAGAAATACGCAAATAAAAATGCACACTTACAAGAGTTTAACGTAGGTGATAGAGTATATTATAAAAAACATAGAAAAAACTCTAAGTTTGATGCTCATTGGGTCCCGGGATACTATATTCTAGAAAAAAAAGGTCCAGTGTCATATACTATTAAGAATCAAATTTCAGGGCATGTTGCACGTTCACATGTAGAGCACTTAAGGCGGGATAATGAAGAAAGGAATGCAGAGAATAATAATAATAATTATTGTTCCGAAGAAATATTGTCAGGTGGACAGTTTGTCAGACAAACGGTATATCCAATACCTATAGAGAATGGAAAACAAGTAACAACAGCTGAACAAGAAGAAACGGTACCAAAAACAGTCATGACAGAGGAAAATAACATGTATGACGATTATATTAGTGAAGAGTCGGTCAGGGAAAATATCGAACCTCCATTTATGAATACAAGACAGGCAGTAAAAAGAAAGTTGGATAGACAGAAAGAAAAAGAAATTAAGAGGCAAAGGAAACTTAGAGTGAGTTCTTCAAGTGGTGAAGATATGCCAGTATTTGAAAATTTGTTGAGACGGCAAGACAGGAAAATTAGATTGGATTTAGAAAGGAAGAAATTAGCGGTTGCTAGTAATGGATATACAGACGGGGAAGAAGAAATGGATGAAAAGTCAGAAACTGATGACGAAGCTGATATGAAAGAAGATAGCTCTCCTCGGGAGGATAGCGACATTGATGTAGATATTGCAATTATAGAAAAAAATTTGAAGTTATTAAGAAAATGGAGAAGAGATAGATAAATAGCTTGGTAGAATATTCTGCAGATGGCAGATAGAAGAAGAAGTTAGACACGATATTTTTGTGTTTACAAAGAAGGTACTTGGTGGAGTTTTTTCTAAAACGGAAAATTATTATTGGGTACTCATAATATGGTCTTGAAATTCATAATGTATGTGTAAATTGATTAATGTGTGGGGATAAATATGATGAGGGGATTGATATGGTTTGCTCAATTGTTGGGACTGCAATTGTGTTTTATGAAATGTGAAAAATAAGTTAACTTAGATGGTTATTTTTACAATGTTTTGGTTTTATTGAGTGTGTTTAAAATGATTATTACTTGAAGTTCAGTTAGAAGATGAATTAAAGTGGTGGTTAGTGAAGTGACTCAATATGTAGTAATGGAGGGGTATGTTGTTATTACATGTGGGGTATGCAATGTATATACAAGGTTTATAATAGGAGCTGGGTTGAACAGCGTTTAATGGGAGAATATGGGGGGAATGCCAGGTTGAGTTTTGGCATTTAAATAACTGGATATTGGAAGAAGAAGACTGTACTTAACAGTATAATAATAGTTAGGAGGTTTTTTTGTTGTTGAAGGAATGGTAAACGGGAAATTGATGACCTGAATAGTACAAAGGCTGGCAGTTTTGGATTAACATATTTTTTTTTGATAATAACAATTATTATTGACGGAAACTGAAGATAAATTTAGAAACTTTATTTTTTGATAAAGTTTTGAGAATGTATGGGAAGAGAAAGGTGATTACTTCTTACTTTTTCCTTACTTTTTCTTTCTTATTTTTTTTTGGTGCGCACCAACCCAAATCTAATCTAACTATATTTTTTCTGTCTATCCTAGCATCCTGAGAGTGTGAGAATGTGAATAAGGGGGAAATAAAGGATATGGGAATATCTTCAGTTTTGTCAATCATAATTTGGATGGACATTTTAAAGTAAAAGCGGTTCGCTTATGGAGACTTTTGTATTGTGGGGAATTTTATGGAGAGTTTTGTAGAGAGTTTTCTAGAGAACTTTATAACGAGTTTTGTAGAGAGTTTCGATATTATTGTCTCTGGTTAGCAATTGGCTATGAGGAGATAGGAGAATTGAGTTAGGAAATAAATGGAATTGTTGTTATTGTAGGATAGAGATGTAAAGTTAAATAATTAAAAGTGGGGGTTGAGATTTTTTCAAGGAAAAATTCTCTTTTAAGAAGGGGAGGCAATGTAACAGTGAGGGAACTAGGTTAGGAGTAAAGAGTTAAGGAATGATGCGCATTCCTTGACTAGGGGGAAAATCATAGTGAACGTGTGTGCACGAATGAAGAAGTGTATCTAGGAGAACACACACGTCACTTAGGGGGATTGAAAGGACATGTCAACACCGGGCAGGGAGTGAGTCTACCATCATGTGTGCTGTAGTATAACTATTCGGCCAATAAAGTATGTTTATAACAACGCGGAGACTTGGTGTCCTATACGATCACGTGCTTAACCTGTCTTGACCACACTATGACAGGGGCTGAGTGGTCTCTCGAGTGCTGGAGGTCCCGAGTTCAAACCCCGGTGAGGGTCGGGATTTTTTTCACGAGGACTTCAAGCCCTGGCCTCCGGATAGTGAGATCGGACGCCCGTGTGTATTGTCGCCGGACGTAAAAAAATCCCTTGGCAGTTGGAAATTGAAAAAGAGGAAGCTAACGGTGCTGCCCGGGCAAAATTTCAAGTTAAAAATCTACTTAAAATATTTTCAGGATCCTCGCCGGTACACTGAGCTGAGATTCTCCGGACTCAGGCTTGAGTTAGGAGTAGAACGGAGCATTTATGGGTTACACCCGTGTGCCGTGATGTTGATCCGTAGACTAAACTAAACTAAACTAAACTAAACCTAAACTAAACTAAACTAAGATCCTTCTGTTCAAATGGAATGTTGCATTTGGGGATATATTATCACCCATCGGGAATGAATAAGTTAACTTGTCATGTAATCGTATAGTTTGCAATGTTTAGTGTGTTATATAATGATTTTTATTTTAACAAATGTAACAACTATTGTTGCCGTATTCTGTCTCTCAGAAACCCAAACTACATGTTTGAAGGCTTCATCAAACTACCCGATCTCAACGCAACCAACAGGTCTAGTCTACCAGACCTTGACCTCAATGATCTCAAAGACTTGGACTTGCTAGATGATGACACAGCCTATTATTATCCAGGAGCAAACATCGGGAATTTGCTGAAACCATGGACCAAGGAGCAGCATTTTGTTCCTACAGTGTCTATTTATGGAGTGGCCTTTTTGTTGGGGTTGGTGGGGAATTCCCTGGTTGTATTCGCAATGCTGGGAGACAAGTGAGTAACGTTAATTAATGTTTCTCTACGCTTGCCCTGTCTGTCTGTCTGTCTGTCTGTCTGTCTGCATATACGTCTGTTTGTCCACTATCTGTTGATTTGCCTGCGTATACGTCTGTATGTCTTTCTGTCTGTCTGGTTGGTTGCATATATGCCTGTTTGGACTATCAAACGAACATTTGTGGGTGCAAAAGTTGGCAGATGTGAACAAGGTATTGAAGGCATTGCAAACTTGGCTCACATCCACACCCGAAAACTTTGTATAGAAGGCATCAACAAGCCAGTGGACAGGTGGGCCAAGTGTGTGGCCAGGCCCGGGGGGGGGGGGGAGAGGAGAAGAAGAGGGGGACAGTGTTGAGAAATAACAATTTCTGGTTAGCACTATTGTAAAACAAAAAAAGTTATTCATTAAATTACTGTTACTTAATAGCTTCCCGTCATATAACGGGTTATTCTTTTTTTTTTTTATTGTATTGACCGGAGAGAATTTATTTTGTCTTTTCGTTCTGTTTTAGCTGATTATGAAGCTTTGGTTCTGTTCGCTAGGGTTACATTGTAATCTTGCTTTTTTTAAATTTTTAAATAGTCGAGTGGACTATTTTTGTCTATTAACTAGTATAAGGCCGATCTCCTGGCGAAGGAGTTAAGGACGCTGTTCGTAATCCCGTATACCCACGTACGAAACACAGTTGCGCGAGATTCGGCAGCGGATCGCGTGTCTTTAGTTTCTTATGGAAAGGTATGTAAGCCGGTCGTTCAGAAAGCAATGGCAAACTACTTAACGTAACAACTTGCCAAGACATCAACAGCAGCCGAAAAATGTTGGTGTTGACTGCAATGTCCTGTAAATAGGATATGGGGAAAAAGACTAGTAAAGGGGGATACAACGGATCCCCTTCCATGTCATTTTGGTCGTATTGCTTATAAGGTGCAAAGTTAGTAATGTGTCGTTTTGATATGTTTTAACCAACTCCAGCACTTAATGGCTGTTTTTGATTTACTTGGCAATTTTACGTTCAGTAGTTTGCCATTGACATGCGTTTAATAATAAAGAAGTGCGGATAATTTAATGTAAACCTATTCTGTTTTGTGGATTATTCAAAGGCATTTGACTGTGTACAACATCAGAAACTTTGGGAAATCATGAGGAATATGGGCTTTCCATCACATGTAAAACTCATAAAAATGCTCTATCTAGACCAACAAGCAGCGATTAGAATAGATGGCGAAACATCAGATTGGTTTGACATCTAGCAAGGAGTCCATCAGGGCTGTGTGCTGTCACCCTATTAGTTTAACCTGTACGCCGAAAATATAATGAGAAATGTCAGAGATAATATAACCAGGGAGCAATATGATGCCCTAAATATCGGTGGTCATGAAACACCAGTGATTCGATATGCTGATGATACAGTACTACTATCCACATCACAGAATGGTATAGAGAACTTATTAAGCTCAAGCAAAAGAAATAGTGAAAATCACAACTTATATCTTAACATAGCAAAATCAAAGATAATGCATACAGATAAAACTACTATGGAGAAAGAAATATATGTTAATGAGGAAAGATTGGAGGTAGTGGAAAATTTCGAATATCTTGGGTCAGTGATTATCAACAATGGTGACACAATGAAAGAAATTAAACGACGACTATCAATTGCTCTTCAAAGACTAAAACAACTGAATAAATTATGGAGTGGGACAGATAGAACTACAAAAATTAGATTTTTAAGAGCATACATCTTTCCCATTGCAACATACGCCTGAGACCTGGACACTTACTAAACAAGCTGAACAGCACATACATGCTTTTGAATATAAATGTTATAGACGGGTTCTAAGAATAATATCTTGGGTAAAGAAAAGAACAAATACATCCATACTTCAAGGGCTACATATTGAAGAGGGTTGGCTATTATAGACGATACAACAAAGAAAATTGATATATTTTGGTCACTTGAAACATCATGAAAGTTTGGAGATAAAAATAATGAGGTATATGCCTGGGAAGAGAGGAAGAGGAAGGCCAAAGAGAAGATGGGTGCATTATGTGGCGGATAATCTCCTGATGGGTGTATCTGACGCGGGACATCTTGCTTGTGATCGAGAAGTTTTCCGGAATGTTGTTATGGGAGCGAGGTTCTGCAAAGGACATGCTACTGAATGAATGAGTTTGTCATTCGTTACTGAAAGGTCGACGCCTAGTAACATCGACAATAATGCAAAAACGATCTGTTTTCAAATCGCCTTTGGCTGATTTCGAAACCTCGACCCGGTGTGTCGGGGAGTTGCGACACGCAGTTTCTCTATCCCCTAAGTTCCTGACGTCAACCAGTACCTAAACATATATATATATATATATATATATATATATATATATATATATATATATATATATATATATATATATATATATAGCAGTTGGTACTCGATGAGTGACGTAGTAAACAAAACCTCTTTATTACTCATAACATTTTCTTTTACCAATTTTAGACTGGATCGAAATGAAGGATTTAGTGTGTTCAGAAAAGTTTTCCCCTCATCCACGTTCAATGTTTTTTAAATAGTATCTGTTGCATCGTTGTGAAATTGTTCCTGCTGTCATATCTTTACTCCCACCAAAGGAATATGTCTGTGATAGATCAAAAGACAATTGGAATCATGGAAAGCGACGAAATTGCTTCGATATTTTGGCGAAAATGTATTGAA
This sequence comes from Cepaea hortensis, assembly GCA_963921405.1. Taxonomy (NCBI): domain Eukaryota; kingdom Metazoa; phylum Mollusca; class Gastropoda; order Stylommatophora; family Helicidae; genus Cepaea; species Cepaea hortensis. Next base: position 25,093,959 of record OY992885.1, on the reverse strand, counting down.
TTTACGCTAACAAATTTGTTTTACAGTAATGCGCGTCAATTTGGGTAACGACATCGAACACATCCGTTCCACTATGTAACGTGCTTCTCATAAAGAAGTTCCCTTACACCATGGACAATATTCATTATTGAACACCGATGTTTCCACGTGACGATGTAATACATTTCATTATAATGCACTTTCATCTCTGACCCGTTACGTTTACAAATTCTGATCTATTTCTTATGTCATCCCACTTCAGGTGTTATAATATATCTCTTGTATTTCAACAGAAAAGGCCGGAGTACCACAGCAACTTTCATGGTCAGTCTGGCTGTTGCAGACCTTCTGTTTTTATTGGTCTGTGTTCCGTACGAGACCGCCAAGAACTTCATCGGTCACTGGGATACGGGGACCATCTTCTGCAAGGTTTCCGGCGCCGTAGAAATGCTGTCAGCCCTGGCCTCCGTTCTCAACCTCATGGCGGTCAGTATTGAGAGGTGAGTATTGGATCATCTTTGTTTTCCTGCTTCTCCATAATACACGTTTCGAAAATTCAAAAATATGATATATAATTACATCTTTATCAGTGATAGTTTTCCCCGCTTTCTCGCTTTGAACTCAAGCGTAGTTTACCATTACCAGAGTTCCTCTCCATCAAACGAAGCCAGATCGACTTCTGAGGTATTTGTAATGCATGTGTCGAATTCAAGGACGAGACGTCAGTATTTTAGTCCAACTGACAGGTGGACGGGTGGAGCCCGCTACCTCACCATCAGCGCATCGGAAATCTAAGAATGGGCGCTCTTATCCTTTGGGACATGCTGACTTCGGTGCTAGTTATGAATCCCAGACTAAAAGATTGAAGACGTTAAAATCCCAATCTTCAAGATATTCTAATATGTCGCCAGCGTCATAACGTGTATGAAGGGAGCTTGTTTTATCTCTTCTTCCGCTTCATCTTATCTTCTTGCATTTACCACAGTTAAGTGTTGGGAGAGGGGGAATGTTCATTATCAGCCTCTCTGTTCATATCCTTATGTACTCGTATGTATACACACTAATGTCAGTGTCACTGACATGGACAGTAAGACCAGTTTTACAACCCCGACATACTGGGTTGGATATCAACCGTCGGAGATTTTGGGAGCACATAGTTTTGCGTTCATTTTCACAATAGTATGAGCGACGGCAGCTCAGAAAGCAATGGCAAACTTCAGAAAGTAGAAAAATATTTTACATATCCTTTACAAGACATCGCTGTCAACATCAGCATCTTTCAGCTGTATGTTGATTTCTTGGCAAGATTACGCTCAGTAGTTTGCCATTGCTTTCTGAGCGGCCGGCTCAGTTTTCCCGCAAGTCACCAGCGGGGGTCGAACAGCTCCCAGCTCTCGCCCTGCTACGAGACTCTGCGTGATAAAGGGGATTACGGAGAAAGTGTTGTAACTCTCAGCCAGAGAGACCGGCACAGAAAGTAGAACTACCTTTAAAATCACAAGTAGCCAGCAAATTCTGGGGTTGACTGCGACCACCTTTAAAGAACATACTGCTAACTTATAATACAAATATATGTTTCCCCTTGCTGTGATATCAGCTGGCGTTATCTAACGTAGGGAATTGGTTCATTTGACGTTTGTGATTTTGTCCAAAGTATTGATCTGATGTTTTGATTTTGCTCAAAGGTAATTAAACTTATGTTATCTCCTTCTGAATTCATTCATAGCAACTGTAGTATTAGTCGTGCATTTGTGATTTCCGCTATAGTCCCAACTCCCTTGACTGTTTTAATGTACTGGCGTAAATAGGGTGATATTTCTTCTAGCGGCAGCAGACAATTTCCCAATAAATCAGACGCGGAGCGATTTGCAGTGAACCTCACGTCCTGGACTAACGTAAAGAGTGCGGCGTTAAAACTGACTGTAAAATAAACTGGTATGTGGAGTCCAGAGGTGATTTGCGGGAGTGACAATAAAATATATTTATTCTGTTGTGTTTATAGTTTAGTGTTGCGTTAGTGTGCCTGTGAGTTTGACAAATGAAAACATCACATTTATGGTATGAGGGGCGTGATGCTTATTGTGATCTCAACGTTTTTATTAAAATTTAGAATATTGCCATTATCAACATGTGCCATGCCGATAAACGTGGGCTGTCATGTTTCGTCATCTCATAAGATACCAAGAGTGGTGGATCAGTTTTATGTTTTTGTCAAGCCATGTGGTCAAGCCATCCAGATATTTATTTCTCTGCCTTCTCCTTGATTTTCCTCCTCCATCGTACCAGGTGTCACTAAGTTCTATGTTTTATTTCTTTAAAAAAATGCTCGAAAAAATTTTGATTGTCTGCGTTTAATTTCTTCAGTCAGTTTACGGTTTTAATTTGCCTTTATTAGAACTTGCTCATTGGTTTTTCTGTCTATCCATATTATTCTTTGCATCCCCAGAAGTCACATTTCCACAGCCATTAAATTTGTTCAGCTTGTCTGCTCATTGTTCACGTTTCACATCCACACAAAAGTACAGGTTCTATGTAGCAACTCAACACTCATCGTCTCATCGCAAATGACATCGTATTTTTGGTCAGTATGATTTCCATCTTGCAAAAGGCTACCATTGCCATAGCGATTCTAGTTCAAATCTTTTCAAGGCATCTCCCATCAGATGTTATGACTGATCCGAAGTTGTTGTGCCGATTAACTTGTTTAAAAATATTCTCATTTACCAATATATTGCAATGCGGTTTTTCCTTCTTCCTAGTGACGACCATAATCTCTTGTCTTTTTGCAATTTAATTCTAAAGCTAGTTGTTCACTGTGTGCAACAACCGCATCTACTAAATGTTCTCGACTGTATGTAAATCAGTGTGTATAACACAAAGGAATATACCCGTACTGTCTGACTGTTGTTATCGCCAGTCGTTTACCTGGGGCGTTATGGCAAATTAAGACAGGGTAGTTTTTCTTTTTTCCCTATACAGTGAAAATATTTTCAGGAATGTAGAAGATATAAATGGAATCAGCATTGGAGAACGAAACATCAATAACATTAGATATGCAGATGATACAGTATTGATTGCAGACAATGCACACGATCTACAACAATTAGTAGACGCAGTTGTTGTACACAGTGAACAACTGGGGTTGGAATTAAATTGTAAGAAGACACAGGTTATGGTCGTCACTAGGAAGAACAAAGTACTACAATGTAATATACAAGTAAATGGGAATATTCTTCAACAAGTGTATCTGTACAATTATCTCGGAACAGTCATAACATCTGATGAGAGATGCCTTGAAGAGATTAGAACAAGAATCGCCATGGCGAAAGTTGCCTTTAGCAAGATGAAAAACATTCTGATCAATAAAAAAGATGTCAACTGAAACGAGAAAAAGGAGTGTTGAGGGGATACATAGAGCCTGTTCTTTTGTATGGATGTGAAACTTGGACAATGTGCAGTCAAGCTGAAAAACATCTAGTGGCTGAAGAAATGTGGTTTCTGAGGAAAATGCAAAGAATACCATGGACAGACAGAAAAACCAATGACCAAGTACTACAGAAGACAAATGAAAATCGTAAATTGATTAGAGAAATTAGACGTAGACAGTCAACAATTTTCGGACATGTTATGAGAAGAAATGGATTGGAGAACTTAGTGACAACTGACAAGATCAAAGGGAACAGACCAAGAGGAAGACCGAGAGGAAAATACCTGGATGGCTTGGCCACATGGCATGGACGAGACAGGAACACTGAGCTGATCCACGACGCTGGTGATCGAGTGAAATGGCGAGTCATGACCGCCCACGCTTTACGGCGTTGCACATGATTTATTGATTGATTGATTGATTGATTGATTGATTGAGTTTATACACCGGCATTAAGCTGTACTTACACGCTGACTTCTCGTTCATAAAGTAATGGCAAACACATCGGCACCTGGCCGTCTTGACACATGATGGTTTATTATATTGTGCTTCTTAAAAGACACAATAATAGCAACCCGTTGCTGTAGCAATGTGGCTTATCAGACCAATGCACGCTGTAAATGTTCGTCCAGAATTGATGCATGTGAATACATGGTCATTTTCACCATCACGTACCATCTGACGTCTCACACAATCAGTGTGTGACATATCTGCAATCATTTTCTCCTTTGTCTTTATTCCATTCCTGATCTTTCCCCTCCATGCAACGCGAGCATTGACGACTTGCTCCCACTATGCAATATCATTGCCTGCATCAATCTTGTCCCGCTTACCTAAATATGTGTATTGAAGTAGAGACCGACCCCTAGATCTTTTACCAATCTGTAATTCAACAAAAAAAGATGCCCATTGGTACTCTACTATCATCCATCTTCCTGATGTGCCCTATTCATCTAAGTCTACGAAGACTGACCATGGAATAAACTGTCACACCACCCGACCACTCCAATACTTCGCTATCCATGTCAAAATACTAAACGTAAAATTGTCTAGGAAAATATCTGTGGGTTGATCGCAATGCCCATAAAGGAAATTCAACATTTAGTTTTATACGAGGCAGCATAGAGTTTTAAGAATAATGCCTGAATTATAAATTCTGTCTTGGAGATTCTCTTTTGTAGAAGGGTGCTGTATGTTGTCCAAGTAGTCTCGTTGGAACGGAAGATGCCGTTGACATGCACAGGGCACATATTTACTTTTGACAGAGAAATAACTTTCAGAGACAATGAAAGCATATGGTGACATCACAATGAAAATAACATCTCCGTGATGAGTGACTCAAGCGCTTCCCTAAATTCAGTGTTAGTGTCGATGTGGATCCATGTAGCGGACAGCCTGCACATTAATCCCTACGGGTAAAGCAATATCTCGCAGCGCACAATGTGATTGCTCTGATATATTTGCCATATTGTAACCGTTTTGTTACCGCTGTTTGTTTCTTTATTTATTTGTTCTTTAGCTTCAAATCGTCTCTGAAAAGGCACTGATTCGTCGAAATTGAGAACGCTAACTTAACATCAATGAAACAAATACGTTTCATAGATTGAGTTCCAACAGCTGTATATACAATATGTTTGCGGTATACTACATTGTTTATGTAACTGTTAGGTCGTTACGTTGACAAAGACATGAGTTGAGTTGAGTTAAAAACCGACATCACATCACTCTGGACATTCCCACACGTGCTCCGTCGTCACCTGAAACAGCCAGCGAAGATTCCCAATACTAATGTTACCAGTAACAGTCTGACTGTGTCCGCCTGGCCTTTTCACGGAGTTTTGAGTGTTGGCCAGATTCTCTAGCCTCTCCCTCTCTCCCTGCATCAACATTCTCTCCCAGCCGTGATAATTTATCTGTTCTTCTGAACTAGACACACGATTCCAAAGAGACCCGATCACATCTCCCTTATCATGCACCAATACACCACCAAGTGGTGCAGACACAGCCAATCTGTCTACCTGTTCGTTTCCCACCACACCATTACGTTCTGGGGTTAAAATCCAACAGATGCTTTCTATTATCATTTGTTGAATGGAACATTGACATGCGTTCAGTGCAAGGGAGTAATACTGCCTCTTGTCCATCGCTACACGAGGAACAGATTGACCACTTATTCTTCCATGCATTAAAGCTTTAAAATGTGATGGTCTGAACACTGCACATACATACATTAGGTTCCTGTTAAAGTACTTGGTATATATATATATATATATATATATATATATATATATATATATATATATATATATATATATAAACAGTAGACGGTACTACCTGGTTTCTGTTAGCGCCGAACGTTGGGCGGCGCTTACCAAACCCGACACCCCACATTGTGCCAACGGATTCGGGCGGAAGAGCGCAATTGGGAGGGTACAAGCCTTACCCTGGTGCGAGGAAATGCAAGCTAAAGACAAAATTGTCATGGCAGGGCAGACCAGGCCCTAAGCCTTGGTTGGCGACTGGTCTAGGATCGAAGCTCCGACAGGCGGACAGTTAGAGCATTGCTTTGCTGATCCGGCAGCTTCTGCAGCTTGTCTTGTTCCAGATGTAGGGGTGTTACCTTTCCTCTGGAGTGAACTAGGCAGGCCGAGAGAGGGATCATGCTGCATGGGCAACACATGATCTCTATATTTTAGCCCAGGCTTTGTGCTATGGAGAGGCAATGCTCGGATGGCGGCCTCTACAATGCTCAGAGATTGAAGGCTAAGACCAAAATTAGGAGGGTACTGATCAGAGAGTTGCTTTTTGCAGATGATGCTGCAGTTACGACCCACTCTGAGGAAGAATTGCAATGTCTACTATCTGCATTCTCCAATGCTTGTTCTGAATTTGGTTTAACAATTAGCAAAAAGAAGACACAGATTATGTCACAAGGTGCACATGGGGTACCATCAATCTTTATTGACGACGCCGAACTAGAGATAGTAGACCATTTTACATATCTAGGATCAGTGGTAAATAGCAAATTATCCCTAGATCAGGAAATCAACATCCGGATTGGTAAGGCAGCAACAACAATGAACAGGTTAAGAAAAAGAGTCTGGGAGAACAGGAAGCTTACTGCCAAAACAAAAGTCCTTGTCTATCAAGCCTGTGTCCTTAGTACTCTTCTCTATGGCAGTGAAACCTGGACAACTTACTCACACCAAGAGAACAATTTAAACAGCTTTCATATGCGGTGTCTGCGAAGAATTCTTGGTATTAAGTGGCAAGACAAAATCACAAATACTGAAGTATTGGAAAGATCAGGTTGTGTGACAGTTTATTCCATGCCCAGTCTTCGTAGACTTAGATGGATAGGACATCTTAGGAGGATGGATGATGGTAGAATACCAAAGGATATCTTTTTTGGTGAATTACAGATGGGTAAGAGATCTCAGGGTCGGCCTCTACTACGATACAAAGATGTGTGTAAGCGGGACATGATTGATACAGGCATTGATAATGCACATTGGGAGCAAGTCGCCGCTGAACGTGTTGCATGGAGGGCAAATATCAGAAATGGAATAAAGTCAAAGGAGAAAATTATTGCAGAAAAGTCACACACCAAGCGTTTGAGACGTAAGATGGTGCATGATGGTGGAAATGACCATGTGTTCACATGCACCCACTGTGAAAGGACATTTACAGCGCAAATTGGCCTTATCAGTCACACTCGCTACCGCCATAGTTAAAAGTTATTATGCCTTTTTAGAGCACAAACTATCGTCTGTCAAGACGGCAAGGTGCCAATGATATATATATATATATATATATATATATATATATATATATATATATATATATATATATATATATATATATATATATATGCGACAACACCAACAACTACCATCACAGGCCTTACATCAAAGATCATCTGCGACAAGACCAAGAGGACGTCCAAGAAGAAAACTGATTGACGACATCTAAGACATTGTACTATCACACCGAATGACACTATCCAAAGCCGCCGACCGGGCGCTGAAACGCTAATTATTCCTCCCCACGACGCTTGACGGCAGAAGTGGAAGATGATGATGATGATGATGATGATGATGATGATGATGATGATGATGATGATGATGATGATGATGATGATGTACACTAGTTAACGAGAATAGAAAACCTGCAACATGTTGGAATTAATAAAATAATTAACACATAATAGGATAAATCAGTAAATAGTACCAGGAAGCTGTTAGAACAATAGGGTGTCGGGTTTGGCGAGCACCACTCAACATTCATCGCTAACAGAAAGCAGGTAGCACCGTCAACTGTCCTACCTAATGTTGGTACATAAACCACACATTGTGTAGGACTTAGAGCAAGGAAGAGTAAATGGCTAATCTTTCCTTCCCGTAGCGAATGTCGAGAGCTGACATCGAGATCTTATCCGACCGTGCTCACATCTGTCCGTCCGTTTCTCTCTCTCTCTCTCTCTCTCTCTCTCTCTCTCACTCTCTCTCTCTCTCTCTCTCTCTCTCTCTCTCTCTCTCTCTCTCTCTCTCTCTCTCTCTAAGAATGAGAAAGAGAGAGCGAGAGAAAAAGAGAGAGAACTTGGATAATTATTTAATTATTGTCACATTTATATATATATATATATATATATATATATATATATATATATATATATATATATATATATATATATATATATGTTAACAATGAACCATCGCGGCGAAGTGGTTACGGCTCCCGCGCATGCTCCGAAGGTTGAGGGTTATATTCCTACCTTCGTCGTTCTGTCCACAAGTTCAATTTTCTCGGAGCCTCCAGGGGGTCATCGCTGGAGCTACGGAGTTCGTGCTCTGTGTGCACTTTTGTCAAGTTACTCTGCAGAAATAGACCTAGCCATTTTGGGATAAATCCTGGAGCAATGAAATCGGTACTCTTTGCATTGTAAACCCTTATTTATGTATCCAAACGTTAATTTGCTTCGAAGAACGTTCGTCCTTTGCACTCATTAACCCGTTGTGGTAGCTTCTGAGAAGGTGCTATGACTCAGTGTTTTCATTGGCCAGTGGCGATCCTATAAAACGAACCCATTGCTCTGGAAAGCTCTTAGATTTCTAATTTAATTTTTATGTGTTTGCTTATTTCTGAAAGCACTCTTATTTTGGCTTTCCATCATCCCTGTTCAATTATTCCTCTGCGTCCCTCTGCCTTTTCCTCGGTTTAGTGTCTGATTTATTGTTGCCCTTTGTTCTTGTTACGATAATGGACATTAAAAAATGTTCATTACCGTTTTTTGTTCCACAATTATAATAACGATACTCTTTTGTTTCTCACATTATAATTATAATAGAAACCAACAGTGCTATGTTCTGTGACAATGTCTGTATTGTGTATTGCGATATTACAAGTAAAACAGAAACACTGTGTGTGTTTTTTTTTCTCTCACTTGCAAGTATAATAGAAACATACAGTGTTACGTTTTATTTCCCTATCTATACTGTACTTTTTCACACTACAAGTATAATAGAAACAAGTAGTTCATTGTTCTGTTTCATAATCTATACTATACTTGTTTACATTACAAGATATAATAGAAACAAGCTGTTCTATGTTACGTTTTATAATCTATACTATACTTTTTCACACTACAGGTACAATAGAAACCATGAGTTATATATTCTGTTTCCCTATCGATACTATTTTTTCCATGACATTTATATTAGAAACCAGCGGTTCTTAATTCTTTTCCTCTGTCTATACTGTGTTTCGTTTTCACACTACAATTATAATAGAAAAAATCAGTGGTATGGTCCATTTCCCTGTCAATACTATTTGCTTCCATTACAATTATGTTAAATACCATTAGTATTATGTTATTTTTATCTATCTATAAATTTTTATTTTCCCACTACAATTATAATAGAAACAAAGGGTCATATCTTCTATATTTCTATCGATAGGATTCTTTAAGTACTTATATTTCAGTGTATAATAGTATAAAATGGTGTTAATTAGGGCTGCGGAAATTATCGATTACTTTAATCGATTAATCGTTAATTTGTATTAAGGACTTTTTTTTTTTACGATTCATCGAAAACTTTTCTCCCATCACTTATACAAATGAACCGGAAGTCTAAAAGTAACAACATGGCAGCGGAGAAATATAAACAAATGTTCGGACGATTACATGAACATTTTGGTTTTCAAGCATTGACTTATGGAAATGTTGAAAAGGCTGAAAAGGTTTATTGCCTTCATTGTGATAAATTGTTTGTCTACCATGGTTCTAACACCTCGCTTACTTACCACCTCCAAAACAAACATCCAGTACATTATCAGAAACTTCAGCTGAGATGGTCTATTGCAGCATGGACACCTACATCGAAGCAGTCTATTTTGAGTCATTTTTGTCGTTCACCTGATCGTCCACTGAGTGCTGCATTACATCATGATATTCAAGGATCACTTGTAAACTGGATTGCTAGTAGTGGCAGACCAATATCAGTAGTAGATGACGACGGCCTTCAACAAGTATTACTGACAGCATTGCAAAATGCTGAATATAAGCTACCTTCCCGCCGCACTATTGACAAACTGTTGACTGCTAAGTATAACACCAAGATTTAAAGTGTTAAAGTATCTGTGAAAAACGCACAGGGAGTTGCGCTAACATCTGATGTTTGGTTATCTCTAGGTAACGAAAGCTATTGTGGAATTACTGGCCAATAGATTGCCGATGACTGGAAATTGAAAAATGTTGTTCTTGAATACGTGAATGTTGATGATCGTCATTATTCTGACAGTGTTGCCGAGTTATATAAACAGTTTACAATAGACTGGGATATAACAAACAGAATTCAGGCTATAGTTACTGATAATGCAAGGAATGTGGTTTCAGCTGTTGATAAAACCAGTTTTGCCCATATTCCTTGTTTGGCTCATAGCTTACAACTGAGCATATTACATGGATTTAAAGCCGCTGATACCGAAACATTGTTTGGCAAATGTCGAATAATTGTCGGACATTTTAAACTTAGTGCAGCAAACACAACCGAGTTGCAAAATTGTACTATGTCTTTTCACAGACATGATTAAATTAGAAAAAGTAAAGTACCCTTTTACAAGCCAGAATTCCCAGTGGTAAAATGGTGCAAAAGATGCATACATGAATGGGCCCATCGACACGGGGTGGTTGATGTGCTCAGTGTAACACCAGCTGCATTTACTTCCATCGGCACTGGGTGGTTGATGTACTCAGTGTAACACCTGCTGCATTAACTTCCATCGGCACTGGGTGGTTGATGTACTCAGTGTAACACCAGCTGCATTAACTTCCATCGGCACTGGGTGGTTGATTTGCTCAGTGTAACACCAGCTACATTTACTTCCATCGGCACTGGGTGGTTGATTTGCTCAGTGTAACACCAGCTGCATTAACTTCCATCGGCACTGGGTGGTTGATGTGCTCAGTGTAACACCAGCTGCATTAACTTCCATCGGAACTGGGTGGTTGATTTGCTCAGTGTAACACCAGCTGCATTAACTTCCATCGGCACTGGGTGGTTGATGTGGTCAGTGTTACACCAGCAGCATTAACTTCCATCGTCACTGGGTGGTTGATTTGCTCAGTGTAACACCAGCTGCATTTACTTCCATCGGCACTGGGTGGTTGATTTGCTCAGTGTAACACCAGCTGCATTTACTTCCATCGGCACTGGTGGTTGATTTGCTCAGTGTTACACCAGCTGCATTTACTTCCCAAGACATGTCCTGGTGCCCATTTCCTGCTGGGTCGACCTGGGAGACCAGGTCATTTTTAACAGCCCGCCCCGATGCAGATTTTAACCTTGACAACCGGACTGGCAAGCGAGAGGTTAGTCACTAGGGTACCGCGGCTCTCAACGCCAGAATAAATTGTTCCCAACTATAGACACTGCTTCAGAAATGGGGAATCAGTTTCTCACCGTGGATAAATAGATCACATTTGTCATAACTCTCAGCATGTAAGATGTCTTTTTGCATTCTCTGGTCGTTGCTTGTTTTATTTTTTTTTCGCCTGTTATAAACCAATGGTTCTCAACCATTTTTTGGCCCATGCACCCCGTAACCATAGTTCAGAATGTCATTCCCACCTTTCGTATTTCCTTAATATAACCACCCCCCCCCCCCCCCCCCCCACAAGCGCCCCTATACAATTTAGTAAAAATCGAAGCTAAATTTAATAACACATACTAGATGTCTACATAAAACATGATTTGCGGGTCTACTTACGTTATAAAACGAATTTCAGAAGTGCGAGAAGAACTGAACCGTAAAGCATGGAGGGAAAAACAATATCAAATAATCTTTTCTTTGATTAACGCGATCTTCAAATAATCTTAATTCCCCCTCCCTCCCGAAACCCTACCTCCCCCCTTCCACCCCACCCTTCACCCCCCCCCCCCCCCATCCCCGCGGGGGGATGCTCCACCGGCTGAGAACCACTGTTATAAACTATAAATGTTGCCATTACGATTGCTTTTTTATTTTCCATATTCTCACCTGCTTCGTCATTATGTGATCAAGATAGAAGCTGCGAAAAGAATAGAAGTCTGAGAAAAGGGTGACATACTAAAGAGGGGCAAATCATGGATGGGTCGGGCGGAAGATGTCGTCAGACAGGTCTGCAGTCTTACCAGTATCAACCCCGGCAAGTAATGGGTGCCGGTGCCTCCAGCTTTTAAGTGCACTTTCTCCTCCATTATCACACTCGACAGACGGTGCAGAGAGCAGAACCCTGCCGCTGTCAATGCTGAGGTTAACGCGCTCATCTATGAACACTCAGATAGCCCCGAAGTGCTCATCTATACAGATGGATCTGTTGTAAATCAGCAGAGAAGTGCGTGGGCATTTACAGCCCGTTCAGCGGGCCGAACCGTTCATGAATCCAGTGGTGCCCACTCTATGACCACGAGCAGCATGACGATGGAGGTGATGGCAGTTACACAGGATTTCATATGGCTGGAATCACAGCATTATACCAACGTGTGTGTACTAAGTGATTCAATGAGCATGATTCAGAAGGTCGAAGCTGGATCTGTACGTAGACAGTGGACTGAGTCGCTGCGGAAGTCTGTTGTGCGTAAAGTCACCTTCATCTTCGTCCAGGGACATGCGGGAGTCGAGGGAAATGAACGAGATGATAAACTGGCTGGCTCTGCACCCCCTGTAGATGGCCAGCCCATGGATCGTGCCGATGTTATTAACGTCCTTAAAGGTATGGCGAGAACAGAGGACTTTGACGTCAGTCATTCCACATCGTTGTCCAGGATGAAAGACTTGGGAGTAAGAATCGGCACAGCCAGACGCGAGAGGTACATCGGGAAAACAAAGCGCCTCGTCAACCAACACAGAACTGGCACTATTAGCCACCTGACGCTGATGCATATGCCTGGGGGGGGGGGAGGATCTGAGCACCTATGGACACGTCCGGAGTGCAATGAAGATACCCCAACTGATAACTGATTACTGATAACTGATAGAAGCTTGTCAATTCCTCCTTTTTTTCCGAGTATTTCCAATTTTAAATTCGAAATGCCATAAGGTCTTGCCAATTATTACAGGTTTTTCTTTTTTAAATATTACTTTCTATCTAAACTGATTGGCACGTTTTGTTATTATGTGCTGTGATATCTTGTCCAGCACCAAATATTCCATTGAGGCATCTTCGTAATTTTTTTGTAAAGCCGAACTTGCTGACATTTCTCAAACGTTTTATGATAGTCAATGACGCATACTACACTATCTTTTTCAACTTATATTAACACACACACACACAAACACACAGGCAAACACACACACAGCGCACACACACACATATTCTCTCTATCTCTCAATCTCTCTCTCTTTTCTCTCTCTCTCTCTCTCTCTCTCTCTCTCTCTCTCTCTCTCTCTCTCTCTGTGGGGAATGTGTGGCTGAAGAATGTGTGTTTGGCTGGGTGAAAGGAGGTGTGTGGGTGGAGGAGGATATGTGGGTGAGTGATTGTTGGTGGGTAATGGGACGGGTAGAGGATATGTGTGTAGGTGGGTGGATGTGTGTGGGTAGGGGATGTGTGGGTTGGGGAATGTATGTGTGTTTGGGGTGTGGGTGGATGGGGTGTGTGGTGGGTGAGAGGTGTGTGTGGGTGGGGAGATGTGTAGGTGTAGGGATGTGGTGGATGGATATATATATATATATATATATATATATATATATATATATATATATATATATATATATATTTTTTTTTTTTTTTTTCCGCGTTTCCATCCTGTTTCAGGATATTGCGGTCAACACCAGCATCTTTCAGCTGTATGTTGATTCCTAGGCTAGATTACGCTCATCAGCACGCCACGACTTTCTGAGCGACCGGCTCCATACTCTCATAAGTCACTTTTGCGATTCGAACCACTGCTAATTCTCGTCGCGTCACGTGACGAGAGTATTCGGAGTTAGCGGAGAAAGCTGCTAACCCCTCGGCCACGGAGCCGGTGTATATATATATATATATATATATATATATATATATATATATATATATATATATATATATACAGCCAAAGTGAGCAATCTGGACATTTTGAGGGAAGCTGCGTCGCAAAGAAAACGTATGACAAACATCAGAAAGAAGCAGTTATCATGTTTGGCCACAACTGGAACATGATGTCATAATCGGAAAGGCTTGCGGAAAGAGAGATTGAGGAAGACAGCATGCGAAGATTCTTGAAAATCCTGTGACGTGTTTCGCAAAGGAGTCAACACACGCATTGATCCGTGTCATCGAAGATCGCTATTCGTGGAGGGGAATGATCGCCAACGCCAGCCGGCAAGGCACTGAATGATGATAATGATGGTGATGATATTGTTTTACAATGAAACATTGCATCAGTGAATAGGTAAGAAAAATAATGCTATTTGAATATTCTGCCATAAAAATTTAACTGATAGGAAATATTTTTAGCCTGAAATTTCTGATTGTTTTCTGATTCCGCAGATATTTAATTCGTTTTGTTTGTTTGTGTTTTACTTGCTATTTATTTTTTATTTTGTGTTTTTGGTTTTGGTTTTTGTTTTTGTCACATAAATGAAGTGTTTTAAATGAAAGCTGAACGAAGTGGAGTGAACGATTCATTTCTCCTTGATTTTTTCCTAATCACGGAAATAACAATAATAATAATTATTATATAACGATTTATATAACAGGCCAATAAATACAATATAATTATAATAAAATAATAACACGGAAACGAGGAAATAATAAGGACAAATGGGAGGAAGAGTAGGAAAGAAAATCAAGAATAGACAGAAAAGAGGGAAAACTAATAGAATGCAAAGAATAAATTAAAAGATGAGGGAATGGTAGAGTAAAAAGAAAAGGAAGGGGAGGAATGAGTAGAAAAAGAAGAAGAGTAGGAGGGTAAGGTGGAAGACTAGGAGGAGGAACTGACAAAGGAAAGAAGTATGGAGTACACTATTTCTACATCTGACAATGGGAGGGGAACAAATCGCCATTAGTTCCTCCATAAATCACACTGGGAAATAAAATGTGCTTGGCTTCCGTTATGGTTAACAGAGCGAAACAAATGAGACGGCAAAGAGGGGGGACTATATATTGTACTGTTTTCTGTGTGGAATAATTATAGGGTACCGGTTATAGACCGGATCTGTAACGAAGGGGTTATGGACTCAGTTCTCATGACCCACAGACTCCCACGGCTGTTTATATAAGTTTTTTTTTTTTTTTAAATATTCTTTACAGGACGTTGCAGTCAACATCAGCATTCTTCAGCTGCTGTTGATGTACTAGGCAAGATTACGCTCAGTAGTTTGCCATTGCTTTCTGAGCGACCGGCCCACATACCCCTAAGTTACCAACACGGCGAGAACCGCTGCCGATTCTCACGCAGATTACGTTAATCTTCGAGGATATATGGGATTATGGAGAAAGACGTACATCCTAAGCCAGGGAGCCGGTATAACAGTATCAAGGTGAATTTCATGTTCGTTTTTTTTTTTTATTATTTTGTTTTGTTTTTTGTTTTTGTCTTTGTATTTTGGTGCCCGCTCGCTTTGAACTCAAACGTAGTCTATACACACTATTTATAGTAGTGATGGACTGAATTTTGTGTGTGGGTTAGCTTTCCCTAATAACAGTGTAACTCGCCATCAGGCGAACCCACTCCGCCTTCAGAGGTACTTGTAATTTATGTTCTCAAGTCAAGGACGACAAGTCAACATTTTAGTCCAGCTATCCGGTGTAGGGGTTGAACCGCTTACCTCGGCATCAGCACACCGGATGCTTAAGAACACGCGTTCTTATCCATCCAGCCATGCGGAACTGCATTCATGTTTGTATAACAGTCTGAGATTCTGAGATAAGTAACAAACAAAACATTTTTCCTATTTTCATGTTCTGTTCATTGTTCTCATATATTTTTGTTCCATCTTTTAATCTTTCTCATCCCGTTCTCATGCCTTAATTTAGTCATTGGAGAATCTTCTATGTGATTATATGTTGTGTTTTGTGCACGTATTTGTTTGCTGGTGAAGGTTAGTCGTCACAATGTTCTGTATTTTTTCGTAATTATGTTCTTTAAAGCTGCATTACTTTGTTTTATTTTGTATTGTTTACATTGTCCAGTGAACAGCACCGAAGAACGTGTTTTTGTATCGAATAGCGCAGAATAACGTATTTTTGTAGTGAACAGCGCCAAAAAACGTGTTTTTTAATTTTTTTATTTAGTGAAAATCACCGAATAACGGTTTGTTTTTTTTTAAGCGAAGAGCACAGATTAACGTGTTTTTACAGTGCAGAGCACCGAATAAAGTGGTTTTGTATTGAAAAGCACCGAACTACATCTCTTTTGTAGCAAAGAGCAGAAAATAACAACATTTTGTAGCGGAAAGGATCGAATATTAACTTTCATATACTGAAGAGCATTGTTGTAGTTATTGTGAAACTCACAAATTAGCTTCTACAACATCTAAACACTATACCGATAATGTGTAGGTAATATTATCATATATGTATACACATTTATTTGTTGTAATCGCAAATGTAAAGGAAAACACACAATGCTCTGTGTAAATACTCACTGTTTTGTACGAAATAAAAGTTTAAAATAACAAACATAGAATTATTTGGAGATGTTACTTACTCTGTCACTTTGTCATCTAGGAAAAACAAAACGAAGTATATGTGTATTTGAGTATATGTGGATAAGCAAACAAATTGCTCGAATGAACTGCATGATTGTCCTCTGTTCAGTCAGTTAAGAAAGACCCACTGAATCAATGTTAAATTACAATCTGTATGAAATTAACCAAAAAGACCCCCCCCCCCCCAAAAAAAAAAAAAAAAAAAAAAAAAAAAAAAAAAACTGACAACAAAACGGTCGATTTCATCACAACTTGCCCCGCTGTGTAATATTCAGGGACTGTGTTATCAAGAAGAAAAATAACATAGTAGAAACTGGTCACACGCTAATACCCAGGATATTTTAATACAAAGGGAGAGCGATTGATAGACGATGTATTGTTTATCTCCTGTAAGTATTCGATGCATACATCGATATTTTATGTTTCTCTGTGTGGGCGTAAACATAAGTAAACGACATTTTTATATGCGTTGAGTCGTGTTTGACCTAAGGTATTAGCCACAGTTTGTTATAAACCAATCCCTTGTTAATGGGTTAAGTTAATTTAGTGCATATCCTTTACAGGACATAGCAGTCAACTCCAGCATTTCTTTTGCTGTTTGTGATCTCTTGGCAAGTTCATGTTCAGTAGTTTGCCATTGATTTCTGAACGACCGGAACACATACCATGTTTATAAAATCCAACGCAAGGCAGTCTGCTGCCAATTCGCCCGCAGTTGTGTTTCGAACGCGGTGTGCGGGATTACTAACCGCTTCCGTAACTCCCATGTCATGGAGCCGGCTTCTTAATGGGAGAGGTAGTCAATATTATGACGGCCGCATTTACTTCCCTGGGCGTTTTCTAGAACCCATTGTAGGTTAGGTCGACCTGTGACCCCAAGTCAATTTTTAAAATCAACTCGTGTCTGTAATAAATCGACCAATCGACCACCAGGTCGGCAAGCGTTCTAGCCACTCCGCCACTGCCGCTCCCCTGTATGGGTGCATTGGTGCTATAGTATAATTACCCTTGGGGTCTCCGTGGCTAAGTGGTCAAGCCACATGTCTCGCTCTCCGAAGGTTGTAGGTTCGTTTCCGGACTCCGTAATTCGCTTCACGGATGTAATGTTCTCGGTGACTCCGGTTGGCTCGTGCTAGAGCTACGGGCTGCCGCTCTGCAGACAGAGACGCAGCCATATGGGTTCAAACCCGGTGCTGTGAAGTCAATCCTCTCACCTTTATACGCTGTTAGTAACCCTGAGAATGTGTCGTGTACAAGACACACCGAGCATGTATTCTAAATTTATGGATATTTCTAAACGAAACGACCCGCTTTGTACAATATAAGTAATGCCATCCCATCTCATCTTGTTCCTCTTGTACCTTGCGGTGTCGAGACGAAGCATAAACAGCGAAGAGTGCCCATATATCGAGATTCCCATGTGCCTTCTGTTATTCCCATGTGTTATTCCTTCTGTCCATCGTTTACAGTGTCTGTCTTTACTTCTGGTTCCATTTGGTGTGTATATCCTTACTTGTTGTGGTGTACTGCCAGTATGAGTAATGTACTGGTAGATGTACGGGTAACATATCTGGTAGATCCACCATGTGCCTTTCTTTTTCTTTTTTTTTTTGGGGGGGCTCGCTCGCTTTGAACTCAAGCGTAATCCATACACACTACGTCTAGTAGTGGTGGACTGAATTTTGCCCTCCAAGGGTGGGATGGTTTCTGGGAAGACACGTTTAAGTTGCCGTTTAACCATATCGATAATTGAAATCGATCACAAACGTGAAGACGACGGTGAATATTTACAACAGGATAAAAACGCCCGGAAGTCATGACCCGGACGTGTTCGCCCCCTGAGTGTGTCAGGAAGGTAAAGAGACCGAAATATTTGGCGAGGGGGACAGCTTCTGAAGATCAGAAGCTTCCTGTCACGCATGCGCCGCGGGGGAGTTGTTACCACCATTACGTTCATATCACATACACGCTGTCTGAAATACTTACATTGTTGTACAGGGTGTTTGTAAAGTCTCACTACACTTTGTATGTAGAACGCATTTGAAAAACATCTTCAGTTGAAAACACCATTCTGTTTGGAGAGGAAGGAGTTACTCCATCAGACGACAGCCAGTCGCTGCCTATTGCTTCACGTTGGACTGTAGAGCACATGTTTTTTTTTTAAAATGACATCATGTATTTCATTTTTCAAATTTTTTTCTACATGCAAATTGTAGTGAGACTTTAAAAGCACCCTGTATATATACACAACTAACCATCTCTTTCTGTAGTCAGTATCAATAAGTCTATGCATTGTTTCAGATACATGGTCATCGTCCATCCCATGAAAGCCCGCTCCTGGTGTACGGTTGAGAACACAAAGAAGATGTTGCCTTGTGTCTGGATTGTGGCCCTGGGCTTATCGGCTCCGACTTTATATGTCTGGGTATGTACGTCATCGTTATCGTCATCATTTTCTCGCCGCCATTTTCATCACAATCACTATAACAAGCATCTTGATCGTTATCATCGGTTTCATCGATATCCTTACTATGGTCATCATCACTATCATCATCATTAATATCATCACTACGTTATCATCATCATCATCATCATCATCATCATCATCATCATCATCATCATCATCATCATCATCATCATCACTATCTTCATCTTCACTATCGTTATCATTACTATAATCATCATCACTCTCATCATTATCACTATCGTCACTATTAACAACCGCGTCATCATCATCATCATCATCATCATCATCATCAGCATCATCATCATCACTTAGTTTTCATCATCAACATCATCATCATGAACATTATCACTTCGTTTTCATCATCATCATCATATTAGCATCATCATTATCATCATCATCATCATCATCATCATCATCATCATCATCATCATCATTATCATCACTATCTTCATCTTCACTATCGTTATCATCACTATCGTCATAATCACTATCTTCATCATCTCTATCGTTATCATCACTATAATCATCATCACTATCATCATTATCACTATCTTCACCATTAACAACCGCGTCATCAGCATCATCATCTTCATCATCATCATCACTTAGTTTTCATCATCAACATCATCATCATGAACATTATCACTTCGTTTTCATCATCATCATCATCATTAGATCATCATCATCATCATCATCATCATCATGATCATCATCATCATCATCATCATCATCATCATCAACAACATCATCAGAACAAATTAATTTTAATCACCATCATCTGGCTTAGTTGTAACATATAGCTTTAATTGCACACGGATATCTCCATAAGTTACCTCGCATTGATCACACAAGAAGAATCTCAGCACAGTGCACGAACGCCATATTACCAGCGAGGATCTAAATATGTGTACTGCAGAACCATACAAGTTACACATTTATTTTATTTATTTTTTTTTTTGGGGGGGGGGGGGGCGCATCTTGTCTAATTTAGAAATGATGCCAGTGCATCTGCCTATTTGACCTTTTTTCGATTTCCGGCTGGACACGATTCCTTCGCTTCGAGATTTTCTCCCTTGTACGAGAAGGCTAGATGTTCATCCACTACCCTATGATAGGGGAGACGAGGGAGCATACTGTCCTTTTTCTCATGCTAGTGAAACTCTAAACAGCCTATAATATAAGACGAATCATAGTGGGCTTTGACCAGAGGCGGACCCTGTAATTTCTGACCTCAGCGTTTGTATGAAATGTAAGGGTAATACAGAAACTATGTTTGGACGTGTAGCAATGTATCTAGTTACAGCATCTACTTGTGACAAATGTGCATGTATGAAAACGTTTACGGCCGCTACATAAATCAAGCCGTTTATAACCCGTAAAGAGTGGGATGAATCATTTTTACACCATATCTTAGATGGCCAAAGTAGAGTGATTAACGTTTTGTGTAAAATCCAAACGTGCAGATATTACATTGCTGCTCTTTATATGTCGTGAGTAGCTGGGAGTGGGTATATCATATCAAAGGAGAGGTAAGCGGAATTGCGAACTGTGTCCGTGGCACATTCGCCATAGAGCTGGCTATAGTCCACTTCTTCTTCTTCTTCTTCAGCGTTCCGAGCCATTGAGGTTCTTTGCTGCAAATACAATCCGTCTCCATTCGTCTCTCTGGTGGACCTTCTCTTGCCAGTCGTTGATTCCAAGTGCTTGTAGGTCTGTACATGTATTATCTCTCCACCGCCTTCTTGGTCTACCTCGGGGTCTACGGTCATTTATTTCCTGAGTGTAAGCGAGTTTTGTTTCCCTATTATCTTCCATTTTTTCTATATGCCCCAGCCATTGTAGTCTATTAGCCTTCATGATACCAGTGATTAGCGGGGACTTAAACAGATCATAAATGTCTTTGTTACTTCTTCTTTTCCACTCTCCACTTTGTGTATCCCTAATGGGTCCAAAGATGCGTCTTAAAATTTTGTTCTCAAAGGTTTGTAACAAGGCTTCGTCGCCTTTCGTTGTACTCCGGGTTTCAGAGCCATACAGCACAACTGGTCTGATCAGTGTTTTGTATATTGTGATTTTGGTGTTACGAGATAGCGCCTTTGATTTTAGTAGATGTTGTAGTGCATAGTATATCTTATTTCCAGAGTTGATTCTAGTTTGTATTTCTTCCCTTATGATGTTGGAGCAGTTGAAGATTGTACCCAGGTATTTGTATGTTTCCGTTCTTTTAATGGTCATATTATCTATTTGTATGTGGCCAGAGTTTCTAGCCATTCCGTCTCTTGAAATTACCATATATTCTGTCTTATCTTGGTTGATAACCAGCCCCATCTGTTGGGCTTTTCCCTTTAAGTGAGTCAATATTTCCAATGTCTTTTGTTCACTTTGCCCTATAATATCTATATCATCTGCATAACCAAGCAGCTTGGATGTTCCTCCAATATCACATTCCTCCTTTACCTTCCTTACAACTTTCTCTAGAGCCAGATTGAAGAGTAGCGGCGATAGTGCATCACCCTGTTTCAAGCCAGATGTTATTTGGAAGGGGTCTGATTTCCTGCCTTTATATGTTACTATATTATAAGTATCTTCCATGCATAGTCTGGTCATGTTGATTAACTTCCTTGGTATTCCAAATTCCTGCATAGCATTCCATAGACTATTCCTATGGACACTATCATAAGCCTTTTTAAAATCAACAAAAATGTTATGGAGATCTCTTTTATATTCCCAATGTTTCTCGGCTATTTGTCGTAAGATAAATATCTGATCTATTGTTGATCTGTTTTGTCTAAAACCCGCCTGATAGTCACCTAATATGTCTTCTGAATATGGTTTTAGTCTATTTAGTAATACTGCGGATAGTATCTTATAGCTTGTGGACAGTAGTGATATTCCTCTATAATTTCCACATTGGAACTTGTCTCCTTTCTTAAAGATAGGTATCAATAATGACTCTTTCCAGTCATGGGGTAATTCTTCTGTCCTCCAGATTTTTATTATTAGTTCGTATAGCTTTAGATGTAATGCATGGCCACCTGCCTTTATAAATTCAGCAGCAATTCCATCAGTCCCAGTTGCCTTATTGTTTTTAAGTCGTGTGATTACATATAGGATTTCTTCAAATGTAGGTTCTTCAATTTGTGGTTCGCATGTTAGAACCTCTTCCTGTGGGAAAATGTGACTTGGAGCTTCACAATTTAGTAATTCAATAAAATATTCTTTCCATGTGTTGCACATTTCCTCATTGGTATTTATCATATTCCCATTTTTGCCTTTTAAACCATATGTGTTTTGTTGGTGCCCTCGTTTCATTGACTTCAGTTCTTTAAAAAATTTTCTGGATTCATTTTTCTGGTGATTAGTTTCCATATCTTTGATTATATTACTCATATATTCTCGCTTCTGCTGTCTGACTATTTTTGTAGCCTCTTTACATTCATTTCTATAATGCTCTTCCTTTTGGATGTTATTGATGTCATTTAACCATACATGTCTGGCATTCTTCTTCCTAATGACTGCTTCTTCACATTTTTGATTGAACCATCTGTTCTTTCTATGCGTGGTTAACACACCGAGACATTCTTCTGCGGTAGACTGAATTGTATTCTTGATGTTCAACCAAGTTTGGTCAACGCTTTCCTCCAAAGGGTTTTGCAGAGTTTCAAGTTTACATTTTATTTCATCTGTAAATTTCTCTTTGACTGTAATGTCTTGCAGTTTTTCTCTGTTATATGTTGGGTGTAATCTTTGTAATTTAGTATAGAAAGCTCTCTTAAGTTTTATTTTAAATTTTGCTCCAACGAGGAAGTGGTCACTGTGGCACTCAGCTCCTCTATAACTTCTGACTTGCTGTATGTTTGATGCATTTCTGTTGTTAATTAAAATGTGATCTATTTGATTATAGGTTCTCTTGTCACATGATTTCCAAGTTTGTTTGTGTATATCCTTTCTTTGTAGTCTGGTACTGCTAATCTGCAGTCCTTTGGCTTCTGCCAGGTTGATGACTCTCCATCCATTATCATTTGAAGTTGTATGTAGGCTTTCCATACCGGCCACTTTTTTATTAGTTTGCTCTCTACCTATTTTTGCATTGAAGTCTCCCAGCACAATCAGGATGTCCTGTTTGGGGGTTTCTTCTATGACATCTTCCAGATCATTATAAAAGTCTTCTTTAATATCATCTTCTTTCTCTTCAGTAGGTGCATGTACATTAATCATCGTTATATTTTTCCATTTACCTTTTATTCGTAATTTACTAATCCTGTCATTAAAAGCTTTAAAGTTTAAAACGTTCCCCCATAACTCTTTTTTGATGACAAATCCTGTTCCTAATTCATGTTTATTTTGGGTGTTTCCTCCATATATTATAATCATTCCATTTTGCTCTAAAGTACCCTCTCCTGGCCACCTTATTTCTTGAATTGCTGTTATATCCATTTGATATTCACCCAGCTCCCGGGTTAGTTCTTCGGCCGCTCCAGCTCGATATAGTGTCCGTACATTCCATGTTCCAAATCTCAAAAGTCCTTTAACGTTCCAAGGTCGTTGTCCAGATAAGTCAGTCCGATATCGAGGCTCATGTATTTGTTTCGTAACAAAGAAAGGTTTTTACAAAGGTGGGGATGTTAACCCCACGCTTCAACCCCCAACCTGGAGGACCAGGGTGTTTCTCTTTGTCTGTTCTCTACCCTTTGACCTGTCCGGCTTGGGAGGCCCTGCTGGTAGCTACGCTACCGCCGGCATAGCTCTCAGGGTCATTGAGAAACTCAAGCTCCCCCACCACGACAAGGTGGAAACACCATCGGGGGAGGGCTATAGTCCACTACTAATCCTTATTTTACCGTTCGCTCACATAGGCGTCTCACCTTCCTCCTAGCGAGTGTTCTCCCATAGGGTGGTTAAACCAATTCCTGAGCTTCTGGCGTTCTTGACCTTTAGTCGTCGACCCGCATGAACCACACCCCGGTTCATTCCATGCACTGATAGTCAGCAAACGCGGTGAGCGCTTTAGACGTATTCAGCCAAACAAGGATACTGATAAGCAACCTTAAAATGTTCATGTAGTGTTTTTCATGTAGTTGTGTGTCGGTTTGTGTTTGTTTGTTCTGTACTGACGAAGGCTTTAACAGCAACGTCCATTTGTTACTTGTAATCGTGTTCTAGTAAAGCTCTCAATCTAATTCTCGTTATTTGGTGATTCATTCATAGCCGAAGGCGAAGTAGGGCATTTCTACCCCTCGTCTAGCCTCCGGCACACCTTTGGTCAAGGTGGAGTACGTGTTTATCCCTCATTCTTCCTTCAAACAGTAACGTGAGACCACGTGAGCACTATATCGATTGATCTTGAGCGCAGACGACAGACAGTTCTTGGTTATGTTATGGTCTCTTGTTCGCGATGGTTAGCAAAGGATCTCTTTATATAGTCAGTGGCCCGGTCATCGACTATTATAGTCATATTCTTTACAGATACAGATGTCAGAGGATTTGACCAAAGTGACTTGCCTTTCTCATTTTTATTGTCTTCATCAGCACGCTTTTCATTTTGAATTGTTCTTGGGCTTTCTTTTTTGTTAATTTTTGCGCCCAAGAGACTCGAAACGGTGTTCTGAATACCACATTTCAAAATCTTTCAGTTTATTCTTCATCATTTTATTTACGCTCCACTTCACCCAGTAATGTTAAGAATGCATTTTTTTTTAGCATATCCTTTACAGGACTTAGCTGTCAACACCAGCATCTTTCAGCTGTGTGTTGATCTCTTGGCAAGATTACGCTCAGTAGTTTGCCATTGCTTTCTGAGCGGCCGGCTCACATACCCCGTAAGTTACCGATGCGATTCGAACCACTGCTAATTTGAACCGTCATCACGTTACCGACGAGCGTGTGATAAAACCTAGTTAAGATTCAGTGATAATTGTTGCAGAGTATGTTGTTTAATTGGCCCTTTTCCTCAGTGTAGTATGTTGGATTTGTGGATAGTCAATCATCTCTGAAGGAAATATTATAAACCTCGGCTTAATCTCATCCAGTTCATAGGAGCTGCGCAGAAATATGATAAGGTTGCATCATAATAAGTCTTCCAGCCGAATTGATGTTCCAGTCCAGGTCTTGTCCACCCTGCTAGTTATTTTGAGTTTGGAAAAGGGAAGGTGAGCTCTGCAAAGGTCCCCTTGCAGGGAGATGGTACCTTGGTACCAAATGAGTAAAACAAATTTTCCACCGGCTTCATGGCGATAGAACCAAGCTCTTTTTAAGGACGCAGATAACCTGAACGGTGATGGGTCGGAATTAAGAGATAAAAATCATAGTCTTCCAGGGGATTCAAGCAAATAGCTAATTAACCAGCCATCCAACCAGTCTGCCAGCAGAATACATCAATCAATGAACGGTTCAGCCAACCAACCTACCAACCAGCCAACCAATCAAACAAACCAGCCAATCAACCTACCAACCAAAAACCCAGCCAAACAGCCAACCAACTAATCAACGAACCAACCAACCAATCAACCAATCAACTAACAAACAAACCAGCCAACCAACCAGCCAAACAACCATCCAGTCAAACTGTCAACAGATCAGCCAGCCAGCCAACCAACAAGCTAACCAGCTAACAAACTAACTGACTTACCAACCAAGCAACCAACCAACCAAAGAACTAACAAGCCAGCCTACCAGTCAATCGACCAGCCAACCAACCATTAAGCTAACCAGCTAATCAATAAGCCAACCTACCAACCAACAACCAGCAAACAACTAACAAACAAGCTAAACTACTAACCAGCCAATCAACTAACCAGCCAGCCAACCAGTCAACCGATCAGCCAGCCAACCAACAAGCTAACCAACTAACTAACTAGCCAACTTATCAACCAGCCAACCAATAAACCAACGTGCGCTATTCCTCTGGCGCGACCCTTGTCACGTGACCAATTTCCGGTCATGCCCTGGTCATGATGGACGTACCTTCATTGATTCGCAAACAACATAAACAATAAACCCAACTCACATTTAACAAACAAGCTTTCAACAATCACCAGATGAGACAGCAACAATGGCCAAATAATCTTGAATGATAACTGCAACACGCAAGGCTGACAATTTGATGAAGTTCTAATCAAGAAAAATCAAAACGTCAATATTCATTAGCGATGATAAACCAGGACGTGTTGACAGCACGTGGTTAGACCGTGTGACGTCTGTAATTGTCGCTTCTGTGGAATCAAACAGTTGCAGAATGGAAACAACAAGGATAGGTGGGTCAGAGAAAACTTTTGAGGTTATTATGTTTTTATTTTCTTTTTCGTTCGCCCCGTTTGTATCTAGCACAGTCCATGCTGGAGTTATTTGTGTGTGTGTGTTTGTGCGTGCGTGCGTGCGTGCGTGCGTGCGTGTGTGTGTGTGGGATAGTTTTGCCTATTACCAGTGTCCTTCGTCTTCAGCTAACCTACACCAACTTCTGAGGTATTTGTAATTTACGTCCCCAAATGAAGGACAAGAATTCAACATATTAGTCCAATTGATCGGGTTAGGGGTTGAACCCGCTACATTGCCATCAGCACACCGGAAGTTTAAAAGCGAGCGCTGTTATCCATTCATCTATGATGATCTCTTCGAGGTTATTATTCTTCGTGCAGTGGCCGAACATTCACCCCTGATAACTCTACAATGACCCAACTGATCGTCAGTCAACCTCACCTCATTGTAACACGGGTACGTTGGTTAAACCAGATAACTCCGTATCCACGTTTGAACTTATTCTTCTGCTGCGGTCACTTACCTCATCGGAACAAAGGCCCTCAAACCAACTCACGCCAAGTCTTCGTATAGTTTGCTATCTCCTACAGCTCCCCAAGATGTACCGCCAAATAAGTAATCTTTCTGTAATTCGTCTCTTCGTATGTTGTTTTTAGGTCTTCGGCTATTTCGTCTGCTCTGTCGGCTCCAGAGAAAGGACCTTCCAGTTGTACTATTATCATGTTTTCTCCACATGACCTATCAAGCACTAGTGTCTTTTCATCGCCACTTAACGCACAGGAAACTGTGCCGTAGTGCTAGCAATTATCATTCAGATTTCCTTGGCAACAATAGACAAATAACAATAAATAGCATCATCAGATGATCCAGAAAGACAAACAGCAACAAGCAACATCGTTTGATAATTCAGAAAGACAAACAATTATGAACAACTTCATGAGATAATCCAGAAAAGCAAACATTAGATAAATCAAAATGGCTTTATTACAGATAGCACACACATTTTTACACACACACACACACACACACACACACACACACACACACACACGCACGCACACACACACACAACACACACACACACACACATGTCCCAAATCAGAAGCCCGCTGCTGGTATGTAATGTGGCATGCCATCACTTGTGGTCGGCCTGACTGCACGGGGAGGGGCAGCAAGCCCTTCTCTCACTTAGCTAGAAGACGAACGCAGGCGTCGAGCCCTCGTAGCTCCTGTCGAAGCTAACTATTAAATCTAGCCAACGCGTCCGCTTCACCACAATAACTATTAGTAAACAGTCACGTGGTAATGATTTCTGGGCATCCCTTGGCGGGTGTGTGTGTGTGTGTGTGTGTGTGTGTGTGTGTGTGTGTGTGTGGTAAGATGGCGACGGCGTAACAGTGTTTTGTTCCTAGGACGCAATTTTTGTGTTTTTCTGGGAAGAATGTGCTGTTATATAGTTTGTTTCGTTTTCTGAAGCTGTTCACAAGAAACCACGGAAGGCCGGTGATGAATGCAATTTTGATTGCAGCCGTTGCAGCAGATTGGTTATGGTTCAAGTTTCGCGACGGTAGGCAGATATCGAGACAATGGCTACTGTATCGTTCAGTATGGTCACTGCTAGGAAGGACAGCAACGGAAAACTACCTTCTTTAAATTTGCCTAGTTTGTCATGATTCGCATAATTACAGATCATCACGAGAAAAGGTCAGGGACATTGTAATTAGCAACACGGAATGTTCGGACGTTAATCGACGATGGAAAATTAGATAACATCAAACAAGAAATAGAAAGAGAGAAGATTAATATATTAGGAATGTGCGAGACGAGATGGAAAGAGTCAGGAATTAAGATAGGGGAGGATTTTAAGATGATCTATTCTGGGATAGAATAATGGCAAAGAGGTGTAGCAATTATCTTGGATCGGTAAACGACAAAATCTGTTCAAGGATATTGGAGTGTGTCAGGCAGGGTTCTTTTGGTAAAATTAATCGGCAGACCTTTTAACATAAACGTCATTCAAATATATGCCCCAACTGGAGATTACAGTGAATATAGTAAAGAGGACATTCATAATGACATAGAGTCTGCTTTGAAGAAATGTAAAAATTCAGAAATAAATATCGTAATGGGTAACTTCAATGCAAAGATAGGAAATCAAGGCGATGGATGCTGCACAGT
This sequence comes from Cepaea hortensis, assembly GCA_963921405.1. Classification (NCBI taxonomy): domain Eukaryota; kingdom Metazoa; phylum Mollusca; class Gastropoda; order Stylommatophora; family Helicidae; genus Cepaea; species Cepaea hortensis. The sequence goes on along the minus strand of OY992885.1, from coordinate 25,065,480 downwards.
AGGCAATCATCGTTTGGGAGAACAAAATAAAAGAGGTTACAGACTTGTAGAATGGGCAAAAGAGCATGATTGTATGAAACATGGACAAGGAGGAGTCCTGACAGCAGGATTAGAAACCAGACTGATTACGTTCTGATTAGCGGAAAGTTTTGAAATGCGTTTTTAAAAAAAGTATTTTTTTTTTTAAATTTAATTTAGTAGGTCAGACAAGGCCAACGGTCGGTTCAAGGACCGTCGCCTCACGGGTTTAACTCAAATGAATCATACACCGCAGTCATCATGTGATTCCAAACTGCGGGCCAGTGGCCCAACAGATCCGAATAAATCGTTTTAATAACAAACAGTTCCCAATGCAGACTGCTACAGTGATCGTAAATTGATTACAGGCACATTGAGGGTAAAGTTAAAGAAAGCCATGTATACAACAAGAAACTTTAAATATGATCTATGTATATTGAAAAAGGAAATACAAGACAAAACATAGAAGTAAAGGACAGATGTGATATATTGTCTAATCTAGAGATCCTATTCCAAGATGTAAATGGTCAATGGGAAATGAAGACTTCAATCAGTTTGGCTGCAGAAATAACTATTCCAAAATAAAAGAATGTGAGTCCTAAGATATGGATGACTGAAGAAATTTTACAACTAATGGAAACAAGAAAACACAACAAAAAATAATCCTGCCAAATATGCAGAAATTCACAGAAAAGTCAGAATATTATGTAAAGAGGCATAAGAAGCATGGTTGACAAAAACTGCAAAGAAATTGAAAAAATACTACACAAAAGAAAAAATATCACATTAATGCACAAAAAGAATTCAGAAACTTACTAAAAAAAAAGAATACGTAAATCAACAGGCTGCCTAAAATCAAAAGACAGAAAAATCATAATAGAAAAAGATCAAATTTTACACGTATGTTCAGATATTGTGAAAAACCTTTGTGATGATAACATAGAAGAACAGCATGATGTTCAGAAAAATAGTGAAGGGCCATCAATTTTGAATATGGAGATTCGGAATGTTCTTAACCAAATGAAAACTGGCAAGATCCCCGGTTCAGACAACATCACAACAGAAATGGTCAATGCTTTAGAAGAATATTTAATAGATCATGTCACCAGACTGCTGACCACATTATATGATACTGGAGATATAAGTTCCTGAATTATGTAATTCTGTATTTATTGCAATCCCAATGAAATCAGGAGCCTTGGAATGATGTGATCAACATCGTACAATTAGTATAATGAGTCACATTACGAGGATTTTGCTAAGGAATATTATCCAAAGAATTGAGAAGAAAATACAACCTGTAATAGGAAAAGAACAATGTGAGTTTGTAGAAGACAAGGGTACAATAAATGCTGTTTATATGTTGAGAATAGTAACTGAACTTTCTATAGAAGTAAACAAAGATCTACATCTTTGCTTTATTGACTACACAAAGGCTTTTGATAAAGTAAGACATGTCACCATAATAGAAATGCTTGTAGATCTACAAATTGATGGGAAAGACATTAGATTTGTATTTTTTAAAAATTTTGGAAACAATAAGCTGTCATAAGGATTGATAATGAAGTAGGCCAATATTATCCTATTTAGAACCCTCCCCCCCCCTCCCCCCCCACCGACGTGTCTCCACCTTGCCGTGGTTGGGGGGGGGAGGGGGGCTGAATTGTCCCAATGACCCCAAGAGCTCTACCGAAGGAAGCACATCTACATGTCGGGCAGGTCTTGGGATAGGGAGCAGACAAAGAGAGACACACCCTGCTGCTCTGCAGGTAGACTGAGGATAGCAGTCAAATTTCCGAATCAGGCGCATGGTGCCACTGACTCTTAGTCCGGATATATAATCTACGGCTCTCTGCTAAGGGATATCGCTGAACGCCTCTTAGCCATTAACCCTCGGGCGTGAGGGCCGGGCCGATACTCACTCACTGCAAACTGGAGGTTACATATTAAGCCTGCTTCATGACTGGTTCAGATACGCATCTTACGGCTCTCAGCTGAGGGATAAGGCCGAACGCCTCTAGGCCAATGTCTCTCAGCTGTGCGAACCTAGCCGTTGCTCACCTTTCCTAAATTGAGGTGAGATGCTTCTTTTTTTTACTTGGGGACGTTAATAACAAGTAACTCTAAAGTCTTAATAGTTCGTCTGAAGGCGAGGGACACCGGTAAAACGGAAAGCAAACCCCCAAGCAAAATTCAGTTCCTTACTACTTTAAACAGTGTGTAAGGACTACGCTTGAGTTTAAGCGAGTGAATAAAAAAAGAAAAAAAAAATCCTATTAAGAGAGGTGTGAGACAGAATTGTGTTATGTCCACAGATCTGTTTTCCCTGTACAGTGAAAATAGATTAAGAAATGTACAAGATATGAAAGGAATCATCATTGGATGAAGAAACATTAATAACATATATGCAGATGATTCAGTATTGATTGCAGACAAAGAGCAGGATCTGCAACATTTAGTGGATGCGGTTGTTGCGCACAGTGAACAACTAGGGTTAGAATTAAATTGTAAGAAGATACAGAATATGGTCGCCACTAGGAAGAACGAAATTCCACAATGCAATATACAAGTAAATGTGAATATTCTTAAACAAGTGAATACGTGCAGTTATCTGGGAACAGTCATAACATATGATGGGAGATGCTTTGAAGAGATTAGAACAAGAATCGCCAAGGCGAAGGTAGCCTTTTGCAAGATGAAAAATATAATGACCAATAAAACGAAGTCAATTGCAACGAGCAAAAGAGTGTTAGTTTGCTACCTAGAGCCTGTACTTGTGTATGGATGTAAAGCGTGGACAATGAGCAGTCAAGCTGAAAAACATTTGATGGCTGTGGAAATGTTGTTTCTGGGGAGAATGCAGAGAATATCATGGACAGACAGAACAACCAATGACGAATTCCTACAAGAAACAAACGAAAATCGTAAACTGATTAGAGAAAGTAGACGCTAGATGGTCACAATTTTTTGGGCATATTATGAGAAGAAATAAATTGAGAACTTGGTGACAACTGGCAAGATCGAGGGGAAGAGAACAAAGTGAAGACAGAGAAGTAAATACCTGGATGGCTTGGCCACGTGGCATGGTCGAGACAAGAACACTGAGCTGATCCACGACTCTGTTGATCGAGTAAAATGGCGAATCTTGACCGTCCACGCTTATCGGCATGGCACATGATGAATATATATATATATATATATATATATATATATATATATATATATATATGTGTGTGTGTGTGTGTGTGTGTGTGTGTGAGCGTGTGTGTGTGTGTGAGTGTGTGTGTGTGTATGTGTGTGTGTGTGTGTGTGAAATAATGTAGCAGCATACGAAGTTATGGAATAGGAATATGAAAATAAATTATTTTGGACACATAAAAATCCATGAGTGTTTATAAAAGATAATTATTAAAGAAAATGTACTTGTGTGACTGAGAAGATGGATTCAAGATGCTATAGATAATCTAAACATAGAGGCTGAATGTCAGGGTGTTGGCATAACGTAATTTCGAAATATGTCTATGTAGAGACTGATCTGCGCAGGATAGCCCGTTGGATGATGGTAAGAAATGATGGTTATAACTAGCACATATTTTGTTGTGTTAAAAAGTGCATTCCAAAATCCAGCATCAAAGTCAATAGAACTAATCTGAAACACGTCAATGTATTTAAGAATTCTGGTACTTTAATGACAGCAGATGGAAGATGTATTTAGGAAGTTAAATGTGGATTAGCCAAGCAAAGACGCCATTTCACAAGATAAAGAATATTCTCTGCAATTTATCGTTGTAAATCAAGATAAGAAACAAGAGGTAGGGGCAGACCAAGAGAGCAGATGCCAGACAGTTTGACATCATGGCACGGAGAAACGTAGGTATTAGAAATAACTGGCAACACAAGAGAGGTTGTGGAAAGACATATGATCACCTACGCCATATGGCGTGGACTATAAGAAGATTGGTAACAGAAGATAGAGAAGGCTGTGGAGAGACATGCTCACCAACGGCATATGGCATGGACTATAAGAAGAAGATTGTTGTGATAAACAGTTAGTGTATAGTTTCAGTCGTTGTATGTTGTTAGTATTTTATATGTGCTGCCTAAACGTTTGTCACGGACAAGCGTGTGTAGAGACCAGAAGTCAGTGTGTAATGTGCTGAACCATTATAATTAATGTACATCGAGATAAATCAAAATCAAATCAAATCAAATCAACTTTATTAGGGTCACAAATTGGGCGCGCAGGCCCGTCTCACATTCGGCCCTTCCAATCACTCGTCTTTCGTTCATCAAGAGCATTATACATTTACATAGGAAGAAAAATAAACATTGTGAAATGAATGTTGTAAACATAAACAAGGCTAAACATGGAGAAAAATGTGTACATAAAAAGTATGTGACGTAAAAGTAGTGATGCCAGCGCGTCCCACACACACACACACACACCACACACACACACACTCTCTCTCTCTCTCATTCACTCTCACTCATTCACTCACACACACACACTCTCACTCATTCACTCTCCCGCTCACTGATTCACTCTCCCGTTCACTTATTCACTCTCCCGCTCACTCATTCACTCTCCCGCTCACTCATTCTGTCTCTCCCGCGCACTCATTCTGTCTCTCCCGCTCACTCATTCACTCTCCCGCTCACTCATTCACTCTGCCACTCACTCATTCACTTTCACGCTCACGCTCACTCATTCACTCTCACGCTCAATCATTCACTCTCCCGCTCACTGATTCACTCTCACGCTCACTCATTCACTCTCACGCTCACTCATTCCTTCTCACGCTCACTCATTCACTCTCACTCATTCACTCTCACGCTCACTCAATCACTCTCACGCTCACTCATTCACTCTCACGCTCACTCATTCACTCTCACTCATTCACTCTCCCGCTCACTCATTCACTCTCACTAATTCACTCTCCCGCTCACTCATTCACTCTTCCGCTCACTCATTCACTCTCCCGCTCACTCATTCACTCTCCCGCTCACTCATTCACTCTCACGCTCACTCATTCACTCTCACACTCACTCATTCACTCTCACTCATTCACTCACACTCATTCACTCCCACACACAGACACTCTCACTCATTCACTCTCCAGCTCACTCATTCGCTCTCACGCTCACTCATTCACTCTCACGCTCACTCATTCACACTCCCGCTCACTCATTCATTCTCCCACTCACTCATTTACTCTCCCGCTCACTCATTCACTCTCCCGCTCACTCATTCACTCTCACGCTCACTCATTCTGTCTCTCCCGCTCACTCATTCACTCTCCCGCTCACTCATTCACTCTCCTGCTCACTCATTCACTCTCCCGCTCACTCATTCACTCTCCCGTTCAATCATTCACTCTCACTCATTCACTCTCATGCTCACTCATTCACTCTCACGCTAACTCATTCACTGTCCCGCTCAATCATTCACTCTGCCGCTCACTCATTTACTCTCACGCTCACTGATTCACTCTCACTCATTCACTCTCACGCTCACTCATTCCTTCTCACGCTCACTCATTCACTCTCACGCTCACTCATTCACTCTCACGCTCACTCATTCACTCTCACTCATTCACTCTCACGCTCACTCATTCACTCTCCCGCTCACTCTCACTCATTCACTCTCCCGCTCACTCATTCACTCTCCCGCTCACTCATTCACTCTCACTCATTCACTCTCCCGCTCACTCATTCACTCTCACGCTCACTCATTCACTCTCACATAAAGCGAGAGGGAGGGATAGAGAGAGAGAGAGAGAGAGAGAGAGAGAGAGAGAGAGAGAGAGAGAGAAAGTGCAAATGATATAACGAACAAACGACCTTATTTTCAAAAGGTCACAAAGTAGGCTCGCAGGCCAGTCTTACATTCAGCCCTTCCCATCACTCACCTTACGCACATCAATTATCTGTCGTGCATGTTACAGTCAATTAGAAAATAATTGTCAAATGAATGTTGTGAATATTAAAATATGCATATTAGCATGTTAAGAGAGAGAGAAAGAGAGAGAGAGAGAGAGAGAGAGAGAGAGAGAGAGAGAGAGAGAGAGAGAGAGATGGAGTGAAAAAAGAGAGAGGTTGTGTGTTATGAGTAACTTCCTATAAATAAAAAGGAACTGGAAATGCCGTGGGCTGATGAAGTATTAGGACTATCAAATGTATGTAATAGTTATGTAATATACACTGCTGATGATATTCCTCTATGCCACCGTCTCAATCCATCCAGCATCATTTCTCTTGGTCGGCCTCTGCCTCTCTTCCCCTCGATCTTTTCAGTCGTCACCAATGCCTCTCTTTTCATCACATGACCTAGGAAAGCTGTTTGTCTCTTTCAAATTGTTGTATATTATGTAGAGCGGAGTGCACGGAGGTAGTCAGTCATTCCCTCTCGAAGCGATCGACGAGAGCTGGCATCTTGTCCAACCACGCTCTTGTCAATGTCGGCGTAACGCCCTAACGGTTACAACCACGCGCCCGCTAACCACCTGCACTCTGTATCGTATCATGTTGGTACATTTATTACATAATTACCAAACAACCCACCGCTTTAGAAATGTTAACTCAAAACTGACCACGAAACATGTGTAGTAAATCGCCCGGTTTATTTCGGAACTGTTTTGAGAACTGAAGAAGCCGGTGTAAAAATGAACACATCCACACCGTGGGCCGATTGCCCTATATAGTTATGGGCATAGCACAATATGCCTAGTGGGTTACAGGTGTAGAAACGAGTCATATACTGACTTTACATTTTTATAAAATTTATCTTTCGAAATGTTAAATGAAGCAACGGACCTACTAAAGAGGACAGGACTCCGGAATTTGGTTAGTTACGCTTCATAGGTCACAGATTGTGAGAATTGTATGGATTTTGCCATGGCCATGCGGGGTGTGGGGAAATGAAGAGGCTGGTAGGCTGGCAAGGAATGCACCTCTTGGTGGTCGATTACTTATGAACAAGGGAGAGGTGGCCGTGCGGCTGTGGGACCAGGTGGAGACTGCGGTGAAACAGATTGAGAAACCGTATGAGGAAAGAATGAGATTCCGGGGAATCGGCAGGGGTTCTGAAAGAATCCCAAAACTGAGAATGAAGACCAGAAGAACTTTCAATCAGATAGCGGTGGGAATGATTATTAATATAACTCTTCTCTGACCGTTGAATGAGAGAACGGAGAGTGTATGGGAATGTCCTGAGTGCAGTGATGTCGTTTCTTAGCTCAACTCAACTCAACCATGTCTCCTGTTTGAAAGACCTGTAACGTAACTACTCGGCCACCTGTTACTATGGAACATATGTTTAAGGCCACAAAATATTGATCTCCCTTTCGAACCTGTCTCTACAAGGAGAAATAAAATTAGTATCGAAGGATGATTACGTGTGGTTATCGGTGTGACTGTTGAGAAAGTAGTGGGCAGAGAAGATAACAAACGGTAAGGTATTACGTGTTGGTAACTTCACAAGGTAACTCATGAAAACCATAAGGGAAAGCCAACTGAGGGAGAGGGGAGGGGAGGTGAGAAGGAAGGGGAAGGAAGAAGGAAGAAAAGGGAAGAAGGAACGAAGAAGGAAGAAGGAAGATTGAAGGAAGAAGAAGGAAGATGGAAGTCAGAATAAGAAGAAGAATGGAGAAGGAGGAGGAATAAGGAGGCAAAAAGATGAAGGAAGAAGAAGGTAGCAGGAAGAAGATAGCAGGAAGAAAACGGCGGAAAGAAGAAGAAGACAGAAGACAGAAGAAGGCAGAAGGAAGCAGAAGGTAGAAGAAGACAGAATAAGACATAAGAACGCAGAAGAAGGCAGAAGAAAACAGAAGGTAGAAGAAGGCAGAAGAAGACATAAGAAGGCATAAGAAGGCAGAAGAAGGCAGAAGACGACATAAGAAGGTAGAAGAAGGCAGAAGAAGACATAAGAAAGCAGAAGTAGGCAGAATAAAGCAGTAGAAGGCATAAGAAGGCAGAAGAAGGCAGAAGACGACATAAGAAGGTAGAAGAAGGCAGAAGAAGACATAAGAAAGCAGAAGTAGGCAGAATAAAGCAGTAGAAGGCATAAGAAGGCAGAAGAAGGCAGAAGGAGACATAAGAAAGCAGAAGAAGGCATAAGAAGGTAGAAGAAGGCAGAAGGAGACATAAGAAGGCAGAAGTAGGCAGAAAGTAGAAGAAGACATAAGAAGACATAAGAAGACATAAGAAGGCAGAAGAAGACATAAGAAGGCAGAAGAAGGCAGAAGAAGGCAGAAGAAGACATAAGAAGGCAGAAGAAGACATAAGAAGGCAGAAGAATGCAGAAGGTAGAAGAAGACAGAAGAAGGCAGAAGAAAGCAGAAGAAAGCAGAAGGTAGAAGAAGACAGAAGAAGAAATCAGAAGGTAGAAGAAGACAGAAGAAGGCAGAAGAAGGCAGAAGAAGGCAGCAGAAGGCAGAAGGAAGCAGAAGAAGGTAAAAGAAGACAGAAGAAGGCAGAAGAATGCAGAAACAGCAGAAGCAGAAGAAGAAGAAGAAGAAGAAGAAGAAGAAGAAGAAGAAGAAGAAGAAGAAGAAGAAGAAGAAGAAGAAGAAGAAGAAGAAGAAGAAGAAGAAGAAGTAGAAGAAGAAGAAGAAGAAGAAGAAGAAGCAAAAGCAGAAAAACAACACCACCAACATCAACAACAACAACAACAACAACAACAACAATTTAGAAGAAGATGTTGATAATAATGATGGTTCTTCTATAACCAGTCATTGATTGTATCTTACAGTTACACTAATTCCATTGACGATGATTATAGTTATCTTCATTCATTTCTTGGCTTACTTGCCGTGAAACACCATTGGAACTGATCATTTCAAGTGTTGTTCGATCTACTTGTTAAGAACAATTTTGTTTACACGTAGTGTTTATTGAACCATCAACTTGCTGGTCTCTCTCCTGATCTATAACTACACCATCAGTCCTTTCACGCGAGTAATGGTAACTGATGGGACTTCATTCTCATAACACGACCAACCCACTCTGTTTTCTGTCTGGCTACGAATTGATTTCATTGCGTAGTTAATTCCGTATTTGAGATATCATCATTCATCATGTGTGTCTGCCTTAGAGACACCAAACGCTTGCTTCTAGTAATTCCAAATCACATGATCCGAGTTGACTTTCTTGTACTGATAAAAGGACCAAGTTAATGTAATAGTGACAGACGGGATGGTATCAACATCTCTGCGATTCTGATTTATTGAATGGATGACACGTTAACTGGAATTTTGAAAATTTATGTATTTATAATTTAGTAACACATTCAAAATAACAATTAAATTTAGTTAAGCTAATCAGGTAATCAGATATAGAAATAAATAAGTAAGTAAACACGATCTGTATTCTGTCAATACACACGTGCTGAAATTTTACTAGAAGCTAACCGTCATGACAGACGATAGTTTGGTACATTTTGCGTGAAAAAAGGCATAATAACTACAACTCATGACGGGGACCAGGGATGGCGTTATATCATTGTATAGCCTGGGCTGAATTTTATAGACCATGTGTTGCCGTGGTAGCATGATACCTCTCAAGGCCTGTCCACTTTACTCCAAAGGAAAGGTGACACCAATACATCTGGAACAAGAACCAGCTGCAGCAGCTGTCGGATTAGCAAAAGCAATGTTCAGACAGTTCGCCTGTAGGAGCTTCCATCCTAGATTAGTTGTCGACCAAGACTTAGGGCCATGACATTTAGTCTTTATGTTGCATTTCCTCTCACTAGAGTTAGGTCCTCCAAGCGCCGCCTGACGGCGTTGGCACTACGTGAGGTGTTGTGTTTAGCGAGCGCCGCCCAACATTCGGCGCTAACAGAGAGCAAATAATACCATCTACTATTATACGGTTGCACAGTCATATCTGACTGAAGCCTGACATGTTGCTGAAACTACTGTTCAGTTAAATCATCGGATTACTTTTTTTACGCCTCTGCTGGTTTTCAGCTGTTCTCATTTCTTCTCTAATACGTCATCCCTTTCTGTGTAATATGCCTTATATTGTGTGCTCTGCCATTTGTGTTGCACTTCTGCTTACGAGAGCTCAACCGTAATCTGACCGCAACAGCCCGTGTTACAATGGCTTAGACACTAGAACAAACTCTCGAATCTGACCAGTCAAGGATGAGAATCAGTGTACGACAGACAGACAGAGAGACAGACAGACAGACAGACAAACAGATAGACAAACAGACAGACAGACAGACAGACAGACAGACAGGAATGGAGGGAGAGAGAGAGAGAGAACGAACGAACGAACTTTATTTCCATATGGGCAAAAATTGGGCACGCAGGCCGGTCTTGTATTCAACCCTTCCAAACACTCATCTCTCGTACATCAATTATCTATTAAACATGTTACATTTACATAGTAAAATCATTGTCAGAAAGAGATAGAGAGAGCGAGAACGAACGAACGAACGAACTGTCGTAGTAATCCTTTATTACTTTAGTGTCGTCCCTGGAGTGAGGGGAATCAACACCCACATTTTTCTTAAACCAATATTATTGTCCTAGAGAAACCACCAGAATCCGTCCACAAAACTCCTTCAGTCTGTAGACACCTCTTTCTTACTCTCACTCACCCCTGGATCATGCCCCCTCTCATTCTTCCCCAACACAACATACTCAACAACTATAGCTTTAACAAATAAATACAACAAATAATTTATTACAGCAAAAAGTATGTGTGTGAGAAGTGTGTGTGTGTGTGTAATGTGTGAATGTGTGTCGAATATGCTAATGTGTATGTAGAATCAGACCCGTGAATCAAGAGCAAAGTTAGTTACATCACTGTGCTGAGCACACAACAGCACCAAGTATTCCGGACAGAAAACCTCACAAAGAAGATGTTTCTCCGGCCACGTGATGACTTTCTCCGATCACTCTCGAACAATCAGGACGCTGGTCATCAATGATAGACACTGTTCGATATTGGTCTTCACTCTAGCAAACACTGTGAATTTACACTGTTCAATAATGTTTGTTGATTAGAGAATCTTTCCAATAACTTAAATGTCACATGGGAAAATATAACTGTTCATAAGTCACTGGTTATACGATTTTTCCCATATTAAAAAACAACCTATTAATGTTCCAGGTAGTTAGATATATATTTTGGTATATGTGTTACGTATAGTGTTCCTATTCTACAGTGATGTAGCATATCACTCAAGGAAAAATCACACATATGTTCATCAAGTCCTGCTCAGCAGAAGTCAGGTTTCTGCAGACCAACTAGGCCATGAGCCCAGTGTACAAGCCTCTCAGTAACCTCTGTCTTCAATCCGTGAGCCATCACTTTCGATAACTTTGATACTAACTTCTTGGTAATATATCGTAGCATCATCAACAAGTAGACCTGTAAGTGGAACCATATGCCTATTCCGGTTGATGATTAAAACTATGCAATTACAGACTGGATCTATGTCCGCCGATAAATATCAACACTCTGACACTATAGTCTCTTTCAATTAAGACAACTCGGAATACTGCGCCGATCTTTAACACTTCAAAACCTTTGGTCGACTCACTCAAACTTGTTTATCGCAACTGGTTTTAAATCGGGGCTTGAGTGACGTCACCAAAAAGTATAGACGTTGATCAGTCCAGAGTCTGGCTTTCTCCCTGTTTTTAGACTGACTGGAATCACCCCGCCTTCTAGTTTGCTTTCATCGGGGAAATCTTTGTATCGTACAACGAAAGTCCTGTCTGTCTGTGAACCAGGGGATTTTTCCCCACATCACAGAATCCATCCGACGTCTGTCCAGACATTCCGTCTACAACTTCAAAGACTGTCTACCGCCGTGCAGACGGATGGCGCCATTGTACGTTTCTCGAACAACCCACGTCATACAGAAATGCCGACCGTGTGCAGACAGTTTTCGCGACGTATTTTGTTCCTCAGTCCCCTACTCATCAAAGGATTGCCTGTTATTGTAGACGAATGTCGGGTCTTTTTGTCATCGATCGAAACTATCAAGTTTTTTCCGCGACACGAACGAACAAACAAACTTTATTTTAAAAGGGTAACAAATTGGGCACGCAGACCCGTCTTACATTCGGCTCTTTCAATCACTCATCTTTCATTCAGAGAGAGAGAGAGAGAGAGAGAGAGAGAGAGAGAGAGAGAGAGAGAGAGAGAGAGAGAGAGAGAAGAGAGAGAGAGAGAGGCGGAAGTGCCTGAATGATTCGAAAACAGCCATGTCCAAATTAAGCTGTGCACCATTTGTGCAAAAAACGATACCAGCGGTGTATTACTTCCCGCCTATCAAAGGGTAGTGGAATGTATAGCCTTCAAAGAGAGGATCGAAAACATGGCATGTCCAGTGTCCAGTTTGGGCAAGGTAGTTGCACATGTGGTGTGCAATTCTGTATGGTTGCGATTACTGGATAAGAGTAATTGAATGCCAGGAAACAGGATGTTGTGGAGGGATACATTTTGAGAATAGTTGTGAGAAGATCGTGGGCATAAAAAATAAACACTCAAGTTTAAACAGAGCTTCCCTCTTATCATTTTGAGGGAGATTATGTCGCAAAAGCAACCTATCACAACAATCAGAAAGTAGCAGTCACCATTTTTGAACACTTTATGAGAAGACGAAAACTGTAACATGTTGTTAGTTAGTTAGTTAGTTAGTTAGTTAGTTAGTTAGTTAGTTAGTTAGTTAGTTAGTTAGTCGACAGATCATCCTCGTTGCACATCGAACCATTCAGTCCATAAGTGCTCGGATCCCCTCCTCAGCAAATCCCGCAACGTGTAGCGGCTAACGACGCCAGTTCTGTGTTGGTTTATAAATCTTCTTTGGCTTCCTGCGTAGTGTTCTTGTTTGGCCACCCCTCTTTTAATTTGCTGCTCTCGCAGTCTGGCCATTGTTGTAGATTCACAGTCATCACTTGGTTCTCGCAAAAGTCTTACTTCTCGTAGAGCATTCAGAATGTCGGCCTGGTCCATGGCGCGTCCGCCCTCCACAGTAGCCTCACCTGCGAGCTTGTCAGCCCGCTCATTTCCTTGTACTCCCGCATGCCCTGGCACGAAGATGAAACTAATCTTTGCCAGTGGAGACCGCTCCAGATGCAGCAACCATTCTCTTCGGATCGACCCCTCCTCTATCCTCTTGATCATGTTCATTGAGTCGCTAAGGAAACAAGCCCTAGTGAATGTCTGTGTCTCGAGCCATGTTATTGATTTACTTACTGCCATGACTTCCATGGTCAGGCTACTTGTGGTTTCAGTAAAAGCACCAGAGTCCTCCTTCACAATTCTCCCTCCGGCCCGAGCTGTAAAGGCCCATGAGCTTCTCACATGACGGACGACCGACCCATCTGTGTAGATGACCGCGTCACCGTCTAGCGAATTCTCGAAAATCAACGCTTGTACTTCAGCCTCAACAGCAGCCGGATTTTCTTGTCTGCATTTTCTGTCAAGTTGAATGCAAACTGAAAAGGATGTGCAGAAGTCTGTTGGCACTTGCACCCACTCCTCGCCAGGTTCTAAGTCCTCAAGTGAACACACCTGTTGAAGAATGTCTTCGGCTTGACCCATCCACGACCGTCCTCTTTTTAACCTGCTGCCCTTCACCTTCCTAATTTCACTATGCAGTGGATGTTGTGTGTTTGCGTTAATTCTGAGGTAGGCGCGTGCCCTGCAATCTTGTATTCTCTCTTCAATGGTTTGAAACCCAAGAAGGTAGCGCATCGCCCTGCATGCTGTATCTCTTGTACATCCAAGAATAATGCTCATAGCTTCATTCTGTATCCTTTCCATCCGTTCTATCTGCTTATGGCTGAGAGTCAGGATTGCCATTGCATACTCCAAAACAGACATGACCAACCCCTCGTACAGAAGACATAGATGGCGCTGCTCACAGTTTGCTGCCGCCATCACCCGCATCGCTGCCAAATCCCGCTTGGCCTTTGTTATCACCTGGTCTATGTGCACATTATAAGCAAGGCTTCGATCAAACCGTATCCCCAGGTAATTCATTGCCTGCGTTCTTTCCACCATCTCTGAACACAGCATTACAGTTGGTGTTGGAGTGTTGACAATATGATTATTCAACGAGAACCAAGTCACTGTTGCCTTTGTTGGGTTGACCATTGCCCCAGCTTCATCACACCAAGTACTTATGCGATTGAGTTCGGTTTGTAGTTCCACAGCAACCTCCTCTCTATCCTTACCCTGACGATACACTAAAACATCATCGGCATATGACAATGTCCTGCCAGGTCCAGTGATCTGCTCACTGGTGATTCTCACTGTGTAGGCGTTGAACAGTACCGGAGATAATGGTGATCCCTGTGGTAGGCCAGGATATATTGTTGTTGGTTCCGAAGTCCAACTGCCACATCTAAAAACTACTTTCCGTTGGAAGAGGGCTGCAGCGATCCAACTAAGGAGGAATGTAACATGTTGTGACAACCTGAAAGATTTGTGAAAGAGAGATAGCGTGAGAAAATTCTTGAGTCTTGTGTCATGGCACGGAAGAGAGTCAACATACGAATTCATCCATGCAGTCGATGATCGCAATTTGTAGAGAAGCATGAAAACCCACGCCAGCTTAAGCCACCGCATGATGATGATGATGATGATGATGATGATGATGATGATGATGATGATGATGATGATGATGATGAAGCTTAAACACAGAAGCCCCAGACAATATGTCGCACGATTGTTTGCCTGGCATATTTCACTGCATCTCGTCATATGTTATATATCATAAGAAGTGAATAAATGAATAATACTTGAACTGAAACAATTAAAACACATGGTCACAGTGTTCCAGTGTGACAAATCTTTTATTCCCGCGGTAATTTCAAATTTAACACGAACTCTTCCTGTCTGCACAAAGCCTGATTGAACCGTCTAATTAGTTAGTTAGTTAGTCTTTCCTCTTAAGCCTAAGTCGGCGCATAGGGCAGAAGTCATGGCTGTCCATGTCCGGCGGTTCGCTGCTACCTGTTATAGATCTTGGATGTTCACTTGGCCGTTGAATGAGCCTTCTCTGATGATGGTTCTACGCAGGGTCTCTCTTGGTCTTCCCCATTTTCTTTTACCTACTGGTGACCATAAGAGGGCTTGGTTGGGGAGTCTTGTCTTGTCCATTCTGAGTACATGGCCGATGTAGTTCCAACGGCGTTTGCTTATAAAATTGGATACAATATCTTGCTTAGTCTCTTGTCTTATTTGTGTATGGTCATTTGAACCGTCTAATTTCTAACGCTTATCTAAGCAATCGTTTATAATTCTAATACAGTATAGGAAACTCTTTTTCTTTTGTTCACGTTATAGCCTCAGTTTATGAGATGTTGAGACACTGGAGTATTGAGCGATGCATGTTTTACAAGATCACTGATTAAAACCATAAGAAAAAGATAAAGGAAATGTATGGGACATGATAAAGAAAAGAGGTGGAATCAAGAAATTAACCTTTATAAGTAAGTAAATCAATATTAACGTGACACCACCTCACTGGCATGAGAATGCATAGATCACTTCACTATCCGTGAGAAGTGTTGCACAGTATAATAATTAAGTTGAGATATGTGTCAGAATTGATTAAATCATAAACGATAAATGATGAGAATAAATGATTATGTCGACGATAGTAATGATGATGTTGATTACGACTTTGATGATCTTAGTTTTGACCATGATGACGATACGGTGATGATAATTACTGATGGTGATGAAAATATAGATAATTTAAAAGATAATAATAGAAATAAGAATAACTAGATGTCGACAGTAAAATCATGATGACAATTTAATAATAATAATAACATCAAGATATAGGCATGCGTCTCTAGTTTAAAATACATTAAGGATACATCTACAAACACCTCTCTCTGTCACTCCTGTTAACTATGATATAAAACTCCTCGGCATCTCGGTTGCAATGATTTAAATGAAAAATGTCCACTGGCAGAGAGACCAGATACCTGATTAACTTACCGCCCGTCCTAACACAGCAGTCTCCAAATGATTGCCATTGCTGATTCAATGTGGGTAGGTATCGTAACATTATGAGCTATCCATTCTTAGGGACAACTTCAATGCTTGATAGAACAGACCAAGGTCGGAACGACATGGTCCGATTGTGGCTCTGAGACTCCATCAATCCGGCTTTGTTGACAGTAAATCATTCTGGTCGCTTTCCACTCGGTCAACGTCCAGACGGCACCAACGTTGATGTGTTTCGTGTTTATTGTAGAGGTTTCCGGCCGGGTAATCAGTAGTCGTGGTCAATATTTTGTGATTGTGTTGTCATTGTTTGATTGATTTCGGATTCTTTGTGTTGGTTAATAGTGAGTAGATTAAGGGGGCTGAGTGGTCTCGAGGTATGGTGTCCGCCTCGAGTGCTGGAGATCCCGGTTTTAAGCTCCGGTAAGGGCCACGAGTTTTTCACGTGAACTTCTAGTAACAAAATTTCGCCTGGACTCTGGGTAGTGAGATCGGACGCCCAAGTGTATTGTTGCGCACGTAAACAAAATCCCTTGACAGTTGGAAATAAGAGTAGCCTAACGACCCTGCTCGGGCAAAATGTGATTTCAAAATCTACCCATAGTATTTAAGGATATTCGAAGGTGCTACGGAGTTCGAGCACTGAGCTGTGATTCTCCGGACTCAAGCTTGAGTTAGGAGTAGAACGGAGCACTTATGTGTTACACCCGTGTGCCGTGATATTGATCCATCGACTAAACTAAACCAAACTAAACTAATAGTGAGTAGTTTATTTTGTTTAATCCATTTGTCTGTTTAGACGTAGACAGTCACAATTTGTTGTGCATGTTATGAAAAGAAATGATTTGGAGAACTTGGTGACAACTGGCAAGATCGAGAGGAACAGACCAAGGGGAAGACCTAAAAGCAAGTACCTGGATGGCTTGGCCTTGTAGCATGGTCGAGACAGAAACACGGAGATGATCCACCACTCTGGTGATCGAGTGAGATGGCAGAAAATGACCACCCACGCTTACCGGAATGGCACATAATTGATGGACGGATTTGTCTGTCTGTCTGTCTGCTGTCTGCTGTCTGTCTGTCTATCTGTTTGTCTGTCTGTCTGTCTGTCTGACTGTCTGTCTGTCTGTCTGTCTGTCTGCCTGCCTGTCTGTCTGTCTGTCTGTTTGTCTGTCTGTCTGTCTGTCTGTCCGAACTATGATCATCATCATGTGCCACGCCTAGAGGCATGGGCGGTCATGTTTCGTCATCTCGGACGATCACCAGAGTCGTGGGTCAGCTCCGTATTCTTGTATCGACCATGACACGTGGCCAAGCCATCCAGATATTTACTTCCCTGCCTTCCCCTTGTTATTTTCGCCTCCATCTTGTCAGTTGTCACCAAGTTCTTTAGTTATTATTTTTCTTATAGTGTAGCCATAAATTATTGAATGCCTACGTCTTATATCTCTAATCAGTTTACGGTTCTCATTTGCATGTTGTAGGGCATGGTCATTGGTTTTTATTTATGTCTCTCCATGGTATTCTTTCCATTTTCCTTAGAAACTACATTTCCACTGCCATTAACTGTTTTTCAGCATTGCCCATATTTAACATCCATACAAAAGTACAGGTTCTATGTAGCACTTCATCACTCATTTTCTCGTTGCAATTGGCATCTTTTATTGATCTTTATGTTTTCCATCTTGCAAAAAGGCTACCTTCGCCATAGCCTTTCTTGTTCTAATCTATTTAAGGCACCTCCCAGCAGATATTATAACTGTTCCGTGATAGTTGAATAGATTCACTTGTTTAAGTATAATCCAATGTACCTATATGTTACATTGTCATATTTCTTTCTTCCTAGTGACGACCATAATTTGTCTTCTTAAAATTTAATTCTAACCCTAGTTGTTCACTGTATAAACAACCGCATCCACATAATGTTGCAGATACTGTTCATTGTCTGCAATCAAATAAATACTGTATCGTCCGCATATCTAATGTTATTGATGATATGTCCCTCAACTGTGATTCCTCTCATATCTTCTAAATTTCTTTTTAAAATTATGTTCACTGTATAGGGGGAAAGACCTGGAAACATTACACATCTCTATTGCACATCTCTTTTAATAGGCTGATATTGACCAACTTCATAATCAATTTTTATGACAGGTTATTATTTCCAGTATATGTTCATTACAAGTCTTTCCCATAAATGTGTAGATCTGCAAGCATCTTCATCGTGTTGACATGTCTTACTTTATCGAAAGCCTTTGTGTCGTCAATAAAGCAAAGGTGTAGGTCTCCAATATGATGCCTTGCATAATATCTCCAATATAACGTACCTACCACAATAACTCAACTGTAATGTGTCTAGAACAATGATGTTTCCACTATAATGGGTATAGTGCAATAATGTCTCCACTATATCGGGCCTAGTATAATGATGTCTCCACTATAATGTGTCTAGTTACTCTAGTATAATGATGTCTCCACTATAATGTGTCTAGTATAATGATGTCTCCCCTATAATGTGTCTAGTACAATGATGTTTCCACTATAATGTGTCTAGTACAATGATGTCTCCACTTTGATGTATCTAGTACAATGATGTCGCCACTATAACGGGTCTAGTACAATAATGTCTCTGCTATAATGGGCCTAGTACAATGATGTATCCACTACAATGGACCCAGTACAATGATGTATCCAGCACAATGGGCATAGTACAGTGATGTATCCAATAATGGAATAGTACAATAAAGTATCTACTATAATGGGCTAAGTACAATAATGTCTCCACTATAATGGGCCAAGAACAATGATGTCTCCAATATAAAGAATCCATCGCAATATATCCACTATAAAGTATCTAGTACGATATATCCACTTTAATGTACCTAGTACAATATCTCCTCTATAAAGTACCTAGAACAATTATGCCTCTACTATAAAGTACCTTGCACTATATATCCACTACAAAGTACCTAGCACAATATCTTCAATATAAAGTATCTAATACAATATCTCAACTATAAAGTACTTAGAACAATGATGTCTCCACTATAATGTGCCCAGCACAATGATGTCTCCAATGTAAAGTATCTACCACAAAATATCCACTATAAAGTATCTAACACAATATCTCGACTATAAAGTACCTAGCACAATATATCCACTATAAAGTACATAGCACAATATCTCGACTATAATGTGCCTAGTACAATATCTCCACTATAATGTACCTAGCACAATGATGTCCCCACTATAAAGTACCTAGCACAATGATGTCGCCATTATAAAGTACCTAGCACAATGATGTCTCCACTATAAATTACCTATCACAATGATGTTTCCACTATAAAGTACCTAGCACAATATCTCCACTATAATGTGACTAGGACAATGATGTGTCCACTATAATGTGCCCACAACAATTATGTCTCCATTATAATGTGACTAGAACAAGTATGTCTACATTATCATGTGCCTAGAACAATTATGTCTCCATTATACTGTGCCTAGTACAATCACGTCTACTCTGTGATGTACCTAGCGCAATATCGCCACTAACTACACAATGTCTCCATTATGCAACAATAGCATGAAAAGGCGAGCCATTATCAAATCACTAAAATCATAAGAAAACATATTTTGTTTGCGCTCACTCTCTTTGAACTCAATCGTAATCCATACACACTACTTCTAGTAATGCTGGACTGAATTTTGCATATAGATTAGGTGTCCCTATTAATAGTGTCCTTCGTCACCAGGCGAACCTACTCCGAATTCATAGTTACTTATAATTTACGTTCTCAAGTCAAGGACGATAGGTCAACATTTTAGTCCAAATTTCCGGTTTAAGGGATGAACCCCTTACCTCGGCATCAGCACACCGGATGTTTGAGAACACGCGTTCATTTCCATTCGGCCATGCTGACCTACGAAAACATATTAAACTGACAAAGTAAGCATAAATCTAGCTGGCAAGCAAATTACTGCGCCAGAACTCTCACGGGATAACCTGAATGCCAGAAAACAAAATGACAGGTGGCACAAACAGAATGACAGTTCAATTAAATGTTATGCAAAATGCATGGGAAATGTCAGACGGCGGGTTCAAATGCGCGTGATAACATAGGACGTATGAGCAGTTAGAATAAGTAATTCTTGCGGTTAAAGCATGCTTGCTCAGTTTATTTTATGCCATACGTATATGAATATATTACTGTGATTGCTACATTAGCCTATCTGATGTGAGCTTTTTTGTTTACCGGGGGTCTGCGCAGCGAAATGGTCAAGCTGCCTCGTGCTTAGAAGGTCAATGGTTTGTTTTTGGATATCGTCATTCCGTTCTTGAGTGCAACATTTCCCGGAGACCACTGGGGTCACCGCCGGGGGTATTTCAATAGGCTAGTTGCTCTGTGCCGGCTTTTCTCCGTTATCTCCTATACTCTCGTAAGTAACGTGACGACGGTGAGAATCAGCAGTGGTTCGAATCGCGTGGGTAACTTACGGGGTATGTGAGCAGGCCGCTCAGAAAGCAATGGCAAACTACTGAGCGTAATCTTGCCAAGAGATCAACAATCAGCTGAAGGATGCTGATGTTGACAGCGATGTCCTGTAAAGGATATGCAAACATCAAAGTCATTTGCCCTGTGAAGTGACACTGAGACATAAGGAATATATCCTTTAAAATGTTGTCCATCTTCTTGTCTTTTAGTTGGCTTCTCGTCCTTGCCTTGGAGACGTAAATTACAAGTACCTCAGAAGTCTAAGTGGGTTCGCCTAATGATGAGGGACACTGGTAATGGGGAAAGCTAACCCACAAGCAAATATTAGTCCAGTGCATTAGAAATTGTAGCACGTTTATGGACTACGCTTGATTTCAAAGCAAGCGAAGGGTAACATTGTTTTTTTTTTTTTTTTTTTTTAATGTTTAGTGTGGATTATTAAACTTTTAAAACGAACAATTTAAGTTAAGCTTCTGTCAGAGCAGACAGCGTCCACCCAGGTGACATGAGAATTGTAACCAAACTAGAAGTAGAGAATCCTTTAATACACGTTGGGTATATGATGCGAGAGCCATTGTTTGTTTTATAGACCAATCTGCACTTAATGGGTTTTGTTGTCAGTATCAAACAGATTGTCTTTACTTCCTATAGAATTATATAGTACCCATTTCTTCTGCGTTCGTCCGGAGTGTGTGTTTTTTTCGGACATGATTGTGTTGTGCCTGTTTACAGCAGAGCTGCGTTCTTGCGCCGTTAGGCCGACACATCCGACTTCTGCGGGCATTTGTTGACCGGGTTAACCTTCTTGTGTACCCATTTTAGGCTGGATGAAACTGGGTGCCCTAATAAATTTACAGACATCCGCCTCGATGGGGATTCGAACTGAAAGTCAATCACGCTAGCTACTGTGCTGCCGTGGAAAATGGTGGAAAATGGTGCTTATCATAAACTTTCAATGCAAGCTCAGTTTATCATTTTTATATTTCGAACAAACCACAATAGACTGAAATTTCATCATTATCATGCGAGGGGGATTCAAATGAAAAGTGTGTGTGTGTGTGTGTGTGTGTGTGTGTGTGTTTGTGTGTGTGTGTGCGTGTGCGCGCGCGCGCGCGTGTGTGTGTGTGTGCGAATATATTTTGATAAAATACGGAACAAACGTATAATTTTTCGATGTAGTCACCACTGCTTTCAATACATGTCCTCCAGCGCCGAAAAAGTGCTTGGATTCCAGTAGAAAAAATATTTTTTTTTCTTGGTCGCGTGTGTAATCACTCATGCACCATCTGCTGTAACCTCTTCATCGGACTAAAAATTCATTTGCCGATGCATTTTTATAGGTTTCACCCAATAACTAATCAATAAAATAATAACAGAACTCTGCTCCTCTTTGGTGCATGACAGTTAAAATAAAAACATCAACTTCTATCCACAGAACACGGAGAAAACAATCTACTACAATAACGAAACTTCAGTCACCGTTGTTCTCTGCGCCGACATCGGGGTGTCCACCCACGATCGCCTCATCTACGCCGTCTATCAGTTTCTCATCATGTTTGTCATTCCAGTGATAGTCCTTCTCGTCTGCTACGTGTTTGTCATCCACGCGCTTTGGTTGTCTTCGAGGCAACTCTTACAGATGACGTCACATGACAGGTAAGAAAGTTATGACATTTTACATTGTATTTCGTTTGTATTGCACATCACATTGCATTTTCATTCACACCAATGTATTGCCTTAATGAATATAAACACGGAAGCCACATACATTATGTTGCACGATTTATTGCGTGGCATATTTCTCTGCATCTCCTCAGGTACATGCGGCAGATTTGTATATTATTCGACGTGAATAAAAGAATAATACTTAAGCTGAAACAATGAAACCAGTGATTCTCAACAGGTGGGGAATTCCTCCCCCCCCCCCCAGGGGGGGAATTTTAGGGTTTCCAGGGGGGGGGGGAGAGAGAATGAAGATCATTTCAAGATCGCGTTAATACAAGAACCGATTACTTGATATTGTTTTTCCCTTCATGCTTTAATGTTCTGTACGTCTCACCCCTTCTAAAATTCATTTTATAAAGTAAGTAGATCTTTTATGTGGGTCTAGGCTTGTTTTAGTATGTGCTTCCATTATTACGTATACCGTGTAGGGGCAAGAGCGGGGGGGGGGGGGGGATTTTAGGTAGGAAATACGAAAAGAGGGGGGGGGGAATGACGTTCTGAAAATATGGTGAAGGGGGGGCACGGGCCAAATATTTAGGTAGGAAATACGAAGCAGGGGGGGGGGGATTATAACGTTCTGAAAATATGGTGAAGGGGGCACGGGCCAAATTTTTAGGTAGGAAATACGAAGGGGGGGGGGTGATAACGTTCTGAAAATATGGTGAAGGGGGGCACGGGCCAAATTTTTAGGTAGGAAATACGAAAGGGGGACGGGGGAATGACGTTCTGAAAATATGGTGAAGGGGGGCACGGGCCAAAAAAAGGTTGAGAACCACTGAATTAAACCATACAAATCAAGACATTGGTGGAGACGGTTTTGAGCAAACAGAAAGGGTTCTTGTTAAATGTGAAACTACCGTGGGGATAACAGATGTTCCACAATCGAACAATACCTGTGATTGCGTGTTTTAATTGTTTCAGCTTAAGTATTATTCATTTATTCACTTCATTGGGCATATAACTCTGCAGTATGCACCTGACCAGATGCAGCTAAATATGTCAGGCAATAAATCCTGCAACATATTGTTTGCGGCTTCTGTGTTTACATTTTTTATTCACGTTTATGTGCGTTTTCGTTACGGTTCATTGATTCGTTTACGTGATCGTATATTTCTTTTTCAATGTTGTCGGTAACTGTTTTATGTCAGTTCTGTTCAGGTTCCTTCCATTTCTCATAGCAATAGGAAACAAATAGCTCTGATTGGCCAGTTAACATCTCTTCACTTCTTATCACAACAGTATGGAAGAGAGACACAAAGGAAAATCCAGCGGGAATCAAAGAAAGTTAACGAAAGAATAAAAAGCAACAAAATGGAATTATAAATGCAAGACACTAAACACCATAAAGTCCTAACTTACAGCATGTCAGATTCACAACATTTCAACAAGACCAAAATCAAGATTTGTCAACAACGCATTGTCTTCTGGGAGTATTTAGCAGGGGTAAATCTAAGCACACGGATACGCGTATTATGATGCTTAACTCACAAATGCCAAAGATGGCTTTTATCGCAAACGTGAACTAGGCTCCGCGATGTTTTGAATTTGTAAACAAGCGAGAAAACAATCGCTGGAGACTTTGGAGAATCTGTTAGCACACCTTGATGCGTATTGACCACATGGATGTAGCTCAATAGGTTTATAGGCGAACACGGCACTCGATATGTGATGTGGTCAGTATCACGCGGACACCTTTACTGTCCAAAGCATTTCTTGAGACACATTTCAGTGGATTTCCAATTCCAGTTTTCAAAAACAAAACTTCCAAATTCGGTTTCGTTCAACTTGCCTCCTCAGCTTCGGTTATTGTTGAGATCCGTGGTCTTTGTGGGTTTTTAATCCTGTTTTTGTCTTGTGCGCTCTTATGAGTGAGTCCTTACTCGGACTAGTTACATAAGCGTTTGTGTCTGTGACGTCAGCTGGTTGGTCAGCGGCTATTCTTTGTGCCCGTCTCCTGTTATGGTTTCTTTTGTTAGTGAAGGCTCCTGGCTCGTCCGGTTTGACTGGTTTCAGTTCTTATAAGGACTTTTAATTTGGTCTTTTTGCTTCCTTTTTTGTGTATTGACTGTAGAAGCTTTTGAATGTTATCATTTTTCTCCTTGCGCCTGTTTTCTCCTTCTATACAGAGTGTATGTTTCCTTTCGCAGTCTTCCTCCATGAACACCCACGGGATGATCTCTCCGTTATCTATATAGTACTCGAAGCCGCTCTCCCAGTCATAGTATACCTCTGGGTATTCTATCGGTTCTCCCTTGAATTTCTTTGGCTTCTTGTTTTATTTTTTTTCCCAGCTCCTTCTGAATTCCTTGCGCCCGAGTTCCTTTCTAATTGCCTCAATCCTTACAGATTCTAGGCACTCCTCCAAGGTAGGTCCCCAGGGCCACTCCATGCCATTGTCAGGGTGTTCATCTCGGTTTTCTTCAGATGTCTGGCGTGATATTGGTTTCTCCTTGAATGTTTCGGGTGTCGTGGTTGGGTTGATGGCTTTATCTTGCGGTTCCGACTCGGTCTTTTGTTGGATTTCATCTTGCAGTTTCTCTGTGTTCTTTTCCGTGTCTTCTGCTGGTTTGATTTGGGTTGGCTCCCTTTCAGATTTTAGTATTTCTCTCTCCGCCTTGATGTCACGTAGAATCTCTTAATTTTTTTTTTTTGTCGTCTGCACCATGTGCTCCACCTCTTGGTTTGATATTTCGCTGGATTTCCTTTACTTTAGCCAGCAGGTTTCGTTGTTGTTGGTTGGTGCCAGTGATTGCAGTAGCTTGACTTGTTTCTTTAACTCATCAATCTGGCTTTGCAGTTGCTCTTGTGAAATACACGTTGCTGTCTCGCACCTCGGCATTGCGTCCTTCTATGGTGTCTTTGTGGTACTGGCGATTTTTAACACGTCTCTGTGTTTTTGGAGATACAGACTTTCTTTTGTTGTTGGGTGCTCGGAAGACCGAGTGCAGCTTGGCCAGCGGACACTCTTTGAAGGCGTGGTGATCGGCGCAGTATCGACTGATCTCTGTCTTACTGCGACATGTTGCTCTGCTGTTGTAGGCCCTCTGGCATATTAAACATTGATTGACTCTTGGGATGAATCTCTCTGGCTGTTGCATTTTCTTGTTGATTGATACTGTGTTCAGCATCTCGCAGCCCTCTGTCGTCACCACCGCCAAGGTTGTCTGAATCTTGGAGTAGGTGAGGAGCCGCTCAACCTTCAAGAATCGGATGTGGATATTCCCTTCTCTAAGCTGCTTCACGAGTTCTTCGTCTGATAGCTCCACTTGGATACGCTTGACAACCCACTTGATTGTCGATGAGTCGCTGTTTCCGACTCTGGTGTCTTTCTCCTCTCTCTGCTTATGAGTAGGTTTGGCTCTTGTTTGTGGTGGGTTGTCGTCGTCTTTTCTCGTGGTAGCTTTGTTAGAGGTTGCTTGAGGTTATTGATGTTTACTGCAGCTCGCAAGTAGATTCTCTCCGCTCGTCTTCTAGTCGGCTCCCGCGCTGCACATCTTGGATGCCACGTGTCTTTTGGTGTTCTTTCAACGTGTCATATTCCCCCGTATCAGGATGCTTGACTTGCTCAGGTGACTTGTCTTGTTAGCGCTCGCAGTTGCGAATCCGAGGAACGAGAGAATGTCGCGCGCGACATTATTTCAGTGGATCGACTAAATCAAATTTTAAAACATTTATCTCCATGCGGCTCCAATAAGGCTACACACTTCTCTGTATATTGTCTCTCGTGTGTCCTGTTACATCATTGACTCGCTGGCTAGTTTACCTTGAACTCTTCCAGCATTGTGACGTTCAGTAGATTGTAATGTTCGTGATGTGATCTAAGTATCGTGTATTTATCATCTCTTATGTTTTGTTTTTGTTCGCTCATTGTGAACTCGTTGTATGTATATGTGCTACTACTTCTAGTGCACTGGACTGATTTGTGAGTGTAGATGAGATTTTTCATCAGGAGAACAGAATCCTACCTCAGAGGTACTTGTAATTTACGTCTCCAAGTCAAGGGCCGGGAGTCAACACTTTAGTCCCACTGACCGTTGTAGGGGTTGAACCCGCTACTTCGGTATCAGCACATAGAATAAATAAGAACGAGCGCTTTTATCTACCGTGCGATTCTGACCTCCCCATCCCTTACATTTCAGCTGTAATTATTTTTACCGAATTGTTCTATCATTTCCTGATTTGTTTTCCAAATTTAGCAGTTTGTTCTGGTGCCATGTAGACCCGCGAGTCAAAATCTTCAATTCTATTCGTCATCTTGTCAGTCACGGCGTGTTGTCAGGATACTGCAAATACAATTAATGTATTCTTATTCCTCCCTCGCGTTTCTTCCACCTGAGGGCATAGAAGAAAATAAGACCTTTGTGATCTGCATACTTTGTATACAAAGTGAGTTGTCAAATCACTATTACTGTGAAGTGTCACCACGCAGAGGCGTAACCCAGCAACGAACCTAGCGTGCTTCTTGTACATACAAAATATAATTTAGAGTTCATGAGATTGTGATAGGTCGGTAGGCTCAATACAAAGTAATACACTTTGATTTCAAGATTACAAATTAAGCAGAATGCATCATCAAAATAATAGTACGCTTAGTTCATTTACATTTGTCTTTGCTATTCCAGGTGGGAGAAAGTCCGGATGCAAAGAAGCAAATCATGGACATTTAGAAGACATGATTTATGTGGAAGCCATGGAGATGCTGTTTTATGATGAGAATGATGCAAAATACCGTGGACGGATAAAAAGAGGAATGAAGATATCTTGAAAGAAGTTAAGTAACAAATGGAACTGGTTACTGGCATCAGAAAGAGACAGTTTGCATCAAATGGACATGTCATAAAAAGAGGAAAGCTGGAGTATGTGCTTACAACTGGGAAGTTGGAGAGGAGGAGAGACAGGATGACATCAAGCTAGAAGATGATAGACAGTTTGACGTTATGGCCTGGTGTAACACCAGTATCAGAAATGGTAGCCAGCACACGAGGCAACGATCTGAGGATAGACATGATCACTAACACTACACGGCATGGACTATTAAAAGAAGTTCATTTACATATAGTGCGTGTTTATATAGCACATTTACTCGTAATTAATTAATACATAGTTCTTCAACTAACTGTGGTATTGTTAGCAGAAGTCTAGCCAGGTTATAAAATTAGGGGAAGCTAGCATATAAATATGAACGCACAATGTGGCTTTTTATCCCAACAGTGAACTATGCGCCACTTTTCAAATATAGGGCACATGGGGAGCGGTCGCTCCTCTTGCTTCCATACCATCTACGCCACTGATTGTTTGAGGTTTTACTGATGCAATAATACTAGCATAGCAAATACCACCTTACGACTGTGAATTAATAGTTGCCACATATAATAGGTCAAGACATAGCATGATGAATTACCCAGCTCTGTTTCTCACTGATTATCTAAGAAATCAAAAGTTAAAATATACTGGTTAGCCATTCTCCTTCTCCTTCTCCTTCTTCTTCTTCTTCTTCTTCTTCTTCTTCTTCTTCTTCTTCTTCTTCTTCTTCTTCTTCTTCTTCTTCTTCTTTTTCTTCTTCTTCTTCTTTTTCTTCTTCTTCTTCTTCTTCTTCTTCTTCTTCTTCTTCTTCTTCTTCTTCTTCTTCTTCTTCTTCTTCTTCTTCTTCTTCTTCTTCTTCTTCTTCTTCTTCTTCTTCTTCTTCTTCTTCTCCTCCTTCTGTCCTTTATCATCCCAATGGAGTATAGGCCTCCAACAATCACATGCCCATCCGGTTGCATGTTACAGCCTTACTAGTGGTAAAAAAGACACCATCTCTGCTGCTTCTTCTGCAGCATCCCATGATTCCCTGAGTTCAGCAACATATTGTGGGGGCATAATCTGCTGCCCGTTGCAGATCATAATTTATGTCTCACCATTTAGTTTCAAGTGTGGCTAACTGACTTGGAAGTGAACTCGAGTCCCTTCTATAGACAACAGGTCTGTGCTGTGTGAGCCATCTTCGCAACTAGTGTGATGGTATATCGGGATGCTATCTTTATGAACGAGGGCATTACCCACTAACCCACCAAGAGTCTAGTATGTCTTTTGACAACTCACTACAGAAGAAATGCAAGGCCTTTGAATGTAAAGTAAACGGGAAAACTCTTAGAATACCGTGGATCAAGTAGAATAATAAACCTAAAATACCAGAGTCACATGTGAATTACTTATTTGTGATTGTGGTATTTCAGTGTTCCAGCTAGGTATTCTTGTGCTTTATTCGATAATGAAGACTTTTGTCGAAACGGTGGCATGTATATTATCTCTTTAACCGTCAATAACATACAAATGAAAGCACGTTCGTTCAGAAAAATGAAATATGTTGGACAAGTAATGCATTAAAATCTAGTAAACATAATTAAAGAGGGAAATGCGCCGGGCAGGTGGAGATGAGGACGACGACAATGTAAATGGATCGACAATGTAATATCCAATTTACACATGACAACAACAGAATCGTGACATCCGGCTTATGAAGGAGAGAGCTTTTAAAAGTCTGTTATTAGGGCGAAATTGTAAAAGTTTGTTATCTAGGCGAAGTTCGACAAAGACATTCCACGGGATGATGAAGACGTTTTCCTCAGAAACCCCAACCCTTCCGTCATGCGATATTTCTCAGCTTGTCTGCTCATTCTCCGGGTCTCAGCTTGTCTTCTCATTCTCCGGGTCTCAGCTTGTCTGCTCATTGTCCGAGTCTCACGAGCATACAGCAGTGCAGGATGTAATCAGAAATTTCACTCGTTGTTTTCCTAACTGCAATTGACAGCTTTCTGCTGAAACCCTACCTATTTATTCTGTGCTATTAGGAACTGTTTTGTTCTAATTCAGACCATATAATTTTGTTTTGTTATGTATATTAATACCAAGAAGACGGTGGAGAGATAATATATATACAGACCTACAAGCACTTGGAATCCACGACTGGCAAGAGAAGGTCAACCAGAGAGACGAATGGAGACGGATTGTATCTGCAGCAAAGAACCTCAATGGCTCGGAACGCTGAAGAAGAAGGAGATGAAGATGTATATTAATAGGACAAATTCCCAAAACCTCACATTGTCCTGGATATTACACTGCAATGTTTCTTTCTTTCTTCCTTGAGATGACCATAATAACTATTTTCTTGCATAATTATATCTGGATGGATTGGCCACATGGCATGGTGGAGACAAGAGCATAGAGCTGATCCACGACTCTGGTGGTCGTGTGAGGTGGCGAAATGTGACCACCCATGCTTATCGGCATGGCACATGATGGTGAATAATAATAATAATAATAATAATAATAATAATAATAATAATAATAACAATAATAATAATATGAATACAGATACAACCAGAAATAGAGGAAGAACAATGGTGGCGTGTAGAAGGCAAATGCACAACAAATGCTGTGAATTTGCTGAGAGTGTTAATAGAGCGATCATTGGAAGTAAACAAAGACCTTCGTACATCTTTGCTTCATTTACTACACACAGACGTTTGATAAGTAAGACACGTGGACAAGCTACAGATGCTGACAGATCTCAACACTTTCGGAAAAAGACCACAAAATTGAAATAATATGAAAACTGCATGCTGCTATAAACATTAATAATGAAGTAGGTTAATGGCAGCCAATAAAAAGAGGGGTGAGACAAACTAGTGTAATATCTCCATACCATTGTTCCTTATCCAGGGATAACATTATGAGAAATTAAAAAGACATAGAGAAGTCGTCATCGTTGAAAATTGAATTAAAACTATACGATATGGGGATGATATAGTATTGATTGCAGATACAAGACATGATCTACAGCATTTAGTGGAAATTATTGTTTTACTGTACCAAGTGAGCAATTCACCATCATGTGCCATGCCGATAAACATGGGTGGTCATATTTCGCAACCTCACACGATCACCCATGCTTATTATTATTGTTATTTATTTTTATTTTTTTTATTTTTCATTATTATTGTTTATTATTATTATTATTATTATTATTATTATTATTATTATTATTATTATTATTATTATTATTATTATTATTATTATTATTAGCGAAATCCGTGTGATGTGATTTATTAAGCTACTAGTTCCAAGTTAATTATATTCTAAGGTTCTCATTTTCTTCGGGATTGCAATAAATATATATTGACATAAGTCATAAGGTATGTCTGCAGTATCAAATATTGTGTTCAGCAGTCTAGTGACCCAGTCTATTCCATATGTTGTTAATGCATTGATCATTCCAGTCGTGGTGTTGTCTTTTAACCACGCTAAGGCATGCCGTTGACACTGTCCATGATCTTACTCTACAGTGGGTACAGTATGGTCTCTACCATTGACGACCCGTCGCTGGCCAGCCCCGACACCGAGGCATCGCCCATGCAGTCGGCTACCGCATTTCGTCACTCTCACATCAGATGCAGGCGGAGCATGCTGAACAAAGCCACCAGGGAACATAGTGCGGAAGTGTTTCGTGCTCGTAAACAGGTACAGTTGATTGATTGATTTCATTGATTTCATTGATACATGTAAGTAGGTTGACTGATTGATTGATTTTATACATGTACAGTAGATTAAATTATTGATTTTATTGATTTTATTGATACAAGTACTGTAGATTGACTGACTGGTTGAATTTTATACAGGTACAGTAGATTGGTTTATTAATTGTCTGAGTTTATTTATTCAAGAAAAGTAGATTGATTGATTAATTTTGTTTCTACAGGTACAGTCTGTCTGTCCATCGTTTGCAACGTCAATCTGTACGTTGATCACTCAATAACTTTGATCTATAAATCATTGTGTCAGTCAGACAATCAATAAGTCAGTCAGTCTGTCTCTATCTCTCCATTTCTGAAGAGAGAAAACAAAACAAAGTATCTCCTACAAATGTTATGTCTTATTTTGGTTTTAAGTTCTTAAAGTGTACTTTTTGTCCATCTCTTAATGCTATCTTCCCACTTTTATCGTCGCCTAGCTCTTGTTTGACTGTCTTCTGCTGCTGCTTCCAGTATGTGTCTCTTAATTAAAATAGCATAACATTTAATCAGAAAAACATGTTTGACTTGGCTCGTTCTTATTTTTTCCATCAGCCCTCTCTTCATTGCTTGTTTCAAATTTGCTGTTTTTGTCTTCATGAATTGCCACCTATTCCTTGGTATATCTTGGTGTTTTCTAATACCTATTCCGTAGTACATCTACGTGTGTTCATGAACTAAAATCTATTACTTTGTATACATACGTGTGTTCATGATCTAAGATCTATTCTTCTTCTTCTTCAGCATTCCGAGCCATTGAGGTTCTTTGCTGCAGATACAAGCCGTCTCCATTCGTCTCTCTGGTGGACTTTGTATATATATGTGTTCATGAACTAAGATCTATTACTTTGTATATATACGTGTGTTCATGAACTAAGATCTATTACATTGTATATATCCGTGTGTTCGTGAACTAAGATCTATTACTTTGTATATATACGTGTGTTCATGAACTAAGATCTATTACTTTGTATATATCCGTGTGTTCATGATCTAAGATCTATTACTGTGTATATAAACGTGTGTTCATGAACTAAGATCTATTACTTTGTATATCCACGTGTGTCATTGAACTAGTATATACACATTTGTCAATGACCTACGACCTATTCCTTAGTAAATTTACATGTGTTTATGAACTGCGATATATTCCTTAATAAATATACGTGCGTCCATGTTCTATAGCATGTTCTTTACAATATCTACGCGTCCCCTGAACTAGTATATCAGCGTTTGTCAATGAACAACGAACTATTCTTTAGTAAATCCACGTGTGTCCATGAACTACGACCCATTCCTTAGTAAATCCACCTATTTCTGAATACTTTAGCATGTTACCATAAACCGACAACTATTCCTTAGTATTTCCACATGTGCCCATGATCTACATATGTGTCCATGATCTATGACCTATTCCTTCGTGTATCGACATGACAAGGTCGAAGCTGGATCTGTACGTAGACAATGGACTGGGTCGCTGCGGAAGTCTGTTGTCCGTAAAGTCACCTTCATCTTCGTCCCGGGACATGCGGGAGTCGAGGCAAATAAAAGAGCTGATAAACTGGCTGGCTCTGCACCCCCTGTAGATGGCCAGCCCATGGATCGTGTGGATGTCATTAACGTTCTTTAAGATATGGCGAGAACAGAGGACTTTGACGTCAGTGAATCCACATCGCTGTCCAGGATGAAAGACTTGGGAGTAAGAATCGTCACAGCCAGACGCGAGAGGTACATCGGGAAAACGAGGTGCCTCGTCAACCAACACAGAACTGGCACTATTAGCCACCGGACGCTGATACATATGCTGGGGGGAGGATCTGAGCATCTATGGACCTGCCCGGAGTGCAATGAAGATATCTCAACTGATAACTGATAACTGATCGACATGTTTCCATGAACAACAACCTATTCATTAGTGCATCCTCATGTGTCCATGACCTTCTACCTGTTCATTACTATATCAACGTATGTCTTCTATCTACGACCTATTCCTTAGTGCGTTCATGTGTTTTCATGAACAACTTCCATTTTTAAAAGTAAGTTTAAGTGGGTCAACCTTCTGGCCTAGAGAAACAACAGTGGGAGATAACTAAGTGAACTTAATAAGTCAAGGCAGACGTGATTGCGGCCTTGTGGAAGAACGTGTACACCTCGAAGAGGCAAATGGATCATTATGGTCTGACAAGAATGAGGCAGCGAGGAGTGACTAGGGGAATTGGCCGACACTCGACGCTCAGAGGAAAGGCGAGACGGACTGGCACGGACATATAATCAAATTGCTACTAGTACTATTGGTGTTGGAACTCTTCGCTGGCTGATGAGTATGGGGACGAAGCGCTTATTGGAATGCCCAGAATGCTGTGATGTCGGTTCCTAAATCAATCAATCAATCAATCAATCCATCAATCAATCAATCAATCAATCAATCAATCAATCAATAAGACAGCGAATTCTATACAAGAGACAACATTGCAGATATAGACACATCTTAAGCGAACGAAAGGGAAAAAACGTGTGTCATGAACTACGACCTAATCCTTGGTACATTCCTGTGTTTCGATGAACAACGACCTTATTTAAGTAAATGTATATGTGTCCATGAACAGAATATATATATATAGCCAACCTAGGTAAAAGTACTCTGATGGCAGATACTAATAATACTAGATTCCACTATAAGGAAGAGAGAGACCAGTTCTCTTCCTCGTCGACTAACTTTCCCCAAAAATATTCATTTAGTTCATATTTCATATCCTTTACAGGACGTCGCAGTCAACACCAGCATTTTATTTTCCTCTTGTGATCTCTTGGTAAGTTTACGTTCAGTAGTCTTTCCGTGCTTTCTGTACGACCGGAACCCAGACCAATTCGTAAAAAAACAGCGCAACGTGGTCTGCTGCCAAATCGCATGCAGCTGTGTTTCGAACGCGGGTATACGGGATAGCGAACCGCGTCCGTAATTCCTTCTCAACGGAGACAGACAAATATTGTCAACAATTCTACTGCGAATCATTTGAAACCAATTATATCAGAGAACCAAGGATCTCCACAACATTGCTAACTCTTAGTTTACGGTGGACTACGTGATATGGCTCCAAAAATCCATCCCCTCCCCCCTCCCTCCCCCCCCCCCCCAATTTACCAGAGTCCATTTAGATTAGCTCCAGTAGTTCAAATCCTCCGTAAGGCGTGAATTTATTTATTTTTCTGTCGCGGCCAAAGAGAAAATCCTAACCTGCAAAGTCCGCGGCGACTGCACTTGCTAGGCGGCTTTAATTCCTGAGGCTCAAGAACCCCCTGCCCCACACTGCAAGGTATTATAGGCAGCAGATGACAGTTTTGACAGTTTAATCTTAACATACCCTGACTAAGTAACATATCCGGTTTGATCCAGCATTTCTTTAAGTTAATTCTCAACATCTGTGTATTGGCATGATGTTGCGGCATTTTCAGTTACATGTCGATCTGAAACAAGGAACTTGAGAGATGGAGGGGGCTGTGAGCCGTGGTTGAGAGGTTATAGTGTCCATGTCCGGTTTAGAATGTACAATGTAAGGGGTTCGATTTCAGAATAGGGCTGGACAGTTTTTCAAGAACCATTGTATTTAAACGTATTAGAGGCACCCTGATCTCTTGGTGGTGAGATCGTATGCCTAGTTATCGCGGTTATGGACCATTGTGCAAATTGTGCACCTTACTCGTGTCATGGCAGTTGGTAATCCCTAAGAGTAGGCCGTTTGGTAGCTGCTGTGGGAAAATTTTCAGATAAGAAAATATACATAAAACTAAAGTTCGTTACCTTAGATTGAATCTGTTTAATCTGTATACAGGAATCAAATCTTATACAAATGCATGTCGATGTCGGGTACATTGACCTAGAGGTGCATAAATAGATGTAACTCACTTCCCCTAATAGAATCACCCAAAAATAAAATGTAAACAAAAACGAAAAGTAAATGGTTAGCTTTATTAGAACACGATCAAAAGTAACAAAATAGACATTGTGGTCAAAGCCTTCGTCAACACACAAACAACAAATACACACCGACACAACTACATAAAAAGTATAACTATAAAAGTTCCTCAACTGTTTTCTCGAAAGAGAAACGATGAACAAGAAGAAGAAACAGTAACAATGAGTCTCGTATTAGTATTACCAATCATTGCCGGATTTGGCTCAGACAAGTAAACTTTTAGAAATCGTTTTTTTTTTTGTTCCAGCGAATATTCCAAAGGTTAATTCACCAAGCGAAAACAAACCCACAAAACAAGCAAACATGGAGCTCAAGGACAGAATGGAAACATGTATTCTGATCCATCTCCTTTTAAACTATTATCCTTATTTGCGAAAGTTCGTGCATTGCTCGTTATCTAGAAGCTCTGTGAGGAAATCGAATTATTACATGTCTACAAACAGGGATATTTGCCACATCTGCTGAAGCCATACGGACAAAAGAGATGGAATCCAGGATGCAGTAGACTGTCAATGCAGGTCAGCGAACATGAGAATCTGCAGGTCATCGGAGTTAATTAACGCCGTTTTAAATCTAATCAGATTGACAGTTTTCAAATAGCATGATGCGCCTCTAGAATAGAACATTAATGTTTATAGAATCTGGACCTGCTTATAGCCGACTGATCTTGGACGGTGTAAATATATGTACAGGTCGTAAACAGATTGATCTTGAACGGTGTGAATATACGTACCTGGCGTAAACAGACTGATCTTGGACGGTGTAAATATATGTACATGACATAAACAGTCTGATTGTGGACGGTGTAAATATAATTACATGACTTAAACAGGCTGATCTGGGATGGTGTAAATATGTGCACCTGATGTAAACAGTCTGATCATGGACAGCCTACATACGAGGGCAAGTCAATAAGTAAGACATACAGTTCTGTAGGATGGCAGGTAAATGTAGTTAGTGTTTTCTACATGTGTCATTAGGTGACAGCAACATTGAACTTTATATTCCTGTTCGTCAGGTGGCGCTAGGTGTCTCATGCGCATGCGCAGCGTATAAACAAATGGCTTACGGAGTGTACAATCAAAGAGCTACGTGCTGTTGTGCGTTTTTTATGGGCAAAATGACTGCCTGCAAAGGACATTCATAAGGAGATGCTTCCTGTTTATGCTGACAAATGTTTGTCCCGTAAAGCGGTGCAAAGCTGGGTAGAAAACTTTGCTCTTCCCCTTGTGTCCAACAATTCAAGGTTACACCATCAGCAGGGAAGGTTATGCTGACAGTGTTATGGGATTGTCAAGGAGTGCTTTTAACCAATTTAAAGAAGAAAGGTGACAATATGAATTCTGAATCGTACTGTGAAGTTCTATCGATGCTTCATGATGCAATTCGAAGAAAACGTCCAGGATTGCTGCCTAGAGGAGTGTCGCGTCTTCATGATAATGCCAGACCACATACGGCTCGATTAACTCAGGAGAAAATTAACCAATCAGGATGGGAAGTTCTGGAACATCCACATTACAGACCCGACTTAGCCCCTAGCGATTTCCACCATTTTGGTTAACTGAAAACCTATCTTGGCGGGAG
Source organism: Cepaea hortensis (assembly GCA_963921405.1). Lineage (NCBI taxonomy): Eukaryota > Metazoa > Mollusca > Gastropoda > Stylommatophora > Helicidae > Cepaea > Cepaea hortensis. Next base: position 25,029,147 of record OY992885.1, on the reverse strand, counting down.
ACATTTCGTGAATGACGCCGAAGCTGAATGTGAAGTGAAAACGTGGTTTAGAAAACAGAGCACGCAGTTCTTTGCAGCCAGTTTGGGAGGACTGATAAAACGATGGTGGAAATTATGTTGAGAAATAAAAGGACTATGTATGTATAAAAATAAATTGGTTCAAATTGTTATCATATTTAGTTATTTTTCTACAGCCATTTGTTACTTACTTATTGACTTCTCTCGTATATGTAATTGATGTAAACAGTCTGATAGTGGACGGTGTAAATATATGTACATGACGTAAAGAGGCTGGAACTAATCCGGAAGCTTTGACAGTTCCACTGCCGCATGCATGCTCTTGTCTAGGGTGTCTGTACTATTCTCTGTCGCTAGAAAGAAAGAAATACCACATTATCATATTCAAGTAAATGGGAATATTCTTGAACAAGCCAATCGGTACAATTATCTCGGAACAGTCTAACATCTGATGGGAGATGCCTTGAAGAGATTAGTACAAAAGTCTCCGTGGCGAAGGTTGCCTTTCGCTAGATGGAAAATCTTATATATAAAAAAGGATCTCCGTCCAAATGTATGTCCTTTATGCGTTCGCGAACGGCTCATCCGATTGAGATGAAATTTTCTACATGCCTTCCTTTCAATCCAGCGCTGCCAACTGTTATATTTTGTTAGTGTGAAATCGCCTGCTTACTCAGTATTATTTCATTTTTCATTTTTCATCATAATTTCATATATCTCAGGGGACCTAACTCTGTAAAAGTTATTTCAAGGGGCATAACTTTTCTGTATAACTTATAGTCATATTGTGGCATCGTTTTCAAAGATTTATAAACTCTTTGTCCATAGTTATGTACCGGCATATGAGTTATAATAAATAATGATACAATCTGTAAGGCATTTTCAAAGTTTTCATAAAAATAATGCACAATGCATAACATTGTAACTCATCTTTTTTTGCTTAAGAAGTTACTGTAGTCATGCAGGTGATTAGAAAGAGTTTTCATTAAAAATAATGGATGGTGTGTGGAAGGACATTCTTTTAAGTTACTTTTTTTGTTGTATGAATTTAATGAGAACTTATATGACTACTTATATGAATTAAATGAGATGCTCCCCACCAGGGACTGGGCGAAGCCGGGCAGGGTCAGGCAGACAGATAGACAGACAGACAGACAGATAGATAGTCGGGAACGGGAACTTATATGACTACTTATATGAATTAAATGAGATGCTCCACACCAGGAGCTGGGCAATGCCGGGCCGGGTCAGACAGACAGACAGACAGACAGACAGACAGACAGACAGACAGACAGACAGACAGACAGACAGTCAGTCGGTAACGGGAACGAGAACTTATATGACTACTTATATGAATTAAATGAGATGCTCCACACCAGGAGCTGGGCAATGCCGGGCCGGGTCAGACAGACAGACAGACAGACAGACAGACAGACAGACAGACAGACAGACAGACAGACAGACAGACAGTCAGTCGGTAACGGGAACGAGAACTTATATGACTACTTATATGAATTAAATGAGATGCTCCACACCAGGAGCTGGGCAATGCCGGGCCGGGTCAGACAGACAGACAGACAGACAGACAGACAGACAGACAGACAGACAGACAGACAGACAGACAGATAGTCGGGAACGGGAACTTATATGACTACTTATATGAATTAAATGAGATGCCCCCCACCAGGTACTGGGCGAAGCCGGGCAGGGTCAGGCAGACAGATAGACAGACAGATAGACAGACAGATAGACAGACAGATAGACAGACAGATAGACAGACAGATAGACAGACAGATAGACAGTCGGGAACGGGAACTTATATGAATTAAATGAGATGCTCCACACCAGGAGCTGGGCAATGCCGGGCCAGGTCAGACAGACAGACAGACAGACAGACAGACAGACAGACAGACAGGCAGACAGACAGACAGACAGACAGACAGGCAGACAGACAGTCGGTAACGGGAACGAGAACTTATATGACTACTTATATGAATTAAATGAGATGCTCCCCACCAGGGTCTGGGCGAAGCCGGGCAGGGTCAGCTAGTATACAATAAAAAGATGTCAGTTGCAACGAGAAAAGTAGTGTTGAGGTGCTACATGGAACCTGTACTTGTGTATGGATGTGAAGCGTGGACAATGAGCAGACAAGCTGGAAAACATCTGCTGGCTGTGGAAAAGTGGTTTCTGAGGAAAGTTCGATGAATATCATGGACAGACAGAAAAACCAATGACCAAGTCCTACAAGAAATAAATGAAAACCGTGAATTGATTAGAGAAATTAGATGTAGATAGACACAGTTTTTGGTCACGTTATGAGAAGAAATAAATTGGTGAACTTGGTGACAACTGGCAAGACTGGGTGGAAGAGAACAAGGGGAAGGAACAAAAGTAAATACTTGGATGGCTTGGCCACGTGGTATGGTCGTAACAAGAACACGGAGTTGATCCACGACTCTGGTGATCGAGTGAGATGGAGAAACATGACCGCCTACCCTTACCGGCATGGCATTTTGTGAATGACCTATCCTCTGTCGTGTTGGTCGACTCCTTAGCTCTTCTTGCGGGAAACTATGTCTTCCATTATTGTTCTTTCTAAGTGTGGCGAAGGGCTTACGGACGCGATACGTAAGCCCGCTTACCAGCGTTCGGAACACAGCTGTGACCGATTTTGCAGCAGACCGCGTTGCGCTGGGTTTTACCGAGATGGTATGGGAGCCAGTCGTTCAGAAAGAAATGGTAAACTGCTGAACGCAAACTTTTCAAGACATCAACAACAGCAGTAAAATGCTGGTGTTGACAGCGATGTCCTGTAAAAAGGATATGCAAAAAAAAAAAAAAAAACCACAGTGCCGTTTAATATGAATCCGAGACAGATTTTGTATGTGTGTGTGTGTGGGGGGGTGGGGGGGGGGGAATTGGGGTTTCGCTCGTCCGTTTTGAACTCAAGCGTAATCCATACACTTGCTACTGTCTCTAGTATCTGGCACTAATGAGGGGTGCTCTGGACTGACTTGTGCATGTGGATTGGCTTTTCCTTTTACCAGTGTCCCTCGCCATCAGGTGAACCAACCCCGACTTCTGAGGTACTTGCAGTTTACAACCCAATGTCAAGGACGGAAAGTCAACATTTTAGTCCAACTGACCGGTGTTTGAGTTGAACCCACTACCTCGCCATCAGCACTTCGGATGTTTTTTTTTTTTTAAATCTATTTAGCCATGCTGACCGCCACTGATTAACTTGAATGAGTTGAGCTGCTATAATTGGGTATGAAGGGCGAAAGAAGGTGACGTTAGCCCAGGAAAGAAGCAACATCTAGACACATTTTTACTCTAATGTGCTTCTTGGTTGTATGCCTTATGTTGTTAATACCGTTTAGCCTTTGCATTACTAGGGCCAATCCGATTTCTGTGGAATTCTCTCTCTCTCTCTCTCTCTCTCTCTCTCTCTCTCTCTCTCTCTCTCTCTCTCTCTCTCTCTCTCTTCCTCACACGAACACACAAACACACACACACACACACACACACACATATATATATCATTTGAAATCCGTTCGTGCCGCACCGCACGTAATTGCGTACGTTGAACATGATCATATCATAGTCATGTGATATGTACTGACCAATGAATAAAATTCACATTTTAGGAATTAGTGAACATCGCTGGAGCGGCAAGGGACATTTCACAACTGAAAATGGAAGTATTTTCATTTATTCTGGTAGAGATGTCGGAGGCCAGAGTGGAGTGGCATTTTGTTTAGATAAGACAACTGCAAAAGCTTTAATGGGATATAATCCAGTTAGTGATAGAATCCTCACTATTAGACTTAAAGGCCGTCCAAAAAACACAACTCTCATACAGATATATGCACCTACTTCAACAGCAGAGGAGGACGAAATTGAAGATTTTTACAACACACTACAAGACACATTAAATAAGATTGGTCATAATGATATAGCAATAATAATGGGAGATTTTAATGCTAAAGTAGGTGCAGGAAGAGCTGAAAATGAGAGACACATTTTAGGAAAATTTGGATTAGGAAATAGAAATGATGCAGGTGACAAATTAATTGAATTTTGCACAGAAAATGAGTTAACGATAGCCAACACACTTTTTAAACAACATCCAAGAAGACTCTTCACATGGAAGTCTCCAGACAGTTTTACCAAAAATCAGATAGATTATATTTTAATACAAAGAAGATGGAGATCAAGCATAACATCTGCAAAAACCCTACGAAGTGCAGACTGTGATACAGATCATCAGTTATTAGAAGCAGATCTGAAATTAAAACTCAAAAAGCTTACCCGAGGACCAAGGCCACTTCGTTTTGATCTCACACAAATACCGGACGCATACAACATAGAAGTTAGGAATCGCTTTGGGGTCTTGATGTCTGTACAAGAAGAAATGACACCTGATGAACTGGCAGTACAAGCTAGAGATATCTTGATAACTGCAGCCAAAGATTTCATTCCGACCAAGAAAACGCAACGTAAGCCATGGATTACATCAGACACGTTAGAATTAATAAAACAACGAAGGGAGCTGAAACAGAAAGGAGATGAATCCGATAGCAGGATGAAGTATAAATCTTTAACTCGAGAAATAAGAAAGAACACAAGAAAGGACAAAAATCAATATATACAAGATAGCTGTACCAGAATAGAGCAATATCATAAGGCTGGAAGAGATTATGAAATGTTCAAGGAAATGAAGTTATTGACAAGAAATGTTCAACCTCAATTGAATGTTATCTGTGACAAGATGGGAAATACCTTAACAGAATCTAGACAAATTCTAGAAAGATGGCAGGAGTACTGCAGTGGAATGTATGATATGAGTGACAGTGAGGATATGAATGAGATACATGAGCCAATGACAGCAGAGACAGAACCTGAACCCTCATTAGATGAAATTGCTTGGGCTATAAGGAACCTGAAGAATGGTAAATCACCTGGATGTGATGAGATACCAGCTGAACTAATTAAAGCAGGAGGAGAAGAAAGCATACACATATATCATGCATTATGTACAAAGATTTGGAAATATGGTATATGGCCAAAAGATTGGAAGAGAACTATCTTCATTCCAATACCAAAAAAGGGCAACCTGAAATTATGCACCAACTATAGAACTGTTGCCCTGATAAGTCATGCAAGTAAAATTCTACTAAAAGTCATAATGCGACGACTTAGTAAGAAAATGGAAGAAGAGATTAACGTAGTTCAAGCTGGATTTAGACAAGGAAGAGGAACAAGAGATCACATATTCAACATGCGTTTAATAATAGAGAAGTGCAGAGAATTTAATGTAAACCTATTCTCATGTTTTGTGGATTATTCAAAGGCATTTGACTGTGTACAGCATCAGAAACTTTGGGAAATCATGAGGAATATGGGCTTTCCTTCACATGTAGTACATCTCATAAAAATGCTATATCTAGACCAACAAGCAGCAGTTAGAATAGATGGCGAGACATCAGATTGGTTTGACATCAAGCAAGGAGTCCGTCAGGGCTGCGTGCTGTCACCCTATTTGTTTAACCTGTATGCCGAAAATATAATGAGAAATGTAAGAGATGATATAAACAGGGAGCCATATGATGCCCTAAATATTGGCGGTCATGACATACCAGAGATTCGATATGCTGATGATACAGTATTACTATCCACAACACAGAATGGCATAGAAAACCTAATAGCCTCAACACAATTGAATAGTGAAAATCACAACTTATATCTTAACATAGCAAAAACTAAGATAATGCATACAGATAAAACTACTATGGAGAAAGAAATATACATTAATGGGAGAAAATTGGAGGTGGTGGAAAATTTTGAATATCTTGGGTCATTGATTACGAATAATGGTGACACAATGAAAGAAATAAAACGGCGACTATCCATTGCTCTTCAAAGACTAAAACAGATGAATAAATTATGGTGTGGGACAGACAGAACTACAAAAATTAGATTTTTAAGAGCATGCATCTTTCCCATTGCAACATACGCCTGTGAGACATGGACACTTACTAAACAAGCTGAACAGCGCATACATGCCTTTGAATATAAATGTTATAGACGAGTTCTAAGAATATCTTGGGTAAAGAAAAGAACAAATGCATCCATACTTCAAGAGTTGAATATTGAGGAGGGATGGCTATTAAAGACGATAAAACAAAGAAAATTGAAGTATTTTGGTCACTTGAAACGTCACGACAGTTTGGAGAGAACAATAATGGAAGGGTATATGCCTGGGAAGAGAGGAAGAGGAAGGCCAAAGAGAAGATGGGTGCAGGATGTGGCGGATGATCTCCAGATGGGTGTATCAGACGCGGGACATCTTGCTTGTGATCGAGAAGTTTTCCGGAGGGTTGTTATGGGAGCGAGGTTCTGTAAAGGACATGCTACTGAATGAATGAATGAATGAATAAAATAGCACATGCTTATCGTCCCATAATGCATAGGTTCTGTTTCTGACCGTTGAGAAAATTACCAGGTTGATCAAAAATCAATCCAAAGAAGCTCAAAGAGCAGTGATTCAGTTTCTTTCATTTGAAGGATGTCGACCAGTGGACATTCATCGAAGAATGCAGGTAGCGTACGGTAACAAATGTGTGTCGAAGACAACAATGACAGACTGGGCACGAATGTTTCGGAAAGAACGTCAGTTCACGACAGATCTTCGACGGCCGGGTCAAGCGCATACTGTTGCAACAGAAAAAAACCATCGCCAAAATTATGCAGCAGTACAGATGAACCGTTGTCGATGCATACTCTGGCTAGCGAAAGAATTTGATGTGTCAATTGGGACAATTCAAAAGGTCGTTCGTAAGAAACTGCAATATCGGAAGGTGTGTTCACAGTGGGTTCCACGGATGTTGACCGACCATCAAAAAGAGGAACGCATGGGATGGCGTTTGAACCACTTGCTGCGTTACAGAGTGGAGGTGATGCATTTCTCTTCCGCATAGTGGCAGGCGATGAATCATGGTGTAACCACTTTGAGCCGAGCAGCAAAAGAAAGAACATGCAATGGAAACGTGCTGAATCACCAAAAAGCAAAAATAATTCAAGTTACAGGTTTCCGCTGGTAAGATTGCGCTAAGCGCATTTTTTGACCATAAAGGGCTATTGTTGGCCGATTTTAAAGAACCTGGTGTCAACATGAACTCTACCCACTACTTGCAAACACTAGATAAGCTGCAAAAAGCCATCACGAATAAACGACCCGGCATGCTTTCTCGCGGTGTGATTTTGTTGCACGATAATGCTCGTCCGCATGTCGCAAAGACTGTGCAGGAAGCATTAGCAAGGAAGAAGTGGGAAATTCTGCATCATCCAGCCTATAGTCCTTATGTGTCACCATGTGATTTTCATTTGTTCGGACCTCTAAAAAAAAAGCTCTCAAGGGGCAAGGATTTCACAGAAATGCAGACGTAATGAACGTGATAAACACTTGGTTCAGTGAGAAACCACAATCCCTTTTTGCGGACGGCATTCGCCGCCTACCTAAGCAATGGGATGCTTGTCTGAATGCCTACGACGACTTCTTCTGACCAACCCATGGTGCATAATTCATTCAAAATGAATGCTTTGTTTAATTCTACCACACCTGTTAATGTTACTTTCATGTTTTTTGTAATAAAGCCATTGGAACTGGTTTCAAATGAACGTCCCTAATATATATATATATATATATATATATATATATATATATATATATATATATATATATATATATATATATATATATATATATATCATGTGCCATGCCGGAAAGCGTGGGCGGTCATGACTCGCCATTCCACTCAATCACCAGTGTCGTGGATCAGCTCAGTGTTCCTGTCTCGTCCATGCCATGTGGCCAAGCTTACTTGCGATGATCAGTCTTTAAGCGAATCATGATGTACTAGGCACTTTTAAAGAGGTAGTTTGCCGTTGCTTTCCTCTATGGCAGTGACCGTACTGGTCGGAGACCGCAGCCATTGACTCAAGAAGAGTTCCTCTGCCTGCCGTCGTGAACTCGAGACCATGACCAACAAATATCTGTCGGCTGCCCTCAAACTTGCATCCACCACCTGCCTTCCGTGGCTTCTTTTGAAAACTTCCAATAAAAGGAACACAATATAACATCACATAATCCACAGGAAAACACTATTCACAGGAAATCCATAGGAAATCACACGAAATCCAAAGGAAAACACTAAATAGCGTCCCCCCGAAAAGTACGCGTCATTTTGTCGCCATTATACCCAACTAAACGTGCTGCATATATATATATATATATATATATATATATATATATATATATATATATATATATATATATATATATATCATCATCATATGTCTTGCCATCTAGCTTAGGTGTTCATCATTTTCTACAAATCTCGGTCATTGGTGCTCTGAATCAACTCTGTTGATACGATTCCTCTAAGCCACCGTCTCAACCAATCGAGTATGATTTCTTTTAGTCTTCCTCAGCCTCTTTTCCCACAAATCTGTCCAGTAGTCACGATATTCTTAAATGCCACTCTTCTCATTACATAACCACAGAACGCTGTTTGTCTTTTTCTTATAGTTGTACATTCTACTTACATTAACCCCTTTCAAACAATCGTTGTTAGTTACCCGGGCAGTCTCGGGTATTCGCAACATTCAGATCAAGAACCACATCTCCGTTGCTTCTAAGCTTGTCCTAATTTGTTCATTAACATATATATTCATTCATCATGTGCCATGCCGATAAGTGTGGGCCATCCAGATATTTACTTCTTGGTCTTCCCCTTGGTCTTTTCCTTTCGATATTGCCAGTTGTCACCAAGTTCTCCAAGTCATTTCTTCACATAACATGCCCAAAAACTTTTGACTGTCTACGTCTAATGACTCTAATCAGTTTACGATCTTCATTTGATTCTTGAAGGACTTGTTCATTGGTTTTTCTATCTGTCCATGGTATTCTTTGCATTTTCCTCAGAATCCACATTTCCACAGCCATCAGATGTATTTCAGCTTGACTGCTCATTGTCCACGCTTCACATACATACAAAAGTACAGGTTCTATGTAGTAATTAAACACTCTTTTTCTCGTTTCAATTGATATCTTTTTATTGGTCAGTACGTTTTTCATCTTGCAAAAGGCTACCTTCGCAATGGAAATTCTTGTTCTAATCTCTTCAGAGACAGGAACATTGAGCTGATCCACGACACTGGTGATCGAGTGAAATGGCGAGTCATGACCGCCGACGCTTTCCGGCATGGCACATGATTGATTGATTGATTGAATCTTTTCAAGGCATCTCCAATCAGATGTTATGACTGTTCCGAGATAACTGTATCGATTCACTTGCTTAAGAATATGCCCATTTACTCGTATATCACATTGTGGTATTTCCTTCTTCCCAGGGAAGACCATAATCTGTGTCTTCTTACTATTTAATTCTAACCCTAGTTGTTCACTGTATGCAACAACCGCATCTACTAAATGTTGCATGTCCTGTTCATTGTCTGCAATCACGACTGTATAATCTGCATATCTAATGTTATTGATGCATCGTCCCCCATTGTTGATTCCTCCCATATCTTCAATATTTCTGAAAATATGTTCACTGTACAGGGAAAAAAGATCTTGAGACATTACACATCCCTGTCTCATACCTCTTTTAATAGGCTGATATTGACCTACATCATTATCAATTCTGATGGCAGCTTGTTGTTTCCAATATTTGTTTCTTACACGTCTAAGGTCTTTTCCATCAATTTGAAGATCTTCAAGCATCTTTATCATGTCGACATGTCTCACTTTATCGAAAGCTTTTGTTTTGTTAATAAAGCAAAGATACAGATCTTTGTTTACTTCTATAGAATGTTCAATTACTGTTCTCAGTATATACACAGCATATACTGTACCCTTGCATTCTACAAACCCACATTGCTCTTCTCCTATTTCGGGTTGTATTTTCTTCCTAACTCTTTGCGTAATAATTCTCAACAAAACCTGCGTGATGTGGCTCATTATACTAATCGTTCGCTGTTTATCACATTCTAAGGCTCCTGATTTCTTTGGGATTGCAATAGATACAGAATTGCATAATTCAGGAGGTACATCTCCAGTATCGCATATTGCGTTCAGCAGTCTGGTAACTTGGTCTATTCCATATTCTTCTAAGGCAATGATCATTTCCATTGTGATGTTATCTGGACCCGGGGTCTTGCCAGTTTTTATATGGGTAAGAGCATTGTGAACTTCCATCTTCAAAATTGATGGTCCTTCATTATTACTCCGATGATGTTATTGTTCTTCTCTTGTATCATCATAAAGGTCTTTCACATATTCTGACCAAGCATGTAAAATCTGATCTTTTTCTATTATGATTTTGCAGTATTTAGTTTTTAGGCAACCCGTTGATTTGTGTGTTCTTTCGTTAGTTATGTCATTAATTCGTTTGTGCATTAATTTGGTATTCCGGGTGTTGTGTTGGTTTTCGATTGCTTTGCAATTTTCCTCGAGCCATGTTTCTTTTGCCTCTTTGCATTGCTTCCTAATTTTCCTATGAATCTCTTCATATTTTTCGTTTTTATTTGTCTTGTTTCTTCTTATTTCCAGGAGTTTTAAGATGCCTTACGTCATCAATTTCTTGCTTCCTATTATCTTTATTTTTGGGATGGTTGTTTTTGCAGCTTGGTTGACTGATTTCTTTACTATTTCCCATTGGTCACTGACGTCTTGAATTAATATTTCCATATCGGACAATGCATCGAATCTGTTCTTTACCTTACGTTGAATTTATCTTTTATCTCCTCACTTTTCAGTGCCTGTAGATCAAATTTTGTGTTTCTTGGTGTATATTTGACTTTATTTAGTTGTATATGTAAATTGCTTAAGATTAAGCTATGGTCGCTGTAGCAGTCTAGTCGCTGTAGTAGTATAGTTTTTGCGACTTTTAATGAATTTCGAATTCTTCTGTTGATGAGAATGTAATCAGTATGATTCCTTATCTTATGATCAGGACTCCTCTATGTCCATAATCTCCTTAGGTGGTGTTGATACGAGGTGTTTTCCATAATCATATCATGCTCTGTTGCCCACTGTACAAGTCTGCAACCACTTTCATTCTGTTCCCCTAGTCCATACTTTCCTACTATGCATCCGTCCTGTTGATTTCCAATTTTGGCATTCAAGTCACCCATTATATTTACATCAGAATTCTTGCATTTCTTGAAGGGTTTCTCTAAATAATTATAAAATTCATCAATGCTGTCATCACAACTGTCTGCTGTTGGTGCATAAACTTGTATGACGTTGACATCAAAAGGTCTTCCATTCAGCTTCACTTGTAACACTGTCCGATACAGTCAAATATCCTTTGATCGATTTTGATCTCTCTGTATCCATTATAATTGCTACTCCTCGCTGTTGTTTCTCTCCACCAGGATAGATTATTCTATATTCCTCATATGTTATAATGCCCTTTCCTGCCCATCTAGTCTCACATATACCTTACAGGTAAATATTTAGTCTTTTCATTTCATGCTTAATGTGATCAAATTTTTCCATACCCTCTCATATTTCTTATATTCCAAGTTCCGAGTTTCAATGTGTTTACTCTTTTGCACTCTGTCGCCTGCTGACAGTCTGGAGTCACCTGGTGCACATGACTACCCCTACCGTGCGAGACTGTTCCTATGGAGGACCAATTTATTCCGTTTCTCTTATTATCGATGAGATTGCAGTACATGATATTCTTGGCATCTGTAAAGAAGGTAGTTTGCCATTGATTTCCTTCCTAACAGTGACCATACTGGTCGATGACCGTAGCCATTGTTTCCCCCCCCCCTCCCCCCAATAAGAGATCCTCTGCCTACCGTCGTGAAGCTGGAGACCATAACCTACAACTATCTGTTGGCTGCTCTCCAACTTCATCCACCACCTGCACGCATGGTTTCACGTAATCCTGATCGTGAGGCTAAACGGGTATATATATATATATATATATATATATATATATATATATATATATATATATATATAGTGTGTGTATGTGTGTGTGTGTATGTGCAAGCGAGTGTGTGAATTTGATCGTTGGTGTATAATAAAGGCAATGGTCTATGTCATTCATTTATTTATTGAGTAACATGTCCTTTTCAGCACCTCGCTCCCATAACAGCCGTCCGGAAAACTTCTCGTTCATTAGCAAAATGTCCCGCTTCCTATACACCCATCTGGAGATCATCCGCGACATTCTGCACCCATATTCTCTTTGGCCTTCCTCTTCCTCACTTCCCGGGCATATACCCCTCCATGATTGTTCTCTCCGAACTTTAATGACGTTTCAAATGACCAACATATGTCAATTCTCTTTGTTTTATCGTCTTTAGTAGCCAATCTTCTTCAATATTCAGATGTTATCGTTTGTGTTTTTTTTCCCTTCTGCATCCAGGATATTCTTAGAACTCGTCTATAACATGTATATTCTAAGGCATTAATGCGCTGTTCAGCTTGTTTAGTAAGTGTCCAGGTCTCACAGGCGTATATTGCAATGGAAAAGATGCAAGCTCTTAAAAATCAAGTTAGCATAATATATATTTTAAAGTGTTTAAATCGCAAGAGGCTCGAATTTATCGCACCGGATTTCATCCCATATGGCTCAATCTCTTTCCTCAAGGCGGCGTGCTGAAAGCATCTCACAAAGAACGAACTCCTTAGCTCCATCGACGAGAAAATTGCACCCGTGAACCGAACGACGTAGCGTGGAATCGAACCTCAACCTTTGGAGCGCGAGATAGGGGCTTAACCACTTCGCTACGGAGAATCCCAACCTAATATATCAGACCAAGTACGTTATATTGTCACATTTTTGAGTTCCCGGTTCTTTTCGTCCTTTTGTATTTGCTGATGCAGAATGACCTGCGCTGTCAAATAAACAGCGCGTAGGGTTTTTTTCTCATCAGCATTTCATTTTACAATGTCTTCTGTTTATATGTCATTTAATATATCTGGAAACTCAGCACATTGGTAATGCATGCATGAAATGAGATGACCAGTTAAATCCTTACGTGTTTACTTCCGACAGACATCTTATGTATTCAATTTAATATGTCAGGTCGACAAATGAA
>OY992885.1:24941001-25011001 GCA_963921405.1 Cepaea hortensis | reverse complement strand
TTCAGTCGTGACACGATTGACGGGTTCAGAAAACGAGCCGACGACCTCCGAAGCGCAAGGTAAAAGTCTTAACCACTTCGCCCTTGAGACCACTGGCCTCATCATCATTGGCACCTTACCGTCTTTACAGATGATAGTTTTATACATTTTGCTTCAAAAACATGGTCATTTTCACCATCTTGCACCATCTTACGTCTCACGCGCGCAGTGTGTGACTTACCTGCAATACTTTTCTCCTATGTCTATATTCCATTTCTGATATTTGCCCTCCATGCAACACTTTCAGCGACGACTTGCTCCCAATGTGCTTAATCAATTCCTGTATCAATCATGTCCCGCTTACACACATCTCTGTATCGTAGCAGAGGCCAACCCTGAGATCTCTTACCCATCTGTAATTCACCTAAAAAGATATCCTTTGGTATTCTACCATCATCCTTCCTCCTAACGTGTCCTATCCATCTAAGTCTACGAAGACTGAGAATGGAATAAGCCATCACACAACCTGATCTTCCCAATACTTCAGTATTTATGATTTTGTCTTGCCACTTAATACAAAGTATTCTTCGCAGACACCGTATATTAAAGCTGTTTAAGCTCTTGGTGCGAGTAAGTTGCCCAGGCTTCACTGCCTTAAAGAAGAGTACTAAGAACACAAGCTTGATAGACTAGGACTTTTGTTTTGTAGTTTCCTGCTCTCCCAGACTCTTGTTATTAACCTGTTCATTGTTGTTGCTGCATTACCAATCCTGATGTTGATTTCCTGATCTAGGGATAATTTGCTATGTACCTCTGATCCTAGATATGTAAAATTGTCTACTATCTCCAGTTCGGCGTCGTCAATAAAGATTGATGGTACCCCATGTATACCGTGTGACATAATCTCTGTCTTCTTTTTGCTAATTGTTAAACCAAATTCAGAACAAGCATTGGAGAATGCAGATAGTAGATATTGTAATTCTTCCTCAGAGTAGGTCGTAATTGCAGCATCATCTGCAAAAAGCAACTCTCCGATCAGCACCCTCACAATTTTGGTCTTGGCCTTTAATCTCTGAGCATTGTAGAGGCCGCTATCTGAGCGTGAGTGAATGTATATACCACCATCATGATCCCGAAAGTTATATTTCAGTAGAAGTGAAAAGCATATATCAAAGAGGGTGGGAGCTAACACAACCTTGCTTAACTCCACTCTTGATTTCAAACTCTTCTCACACATTTCCATACGGCCCTGCATTCCATATTTCCATTTAAGCGTTTGGCTGAATAACGCCTGATACCCGTTCTAGAGACACGGGTTTGAATGCTCGGTAAGGCAGTGGATATTTTTCTGTCGGGGGAAAAATAAGAAGACCCTAACCTGCACAGTTCGCCGCGACTCAAGGCTCCCCCGCCCTACACACCAGGGTACTGCATGCAGTAATGGGAGTTTTTTTCCGGTAAATTGGGTAAAGTTAAAGCTAAACTTTTACAGTGGCAAATAATACCTGGCGTAGTTAACTAACTATACGCTCGCATGGCATAGTTAACTATACACTCGCCTGGTATAGTTAACTAGACTAAACATATATAACTAAATGTAAGTACTGGCCGAGTGGCTAGACCACTGCACTCCCATCAGAAGACCCGGGTTCGAATCCCCGGTAAGGTGGTGGATTTTTATTGTCGGGAGTCTGCGTGGAGAAGTGGTCAAGCCGTTTGACTCGGCCACGAAGATTGTGCGTTCGATTCCGGGCTGCGTCATTCAATTCACGAGTGTATTTCTTTCGGAGACTCTGAGTCTCGTCGCTGGAGCTATGGAGTTCGTGCTTTATGCGACGCTTTCCGCGCTGCGGAAATAGAAAGAGTAATATGGGATAAAATCCCGGTACAATGAAGTCGACCCTGTCGACTTTTAAGCGACTTTTTTTTTGGTAAGTTAACTAGACGCTCGCCTGCCGTACCGGTGATTTTGGGTTCGATCCTCATCAGGACAGTTGTGTATGCTTTTAATTGACCTGGGTTCCAAGGTTGACCAAGCTTACAATGGGGACCACGAAATGATTTGGGAAGAAAAGTCGGCCTGCGTGATACCGTCCACGTCAGCCACTGAGTGACGTTTGGTCTATAAACATATGGGTCAAACTCCATATGCCCAATGGGCTTTAAGTGTGCAAACGGGACCTTTATTTGTTGATATCTTTTAAACTTTAATTAAACAGAAGGGTTGAAAAAAAAAAAAGTTAATAAACGCTGCTGGGATGTTGTCGCATCCTGATGATTTCCTGTTTTTGAGGTGTTTGTTGCCCACTCGACTTTATCTATTGTTGGTTCTGGATCTTTCTGTCTTTGCATTTCATTGTTTATATTTTTTTTCTGACTAAAATGTTGACTTCTCGTCCATGACTTGGGGACGTAATTTACAAGTACCCCTAAAGTGTAGGAGTGGGTTCGCCTAATGGCAAATAACACTGGTAATAGGAAAAGCTAATCTACACACAAGCACAGATCAGCCCAGTGAACTAGAAATAGTAGCAAGTGTATGGACTGAGATTGAGTTCAAAGCGAGCAAGAGAAATGAAAGAAAAACTCCCAAAAAGTTTTAAATCTCCATTGATGATATTTCCCTATGCCACCATCTCAGACAGTCCACTTTTGTTTATCTTGGTCTGTCTTCGCCTCTTCTGCAATTGATCATTCCGGTTGTCACAATGTTATCAAGTGCCCCGCATCTCATCACATGACCAAACAATGGTGTGTCTCTTTCTTATAGCTGTATATAATGTTATTCAGCTGTATATAATGTTATTAAAGGTGTATATAATGTTCTTTTAGCTGCATATATTTTTTTTCCTTACAGCTGTATATAATGTTCTTTCTTATAGATGTATACAATTTTCTTTCGTCTTCTCCTTCTTATACGCGTTATTTCAGACGTTTTTGCTTTGTGTCAAGTTTTGTGCCCTTAAGCAGACACATCCGACTTCTGCGGGTGTTTGTTGACCGGATTAACCTTCCCGGGGATGTTCTTTCTTATAGATGGGTATTCGCAAAAAGTAACCATAATATAATATTATCAGGGACACAATGGGTTACAAGTAACCATTATGCAACATTATCAGGATCAAAATGTATTAAAGTAACCATAATGTAACATTATCAGCGACACCATATATGAAAAGTAACCATAATGTAACATTGTCAGAGACAGAATCATTCTGAAAATGTATTAAAATAACCGTAGTAATAGTTGACAAAGTAACATTGTCGGGAACAGAACGTATTAAGGTAACTAGAATTGAGCCGTATGTAAAATTGTCGGGAATAGAACGTATTAAAGTAACTAGAATTGAATCTTATGTAACACTGTCGGGAACAGAACGTATTAAAGTAACTAGAATTTTGTCCTATGTAACATTGTAGGGAACAGAACGTAATAAAGTAACTAGAATTGAGTATTATGTAATTCTGTATTTATTGCAATCCCAAAGAAATCAGAAGCCTTGGAATGTGATCAACATCTAACAATTAGTATAATGAGTCACATCACGAAGGTTTTGTTAAGAATTATCATGCAAAGAGTTAGGAGGAAAATACAGCCTGAAATAGGAGAGGAACAATGTGGGTTTGTAGAAGGCAAGGGTACAGTAAATGCTGTGTACATAATGAGAACAGTAATTGAACGTTCTATAGAAGTAAACAAAGATCTGCACCTCTGCTTTATTGACTACACAAAGGCTTTCGATAAAGTGAGACATGTCGACATGATAAGGATGCTTGAAGATCTACAAATTGATGGAAAAGACCTTAGACTTATAAAAAACATATGCTGAAACCAACAAGCTGCCATCAGAATTGATAATAAAGTAGGTCAATATCAGCCTATTAAGAGGGATGTGAGACAGGGAAGTGTAATGTCTCCAGGTCTGTTTTCCCTGTACAATGAAAATATTTTCAGAAATATAGAAGATATGGAAGGAATCAACATTGGGGAACGATACATCAATAACATTAGATATGCAATGATACAGTCTTGATTGCAGACAACGAACAGGACCTGCAAAATTTAGTAGATGTGTTTGTTGCATACAGTGAACAACTAGGATTAGAATTGAATTGTAAGAAGGCACAGATTATGGTCGTCACTAGGAAGGAAGAAATACCACAATGTGATATACAGCTAAATGGGCATATTCTTAAACAAGTGAATCGGTACAGCTATCTCGGAACAGTCATAACATCTGATGGGAAATGCCTTGAAGAGATTAGAACAAGAATCGCCATGTCTAAGGTAGCCTTTAGCAAGATGAAAAACATACTGACCAATAAAAAGATATCAATTGAAACGAGAAAAGGAGTGTTGAAGTGCAACATAGAACCTGTACTTTTATATGGATGTAAAGCGTGGACAATGAGCGGACAAGCTGAAAAACATCTGAAGGCTGGGGAAATGTGGTTTCTAAGTAAAATGCAAAGAATACCATGGACAGCCAGAAAAACCAATGACCAAGTCCAACAAGAAACAAATGAAGATCGTAAACTGATTAGAGAAATTAGACATAGGCAGTAAAAAATTTTTGGGCATGTTATGAGAAGAAATGAATTGGAGAACTTGGTGACAACTGGCAATATCGAAGGGAGGAGACCAAAGGGACGACCAAGAATTAAATACCTGGATGGCTTGGCCTTGTGGCATGGTTGAGACAGAAACACGGAGCTGATCCACGACTCTGGTGATCGAGTGAGATGGCAAAACATGACCGCCCACGCTTAACGGCATGGCACATGATGATGATGAGAATTGAGTCTGGTAAAAGAACAATACAAAGACAGCCTTGCTGGCATAATAGCCAGTAAAGATTTGGTTAAACTGACATTGTAAGTAAGTAAAAAGCAAGCCTATTAAGTAGGATTGTGTGGATTAGAGTAACATCTGTCCTTGGAAGGGGGCTGAAATCATCATCGTTTTCATCAAGGCGCTCTCATCACAGCGCTCTTATCACGGCGCATAGTAAATCCTCTCAATCTCTTGCCATTTCTCCTACTTCATTCCCCCTCGTGCCCATGGTGTCTGCAATGCCCTGTGTCCATCTTTGTGCTGGTAAACCACAGCCACTTCTGCCAGGAACTACGTCCTCCATCACTTCTATCCAAGCCACTGTAGATAATAGATGAAATAATCGGGATTTCCGCAACAATTGTCTGGGACAGCAGAAGCTATAAACAATAACAGCGGAATTGGGTTAGACTGAAAATTCCCTCAGCAGAATGATTAAATCTTAAAGTACGAAAAACATATATTTTGGGGCTGGTAAGTTATACTAGATCTTTCTTGTTTATAAGATATTTATAATCGTATTTTATGTGCGAAAACTGAAAATGGAAAACAACCTTGCTGCAAGCATCGACAACCCAATGCCTCCTTCACGATGTAACTGAGCTGGACTGAGTTGAGCTGAGTTGAGCTGAGCTGAGTTGAGTTTAGCTGAGTTGAGCTGAGTTGAGCTGAGTTGGGCTGAGTGAAGAACCGACCTGACAACACTTGGGACATTCTCACACCTGCTTCGTGTTATTCTTCAATCGTAAGCGAAGAGTCCTAATACTAATTATACCCGTGTGGTTATGTGTCAAGAGTTAACTGTTAGTATACAGGTAAAAATTACGTTTGCTTGCTTGCTTGCTTGCTTGTGTTCGCTGGCTATGAACTCCAGCGCAAGGTCCTGTATCTCGGATGAAGACCTCATGTTGTCCAACATCAGTGTGATGTCTTACAGGATCTGAGATTTGCGTGAGTATCCGTTGTCCCATGTCTGGCTTATTGGTGTGCAGACTGGTGGTTCCTCGCCATGCAGGCAGATACTCTCCGACTACGGAAGAATCAGCGATCCTACCACGCTAGCCAGGACCCCGAAGGGACCTGTTGCCCAGGACGCACGACTAGTACGTGTTAGTAGGTCTTTGCCAGTATAGAACCTGGCCCTGGTGTCTTGGAAACACCTTCGCGTCCCAAAATTACTTTTTATCAATCTCGTGGTAAGAACAATATTTTTACTTATGCCTAATTTTGCCATCCTTGATTGTGAGTTCTTGGCATGTTTACGCTAAGTAGATTGTCATTGTCTTCTGAACGATTTAGCCAGCAGAAACGAAATAAGATAGCTTAATCTTCAGAAAGACGTATTTGCATTTTCTAATCCCATTGTATAGATTTGTTTACCCAAATTTTGCGCCTGCTCAAGTGGCTTTCAGTTTAATACGAGTCAACAGAATAGGCACGAAAGCGTGGATTAACGTAACATCTGTTTGTGACAGGAAGAGTTAAGGGAGATCAGAACACGAAAGCATTTGACCTATTTCAATTGATAACAGAACGCGCCAATTGATTATCGCTCGTGTCATTTGTTTTTTCCAGGGGTGGATTCAGTCCACCTTCACATCGTACGGAAATCTCATCTCATCTCATCTTATCTCATCTCGTCTCGTCTCGTGTGAGACGAGATGAGATGATATTATATGAGATGAGAAGAGATGAGATGAGATTAAAGCGGTTTCTTCTTCAGTGACAGTCGTCTGTTAAGTGTCTATTCCCGCATCGGTCGTTTACAGAGTCTTGTTGTCACGCTATCTTGGTACATTGGGGACTCAGTGATAGGTTTTAATCACCAAACGACGATCGACACTTGATCAGCCGTCTCAAGTGCAAGAAAAATATTCCAGTAGTAACTTTATGGGGATGTGTCGACCACCCGAGCAATGTCTCCACTAAACACATCGAATGCAACATGACGGCCTGTGGTTTCGGTAAGATACCGGCTCACGTTAATCTAAATTGTCTATTGGAAATGAATAATATTACAAATATTTATGGACTGAACAAAGTAAGGACGTCAAAACCATAATCGTTTGATGTTCAGCTCTTCTTCTTCTTCTTCTTCTTCTTCTTCTTCTTCTTCTTCTTCTTCTTCTTCTTCTTCTTCTTCTTCTTCTTCTTCTTCTTCTTCGTCGTCTTCTTCTTCTTCTTCTTCTTCTCATTATTATTATTATTATTATTATTATTATTATTATTGTTATTATTATTCTGCCTCTTCTTCATCTCTTCCTCCTTCTGTTGTCGTCATAAACTGTATTACTACTACTACTACTACTACTACTACTACTACTACTACTACTACTACTACTACTACTACTGCAAGTACTATCACAACAACAATAACAGAAACAACAACAACAACTACTACTACTACTACGACTACGACGAAGACTACTACTACTACTACTACTACTACTACTACTACTACTACTACTATTACTACTACTACGACTACGACTACTACTACTACTACTACTACTACTACTACTACTACTACTACTACTACTACTATTATTACTACTACTACGACTACGACTACTACTACTACTACTACTACTACTACTACTACTACTACTACTACTACTACTACTACTACTACTACAAGTACTGGTACACAGGAAGTTAATCGCGTGCGTGATAAGCCTCTTGGCCATTCTGACTTATGAGAACCGATTACTGGTCTCAATAACAAAATGAGCCACCAGTCTGTGGACATGTCATGAGAAGAGATATATTGGGAAATAGCGTGACATCTTTAAGAGAGAAGAGGTTCGACAGCGTCGCGTTAAATAAAAAAATTAACTTAAGTTATTCGTGACACGCTAGACCGGAGGTTCGGGGAAAACATGACGACCAAATGTCATGTCTTTTGAATATAGTAATACAAATTATTATTATTATTATTATTATTATTATTATTATTATTATTATTATTATTCATTATTCATTATTATTATTATTATGCTGAACTAATGATCAGATATAAAACTATCCGATATCTCTCCATCTGTAAAAGAATCATAGTCTCCGTAAACCAAACCAAATTGCATTTATGAATTCCATTGTGAGTGCCCTCTAAATTTGAAACGAAGAAGACATATGTGAGGTTTTTTTGTGGGTTTATAGAGAATTACAGAAGTTCCCATGAGTGAAGTTCTATAAAGTATATCTCTCTATAAAAGATACAGGTTAGTAACAGCAAGTGTTGTCTAGAGGTATTGATATTTATTCTCGCATAACCCTTGTAGAGAAACCATTCAGAATTTTGGCTCATCGAGTACCCCCACTGTGAGAAATTAGACACAAGTTAAGTTCTACACAGAATTATTTATAGATGATTTCTCTTCTAGGCCATATATAGATATAGAGATCTTGGCAGTTAGCCACAGTAACCAATGAAAGCAGTTCTCTCATCTTCCAGCTGACTGTGCTCTGATCGCCAACCTCATTTTTGATCTCTAATTATTTCAAGTGACACAAGACACTTGGACAAATGATCACATTGACAATTGTACCATTGTAGTGAGCATAAACAACAACAACAACTGTATTTTACACTGGTTGAACAAGACAACATGAGAAGATCTTGACAACAGTTGGACAAACATTCACAAAGAAATGATCACACCAACAGATTAGACAAGTCATACATCATGGAAGATACTTGACAACAACCACACAGGACTTCCACAATATCTGTAACCAACAACAACAGTAGAGTAACAGTCACCATGAAGATGCTTGACACCAGTTGGACAAGACAACCACAGGGACATATATCTCAAAAACTGTTCTCTTACAACTAATCTTTTATTAATGTCTGATGAGGTCAAGTGAAGACTCAGGCTTCATATTCTGCCAACAATTTACATCTCAAATATGTTTATATGCAAATTATAGTGACATCATCTATGAAAACCCAAACACCTCACTCAATATCCCCACAGAAACATCAATCTAAATAAACCCTCCTCCTTCACATCTCTACTTCATCAAGATATCCTACACCACCACTCTTTAATCATGCTATCACTTTTCCAACCGTCAAATGAGGAAAACACATGATAAACCTATAGCCGGGCACAAGTATAGGGAGACAATGCTATACTGATCCGTGTACCGTCTTTTAGCACCTATGAAAGTGTTGGGAATGTCTCAGGTTTCAGTTTCCCCATAATGTTTTTCCAGTTCAGGCTATTCCCTACTTTGACTAGTCCGAAGCAAGTGACAAACATGTCCCTCCGAAGGGTGAGTAGACTGTTCGCAAAGTTGATAATTTGGGATTAGTTTTACTCTTCAGTAGATGAAGATCTAAAAACTATTATGTCCCATCATTCTTCTCTGCCAGTCTATCTCCCACAACAGGTTCTGATGTAACTGAATCACCACACTTAATTATCACTAATCCATTTTGGGAATTTGCTCTATGTTCTATACTTCTTCTCCATTAGCCTTTCAGCCAATATTAATAAAAAGCTGTGATATAGTCTGCTCCAAGTGCACCTTTAATGTCCACTCTTAGCCAGTAGTGACATGCTGAAAACCAGGTAATCTCTCCTCTTAAGGTTTCTTCTTGAATTTATCTTGAAGATATAGCTTGGGCTTTTACAAAATTGGAGAGTATCCCTGTCTTAGGCTTTTAAGAAAGACTTTTCTTCAGTGCCATCTGTATAGGCCAGAATTAGTGGATTCAGGCTGAACATTTGCAACTTGTTGTTCATGTGATACTTTTTGGAGTCTAACTTTTCAGCTGGAGTTGATGACTAGAGCTCAGGACTTCCCTAGAGTTGTCCTGGTAATTGAAAGGCCTCCCCCATCTTCCTCATTCTCTGTTAATAAACAAAGGCACAACATGTGTTTTACATCTATTGAACCATTGTCACATTTATACAGTACCATCACAGATTCAGAGAGGAATGGGAGGGGAAAGGGGAGTGTGATATTCGAACACCCGCCTCTCACTGATGATGAGTGCAATTTTATTTGGGGGTTTGGGGTGATATCCTTTCCCCAGGTTCATCCCCAAAACCGTGAAGTCATAGGCACATACTCCCAATCAGAGGCAGCTCCACACAATTATCTTGTAAATTCTCACAATGAGTAGATCACAGGGACCGGTGTACCATGAGAACAGACAGTGTGAGTAAGCACCAAGAAGTAGGCATTGTATGGCAGAAATCATGCACTAGAAATGCTTTCACATGTGGAATACACATAATGAAAGAAAACATGAATTTTCCCTGACAAATAGCATGAGCCTTCCCATGTATTCATCTGACAGACACTGTAGGTTAATTTCCACAGTGCAATGCAGTCCTGCAAACATGGATATAATAAGCGTCTTTACTTTTACAAATATGAGAAGTTAATTATATAATTATCATCTCATTCACTCAAACATTCTCAGCCATTATAAGGGAGAAATTACATGCAGTATATAGCATCACACATTCTGAAACAGAACTGCCAAAGGTAACTCTCAAGAACAATGTGCAGTTTGGTTAAGAATGGTCATGATAGGCACTCAATGAATGGTCAGAGCGCACAAAGGTTTTGCAATATGCATTGAGCGTGGTTTACAGTCATAAGCATATGCAAATCATCAAATCAGACAGACAATAGACATGGTAAGAATGTTTCACTGCGGTAGACATGACAGGTTTTGAGCAGCAGTTTTAGAGTCACTGTACAACGAATTCCTGTCTTCTTTTTACATTTTCTCAAGAAAATACTCGGCCATTCGTCTCTCTCTCTCTCTCTCACTTCATCAGGTTTACACATAACATATTAAATGATTTAGGTACCTGATGTGCAGATGACCACATCTTAAAGAATGCTTTTGGGCAAATTTTACAACTGCATCTTGAACACGTCCTTACGGGATGGAATCAAGGCTTCGACTGGCGGGCTAATTATGTATTAAGGAGCGTTACCAGCCCAAGGGTTACCCAATCAAATTGAGTCCCCACCATTCATCTACCCTCTCTCGATCTAGAATCTACGATTCTATTTTTAGTTAGGGTATCAAGACGGCTTACGTGGTTAACTACTGAGTATTGAGAAATGTAAATGGACTGGGGATGCGAACGTCTGAAGACATCATGCTACAACATAGAAGAATAATACTTATTTGAAAAGCAATGTGGAGAAAAGTTGGGTAACAGGCGTGGATACTAAAATAAACATACAAAAGGCAAGAAGTGCTTTTATAGCACAAGAAAATGTATGGAAGGTAAGGAAAGTTCAACTTAGCACCAAACTTAACATTTGTATCTCTTCTAATGTATGGGACGGAAACGTGGAGAACAAATAAAACATTTACTAATAAACTACAAACATTCACTGATTGGTGCCAGCGCATAACAGAGGGAATAAAGAGAAAACAATTCAGAGTTCATAAAGAAAATTATATACATTCCTGTGAACTAAGGAGGTGAAGAAAATATGATGGATAGGACTCACTCCGAGAAAACCTGAGGACAATATCAGTAGACACTCTCTTGTCTGGAATTCACAAGCCAAACGAAATAGCTGGAGACATTAAAACAGCTGAAGAAGCGAATTACAGAAGAAGAAGAAGAAGAAGAAGAAGAAGAAGAAGAAGAAGAAGAAGAAGAAGAAGAAGAAGAAGAAGAAGAAGAGGAAGAAGAGGAAGAAGAAGAGGAAGAAGCAACAGTAGCAACAACAACAGCAGCAACACCACCACTGCCACACAACAACAACAACAACAATAATAATAATAATAATAATAATAATAATAATAATAATAATAATAATAATAATTACAGGGATGAGAACAAGAAGAAAAAGAAGAATGAAGTTGATAAAATAACCAAAGTCGGAGTATATTATTTGTGTCAATATATGAGTCATGGTGGTATGAGAGAAACAGACTGTGCCTAAATGTGCAATTAAAGTACAGGATGTTATTTTGAGGCAAGTACAGAAATTCAGATATCTAGGCACATGGACAAAATCAGAAGGAAGATGCATCACTGCGAAAAAGAGCAGAATAGGACAAGCAAAACCTGCATTCTATGAAATAAATAACGTTGTGTGCAATAAGTCACTGTCCTTGAATGTCAGAAAAAGAGTTCTTGCATGTTATATAGAACCAGTATTAGCATACGGCTGAGAATCATGGACAATTAGTAAACATGCGAAAAAAATCTATGGAAGCCTTGGAGATGCGGTTTCATAGAAGATTGCTGAAAATTAATTTGACAGCCAAAAAGAGCTATCAGGACCCTTTAAGGGAAGCTGAGTCGGAAAGACAACTTATCACAAACATCAGAAATAGGCAGTCATCGTTTTTTGGCCATGATATGAGAAGTCGAAAACTGGAACATGTTGTGACAACCGGAAAGATATGCATAAAGAGAGATAGAGGAAGACAGCGTGAAAAGATTATTAACAGTCTTGTGTCATGGCACGGAAGGGAGTCAACACACGAATTGATCCATGACGTCGGAGATCATAATTTGTTGAAAATCATGATCGCCCACGCCAGCCGGCAATGCACTGGATGATGATGATGACGGTATGAGTTCGAAATTAGCGTAATAGCAAATCAAATGACAAATACGTAACCTGCTTCGAATGTTACAGCAAAAAAAAAAAACGTAACAAAAGAGCTTCACAAATTCATAGGACGGAATGGACAACAAACAGATTGTACAAACATAAGGAAAATGATGATCTTTGGACTTATAAAAACACATGAAATTCTAACCCCCCCCCCCCCACACACACACACACACACGCACGCACGCACGCACATATAATTATGGGGAATGGGGTGTACTACCAGGGAAGTGGCAAATAGGACGACCACGATGTAGATGGATTCAAGATCAAATATAGATACAATTTGCACATGAAAGCAACAGGCATAACACCTCGATTACGGAAGAGAGAAATTTCGAGGGGGAAAAAAAACACAAATAATAATCTGTTATTGAGGAGAATGCCTGCAAGGAAAAGCCGCTGGATCATGGAGGGTTTCCAAACAATCGAGACGATGCGCCGGATTCAATGCATGCGACTTGTATCAGAATGTATTTCCTTGTATCGTGTTTATAACATTTCCTTTATAACCGTGTAAGGTGAACAGAAAATACAAGAAGTGCGAGGCATCTGAAATGAAGGTAGTTTTCCATTGCTTTTCTTTTTGGCAGTGACCACACTGGTCGAAGACTATAGCCATTGTCACTATAAAGAGATCCGCTGCCTACCGTTATGAAACCAGAAACCATAACTGTCGGGGTTCTTTGTGATGTTTTATGGGGGATATATAGACATGACATCACCGTACAAAGCAACTGCTGTCCCTTTTGACTAGTATTTTTGGTGGGTGTTTTGTTTTTTGTTTTGCGTTCTCTTGATTTGATCTCAAACGAAGCCCACACATGTTCTTCTACTTGCAGTGAATTGGACTGATTTTGCGTGTGGGTTAGCTTTCCCTATCAGCAGTGTCTCTCGCCATCAGGCGAACACATTCCGACTTCAGAGGCACTTGTAATTTACGTCCCCAAGTCAAGGACGATAGGTCACATTTTAGACCAACTGTACGGTGTAGGGCTTGAACCCCTTCCTCGGCATCAGCACACCTGATGTTTAAGAACACGCGTTCTTATCCATTCGGCAATGCTGTCCTACAGTCACCCTCTTAAATATATCTAACTTATGTTCACATATGGAATACGATGCTTCTCTTACACAACTCGGTCAAATTAGCATTCAGGAATCTTCGTGGCTGCCTTAAACCCATCTCACGACCACGGACTCCCGACGCCCTGGTCGATGTCCTGGCTGAGAATGACCTAACTCGTTCATGCACACGCTTAGCTTCTCTGAATCACTCGTGATTCTTGATAGCTTCACGTAATCTCATGTAACCTTTGTTTAACACACACGTCTCTCCTCTGTAGACCTCAACAGCCACAACATCTTAACAATAACTAACAACTATCTGTCGTCCGCTTCCCAACTTCATTCACAACCTGCTCGCATCTTGTCTTATAGTGTCCCGTAGGCTATCGGAGGGAAGGAGGCACCTTACTTCTCCGTTGATGGAGGGTGCCCCTACTCCACGACCCACAGAAGGCTGTGGACAGATATGATCGCCAACGCCACACGATATGGACTATAAGAAGAGGAAGAACTATAACACAAAATAACAATAAGTCCCGTGATAGGAACCACCTGTGGGTTTGTGAAGTGTTGGGATCATCACATGTTGTAGCCCTGAGTGCATGGAGGAATAGGTGTCCAATCTTTCCCTCTCATAGTGAGCGGAGAGCCCAGGAATCGAACCTAATTGGATCTCGTTCACATCATTTTCAGCGCAACTTCCTAACCGTTACACCAACGAACCTTGCATAGCTAGAATAAAATGTTGGTCCCTCCATTGTTAAACTGTCCCTGGGATTTCAAAGAGTGGGGAAAATCCTACACCAAAGGTAGAACAATGCCTACATCATTAAAGGATTAAATTTTAACCATTGTCCTGTGATGGGGGGGGGGGGGGGGGGAATTATGGTATTCAGTTGTGGCTGTCAGAGAAAATCGACATTGTTAACAGCGGTTAGAAAAGGAAATATGTAAATTCCAAGTCCGTACACCAATCATTAAATCGTTGGTTGTTAGAAAGACGAAGTCAGATTCTGGTCTGCTTAGTTCAGCCTCGTAACGTTGCCAAATACCGGTAAGGGGCGATAAGAAGGCAAAGCTTGGGATCAGAATGACAAGTAGGCAGTAAATGAGTAACCACATCCGCGGAAGATTATCGCTTGACATTAGCTCCATCCCTAGTGGCTACATTAGCTCCATCCCTAGTGGCTACATTAGCTCCATCCCTAGTGGCTCTTACCTCTGTTGTCCAGGGAGAGGAGGCTGTAAGAGACTAGACTGTTAATGCCAGGCGAAGAGTGGCTTGTTTTTTATATAAAGACAACTCCGGTAATTCCGATACCTAAGTTGGCAGTATTGGTTATCTCTGTACAGTAGCTCCCTCCTTCCCCTCTCTACCAACTCCGCCGGAAGTCCGAACATTAGGAACCAGACTATTGTCGGCATCCTAAAATTATCTGACACAGAATCATACTTTATTTTGCATATACACGAAATGAAATGAGTAAATTGTAAAGCAAACGTACAGTCTAAATATCGGCGGTCATGACATACCAGAGATTCGATATGCTGATGATACAGTATTACTATCCACAACACAGAATGGCATAGAAAACCTAATAGCCTCAACACAATTGAATAGTGAAAATCACAACTTATATCTTAACATAGCAAAAACTAAGATAATGCATACAGATAAAACTACTATGGAGAAAGAAATATACATTAATGGGAGAAAATTGGAGGTGGTGGAAAATTTTGAATATCTTGGGTCATTGATTACGAATAATGGTGACACAATGAAAGAAATAAAACGGCGACTATCCATTGCTCTTCAAAGACTAAAACAGATGAATAAATTATGGTGTGGGACAGACAGAACTACAAAAATCAGATTTTTAAGAGCATGCATCTTTCCCATTGCAACATACGCCTGTGAGACATGGACACTTACTAAACAAGCTGAACAGCGCATACATGCCTTTGAATATAAATGTTATAGACGAGTTCTAAGAATATCTTGGGTAAAGAAAAGAACAAATGCATCCATACTTCAAGAGTTGAATATTGAGGAGGGATGGCTATTAAAGACGATAAAACAAAGAAAATTGAAGTATTTCGGTCACTTGAAACGTCACGACAGTTTGGAGAGAACAATAATGGAAGGGTATATGCCTGGGAAGAGAGGAAGAGGAAGGCCAAAGAGAAGATGGGTGCAGGATGTGGCGGATGATCTCCAGATGGGTGTATCAGACGCGGGACATCTTGCTTGTGATCGAGAAGTTTTCCGGAGGGTTGTTATGGGAGCAAGGTTCTGTAAAGGACATGCTACTGAATGAATGAAACGTACAGTATACAAGCACGGGTGGGCATCGACAAAAACTAATCCGTTTGCACCAAACGTCTTTGAAAAATACCTGAATGAATACTTCTTATAGGAGCCATTGTGAAATAAAAAGTCGAGTCTGAAATGGGCGTCTTGTTTTTGTTGTACTCCAAGATTCCAATTAATAATATAGACAAGGTAGTCACGTGACGCTTACAGGACATCGCAATCAATCCCAACACTGTTTGGCTTAGGGGGCTCCGTGGCAAAGTAGTTAAACCCCTTGCCCGCGCTTGGAAGGTTGTGGGTTGTGTGGTCTATATATAAACTCGTATTTAGACGCACAGACAAGTAAGCAGATGGGCAAGCAGAAAGAAAGAAAGAAAGAAAGAAAGAAAGAAGGAAAGAAAGAAAGAAAGAAAGAAAGAAAGAAAGAAAGAAAGAAAAAAGAAAGAAAGAAAAAAGAAAGAAAGAAAGAAAGAAAGAAAGAAACAAACAAACAAACAAACAAAGAAACAAACAAACAAAGCAAGAAAGAAAGAAAGAAAGAAAGCAAGCAAGAAAGAAAGAAAGAAAGAAAGAAAGCAAGAAAGAAAGAAAGAAAGAAAGAAAGAAAGAAAAAAAGAAAGAAAGAAAGAAAGAAAGAAAAAAGAAAAAAAGAAAGAAAGAAAGAAAGAAACAAACAAACAAACAAACAAAGCAAGAAAGAAAGAAAGAAAGAAAGCAAGAAAGCAAGAAAGCAAGAAAGCAAGAAAGAAAGAAAGAAAGAAAGAAAGAAAGAAAAAAAGAAAGAAAGAAACAAACAAACAAAGAAACAAACAAACAAACAAACAAACAAAGAAAGATAGAAAGAAAGAAAGAAAGACAGACAGACAGACAGACAGACAGACAGACAGACAGACAGACAGACAGACAGACAGACAGACAGACAGACAGACAGACAGACAGAAAGAAAGAAAGAAAGAAAGAAAGAAAGAAAGAAAGAAAGAAAGATCGACCGACCGACCGACATACAGTCAGAAAGGCCGTATGGCAGCTGGTAGAATGTAACAGAGAAGTGTTATTTTCATTGACATCATTCATGTTGACAGTCCAAGTTGTACATTGCCAAGATGAAAACCCCAGAGAGTACATACGGCAGCTAGAAACACATGAATAGTCATGAATCACAGTTAATTGTGTCGGTGGGCCGATCGGCCTGCCGCCCAGTCCATCTGTCTATCGTTGTATCTGTGTGTGTGTCTACCTGCTTGCCTGCGTACACGACTGTCTGTGTGTAGTCAAATAAAGGACTCTATTACTCGCCTTAAGTCGCACTTGGCGTATGGTGCAAGACCCGTGTTTGTATAGATCACTCGGCGCTCGCTGCATGATGTGGGCAGTCGGTGGGCGCCTTTACTTTCACAGACATTTCTTGGCACTCATTTTTAGGCTGGGTCGACCTGGGAACTCACGTTGGTTTTAAAATCTGTATACGCCTGATGAGGCTTGAACTCATAAACGCCGGACCGGCTAGCGAGTGTATAGCCACTATGCTACTGTGTGTCTCTCTCTCTCTTTGTATGTGTATCCCTCTATTAAACTATGCAAGTGAATGTTTTATACAAGTGACTGCTTGCATGCGCGCGCGCCCGTGTGTCTGTGTGTTTGTGTGTGTGACAGGTCGGGTGTGTGTGTGTGAAATGACAGATGTGTGTGTGTGTGTGTGAAAGGTCAGGTGTGTGTGTATGTGAAAGGTCAGGTGTGTGTGTGTGTGTGAAAGGTCAAGTGTGTGCTTGTGTGGAGGTCAGGTGTGTGTATGTGTGTGAAATGTCAGGTGTGTGTGTGTGTGTGTTGTTAAATATTTTAGCTTCCTGGTATTTCTTTTAGTTGTTCTCCGTGATTTACTATTCTTACAACAATATTTATTTTACGTTAAACGTAACAGATTCGGTGCCAAACAAAACGTAGGTTTGGACAAAACAAAAATGGATGACGGAAAATGGGATGATGGTGAGGCAGGTAGCGACCGCGGGATCCTGAAGGCAGTCATTACTCCAATGAATGTCCGGAAGGACTTATAACCAGACAGCAGCTGGTATTATTATTATTGTTATTATTATTAATTGACCTCTTCGCTGGCTGTTGAATATAAGCTTAGTGTGCCTACTGGATCGTCTAGTGTGATGTGACGTGGGTTCTTAATTCACCTCAACTCAACCCAACACAGTTTCTTTCCTCTCCCACAGTTTGTTGCATCTCATAACCTTGTACTTGACATTGTGTGTGTTCTGTTTCAGGTGATAAAGATGCTCATCACGATAGTCCTGGTGTTCTTGTGCTTGACATTGTGTGTGTTCTGTTTCAGGTGATAAAGATGCTCATCACAATAGTCCTGGTGTTCCTTCTCTGCTGGGGCCCCAAGCTGCTGTTTTCAGTGTTTCAACGGATTGGTTACGCCTGGATGTACAATCAATGGGCCTACACTCTCAAGGTATGCAGCCTCGCGTGTGTGAGACAATAAATGAATGCATTATCCGACAAACAACTCACCATACGTTGACTATGTGATATCTACATGTTGGTAACTAATTTCTCATCACCCCCCTTATCTTCTTCTTCTTCTTCTTCTTCTTCTTCTTCTTCTTCTTCTTCTTCTTCTTCTTCTTCTTCTTCTTCTTCTTCTTCTTCTTCTTCTTCTTCTTCTTCCTGCTGCTTGTGCTTCTGCTGCAATTTAATGAAGAAATTTAAAGCGGCATACATGCCTTACACTTTTGCAGAATTAATTGCCACCTACACATAATAGGTGTCCGTATACTGTCTTACCACATATAGTTCTTTCTACACAGTGTATTTGCGTGAAGAAATTCTTGAAGACATACACATCATAAGTACATGCGAAAACAATGCTGCACGACATTTACCTCACATTTGTTTAAAGAAAGCTGAAAGTAGATGGAACATGTAGAAAATAATCTATGGTGATATGATGATTTGATTAGGAAAGAATGAAATAAACACATATACTACTACCACCACAAACAACACCACCAAAAACAACACCACTACCACCACCACCACCACCACCACCACCACCACCACCACCACCACCACTACTACTACTACTACTACTACTACTACTACTACTACTACTACTACTACTACTACTACTACTACTACTATTTCTTCTTCTTGTTCTACTACTACTACTACTACTACTACTACTACTACTACTACTACTACTACTACTACTACTACTACTACTACTACTACTACTACTACTACTACTACTACTACTACTACTTCGACTATTACTACTATTACCTCAACAACTACTAATAATTCTACTAATACTACTACTGCTGCTACAAATACTACTGTTGCTACAACTGCTGGTACAATAAAAACAACAACAACAACAACAACTACTACTACTACTACTACTACTACTACTACTACTACTACTACTACTACTACTACTACTACTGCTACTATTACCACTACTACTGCTACTGCCACTGCTACGACTAATAATACTAATGCTACTACTACTGCCACAAATACTGCTGCTTTTGCTACAGCTGATGTAATAAGAATAAAAACAGCAACAATTACTACTGCTACTACTACTACTACTACTACTACTACTACTACTACTACTACTACTACTACTACTACTACTACTACTACTACTAATGCTGCTGCTGCTGCTGCTGCTGCTGCTGCTACTACTACTACTACTACTACTACTACAATTGCTACACAATAATGGTTACATAAGAAATTAATTCCACATTACAACCATAAATAATTAGGAAAATGTATTGAAGTTGTAAATGAGACAAACTCTCGTCTCATCTCGTCTCATCTCATCTCATCTCATCTCATCTCATCTCATCTCATCTCATCTAACTAAGATGATGAACTAAGATAACAAATTTAACTTAACAACTACACTTTGTTAATCAATTCATTTTGTTTCGCTCTGCTCAGATTGTGATAAACGTGCTACCGTTCATCCACTCCTGCCTAAACCCCATCATCTACGGCTTCATGTCCAAGAACTTCAGATCCCGCATGAGATGCGCCTGCAAGACCTACATCTGTCCCAAGTCTCGCCACATTGCCCAGATGGACAAACGACACACAGCCGGGTCAGACCACGAGCTGGACACACGATCCACGAACGGGACGGTCCACACCAAGATCAGCCTGCGACACGGCAGCAGCAGTCAGTCGGACACCTGACGCCAGGCTAGCTGCTACAGCTGGTTTTGTTGCTGCTGTTGTTGCTGCTGTTTCGTGTTCGGGCTCATGAAGGAGTCCAGGAGAGCTGGTGCCGCCACTGTTGTGCCTAAAGTCCGAATAGAATTAAGTAGGATGAAGAGAAACGATAAAGAAGATTGCAGTTTGCAGAACAGAGATGGTTTGGCACGAAATAATCTTTGCGATTGTGCCCAGAACTCGGAATGGAAGGGCGACTGGGAATGCTGACACGAGAATATAATCTTAAATGCATGACAAAAAATGTGGGAGCGGGTTTGGATAGTAGAGATGGTTGTCATAGAAGAGTCGTGACTTACCCAAGGAAACATTTCAGACAGGTCCATTTTATGGCCGGATGACACTGTCGTTGACGTCACATTCACCAGAATCCTGCAGGAATTGCTGAAGACAATACAGTTTGCGCAGGGGAATAAAAACAGAGCACATTGTAAGGATTCAAACCGAAAGAAGAATAACAAAAACGAAAAATGCCAAGAAATCAATAGATGATTATAACTTTATGACGGTGCATTTTGGACCCACAATTAACTATATTACAGCTTAGAAACATATACGTATAATTGATAAAGAAAGAATTAGTAATTCACAACTAAGGTACTTTGGCTTAGTCTTTATGGAAGAATCCAAATTTAACTGTAGCCTTCTGATTTTGAAATACAAAGTAACGGAGATAACTGGGGTCCTTTTGTAAGACTGCAGTGAATAATATGAATACAGAAGTCACTTTTGCAAGGGGGAAAAATCAGTAGAAGCGGAGAATATTACGACGACAAACGTTTGACATGAACCACAAATCAATAGACAAAGACATAAACAGCATCAAAGCGACTACATTAAGGCATAGAAATATTATGTAGAATTTAGCATGCAATGGTAAACTACTGAAAGTAACACTTAAACATGTACACTAACAATTAAAACATTGGAATAGAGTGAATGACTCACCAGACAACGAGAAGTAGATTGTGAGCTTTACTAGATTACAAGGAACAAAATGGACATTGTGCCAAAAGCCTTTGTCAGCACGGAACAAACAATACAAACCGGCACACAACTATATGAAAAACACTACATGAAAATATAAAGGTTACTTATCTGTATTCTTGTTTGGCTGAACACGTCTTGAGCGACCGACACGTTAGATGATTATCAATGGATGGTATGGACCGTGTCTGGTCAATGGACCAAAGGTCAATAACGTCTAAAGCTCAGGGAATGAAGTGAAACGTACCTAAATGAGCTGGTTATACTCGAAGTCAACATTGCCCCTTCCTCTTCTTCTTCTCTCCACCCCACCCCCTTCCCCTTTTAGAGCATAGATTATACAGCAGCTCGTGTTAAGTCGTCCTATCTTTCGCTATCCCCCGTCACTACCTCTATATCCTCCCCACAAGTCGATATTCCAGACTGTTTGTGGCGTTTTACCCCTAGAATAGCCTCCCATTGTTCTGATTGGCTGAGCTATTCATCTTTCCATATCGTTAGACGAGTTATGGTTGGCTGCATTTGCCAACTAAAGCTTTCTACGGAACAGTGTAGCCAATCCCAGTGCCAACTCACCTTTGTTCATTCTTACGTTTTGCATGATTGGTCACAGTGTTAGTGTTCCTGTCTTCCCATAAGGGCCCTGGCAATGTACGACGGGCAAATATAATTTATTACTCAGTATAAAAATATCATATAAAGTGTAATGCTCAACTAAAATTAACTCATAAAGTTAATTACTCAATGCCAAAATAATACCTACAGTATTACTCAGTGACAAAATATTACCTCTAGACTATTACCCAATGACAAAATATCACCTACAGTTTATTAATAAATGCCAAAATATGACCTATTTTATTACTCATTGGAATAACATCACCTCAGTGACAAAATACCCCCAGCAGTTTATTAGTCAATGTCAACATATTACATATTTCTGTTATTCAATGAAATAACATCACCTATGGTTTATTACTGAATAACGAAAAAACACCTACATTTTATTTAATCATTGCCAATATGTGACATATATTTATTTCTAAATAAACAAAAAAAATCACCAAAAGTTTATCACTCAGTGACAACATATCACCTATAGTTTATTATTCAAGACAAAATATCACCTACAGTGTATAACTGAGTGGCAAAACATTACTTAGTTTAATATCCCATGCCGAAGTATGATCTCAAATTTATTACTCAGTTTCAAAACGTCACCTGCAGTGTATTACTGAGAGCCAAAACAGCGTCTACAATTTACTAGTTAATGCCAAAATATAACCTAAAGTTGATTACACAGTACCAAACTATCACTTATGGTCTATGACACAAACTTATCAAAACACGTCACAATTGCCAGGCGTTGCGGTTGTAACAACCCTTGTCAAGAACAACGTGACTGATAAACACACATTCTGAAGTATAGAACAAATTTATTTGCATCAGTCACAAATAGATAGAAACGTTCTGGGGTATAAAACAAACTATATGGGCATCAACCACAAACAGATAAGCACATTCTGAGGTATAAAATAAAATATATGGACACCCATCACAAACAGATAAGCACATTCTGAGGTATAAAACAAAATATATGGACACCCATCACAAACGGATACAAAAATTAGTGCAAAACAAGTTTGCGACTTTCGCCCTTACTAACAGTTTAAGCAAGTGGTAGGGCAGAAACTCTGCTATAAACATAGGTTGCAGCAAAATCAGTCTGATTACAGCTCGCTTTGACTCATTATTATGTTAATATTGTTGTGTCTGTTGCTCTAGCAGACATCAAATACAAACGAAAGTATGTTCTCTATGTGAATATTAAACACACTCTAATTTATATATAAACATATGTCTTTGTTCAGATATTTGTTTGGGAATGCTTTGTGAGTGTTCAAGCGTAGATGTAAAAACGTTGCTGGGTAAGGTACTCACGAGGAAAACAGTCACCAACATCATGTTCTATGCCGATATACTTGGGCGGTCACTGCTTGCCATCTCACACGGTCACCAGAGTCTAGGATCAGGTCAGTGCTCTCGTCCTGGTTATACCATGTGGCCCAGTCTTTACCTTCCCCTTGGTCTTCTCACACCAGTCTTGCCAGTTGTCACTACATTTATAGTTTATTTGTCCAAACTTCGCGATATTTACTGGTTTGATTGTAACATAAAAGGGACAGCATGGTCTTTACTTGTGTTGTTTATTCGTGTTCGATTAAATACATAGCATTTCTCTCATTAGTACCGCGGCGTTAAGCTAGCTGGAGGGCACATAGTACAATCATGCCGTGATTGTAACGGACTCATTATTGCAGATAAGTCACACACCGAGCGTGTGAGACGTAAGATGGTGAATGATGGTAGAAATGACCATGTGTTCACATGCACCCACTGTGAACGAACATTTACAGCGCGAATTGGCCTTAGTCACATTCGCTACCGCCATAGGTAAAAGTTATTATGCCTTTTTAAAGCACAAACTATCGTCTGTCAAGACGGCAAAGTGCCAATGATGTAACGGACTCACGCAGTATGCTGAGAAAGGTGAAGCCAGGCATGCTTCGGGCAGAGGGGCAGGCTTCCATGTAACAATCAAAAATAGAGAGCATCTGTTTGATTTCCGCCTCTACCCTCCCCTCCTTTGCAGGACATGCTGGTGTGGTTGCAGATGAACAGATAGATTATCACGGCTTGGAGATGATGGTGCTGCAGGGAGTGACCAGAGGCTCTGGCCGACACTCCACGCTCCGTGGAACGGCCAGTCGGACATATACTCAGACGGCTACTGGTACCATTAGTTTTGGCACTCTTCGCTGGCTGTTGTAGTTGAGGACGGAGCATGTATGGGAATGTCCCAGGAACTGTGATGTCTGTTCTTGACTAAACTCAACTTAACTCAACTCAACTCATCTCAACTCTAATCAATTTGCAGTTTGCATCTGCTTCTTGAAAGACTTCTTCGTTCGATTTCTTGTCCGTCCGTGGAACTCTTTCTGACATTTTCCCCAGAAACCACATTTCTATTGCTGTCAGTTGTTTTTGGCTTGACTTCTTAATGTGCACCGGTCTCTGTGGCTAAGGGCTTGCCAACGCGGTTTGTGAGCCCGTATACCCGGGTTCGAAACACAGCGGTCCTGGTTTTTTCGAGAAAGGTAAAGGAGCCGGTTGTTCAGAAAGCAATGGCAAACTACTGAACGTAAAATTTGACCAGGAATCACGAACAGCGAAAATGCTGGGGTTGACTGCTACGTCATGTGAAGGAGATGCAACTTAATTTTTTTATGTTTCTTAATGTGCAGGTCCCAAGTGCTTTCACTAGTATAAACTTTATATAACACTTCTATGCTCTTTTTCTCACTGAAGTTAACAACTCTTTTCTTATTAATGTATTTTCTCTCTAGCAAAAGGCTAATTTTGCCGTGGCGATTCTTGATTTGGCACACACAAAAAGCCTTCTGAAAGATGTAACACATATTCTGAAGAGTTAAGTGCCCGAATTAACTCTAAGTAAACTAAAATTTTATTTAACACACCTTCAAGCGATTTGGGTGCATGTTGGCAGACAAAATTTTGTAGACCAACCCGCACTCGTGGCTGATATGGCCAGTGTCGCGCCGGCCGACTTTACTTCCCAAGACTTTACTTCTCGACCTCCGTGAGAATTAACTGAATATGTTGAAATGTAACAAACATGGCTTGGAGCAGCACTAAACTAGTGGTCTATCAGGTATGCCATCTCTGTTGTAAGCATCTAGGATGTGGGCAGCCTACAAAGGACAAGAGAGAAGACCAATAGCTTCCACCTGTGCTATTATCATCAGCTTTCCGAATTGAGCAATAATGGCCTTTCGCCCAAGCAGTCGTCACGCAGTGTTCAGGCTAGGATTGTTATTTCACCTCCGATAGACATACATAAAATAAAACCTCCAGGTTTATCGATAATCGAACATACGCCCCACGATTTGTGAGGATATTCTAACCCTCGGCCACCCCTCCAGCAGTTAGAAAAGATGAGCAAGGAACCATTTTACAAGACTTAGGCGTATTGGGAATATGATCCATCCATCCATCATGTGCCAAGCCGATACGCGTGGGCAGTCATGTTTTGCCATCTCACTCGATCACCAGAGTCGTGGATCAGATCCGTGTTTCTGTCTCGACCATGCCACGTGGCCAAGCCATCCAGGTATTTACTTCTCGGTCTTCCCCTTGGTCTTTCCCTTCGATCTTGCCAGTTGTCACCAAGTTTTCCAATTGATTTCGTCTCATAACATGCCCAAAAAATTTTGACTGTCTACGTCTAATGTCTCTAATCAGTTTACGATCTGCACTTGTTCTTGAAGGACCTGTTCATTGGTTTTTCTGTCTGCTCATGGTATTCTTTACATTTTCCTCAAAAACCACATTTCCACAGCCATCAGTTGTGTTTTCAGCTTGTCTGCTCATTGTCCACGCTTCACATCTATACAAAAGTATAGGTTCTATGTAATACTTCAACACTTATTCTCGTTTTTCTTATGATGCTAGACCCATATTTTTATATGGTCAATAGAGTCTGGGTGGGTGATATGGTCAGTATCACCCGGACGTTTTTACCTCCCAAAACATTTCTTGATACCCATTTAGGCGTCGTCAACCTGGGAGCGCAGATCAATTTTTATAGTTTCGAATGACCCCGATGCTTATCAAACCCATGAATACCGGACAGGCGGGCGAGGATCTAGGAACTACACGGCCGCGGCTGCCACCTGTGCTGCAGGTATCCACACACACACACACACACACACAC
This sequence comes from Cepaea hortensis, assembly GCA_963921405.1. Lineage (NCBI taxonomy): Eukaryota > Metazoa > Mollusca > Gastropoda > Stylommatophora > Helicidae > Cepaea > Cepaea hortensis. The sequence continues at coordinate 24,985,153 of OY992885.1, read as the reverse complement.
ACACACACACACACACACCACATAGACACAATACATACATACACACTCGCGCATTCACACATACATAAACATACACACACATATACAGACATTTACAGTTAATCATACACACACATGCACACATTTACACACACATAGACACACATACACACGTACACACATAAATATACACAAATACTCAAACACATACACATACATACACACATAAACAAACACAATACTCAAACACACATATTCACACACATACGCACACATAAACACACATACACATACACACACACTGAAGTAATGAAGCTACACTGTATCCCATCAATCGTGACAACATTAGATTTGAGAAGACAAAGTTCGCCGAGATATAGTTTTTAAAACTGGATAACAATTTATTAACACAGTAGCTTCACGTGGCTCGCTTTGACCGGGTGAAAGACCAAGAAGTAGATCATGACTGGAATTCTAGTGTACATACTACACAAGAAATAAATGGGGACAACCGTTGATGCCACTAAGACGATTAAACAAATAGACACACATAGTATTATTTGGCTCTCACAGAAGAAGAAGAAGGAGGAAATAGAGATTAGAAGACGCACTAGACAACATAAAATTTGAAAGCTATAATAGTTACCTAGTGCGTCTTCTAATCTCTATTTCCTTCTTCTTCTGTGAGAGCCAAATAATACTATGTGTGTATATTTGTTTAATCGTCTTAGTGTATATACTAGAAATCACGAGAGTTTTCCTCTGTCAGAACTGAGGGGTCGGTGTCAAAGACTGAAGCATAGAGGTCTGAGGTCTGCCTCAAGATAGAAGACCACCGGGAAGAGTGGTCAACCTCAAGTAGATCAGAGGTAACACAGTGCCCCGGTATGAGGGCAGGGTAGGTGATAGGAAGGGGGACTATTAACTAGTTCTCTCATGAGACACGGAGGCGTCGACCAGATAGTTAGTACTCTGGTCACGGCAGAATCACGCCTACGTGATAGCCACAGAGAAGTGGATTGCCACTCAATAGGAGACGGCTGCTATAAGCGTGCTGGGTGTGACAGCACGCAAAAAGGCGAAGGACGCACAAGGTCCTTCCGCGTGCTGTGTAGCCACGGGAGGAGAAGGATCAGACTGGGGACTGACTTCTTAGCGAGCGCACCGTTTAGTGTCGATAGGGGTTTATGTAGCCAAGTAGATAGAGATTAGCAATAGGCTTAGGAAACTAGTGATAGGCAATTCTGTGGCTTTGTGTGTGATTTGATAGCGACTGTTTTGTAAATGTAAAGAGCCAACGGCAAATAAAATGTATCATCCATTTCCTCTCACACGACTTGCAAGTTCCTTGTGTGGTGCGAGAGAAGTAATCCTATGATGCCTGAAACATCGGTTGCTGACAGTCGGAATGTATTGGGAGAAGAACACACTGCTTGTAGAGCTTCTCTTTGCTAGAACATCCACTCATTCAGTCTCACCTCAACAGCTGGATGAAGTATGTTGTGACAATGGTAAAATCGGAGGGGACGAGAAACGGGAGGAGATCAGGGGAGAAGATGCTGGACAGAATGATAATATGGCGTGGAGGAACATCGGTATCGGAAATGACTGGCAATATCGAGGCAGTATACGAGAGTTGTCAGGTCTTGGTCAGATATGACTGAGCTACCGTGTGACAGTAGAAATCAATAGAGGGAACCGTTGAGGCCACTAAGACAATTACACAAATAAACACACATAGTATTATTGGCGCTCACAGAAGGAGAAGAAGGAAGTAGAGACTAGAAGAAGCACTAGACCAGTGTTTCCCAACCTTTTGTGTGCTATGCCCCACCTAAGCCTTTCTAAAATTCTTATTTCCTCCCCCCCCCCCACCACCCAACATATGCATCATTCTTAATATTCAAAAATTGAAATATTCACTAAAGAAACTTGAATTTTTGTTTGTTTTTTAAAGAAGGGCTCACGGTTCCCAGAGGGGCCAGAGCCGCCCTCACTCCCCCAGGTCCCGCGTCCCTGTGTGTCGGTTGTGTTGGGTGAATTTTTTTTTTTTTTTTTTTTTTTTTGGGGGGGGGGGGGGGGGGGGGGGTTGGTTTGGCGGTTACCCCAGACAAGCTTGTTCCCCCACCTCCCCTTTTTTTGTGTGGACCCTTAGTCTCACTGTGAGCTATTGTCCATAGTGGTCCACCAGGCCCACATCTTAGGTGAAGATATGTGATGGGTTTTTATTTGATCTTCCCGGCCCCCGATCCTAGCCAAAAAACCGATAGGTTTTAGGAAGAAATCACTAGGAAATTATTGAGCAAACACAGTAAGTAAATTTTCAAAACATATAATGGAGAACTGAAATTCAAGTACAAAATAATTTTAATGAAAGATTTTTCTATATTATTTTAATTATTAGTAATAATTTAAATTTAGTGAGATCCTTGCGCTTGATGCTTGCTGCAAAGAAATTTTATGTCAGTTCCAGTTTAGTTAACATCAGTCTCAAGTCTCCCCGTTTTGTTATATCCAGACAATCTCTTCCATTTTCGAATTGCCCCCCTTAACAATCGAATTGCCCCCCCCCCCCCCTGTGGGGCGTGGGCCCCACGTTGGGAAACACTGTACTAGACAACATAGTACCTGCTTTCTGTTAGCGCCGAATGCTGGGCGGTGCTCACGAAACCCGACACCCCACATTGTGCCAACGGCTTCAGGCGGAGGAGCGCAATTGGGAGGATACAAGCCTTACCCTGATGCGAGGAAATGCCACCTAAAGGCTAAATGTCGTGGCAGAACAGATCAGGCCCTAAATCCTTGTTGGAAATTGGTCTATAATCGAGATTCTGATAGACGGACGAAAAGAACATTGCCTAGCTGATCCGACAGCTTATGTAGCTGGTCTTGTTCCAGATGTACTGCTGTTACCTCTGCTCTGGAGTAAACTATGCAGGCCGAAGGAGGGGTCATGCTGCATGGGCAACACGTGATCTCTACAATTCAGCCAACGCTTTGCTCTAGTTTTGAAGCACAATGTAACAAACTACCGTATGTCAAGACGGTAAGGTGCCAGTAAATACGAGAAAACATACTCAAGTGTCAAGTACGGTGAGAACAAGAGTGTTGGAGTGCTTCATGGAGTCTATACTCTGGTATCCCATCTCATCATCTCATCTCATCATGTTCCTCTTGTACTTTGCGGTGTCGAGGTGAAGTATAAACAGCATGAGAGTGCCCGCTTATGGGCTTCATGTATCGATATACTCTGGTAGGCATGTTAAAAATGGACAGACAATATGCAGACAACATGAGAAACATCTATTAGCCGCGGAATTATGACTTCTGAGGGAAATGCAAAGAATACCGTTGACGGACAGAAATACCAATGAGCAAATCCTACAAGAAACAAATGAAAATCGTAAATTAATCAGAGAAATTTAACATTGACGGTCAAGATTTTTGCTTTAAAACGAGGAATAAACTAGAAACTTTATGAAGACTGGCAAGATTAGTGAGAAGAGAACAAGGAAAGGGCAAATAGAAAACTACCTGGATGGTTTGGTCACATGGCATATTCGGCATAGGAACACAGACCAGAGGAGAGGTAACTTTATTTATCATGTGAGCTGGCGAACCATGACCCACTACGCTTATCGGCATGACACATGATAGTGATGATATGAGACCATCGGGTGTGAACAGACTTAAACATCAATGTCACACGGCATGGACTATAAGAAGAAGAGTGTTTTTATGATGTCTGTTACCGGTCTCTGTGGCTAAGGGCTTGCGAACGCGGTTTGTGAGCCCGTATACCCGGGTTCGAAACACGGCGGTGCTGGTTTTTTCGAAAAAGGTATAGGGGCCGGTCGTTCAGAAAGCAATGGCAAACTACTGAACGTAACACTTGCCTAGTACATCAACAGCAGCTGAAAATGCTGGTGTTGACTGCAACGTCCCGTAAGGGATACGCAACAAAATTTTACGTGTATGTAAAGGGAAACTCATTTCTTTTATTATCTTATATATAAAAAAGACTTGTGCGTATGTATCTCTGTATGTATTTATGTATCTCTGTCCGTATGGCCTTTATTTGTTCGCGAACGGCCCATCCGATTGAGATGAAATTTTCTACACGCCTTCCTTTCATTCCAGAGCTGACAACTGTGATATTTTGTTAGTGTGAAATCGCCTGCTTACTCAGTATTATTTCATTTTTCATTTTTCATCATAATTTCATATATTTCAGGGGACCTAACTCTGTAAAAGTTATTTCAAGGGGCATAACTTTTCTGTATAACTTATAGTCATATTGTGGCATCGTTTTCAAAGATTTATAAACTCTTTGTCCATAGTTATGTACCGGCATATGAGTTATAATAAATAATGATACAATCTGTAAGACATTTTCAAAGTTTTCATAAAAATGATGCACAATGCATAACATTGTAACTCATCTTTTTTTGCTTAAGAAGTTACTGTAGTCATGCAGGTGATTAGAAAGAGTTTTCATTAAAAATAATGGATGGTGTGTAGAAGAACGTTCTTTTAAGTTACTTTTTTTGTTGTATGAATTTAATGAAGCCGGACAGGGTCAGGCAGACAGATAGACAGACAGATAGACAGTCGGGAACGGGAACTTATATGACTACTTATATGAATTAAATGAGATGCTCCACATCAGGAGCTGGGAAATGCCGGGCCGGGTCAGACAGACAGACAGACAGACAGACAGACAGACAGACAGACAGACAGACAGACAGACAGACAGACAGTCGGTAACGGGAACGAGAACTTATATGACTACTTATATGAATTAAATGAGATGCTCCCCACCAGGGTCTGGGCGAAGCCGGGCAGGGTCAGCTAGTGTTCTATAATGTATCGTGTTTTACAAAGTAAAGTAGTTTTGAGTAATCTGTTAAATAAGCTTGCAGATCTGTATTGTAATATCTGCTTTTTTATCTATATTTTTCATCATGGTAAATATGTTGTGACAAGTATCTCTATTGCTTAAATGATTCAGTGTCGAAAGATAATATATCGCCAAATGTGACTACCCATTTGGACAGAAGGACGATATATCGCCATATTATGGTTATCGTGTTATTTGTTTTGTTCGAGGATTAATCTGCAGTTTTAATGCTCAGTAAACGGAAATTACATTATAACACTTGTTCATTTGATTGTTTACCATGTTTGGCCTATGCCTACTTTTTGTTTGTCACTGATTCAGTTAACAGGCCAGCCTGAACTATATTTATGTTGTCTATTTTCATCACTTCTTCGCGTGATCGTTGTCAATAAAATGTTGCTTGAGACCTATCAAATCAACGTTGCGTAATTGCCACATACTTGAAATTTCAGTTGCTCTTTCTGTATTGGGAAATATATTGTTTTCACTCATTGCCTTGGCAAAATTTATCTTTCTTTTATCTGTTTTTCTTCGTTCGTGGCCTAGGGATAGTGAACACAGGTTCACAATTCCGACAAAGTGGGTTCGAAGTCAACCGCAGGAGAACCTGGATAGATTGCTTTGCGCTTATCTTCAAACTAGTATGAGCGTCGGCCGTGCATAAGGCAATACCAAACTTTAATGTTGCATGTTCTTTGCCGGACTAGCAATCATCCCTGGGTTGATTTTCTATGCAATTTTACGTTCAGAAGCTTGTCATTTTCTTGTGAACGAGAAGTCAACGTTTCAGTCCAGCTGATCGGTGTGTGGAATTAACCCACTACTCCGCCGTCGTGCTCAGGAAGTTTAAGCTCGAGCACTAAAAACCGCACAATCTGCTGAATGTACAATTGCCTAGAAATAAATAAGCGAATAAATGCAAGGTTGGATGCAAGGTCCTGCACAAGGCATACTGTTAACTTTAATATATCATTTTAGATGAGACGTGACATATTTTCACACTTTGTTCACCGCAGTGTTAATAATTGCTGCAGTAATATCACATCCTGGTGAATTTCCTTTTCTGTCGTGTTTTACCCGATCTACTTTATCTAGTCTTGGTTCTGACTCTGTCTCTTTTGATATATAATTGTTTACTTTTTTTACTTTAACATATTTATTTGTATTATTTCTCCGCAACGTGCTGCCAATTTATTATGGAACAAAGGAAAAAGCAGCGGTTGCAGCAGGATATAATAATATGAACTGGAAACAATTAGGTATATTTTGCTCCTGCGAAAAGAAGAGACATACTAAACACAGACACAATGCACATTCACATACCTTACAAGTTAAGAAAATCCATCGTACACAGGTGAAACACAAAGTGTGACTTACCCAAAAATCAGACGCAATCAATAAATATAAAAAATGAAATAATAAAACAACAAATAAATACAATTGTTGTCCTATTTTTTTTTGTCCTATTGTATTTATTTGTTATTTTATTATTTCATTTTATATATTTATTGATTGCTTCTGATGTTTGGATAAGTCAAACTTTGTGTTTCACCTGTATACGATGGATTTTCTTAACTTGTAAGGTATGTATATGTGCATTATGTCTGTGTTTAGTTTGTCTCTTCTTTTCGCAGGAGCAAAATATACCTAATTGTTTCCAGTTCATGCCAATTTATTGCGAATCTCTTCATGTAATGTTAAGATACAATCTAATCTAACTACACCCGGCTCTGTGGCTTAGGAGATACGAGATGCACAGTTTCATCATTTATCCGACATACCCAGTCGAGGGTTCGAAATAAGCAGCTAGCATTTTGGAAGCAGACCGCTTTGCGTTGATTTCAATGGTACGAAGCATCGGCCATTCAGAAAACAAAGCCAGACTACGAGTACTTAATTAGAATTGTCTAGTAAATCATAAACAGACAATAAACGATGGAGTTAAATGCACCGTCTTGTATATGACATGCAACTAACTTTAACAATCAAGTCATTGAATCTGTTTATATTCGCTGCGGAATATTTCGTTATTGTACATCCATTATGTCTTTCATCTTTCGCTTTATTTGCTTCAGTGAGTTAGCACGTAATGCTAACATCATTAGAAACAACTTGACATTTTACATGATAAGAGAACTGAATAACAAACATGGAAAAAATGACACAGAAAGACGTCTGAAGGACGCTAATAAAATCAAAAGCCGATCACAGCACAATGATTGAACGACACCTCGATAGATTTTGTAAATGCGATCAGAACAACGCCTTGAAAGACAACAAAGGGGAGGGAGAATGAAAATAAAGAAACATAAAGCAATTGATGCTTAATAGACACCATGTTAATTGATTTATTTATTCATTAATATGTTCCTCCTGTGTCCAAAATATGAACTTATATTAGTTTAGTTTTTGTTAATATAAATGTGATATGATATTGTTGCTGCCTCGTTAAGCTGTATCAAAGTATTCTCGGACGTTACAAGTCAATCGCATCTGATTATATCCGGGCAGTTTTTCAGTTTCTCATGGAAATTTCTAGAGCGTAGCCACTTGGGGGTAAGTGATTATTTTTATCTTATTTCTTCTTTTTCTACTACTTCGTTTTCTTCTTCTCTCTTTCTTCCCCCCCCCCCCCCCCCTAATTCGCGTTGAACTAAAACGTAGTCTATTTACGTGCTAATAATACTTCTAGTGGACTGAACTCATATTTACCTGAGAATTAGCTTTTCCTGTTATGAGTGTCCCTCTCTATCAGGAGAACCCACTCCGACTTATGAGGTACTTGTAATTTACGTTCGCAAGTCAAGGACGAGAGGTCAAAATATTTACCCCAACTGAACGGTGCAGGGGTTAAACACACTACCTCAGCATCAACACACCAGATTCTAAAGAACAAGCGCTATTATGCATTCGGCCATGTTAACCTCCAGTCCACATTTTATTCCAATCTTCTTCTTCTCCTCCTCCTCCTCATCGTCATTGTCGTCTTCCTCGTGTTTCTCTCCTCCTCCTCGTCGTCATCGTCATCTGCCTCGTCATCCTCTCCTCCTCCTCATCGTCATCGTCGTCTTCTTCGTCTGCCTCTCCTCCTCCTTCCGTTTCATCTACCAATGAATATAGGCACTCAACCAATCCACTACAACCCTTCTACCCTTTGCTACCTCCTAGAGCTCTTTTTAAAAAATATTATTCTCTATATTATTCTCTATATTATTCAATGATTTCTCTAGTTATCTATTCCATGTATTTTTAGGCTCCCTTTAGTTTCCCCCTGTGGGTTCTAGTGAAGGACATTCTAGTTACACTTTTAACAGGTTTTCTCAAACAGCTGTCCCACCCAGTCCCAGTTACAAGACCGTGAATATCTCTATTTCAGGAATACGGGTACGATTACAGCTCTTGATTTTTGATTTTTACAATATAAGAAATTTCAGGGTGTTGTAATCACTCAAAATCCTGGCTTAGTTGATCGAACTCTTTGACTTCTCGGATAAGGACGAAAAATAGGAGGATCCGTGAGCACATTTCGCACCGGAAACATCTATTTTTATCATGACATAGCAGTTTCTTTTCATAACGCCGCTGTCATCAAGATCACCAGAATGACTGTTGACAGTTCCTTTGCCTCATGCATTTTCATGCTATAGTCTGTCCCGAAAAGAATGCCGTCATTTACAAGCAATTATTTTGAAAACTGTCTGTTGCATCGTTATGAAATTTTTCCTGCCGTCTTGTATTTATCCCCACCCAAGGAATATGTCTTTGATAGGTGCAAAAGCAACTTAAATCATAGAAAGCGGCGACATTTCTTTGATGTTTTGCTGAAAAACTAGTGATTTCTCGCTAACAAACCGAATTTTACGGTAACGAATGCCCCGCCAATTCACATGACAACACAAGGCGTATCCGGATTCGTATGGGAGTGGGTGCAATGAAAGAAGTAGCTTAAATGTCGACAGGGTCGGCTGCATTGCACCGGGTATTTATCCCATATGGCTCAGTTTCTTTCCACAGCTCGGAAAGCGTCGCACAAAGCACGAACTCCGTACCTCCAGCGACGACCCTCCGGAGTCTCCGAAAAAATGTACTCGTGAAATGAAGGACGCGTCCCAGAATCGAACATACAACCTTCGGAGCCCGAGTCAGACGGCTTGACCACTTCACCAAAGAGAATCCCGAGAGGGGTGCAATGTGTAATATTAGTAAAGACAGAGAATTTACAGAGGCATGGGGTAAATAATTTGTAAATTGACAGGAAAGTAGAAGGAATATATTTCTTACCTTATTTTTCATTTCCTTCTTGTTTCTTCAGCTGCTGGTTAATATTGTGTACACAAGTATTCATGTTAGCTTTTTATATTGAGTTCGTGAAAGCTTCCAAATAGCTGTGCGTTAATGTGCGTGACCAGAAATGATACCGCAATTTAGTCATCATGTTTCCATTTTTAAGGATCTGTTCAGCTGTCTGTGTAGTTTGTTCACACGTACACATGGGTGACAGACCCGCTTTGAGTCTTCGTGAAAGATTGTCTACTCTGCTGTTTACCGTTCAGAGAAGGAACATGATTACCTGTTTTGCACTATGAAAATAGTTGTCAGTGTCTCTGTAATGGGCTTTCTTCTTAACGACCAAGATGTTGGTCCTCTTTTCATTGAAGTTTACAGATTGATTCGTATGCACGTGTGTTGTCCCCTAATTTGACAACGTGTTTGCTCTCACGTTTCTTGTTATGCCACAATATGTCAGTTTCCACCGCAATATTACTCTTCTGTTGGTATTCAATGCGTTAGTGTGTGTGTGTGTGTGTGTGTGTGTGTGTGTGTGTGTGTGTGTGTGTGTGTGTGTGTGTTTTCAATACAGTTGTTTGTCACCGCTGAGGGCTTGCGGAATTGAAAATTCATCACTGTGGAATACAAACTGTTGCCATTGACATTATGCTGATGCTGTAATGTTTAGGGCCTGCAATTCTTCTGAATATTTGTAGCAAAATATCCCAGTTGGTGTATTCACGTGGATTAAGGTCTGCGATCTGCTCAGACCTTAATCTGTGTCGGATGATTCCAGTAGGTTGATGACTGCTCTCGGTTGCATAAAATTCAATCCATCCTATCTCCAATAATCTTCTTCCTCTTTCAACACATAGTCCTCACATTTTTCCAGTAACTTTTATCAATATTTAATAGCGCGGACTGGATTAGTATCTTGACGTCAGACAATTTGAATATAGTATTGCCAGCTGCCACCTGTCCTTTAATTTTAGCCCACATATGTTCTATAGGGTTAAAATGAGAATGGTACGGCGGAAGTCTCAAGCACCCATGACGATGCTCTTCTATTAACTTGTCGATTTGATATTTCTTGCTTTTTGGCGTCTGTTTTACAAGGGACAACAATTCTAGCTAGAAATACGTTTCTGGAAATGGTATGTTTTCCATTCGGAGTCATATCTTTATTGCTCCTTTTGTGCTCGATGCTGTAGGTATTTTGTCTTCTTGGGCAAAAACATTGATTTCATGCATTGTCCATAATTGGACACGACGGTCTATCTAAGGATGGAAGCACAGTATTCTCGAGCCAATCTCTAAATACATTACCATTCATCTTATTATGATAATCCCTATTGTCTGTATGCTTTGATACGAACACGAGCCCAGCATTCTGTTGTAAGCCATTATGCGTATTACCAGCATGGGCCATGACCAAAAGCTGTCCTATACTACTGGGCACATATCGCTTTATCTGTCCATCCACTGATTGCCATTCCTTATCACTTGTGTGGTACGCATTGATCCATATTTCATCCAAACACACTATGACATAATTTTCTTTGCGCATTTCCATTATTTATCGTAGGTATCTGTTTCTCATGGCTCCTAAATGCGGTTGCTCGCAAAGAATATTTCTACCGCCCTTGTACTTTCAAAAAGTGAAGATAATGTCCTTATAATTTTCCACAAAGTTGTTTTGGATAGCTCTATGTTATTGTTCTTTCTCAACCAAACCCTAAGTTTCCTTACAGTCACTGTTTCTTTGGCATCCAGCATTTTTATAATGGATAATCCTGGATATAAAATCCAAATTTTTTATAATTTTAGGAGTCTCCGTGGCGAAGTGGTCTAGCCTTTTGACTTGGGCTCCAAAGGTCATGGGTTCGATTCCGGGCCGCATCCTTCGATTCACGAGTTAAATTTTTCGGAGACTTCTGTGGGTTGTCGCTAGAGCTGCGGAGTTCGTGCTTTGTGCGATGCTTTCCGCGCTGCGGAAAGAGACCGAGCCATATGGGATAGAACCTGGTGCAATGAAGTCGACCCTGTCGAATTTTAAGCGACTTTTTAAAGCATTTTTATAATAGCTCGCCTTATGACATCTTTGTCAAAGCTGTCTACAATAATCTTTCTACCTACCGTTTGGTTATTGCGTGGTGGTTTAATTCCAGATTATTGCACCCATCGACGAAATGACCGTTTACTCAAACCCAATGCATACACCGTTCTTTTTTCGGAATTTGTAATAGTATAAAACAGTTTTCTGCGATCAGCTTCTTGACAAAAATATGTGTACAACTTCATAGAGATTCTTTGAAGTGTATAATTTCGCATTCAATCCCGTTGAAAAATATTCACACATTTCAATGTTAGCAATAAGTGGAAAGATTTAAAAAAAAAAAAAAAAAAAAAAAAAAAAGAAAAAAAAACAAACATATTAATCAGGTTTCATGAAATAACCCACATTTTGAGACACCTCTGAACAGTCCTAGTTTGAACAATGCGGGGAGTTGGCATAAGGCAAATCCCGTGAAAAAACGTACAATATTCAACATTTAGCGCTGATTGGCTCGCTACGCTGTAATACATTTAAAATTATGAATTTCATCTCAGACCCGTAAATTATATACCGCTTATAAACAAACTTTGAAATCTGCTGTACAATCTCCAGAACAAAAATGTTTTTCTTGGGTGGACATAATGATAAGGCTATATGCTAAATCTCATCATTTTCCCTCAGTTGGTTACTGAGATATTGAATTTTATATTGGGGCAAAAAAAAGTAAACACAATATAGTTGTGTCTTTAGTGTCCTGTGACATTCGTCACGTTGACCAACATCTCCCTCTTCTTCTATGAACCATGAGTTCAATTTCTATTCCATCTGCAGTATTGTGACCTTTATTATGGCCAAAGTGTTCTGCTACCGAGATATGATTATGTTCATGCGCTGGTGAACGAACGAACGTACGAAATTTATTTTCAAAGGGGCACAAATTGGACACGCAGGCCCGTCTTACATTCAGTCCTTCTAATCATTAATTTTTCGTTCATCAATTGTGCATGTTACATTAACATAGGGAAAAACAACATTGTCCAATTGATTTTGTAAACATAAACAATGCATATTACCATGTTATGAGGCAGATACACACGTACACACGTACATTCTTAAACACATACGCACACATAGAAATGTGCATACATACTTAAATCATTTGCACAAACTCTCACAGTTATGCACACACTCAATAACATACAAATACACACTCCCTCGCATAAACTGCATGCATGCACACATACACACACAACCATATGCACATAGATACACGAACATACGCGTACATACACACATATAAACACACACATAATTTCACATGCACATACACAGATATGCACATGCAAATGCACACACATATACATATACCGGGCAAAATTTCGAGTTAAAAATATACCCAAAGTATTTCAGGATCCTCGCCGGTGGTACGGAGTTCGAGCACTGAGGTGAGTTTCTCCAGACTCAGGTTTGAGTTAGGAGAAGAACGGAGCACTTATGGGTTGCACCCGTGTGCCGTGTTGTTGATCCATCGACTAAACTAAACTAAACTAAACACACACCTACACACATACACACACATACACATATATTCACACCCATACACACACTTACATACACATACACACACGCACACATACACAAACAAACATACACGCATACACAAACACATACACACACATACACACACCGATACATACACATACACACATGTACACATATAAACACTCATACACACATACTCACACATACACAGATACACACACAAACACACACATATACACGCATGCATTCACACACATGTACACACATATACACTCATACACACATACACATATATATACACACACACACACACACACATATATATATATATATATATATATATATATATATATATATATATACAAACATACATACACACAAACAGATACACATACACACACACCCACCAGCCCACCCATCCACACACACTCTCTCACACATCTAGACACATACACACTGCCTCACATAATCACTAAATTAATATGAACAAACTCCCACACTTCATACACACATTTACTGTCGATTATCGTGAGTGTCCTCACAAATAACACACAAATACACACTCCCTCGCATAACACACAAATACACACTCCCTCGCATACACTGCGTGCATGCACACATACACACACAAACATATACATATATATATACACCAACACACACACACACAAACACACATAATACACACGCTCATATACACACATACATACACACACACTTACACATACACACGCACACACACACATACACACACACGTACACACATACACATGCACACATGAACACATCCATAAACACACATACTCACATACGACATTGAACAAGCAACTACAACGTCGAATAGAGGCCCAATACATGTGGATATGCAGAAGAATATGTTGTATTTCATTAAAAACAAAAATAATCAATTACAAAGGTTCTAGAAAAACTGGAAATGAAAAGAGATTTGATGAAAGAAATGAAAAGAGGCATATGAAATATTTCGGGAACGTTAAAAGACATAATACTCTTATAAAAACCATACTTGAGGGCATGGTTGAAAGAAAGCGAGCAAGAGGCAGACAACGATACAACTGGAAAGATAACAGCAAGGGACGGACGACCATAATTATGACAGAATGTTTAGCCAGAGCAGGAGACAGTGTTAGAGATCCATTGCAGCCAATCTTCATTTTGGATCTTCTGTAGAATGTACGGACGTTTCTTCTCCTTGGTCCAGGGTATTCTAAAAATGTTTCTGTTTGTTCAAAAGCCTGGATGTTCTTCTTAGGTAATTGTGAAATTATCCATGGCTGACATATGTTGGTTGCCACAGAAAAGATGCATGTTCCCAACATTAAACCTTAATTTGTGTGACTGTTATTTTAAACACAGAAGTCCGTTATAATAAGAGAGATTATTTACTGACATTGTTAACTGAGAAAATGTCAAACAAACACTAGGTTTCGACGAAACATTGCGCACAATCAAATGAACAAACTGGTATTATAATGTAAATTTCCGTTCACTGAGCATTACAATTGCTGAAGATACCACGAAACAAAAGAAATAATACGATGAACCTAGAATAGCGATATATCGTCTTTCTGTCCAAATGGGAGGTCAAGTTTGGAGAGATATATGATCGTAAAAACTCTATTTGCTCCGCGGCGGAGTTTTTACGGTTATCCTTCAGCAATGAATCAGTTAAAACTCCTGAGCATAGCCTACGATGGGTAACGTTGTAATATTCTGTTATGATAATTTGCCGTGTCGAGCGTGTGCCGCGTGGTTACACACCCGCTTCACACGCCAGTGATCCGGGACTTGTTTCGGGATCCGGTCAGGGATATGCGCTACTGACGAGCTCAAACGAGAGCGAAACTCGAGTATAGTGCTTCCATATTGACGTGGATAGGCCTTAGGTTCATACCAGAATACGATCAGCGTTGCCAGTATTGGGTTGTGCTCAATATTTAAAACTCCTACTAACGCTATTTAGTGATAATGTGTTTACCCAAGAGTATTTCAAACGACATCGTGTAAACTCTTCCAACATTAACGGTTTTCAGATTAACTTGCGACAGATCACATAAAACGTTAATGAAGCCTTCATTCAAAGACTTAATGCAAATATAACCGTGCAATGATCAATGATGAATATCGAATCTTATGATGCCATCAGTTCACACTAAACACGAATGCGCAGACTATCTCTACGTAATGTATTTTACTACCCAAAGCAGCTATGAAATCGTGTTAAGGTAATCCATAAATCCATGCGCTACATCCAGTAATAAGATCCTACATTATTTTCAACCTCCCATAAACATTCCCTGGGGACACCATCCTCTCCTGAACCTCAATAAACAACAATTCTAATTCCCTCATAAATAACCTTCCAAACGGGAAGCCACCTCAAAGGTCTCTGACAAAGCGGACAATTGAATACAGCAAAACTGCCTATAGCAAAATGACGTTGCTACCACAGGAGATGGAAATTTGGCTCTTTGCAGCTGACTTCATGGCCGCTCTCCTGCTCGTCTTTGAAGATTTTCTTTTTGTTCGCTCGCTTTGACCTCCAGAGTAGTCTACGCTGAACTGATTTTTTTCCCAATTGCCAGTACCCCTCGCCATCAGGCGAAACCCGTTCGACTTCAGATGTTCTTGTAATTTACGTTCACGCGTCAAGGACGAGAAGTCAACATTTTAGTCCAACTGACCTATGTAGGGGCTGAACCCGCTACCTCGTCATTAGTACACCGAAAGTCTAAGAGCGAGTGTTCTTTTCCATTCTACCACGCTGTCCTCCGTCTTTGAAGATATTCTCTAGCTAACTAATATTAAAAACAAACGTATGTTTGAATAACGAAGACACAAACCATAGGTTGTACGATTTATTGCCGGGCATATTTCGCTGCATCTCGTCAGTCAGGTACATACTGCAGAAGTCACACAACATAGAGTAAAATAACTAGATAGATCTTTCAAACTGAAAGACACATATGTTCGCATAGAAATAGCAATTTTTTACCATGGTAGTTTTAAATTGTTTTTGATTTAATTGTTTTAATTATTTGCACAAAACTTACCAATGTAGATGAATCATTAGATGAATCAATATCTGCAAAGTTTAACAAACGACTATTGTGAAACAACACACTAATAGCACTGTCTCTATCAATTACATGACCAGTTTCCAAGACATGACGTGCAATGGTCGACGCCGGAGGTTTATAATTGTGGTGTGTCAGCCTTCCTATGATCCCATCGCTTGTGTGTAGTATCTCTGAGGCTCATAGCGGTCCTCTGCAATTTCTGTTCTACCCACCACAACGGTCATTGATTCAGTAACTTGTCCTCAGCAGAATCTCGCTCCCACAAGTAAGATGTCCTGCCGCCGATACACCCAACTGGAGATCATCTGCCACATCCTGCACCAACCTTCTCTTTGTGTTTCCTCTCTTCCCGGGCATATACCCCTCCATGTTCGTTCTCTCCAAACTTTCAAGACATTTCACGTGACCAAAATATTTCTTTTCTTTTTTTCTTTTTTGTTTTTTTTTCTTTTTTTTTTTTTTTTTTGGGGGGGGGGAGGGGGGGGGGGTATCGTCTTTAGTATCCAACCGTCTTCAATATTCAGTTCTTGACGTTTGGTTTGGATGTATTTGAACCTTTCTGTATCCAATATAATCTTAGACCCCTTCTATAGCGTTTAAATTCAATGGCATTCATGCGCTGTTCAGCTTGTTTAGTAATTGCCCACGTCTCACAGGTGTATGTTGGATTGGGACAGATGCATGTTCTTACACATATAAATCTTGTAGTTCCATCTGTCCCACTCCTCAATTTATTTTGTTGTTTTAGTTTGATGATAGCCATAGATATTCGTTATTTCATTTCTTTCATTGTGTCACCACTTTTGGTAATTAATGACCCACGATATTCGAAATTGTCCACGCCTCAAATTTTCCCATCATCAATACATATGTCTTTCTCCACATTAGTTTTATCTGTATGCATTATCTTTGGTTTTGCTATGTTAAAATATAAGTTGTGATGTTCACAATGCTTTTTGGTTTGAGGTTACTAGTTTTTCTATACCATTCTGTGATGTGAATAGTAATACTGTTACATCAGCATATTGAATCTCTGATATTGCATGGCCACCGATTCTCAGGGCATCATATTGCTCCTTCTTTATATTCTAACTGACATTTCTCATTATATTTTCAGCGTACAAGTTAAACAAATAGGGGGTAGCTCACAGCTCTGATGGACTCCTTGTTTGATGTCAAACCAATCTGATGTCTGTCCATCTATCCTAACCGCTGCTTGTTCGTCTAAATACAGCATTTTTATGAGTAGTTCTACATGTGATGGAAAACCCATGTCCCCCATAATCCCCTACAGTTTCTGATGTTGTACACAGTGAAATCCCATTGAATAATCAGAGTTCAGGTTCTTCTCTTCTGTCGTTGGTTCATGCAGCTCATTCCTATCATTACTGTCATTCATATCATACATTCCGCTGCAGTATTCCTGCCAAAGTTTTAGAATGTTTCTAGATTCTGTTAAGGTATTTCCCAATTTGTCACAGATAACATTTAATTGTGGTTGAACATTTCTTGTCAATAACATCATTTCTTTGAACATTTCCTAATTTCTTCCATTCTGATGATATTGCTCTATTCTAGTACAACAATCTTGTATATATTTGTGTTTGTCCTTTCGTGTGTTGTTTTTCTTATTTCTCGTGTTAAAGATGTATATTCATCTTGCTGTCATCGGTTTCTCATCCTTTCTGTTTCAGTTCTCATCGTTATGTTATTAACTTGTCATGCGGTAGCTCAGTTATATCTGACTAAGACCCCAACTAACAGTAATTTGGATGTAATTGCCCAAACCCGATATCGAACACACGCACATTTTTGTGTTTTTGTTTTTTGCATATCCTATTTACAGGACATCGTTGTCAACACCAGAATGTTACTGCTGTTGTTGATGTCTTGGCAAGTTTACGTTCAGTAGTTTGCCATTGCTTTCTGAACGACCGACTCCCATACCAACACTTTAAAACCCAACGCAACGTGGTATGCTGCCAAATTGGTTGCAGCTGAGTTTCGAACGCAGTTAAGCGGGCTTGCGAATCGCGTCCGTAAGCCCTTAGCCACCGAGACGGCACATATGCACATAGGCACACATATACACACACAAATCAAACATACACACACACACACATACACAAATGTACACCCGCACACAAAACGATACACACTCAATCACTCAATCACAATCACTCACTAACAGAGAGACCCATACAGACACTTAGACACACATATACACTTAGACACACACAGACACAAAGACACACACAGACACATAGACACACACAGACACGCATACACATACACATAGATACACACAGACACATACACACACAGACACGCATACACATACACATAGACACACACAGACACATAGGCACACACAGACACGTATACACATACACACACACACACACAGTCGGCGGCTACATAGAGTGCCTGTGTGCGTGTATGTATAACTGTGGGTTTCTGTGTGTGAGTGTATCTCTGTGTATGTGCTTCTGTGCGTGTGTATGTCTGTATGTATGTGTGTGTGTGAGTGTGTTTGTGTAACCGTGTCTTTGTGAGTGTGTCAGAGAGTGTTTTGTGTTGTTGTGCGTGTGTGTATGTGTATATGTGTGTCTGTGCGCGAGTGTGTTTGTGTGCGTATGCGTGTGTATGTCTGTGTGTATTTGCGTGTGTCTCAATGTGTATTTGCGTGTGCCTATGTGTATATATGCGTGTGTATGTCTGTGTTTGTACTTGTGTGTCTGTGTGTGTCAGTATGTATGTTTAGATATGTAGAAGAATAGGTCTTATTCCATTAAACACAACAATTTATATCCAGAGGCTCTAGCTGGGCTGTGAATGAAAAGAAGATTGAGGAAAGAAATGAAAAAGACACGCCAACAAAATGTAGACAGCGTTCTCTTTGTGCTATTCATTGCCTTCGTTGCCCACAACTGCAAAATCGCCTGCTCCCAAGCTACATCTCCCTCGGGGAGGCGAGAATCGTGCTCCCGGTGCCTCTTGTCCTCACACATGTCCTAGCACCTTTGGCCGTGGGATGCCAGCTTCTTCCCTGGCCGTTTGCCTCTGTCGTCGCCTCCACTCCGGAGCTTCGCTATGCTCCGGCATACGTCTTTGCTGTCATGTTACCATCTTCGTACCCCGTCCATGGCTCTTGGAACCGCACTCCACTATGACCACCAGCACAGTGAGTACTTTAGTGTGCCGCCTTGTGAACCGGCCCTGGCAAAGATCTACTTTGCATACATACAGCACTTGCTAGACTTTCCCTTTACAAAGGGGACATGTCGAATCGGTGGACTTACCCCACGTAACCGGTTGGCATGTGATGGCAAGACATCGAAGAGTGATCGACCGACGAAACTTAAGCGCAGTGGTGTCATGCGCCTTATATCATTCCATGCCAGGGACTTCTGCATTACCCTTTCCCGTGACATCCAATGATCCTGCTGCGAATGCTGGGCACTCGCATTTTGTTCCCACCCTTACGGATCTTTTAAACCACCATATCTGCGTTCCATGTCCGTCGCCTTTGTCCTAAGTTAAGCTCTGTCATAATGACCGAACCTCTGTCAATCCGACTCAGTGTGTCAATTGACTTTATGAGGTTTTAGTGATGTTTGAGCAGCTTCGACTGCACTTTTGTCTTTTTAGCTCCTTTCTGTTGTTAAGCGCAGGTTGTGAGCTGCTAAGTGTTTCATCCAGAAACTCACGCTGCATCATCGCCAGTTTGGCTAGTACCTGTCCCTCATAACTTTGCCTCTCTCGCCCTCTGAGCGGTTTGTTATGTCCCAACACATGTCTATGTCGCCATGTTGTCTACTTTCTAAGCAGACAAAAACCAAAGAAGCCGAACTCAAGAAGAAACTCAGAGGATCCAAGTCTGGGCTAATTGTATTGCGGTCTTAGGCTTCCCTGCTCTAGCTCTGTCTCTGTTGAGGTTAACGGTCCTCGCAGTAGGACTACTGATATTGCTTGACTATACAGATGGTCTTCTGACGACATTTCTCCATCCCAGTGATCGTTACATTGTGATATGTCAGCCACCACACACGTACAGCTTTAAATTTAAAGCATGGCTACAGGTGGGCAGGAGACAGTAAAGCTTGTTTCCATCTTGGCTCGATGGATGAGAGTCATGTCAGACTAATCTTTGCAGGCAATGAACTGTACCATCGTACCACATCTAGTTGTCCCACTCAACGTGTCTATTGTTGTTGCACAGCCTGCACGGGACCTTCTTATAAGTTCTTCTTGTGCACGAGTTCTTGTTTCTGCCTTTAAACCCATATGTTTAAGCATATCATACGCGGCGTTGGAAGCTATACACATTGCGATTGCCTCTTATTCGAACAGTCGTGTAATATACTCTTTCTGTCTCAGACTTTCGACCATAAAATTTTTTATTGTAAAGGTATGCTCCTCATAGATTTTAGATTCGTACGTATACATAGTAGCAGATCGGACGAAATGACGTCAAATAGAGTTGGTGAGAAAACCTCGAACCAACATTTACGAGAAACTAGGAAAATGACGGGAGTAGGAGAAAAACGTCACAGAAGTAGTCAACAACAACAAAGAGATTGACCTTGGGGCTTGACAGCTAGGAGGCAGCACGATTCGATTCACAGAAGCAAGATGAGTTATAAACTGGCCGGACATCGCATTGATGGTTGATAAATATTGCATGAAGGAGCGAAAGTCTTAAGGCATGACTACTATGAGCTGGAAAATGACGGACGGTAAATGTGCCGAATGGGGCTTAGAAAATCATGGCAAGGTGACTGGTAAGGACAGTAGCCAACTAGAGGTATCCAGGATAGTATATCTGTAGTTGGGAATACGTCTACTGTGCACTATTCTTATATATTATGTCAATAATACAAAACAGCCCGCCTGGCTGTACAGGCACAGTATTTATGAAAAATATTAATATTGATTATTATTATTATGAAGATGTCGGCACAAGCTTGAACACAGGCAATAAATGGAGCCTTGACTGAGATAACCATTGGCTTTGGGTTATTTATCGATGTTGGCACAGCGCTTCCAATAGTTCTGTTAAACGGTTATCCCTGGAACACTGAGCTCTTTTAATGAAGTTACTTGTTACATTGTTACTAACCGTCTGGCACCGTAAAACTTCAGGGTATTTGCCATGGCCTCTTGGCTTTACCGTCAGCTGCCAGCTAACAGATTAGCAGCTGTGCTAACAGTGATCGGCAGAATCGACTGTATGCAGTGAGGTAACATTGCACTAAACTTCTCATCTCTCCATCCAGTTGGACTAAGTTTCATACTGTTGAAGTAGACTAGGGATGAGCATGAATATTTACAAATATATAAACATGTGATTCTAAAAAATAACGACTCGCATAAACAATCTGGAAATCATGCATAACCGTGTTGTTTTAATTCTGTAATCTCGATATCTGCCACCTCGTTATGGTCAAGATTGTATTGTTAACAAGTAGCCACAATGACTTGTGCTTTCAAAATACGATTAATGCACACGTTTTCTACCATGAACAGCTGATCTAGTATTCCCATTATGACTAAATCAGAGCCACATTTACACATTTCAATTAACACCATATTATACTTGTATAGTCGAATTCCACCGCTGGTCCATTCGGTAAATCAACACACTTTTCTCAGCAATTATTTTTGCGAGCTACTGCCCTAATTTTTCCAAACCCACGAGAAGAACATCAATGAACCCTCTCTGTTATAATGAGTACATTTGCAGAATAGGGATGGGTAAATATAGGGAAACAGAATAGAAAGAAGTGGCTCGAAACAAATGAACACTCGGCTAGACAACTGGAAATCATGTAAATAAGTTTTATTTCTATTCTGTTACCTCTCTAAAGTCAAGGTTTATACACTGCACAACTAGACACAATGGCTGGCAGAGTTTTGTTTATGCAATTTCTGACCCAATGGTTTACCCTGAAAGGCTGATTTGGTATTTTCTTTATGACTTATAGTCTCGCATTTATACTTCTTAATGCTTATCACCGTACTATCTAGTCTAACCCAACAGCTAATGTGTTTACTGTAGTTTCTGTTAGTTCGCAAAAAACAACATTTTTCTTAGCCATTGCATCAATGTTTCCACATCCGCTTTGGCACAAAAATTAATGCGCTCTGTTTAACTGGTCATCAGGATTAACTCAGGCTGACTTTGATTGCCTTTAAGACCGCCAGCAACTGGAACACTCATGATTGAAAAGGGGGATATTGTGAAGACTATCTATGAACAACTTCTATGTGAAGGCACAATAACAGATAAAACAGCAAGTTTAATAATTCAAAACAATGATTTGCCTCAGTGAATTTAAACTCAGAAGACACAGACAATAGGTTGCGCGATGCATTGCCTGGCATAGTTCGCGACATCTCGCCAGGTGCATACTGCAGGATTATACATCATATGAAGATGAAAATAATTCTTTTATTCACTTCATTTGATATATAAGTCTGCAGTATACACCCGATGAAATAGAGTGAAATATGCCAGGCAATAAATCGTGCAATTAATTGTCTGTGGTTTCTAAGTTTATATTGAAGAATGTTAGAGTTAAGATGTAAGTGTGCTTTCAGCAACGATATGCGTATGATTTGTACGAATCCGACGTGTTTACAGCGAACATATTACTCGAAACGCCAGCACCTGCACATGTCATTTGATGTGAAGGATATTCCATTACTTTGCCCGAAGTGCTATGAATATATACGTCTAAAAGACAGGTGTCGAACCGTCGACCGACAGCGCTAGACACATATTTGTATAGTTCAATCGACACTCGAAACGTGATGTTATTTACACCCGAGAACAGGCTGGGACAACTTTATAGTCCAGGTCAGTTGTAATAATATCTCTTTATTGAGGGGGATTGGATCACATTACCACCGGGGCACCATCACGCGTGCTAGTCACTGAGCTACACGGGCTTTCTGTAAATAAAGAGGCTAGTGAAAATCATTCGAAATTTGTTTTTAAATGCAATGTATATAACACAATTAAACGTGCTGTTGGCAAAAACAAAAGCTTGTCTGATGGTTTGAAATGCAAAGAACACGGTGCACCATCTGTCCGTATAATCAGGTCCAAATATAGTCTCGACGCTATAGGCAGCGTGTGTTATAGAAAATACAAAACACACAAGCAACAGTGTTCTTTTTGTGCGCACTGTGGACTTCTTAATGTGTAAGACAGTTGTCATTTTTCGCCTTTTTCGAAGTGCGGTCAACATTTTCAGAGACATCACGACAGATCCGATAGTCACAAATATTAACGGAATTGTGTGTGTTAGATGAGGAACAATCTTCAAATGAAATGGTTGATATAGAACATTATGTCTTTCATTTTTGGATGTAACAAAATAAGAGCTATTATAGAGAATGTAATATTGAAAACGCAATTCTCTTGCATTCCAATATGTCACCAAGGAATCCACAACAAGAACATTGCTAATCCTGCAAACCAAATTCTTTTGGAGGTCACCAATGCGCCAAAGTGCAGTGGATAAAACACAGCAATCAACCGTTCAATTGCTATACACACTGTAATTTATGTGGAATCTAACTTGGGACACTAATTGTGTCATGGCTTCTGCAATTGCTATAAACAACGATTCTAAATACGGTATTATGCCCCGGCTTTAAAACGCATTATGATTATTTATAGCCTCCACAAGGAAAGTATTAAATAAACACAACATATCGGCCATTGGCAAATAAAATAAAAGAATATTTGAAGACTGATGCAGTCCACATTTTCTTAACACATTAAAACCGATGACGTTTCCAACAACCCCAAGAACACCGATGATTGAGATAGACGATATAGTTGCAATACCAGATCATCTGAAGTATCGTATAAACACTGACATACTGGTTACTTAGAAACGGGATTTCTTCTGGTACATTATCGTGAATGATTTCCGCACTGGTTGTGTTATTGTCACTATTTAAACCAATATAGCTCGTTACGTCATTCTGGGCATCGAAGTCACGATGAAGTCCTAAGGCCGTTTAAGCCTATATCTGTGAGATACGATTAGTAAGATTAGTACCAGCAGATGCTTGTAAGTTTTTGTCAACCCCTCACAGGCAGGTATTAATAATGTCTTGCCAACAGTTGTGATCCCCCAAGATTCTCGCTATACTGTTGTCGATAGTTAGATTAATCCAACTATGCAATAATTCGATTGGATTATGTCTTTAAGACTATTCATATTCAAATATACAGGTGTAGATGTGTTATATTATCGACCCTATCGTGGCTGTCTCTTCCATTTGTCAAGTAAACTGAGAAGCATGTTCAATGTTACTGATTATCCCGCATACACTGTAATAGAAAAGAAGCACATGCTCATTAGAACATTAGAAACAAAAATAGATATACACATACCGATGGTAGGATAACGTTGACTTGTATCTTCAACATACAACAGACAATAGACAACAGAAAACAGACAAAAGACAACAGACAATAGACCACAGATAAAAGAAAACAGACAATAGACGACTGACATCAGATAATTGACAACAGACAATAGACAACAGACAACAGACATTAGACAACAGAAAACAGAAAATAGACAACAGACAATAGACAACAGATAATAAAATACAGATAAAAGACAACATACAATAAACAACAGACAACAGATAACAGACAATAGACAATAGACAACAGACGACATATAATAGACAACATACAGCAGACAACCGATAATAGACAACAGACAATAGACTATGTACAACAGACAGCAGATAACAGACAACATAAAGCAGACAATAGACAACATATAATAGACAACAGACAACAGAAAACTTATACAAAAAACAACAGACAATAGACAACAGAGAATAGACAACAGACAACAGAAAGCGTATAAAAACACAACAGACAATAGGCAACAGAGAATAGGCAACAAACAACTAGAAAATAGAAAACAATTAGCAGCCAGTGGCTGGCCAGCATTCCAGCTGGTCGGTTGTACGGTGTTCAAGTATTCATGGAGGCCAGGGTTTATTTAAACACATGGCCCAGCCTTCAATTGGTATGAGAAAGTGTTCTGCAAAATAAAGGCGACCACCGTGACATTTACCACATCGCCTGTGGATTGTCTGTAAAATATATGGGGCCAGTATCATAGTGGTGGCCCGGTAGCGTATTCCTTGTCAAAAGGAAAAGAAAGGTAGCCCTGTCCTCCGCTAGCTTCCTGGATCCCCTTGAGTGGAGTCCAGTTTAGCTTCCCGACCAGGCGGCGTGAAAGCCTAAATGCAGGTGGTGGATGGAGCTAGAGAGCAACCGACATATAGTTGTTGGTTATGTTCTCAAGTTTCACAACGACAGACAGAGGGTTTCCTTTAGGATACAATGGCTGCGGTCATCGGCCACGAAGGAAAGCAATGACAGACCACCTACATTACAGATGCCTAATCACGTATGATCACAGCAATTCTCAACAAAGTTGAAGTCAAAGAAGCGGGTACGTTAGCGAAGCTGATAGCGATCTGGTCTGATAATGTCACCAGCATGGTCAGACGCCTGGGCTCGTCGCCTGCGGGCGTGAGGGAAAGGATGTTCACCAATTCCCACGGAAAATCTGACCTACAAAATACGATGACACTATCATAACATCGACCCATGACGGGAAAATGTCTGGGGATAAATTATTTTTAATTTAAAATATCACAGGGAGTTCTAGAACTGCGAATTCCGCTAAACAACAGCATATGATACAAGTGCTACCAAAATACCGCCGTCCAGCTATTGTAGGCAAAACATGAAGCACTACATTCGCCATTGGAACATGAAATGAAAATCACTCATGTAAGTTAGTCAATTAGAAAGGTGGTAACTAACAACTGATGTTGAATAGAACGGAGTCTCCGTGGCGAAGTGGTCAAGCCATTTGACTCGGGCTCGAAGGTTGTGGGTTCGATTCCGGGCCACGTCCTTTGGTTCACGAGTGAAATTTTTCGGAGACTCCTGTGGGTCGTCGCTATAGCTACGGAGTTCGTGCTTTGTGCGACGTTTTCCGCGCTGCGGAAAGAGACCGAGCCATATGGGATAAAACCAGGAGCAATGAAGCTAACCCTGTCGACTTTTAAGCTACTTTTTAAGAACTGTAGGTAAAACATCATCATCATCAAGTGCCCTGCCAGCTGGCGTAGGCGTTCTTGGCTCTCCACAGATCTCGGTCTTTGGTTTTCTGGATCAACTCTGCTGCTGATATTCCTCCATGCCACCGTGTCAATCCATCCAGCATCATTTCTCTTGGTCTGCCTCTGCCTCTCTTCCCCTCGATCTTTCCAGTTGTCACGATGTTCTCCAATGCCTCTCTTCTCATTCCATGACCAAAGAAAAATGTTTGTCTCTTTCTTATTGTTGTAAATAGTGTTCTAGTTTCATTAGCCTCTTTCAGGCAATCGTTGTTAGTTATTCTGGCAGTCCAAGGAATTCGCAACATTCGTCTCAGCAACTACATCTCTGTTGCTTCTAATTTCTTCTTAATTTTTACATTTACATTCCAATACTCACTGCCATACCGCAAAACTGGTTCTACATAGCATTTCAGCACTCTCTTTCTTACACTCAGTGATAGTGACCTATAGCACAAGATACTCATCATTTTCTGAAATTTCGGCCTTTGCTTGCCCTATACTGCCCTTAATCGCTGTTGTACATCTTCCATCTGATGTTATAAATATCCCTAGGATCTAAGATTATCCACTTAGTTAATTTTTCATTCTATTTCTATGTCACATTTTAGTGTCATCATTTTCTTTGATACCACCATTGTTACTGTTTTCTTGATATTCAAGGAGAGTCCTTTCCTTGCACTCTCTGTTACTACAGTGTCCAACAATTGTTGTAGGTCTGTTGATTTATCCGCCACCAATACTGTGTCATCTGCATAGCGTATATTGTTTATATTATATCCTCCGAGTAGTATTCCTGGCTTCTCTTTGATCTCTCTCATTATTATTTCGTTATATAGGGAGAAGAGATCTGGTGACAAGACACATCCCTGTCGTACTCCTAGCTTTGTGTTCGTAACTACCCTCTTTATTTCCAATTTTAATTGCTGCTACTTGGTTCCAGTAAATATTCTTTATTATTCTTAAATCTTTCCCATCAATGTTGATATCTTCCAACATTTTAATCAGTTCATCATGTTTTACTTTATCAAATGTCTTAGTATAATCTATGAAGCACAGATATATGTCTTCCTGTTTGGTCTATTGACCTTTCTATTAGTGTCCGTAATGTATATATTGCATTATTTGTGCCCTTTCCCTCCACAAATCCATACTGTTCTTCACTAATTTCCATTTTTATTTTCTGTCTGGTTCTTCTCATTATGATTCTGAGCAGAAGCTTAGTGATATGGTTTATGAGGTTAATTGTACGAAAATCTTCACATTCAATAGCTCCTGGTCTTTTTGGTATAGCTATAAATACAGATTTCAGCATATCACTGGGTAAATATCCACTGCTGTAAATATAATTCAACATTTTGGTTAATATATCTACTCCAAATTCTCCCAATACTTCTAATTCTTATATTATGATTTCATCTGGTCCAGCTGTTTTTCCTTTCTTCATATATTTCATAGCGTCAGCGACATCTTTTTTCTTAAGAATTGGTGGACCTTCTAAGCTACTTTTTTTCTGTTAATTCTTCTCTTTCCCCTTCATATAATTCTCTTATATACTCATTCTACCTCTTCATTATAGCACCTTCCTCCAATGATATATTTCCTGTTTTTGATTTCAAACACCCTGTATTTCTTCTTATTTTTCTTCCCGTGAGCTCACTGATCTGTCTTT
This sequence comes from Cepaea hortensis, assembly GCA_963921405.1. NCBI lineage: Eukaryota > Metazoa > Mollusca > Gastropoda > Stylommatophora > Helicidae > Cepaea > Cepaea hortensis. Next base: position 24,957,458 of record OY992885.1, on the reverse strand, counting down.
GCATATTTTTTGTATCTTTAATGGCATTTAATTCAATTTTTATGCACTGCTCATTTAACCAACTATCTTTTGCCTTACAACATGTATCTTTTATTTCTTTATTTATCTTAGCGTATTCTTGTTTGTCATTTTTACTCTGTTTTCTTTTGTCCATCAGCATTAAAATATCTTAATTCATTCATTTTTCCTTAGCTATTTGACTTCTCTCCGGTAATATTTTATTGCTAGTTTGATGAATGGAGTCCCTTAACATTTCCCATTGTTCATTTATACTCTGTATTTTAGCTATTGCATTGTACCTATTTTTCACAGTCACTATGTATTGTTCTTGAATTTCTTTGTCTACTTTCAGAACCTCTTTATTAAGTCTCATGTTCTTAACCATTTTTCCCCTCTCTTTAATCTTACTTTTATTTTTCCACATAATGGTAAATGATCACTATTACAGTCGGCGCCAGGCATTGTTTTTACATTAATTAGAGCATTTCTAAATCTTCTATTAATTAGTATGTAGTCAATTTGGTTGCATATTTCCTGATCAGAGCTTTTCCATGTATATAGTCGTCTTTTATGGTGTTTAAACCACGTGTTTCCAATTATCATATCATTGATATTTGCCTATTCTATTAGCTTTTCCCTCTTTCATTTCTTGTACCTAAACCATAATTCTCCACTATATACTCCATTTTCCCCTTTCCTACTTTTGCATTAAAATCTCCAAGTATTATTTTATTTCCTGTGATCCAATTTGAGCCGTCGCCATTTCTATTTGGTCGTAAAAATGTTGTATTTCTTCATCACTACTGCTTGTTGTTGGTGCATATACTTGTATAATATTTATATCTATTTGTTTGCCTTTATTTTGACCAAAATAACTCTATCTGAAATACACCAGTATCCATTAAGTGACTTGGCTGTTTTTTCGTCAAGTATTATTCCTACACCTGTTCCATGTGTATCCCCTCCAGAATAAATTATTGTGTGGTTGTCAGCTATAATTTTGCCCGATCCCTTCCATCTCATCTCACTAACGCCTAGTATATTTATTTTCATGCTATCCATTTCTCTTAAAACATTATTCAACTTTCCTAGCTCATTTAATGTCCTAACATTCCATGTTCCTACTCTAAATTTATTTATTTTATTTATGATTTTGCCATCAGTAGCTGGATGACTGTCTGGTGTCACCTGTGGCTCATGACTGTACCTACCGGACTCTGATATATGTTTTGCCATGAAGTCTTGGGAAGATAATGTGGTGGTTTCCCCTTGACTTCCACATCCACATGGTGGTCTTGTAATTTTACCTTTGACAGCCATTTCCAATGTAAGGATAAGTGAGTGCCCTGTTCTGCTTAGCTGAAGCGTTGTCCACTTATTCCGATGGATACTCGGTCCCCAGAGCTGTGTTAGCCACACCGTGGTGTGTTTCCCATCCTCGGGGAGGTGCAGTTGGGATTTTCCCTTCATAAAGTTATGGTCTATGACCAAAACTCTCCAGTACTTTTTAGGCAAAACAAGAAGTATTAAATTTGCTATATTTTTTTCTTTACAGTTTCATTTCCTTTACAGGACGTTGCAGTCAACACCAGTATTTTACTGCCGCATTAATGTCTTGACAGGTTTTTACGTTCAGTTGTTTGCCATCGCTTTCAGAACGAAAGACTCCCTACAAACATTTTAAAACAAGCGACTCGGTTTGATTTTACTAAGAAACACGAAATGTAAGAACTCTCGTGCAATTTGGTAAAGTTGAAAGTGTCTAGAAAGGAAATGAAACGAATGAATATACGTATATTAGAATTATACCAAACAAGAGTGGAGCATAGGAAATGCACTGAGACGAATATGGAATAATTTACTCAGGAGGGTCTAAATATGGAATGGTTGGGGTGTAAATATAATCTCGGACAGAGAAAGAGCGAAAACGGTGAAATGATATCTGACAATATTAGGTCATATTAAGTGACACACTATTGATATTAATATTATACTAGTCTATGCAATAATTAATTTTATAAACAAACACAACAAAACATACTTGGAGATGTAATTTTACAGAAAAATGCTGAAAACCTCTTGGACAGCCACAGTGAGTAGTCTTTACATATTCAGGGAGGTTAAGTCGCAAAGATAATTTATAGCAAACATCAGAAACAGGCATTCATCGATATTTGGCCACATTATGAGACGACAAAAACTGGAATATGTTGTGATAACTGGAAACTTGTCAAACACACAGGCAACTTACCACACACAGTAAACTTATTAAATGCATACAGTCAAATTATCTTATCAAAGACATACAGGCTACTTATCATACAAATAAAACTTATCAAAGACATACATGGAACTTATCACATACAGTAAACTTATCAAAGATATACAGACAACTTATCACACAAGTAAAACTTATCTAAGACATGCATGAAAGATCACAAACTGTAAACCTATCAAAGACATACTGGTAATGTATTACTCAATGTAAACTCATAACATACATGCAGGCAACAATTGATCATACAAAATCAACTTATCAAAAACATAGTCAACTAATCACACATCATTACACAGAGTCTAATTTTCATACAAAGTCAACTTATCACTCAATGTCAACTTATCACTCAAAGTCATCTTACCAAAGATATAAAGTCAATTTATCAGAGATATACAATCACCTCATCACATAATTTCAGCTTACCACACAAAGTCAACTTACCACACGAAGTCAGCCTATCACACAAAGTCAACTTATCATACAAAGTGAACTCATCACACAAAGGCAACATACACACAAAGTCAACTTATCAAACAAAGTAAACAAATGAAAGCTATTTTTGCCTATTGTTTAAGAATAAAAATTCAAATATATTGTGACAACTGGAACGATTTGTGGAAATATAATTAAAGGAAGACATCGAGAGAACATTATGTAGAGATATGTGTCAGCGCGCGAGTTGTTGCCTGCTGCTGGAGATTACAAGTTGTCAAGAGTCATGATTGTTCACGCCTGTCGATAAGGCACTTGATAGTGGTTATGATGGTGAATGGTAGTAACACAGAAATAAATTTTCTTTCCAAATGCATCGTAAAAGTGAATGGGGCTAGTCTGAAACAAACCAATGTACTTAGGTATTTGGGTACTTTGGTAACAGCAAATGGCAGAAGTGTAAAATAGCTCAAGCAAATGGAGAATTTGACACAAAGATGAATATACTGTACAATATCTTTGTCAAACCAAGTGAGAAAAACAGTTCTTAAGCTCAATGTCCAACCGACCCTGATGTATGGAAGTGAATCATTGACAGTTAGCACAGTAATAAAGAATTATTTGGAGGATGTAGAGATGTGCAGTTATAGAGGAATGGTGAGAAGGTCAATGAAGAATAAAGGTGTGATAAAGATATCTTGAATGAAGTTAATTCACACAGTGAGCTTGTTACTCGCATCAGAAGGAGACAATCCATATATTAGTACAGGCTTGGCCATGGGAATTCCGTGAGAAAAAATGGGATTTTCTGAATAATGTAGGGATCGGATGGGACGGGATGGGACAGGCATAAATTACCAATGGATGGGACAGAAAAACATGTCCCATGGACAAGCCTGCCAGGCTTGGCCATGGGAATGTTATTCCCATGGGAATTCCATTGGAAAGTCTCATGGGACGGGATGGGATGGGGCATGCATAAATTACCACACAATGTAAATGATGTCCCATGGACAACCCTTATGGAACGCCAAGAAAAGGAAAGCTGCAGTACCTCGTGACAACGGGGAAATTGGTGTGGAGGAGGGGGGGGGAGCGAAAGAGAAGCTTATTGGACATGGTGACATCATGGTACGGAAAAGTAGTTGTATCATAAATGATTGGCAGTACATGAGACAGAAAGCTATAAACAGAGAGGATAATCGACGCCACGAGGCATGGACTATACGAAGACTTGCAGTACGCGAAACAAAAGGTCATAAACAGAGAGGATAATCGACGCCACGAGGCATGGACTATAAGAAGATTAGCAGTACACAAGACAGAAAGCTATAAGCAGATAGGATAACCAATGCCACATGAAACCACCGCCACAGCGAAAAGTCAAACCTTCAGGTGGTATGGTTGGACCTGGCTAACGCCTACGGATAAGTGCCCCACCAGATGCTATGGCAGGCCCTTAGGATGTACCACGTGCCTGAGGAGGTCACATCGATGCTTTAGCAGTGCATGTATTTATCCGGGTTCACTCTCTGTTTCTCTACTTCGACGTTCACGACCAGATGGATTGACCTCCAAGTGGTTATCGTGATGGGTTGTACGATTTAACCGATACAATTTGTCATGACCGTGCAGGTCATTCTGGATGCGGCATCCTGCTACACGCAAGGACTGAGATTGAAGAAAGAATGTAGGATGTCGCCACTCAAGATCTTCATGGTAAACACGACAGTCCTGACATCAGATGAGAGTCAAGCTCACTGTTTGATCAAATGATCGACTGGTGCAGGATGAGCTTCAAACCCAAGAAGTTGAGAAGTCTGTAGATCGGGAAGAGCAAGATGGCATCACCTACATTCAAAGTGGCAAACCAGGCGATCCCCACAGTTATGGAGGAACTCGTCAAGAGTCTCTGCCGAGTGTACGCAGTGCAACACATACGCGAGACAACATTAAAAGGTATGCAAACCATCAATAAGAGCAGATTCATTGGACAATTCAAGATCTGGTGCCTGTCACATAAAATCTTGGAGGTCGATCGATGACAGAATGTCGCACCAAACGTCTACAAACAGTCGGCATTCTTTATAGTGTAGTTGATCGAGGGAAGACTATTGCGCCATACATCTGCAGGCGGCAGCCATCCTTTGATGTGGTAGACGGACTGTCTGGATGTAGGTCGGCAGGATCTTTTGTTGTGGGGACAAGAATTCTCTAGATTACAGACCGGTAAGACTTTTTGAAGTACCGGATGATTTCCCAGATGAAAGGGACAACCAGCCAGTTGTTGACATTAAGTCGGAAACGGAGAGAGAAAAATAGCTTCTAGACTGTCTAGTGTCTCGACAATTTTGTGACGTGACTCAGACCCAGTATTAAAACCGGTGGGATAAACAACTTTGGGGAAGTCGACCAAATGTTGTGAAACAACTAAGACGTGTGTGTTATTCCGAGTTGATTCTGGAGAGGGATTACAGTGTCTTCTGTCGATTTACATTGGCGGACATGTTACATTCGTGTGATTTAGTAGTCCCAATTTTTCAAACCGGAATAAATATATGGTAATTCATTAAATAAACCTACATTGGATTATTCTTAGGAATCGAGTGTAGTAATGTGCGTTGATAGAACGTATTATAAGAGCGTCGGCAACAGTAGCCTGTCGCGTAGCTTAAACTAGCTGGTGTGTGATATCATTTAACTCAGTGAGTTAAGGACAATGTAGTGGGATAATATTTAGGGAGATTGAGGATGGCTGGGGGGGGGGGGGGAACTGTCAAATGGTAGGATCTTCCAATAGGGTATATACTGGGTTTCTGCCCTTTTCCTCTAGTCTTTCCTTGTCTTACCATGACCCAGAACGATGTGATGAGCTCCTCGGCCTTATGACAGAGGTTGGTTCTCTGTTATATATCTGAGTGCTGCCGTCGGCCTACACTCACCTAATAAAGGTCGGAATCGGGTTACTCTCACCAGGTGTGTTCTCTCTTCAACAGATTCCACTAGGTTTACCAAGAAGCTAGAAGAAAAGACATGGCTCGAATATTGAAGGCAGAGTTTACTAAGAGGTTTTTGGACTGGGCCCATAACCCAGAGGGTCTGCAGGAACCTGGCCTCTGCTGAGCAGGAAACGATGGTTATTTAAGTGTATTTCCTGAGTGATAGTTTACATCACAGTAAAATCAAGGCACTGACAATAACACCAGTACCAGGAACACTAGTAGATATAAATACCGGGAAAATTAACATTTTGAGTTACAATTGGTGAATTCCTATCATTACCAATTAACAAAGTGTGTTACAATTGGGGAATTCCTATGAACAATTAAATACTAACATTGAGTTTTCCAAAGTGACAGTAACAGTATTTTTAGGATTCTCTGATAAACCGAACTTTTATGAACAGAGTAGTTACACTGTGTGTGTTAGATTGATGATCAATGTTGGACTGTTTCCACTATTGATGACCAAGCATCCGGATTGTCCAAGAGCTATCGGAGGTAGTCGACACTTGGCCTGAGAGACACATCATTTGGGTGAGGTCTTCTGTCCATCATATATGGTGCTGTTATGTGGCCAGTATAGTGATGAAACAGACTTTGCTCCTGAGCTATTCGGTCTGACTCTACATACACACTACATTCTACACATACACCTTGCACATACATGACACTTTTCTCTATTAAACTATTTTTTTTTTTAGAGCCAGTGTTGTGTAGTGTGTTTTGGGAAAAGAATGAGAGGGGGCTTGGTTCAGTAGTAAGAGAGAGAGAGAGAGAGAGAGAGAGAGAGAGAGAGAGAGAGAGAGAGATCCAGGGACTGACGGGGTGTTGTGGACAGAAAGCTGGGAGATCCTCAAGATATTGATATGGGGTTAAAAGAATGTCGATGTTGATTCCCCTCACACCAGGGACGACACATGTATATAATACGACAGTGCCTCCAGTTAATACTGATCCCAAAACTGCAATGGCCCCTACTCATCTATGATGTGTGCACGAGCACGGTAGAGGCGTTATAGAAAAAAAAAGTCAGCAAAGCCACAAGGAAATGGCTGCGAGTGCCACCTGGTCTGTCGGACGTAGCGTTGTCCTCAAAGAAGTCCAAAATTATGCTCCCGTTCTGAAAAGCACTACTCACGATGATGCGACGCGGGTCTCAAAATGAAACAATAAGCAGCTCACAGCATGCTCTCGGGACGGGAAGGAAATGGATGGTTGGAGAGGCGGTCGAATCAGCGCAAAGTTCGCTCCAACTAAAGGAAGAGATGGGACACACCCAGTCCAGACACGACTTTGACTACCAAAACAACACGTAGTGGTGGTCAAAGGCGTCGGCCATGCAGCTCAGGGATATGATTATCCAGGAGATTCGTGAATGCGAAGACGACAAGCGAGTGCAGAAGGCAGAAGAGACTTATTCCACTTGTATTTTCTTTCTTGTTCTTCTCATTATAATTCTGAGTAGAAGCTGGTGACATCGTTTATGAGGTTAATTGTTCGAAAATGTTCGCATTTATTTTCTCCTGGTCTTTTTGGTATAGATATATATATTGATCTTAGCATATCGCTTGGTAAATTTCCACTGCTGTAAATAGCATTCAACATGTTCCCAGTACTTCTAATTCTTCTATTGTGATCTCATCGGACCCAGCTGTTTTTCCTTTCTTCAAATGTTTCATAGCCTCAGCGACTTCTTGTTTTAGAATAGGTGGACCTTCTAAGTTACTTTCTTCTGTTAATTTTTCCCTTTCTCCATCATATAAGTCTCTTATATACTCATGTCACCTCTTCATTATAGAACGTTCCTCCAATAATATCTTTCCTGTTTTTCATTTAAAGCACCCTGTATTTATTCTTATTTTACTTCCCGTGAGCTCACTGATTTGTCTGTGCATATTTTTGTTTTGTTGGTTTTTAATCCATGCAATTATAAATTACTTATATTCATTCGTTTCATTTCCCCTCTTGATATTTTTTAATTTACCAACATGCATCAGTATTCTTACACTCCACGTTTCAATAGAACATGTAATATCTTCTAATATTGCAAATAATTGTATTCGACAGTAATTGTTAGTTAGTACTTTTATATTTGACCTACCTACATGAGTGTTCCTGCATTCCGTGTTCTAAAAGCAAATGTACTACTTCTTATTTTGCTTAAAAGTTTTCAATATTTCTGTTGTTTGTTGTCTTAGTTTAGTTTAGTTTGCTTGTTGTCTATTGTCAAGCAGACGATACATTATCATTCGGACTTTATGTGTGTAGGGATGTCAATGCTTTTCACTCTTTTATGGCGCGCACATTTTCCCCATCGCAAACGATGAGTGCAAATCAATACTATTGAACGTGATTCTCAGTTTGCTCGACAAATGGAAGAGATAGCCAATGAATCGTCGATATTATAACACATCGACACATGCACATTTGAGCATGAATGTTCTTAAAAAGGCACAATCTAATCGGATGATTATATGATTCTCTTCATCTATCGACAATAATGTAGAGCAGTGGTTCTCAACCGGTGGGGAATTCCCCCCCCCCCCTTGGAAAGGGAGGGGGGATTTTTGGGGTGACCGGGGGTTGGGTGGGGGGAACTAAGATTATTTCAAGATCGCGTTAATACAAGAACCTATTACTTGATAGTGTTTTCCCCTCCATACTTTACAGTTCTGTACTTCTCACCGTTCTGAAATTCATTTTATAATGTAAGGAGAACCACAAATCGCGTTGTATGTAGACGTCTAGACTTGTTCTGGTTTGTGTTATTAAATTTAGCTTCCATTTTTACGTATACTATATACGGGTGGGGGAATTTATAGGGAGGAAATACGAAAGGAGGGGGGGGGTGACATTCTGAACATATGATGAAGGGGTGCATGGGCCAAAAAAGGTTGGAAACCACTGGTGTAGATGCAATCAAGCGAGATCACAACTGTTAGCAAAACCTTATTACTCCCTGTCTGTGAGGGGTTGTCAAGAACGTACAGGTATCTGTTAATCTTATCTAACAGATCTTACACAAAAATGGCCTACGGACTTCATCATGACTTCGTATGTCCAGAATAACGTTTCCTGTTATATTAGTGTAAAGACTGACAATAATAAAACTTATTCGGAAATCATTCAAGATAATGTACCGAAAGAAATGGCGTTTCTAAGTAACCAGTATGTCAGTATTGATACGGTATATCAGATGATCTGGTATTGTAACTATATCGTCTATCCAATCATCGGTGTTCTTGGGGTTGTTGGAAACGTCATCAGTTTTACTGTGTTGAGAAAGTGTGGATTGGAACATTCTTCAAATATTCTTTATTTTGTTTGACAATGGCCGATATGTTGTGTTTAATGAATACTTTCAATGTGATATCAATAAATCATGTCAATGCTTATTATGCCAAAGGAATAGTGCCGTATTTAGAATCGTTGTTTATAGCAATTGCAGAAAACATGATTACTTTTGTATCCCTAGTTGGGTTCCGAGCTTCCACATATATTACAATGTGTATAGCAGTTGAAAGGTTGATTGCTGTGTTTTATCCACTACACTTTAGCACATTGGTGACCCCTAAAATTATTTGGCTTGCGGGATTATCAACATTCTTGTTGTGGATTCCTTGGGTAACATATACGCGTGCTAGAGAAGTGCACTTTGAATATTACATTCTTTATAATACCTCTCATTTTATTACAGTCACTAATGTCAGAGAGGACCATCTGTATCAAATATTTCGTTTGAAAATTTTTCCTAATTTAACACACACAATTCCGTTCATTTTTGTGACTATTGGGTCTGTCCTGATGTCTCTGAAAATGTCGATCGCGCTTCGAAACAGGCGAAAAATGGCAACTGTCTCACACGCACAGAAGTCTTCTGTGCGCACGACAAAAACACTGTTGCTTGTATGTTTCGTATTTTCTATAACACACGCTGCCTATAGCGTCACGACTATATACGAACCTGGCTCTTCGGACAGATGGCAAACTGTGTTTGTTGCATTTGTGTCCGTCAGAAAGCCTTTTGTTTTTCCCAACAGTTCGTTTAATTTTGTTATATATATTGCTTTCAACAAAAAAATTCGAATGATTTTCACTGGCCTCTTTGTTCATAGAAAGCCCATGTAGCTCAGTGACCAGCACGCGAGCTGACGACTGGGTGGTCATATGTTCGAATCTTTTAAATATGATTAGTTTATGACAACTGACCTGGACTTTAAAGTTGATACAGCCTTTTCTGGGAAGTAAAGAACATAAAGTATTGAATCTCGATTGGTCTATACAAATATGGGTCTTGCACAAAATACACATTAGGTTCTGTCCTTGACTGTTTATTTTCTACTGACCTCTTGATGTTGACAAAGTAACCAACTACAAAGATCCACAGTTGCTGCCAAGAAGTTTAAAAACTGAGAAACTTACTGTACTTCAAACACAAACAATGTATTTGCAGCAGGATTGATAGCGGACATTATAGCTGGTTCATGGTTTTAATAAACAACATCGTGGCCGTGGCTTGTGTAGTTGATAGGGAACTACGCTGACAATGTATTGAGCACGGTCGGGGAGGGTTCGAAGCCCGGATTCGTGGCTTGCTAAAGCGAGGAAACGATTGATCACATATTCCCCCGTGTATTCTGGCCTACACAATGTGATGGCCTTATCAAATCACAATCCCATAGCAGGAAACTACTTTGGGACATGTATAAATTCTTATCACTTCGGACAAAGTAATAAATTCTCCGTCTCATCAGATGACATGTGTAGATTCGGGTGTGTCCAGTAATATGTTCTCTGTAAACACGTCGGGTGCATCCAGCTCATTCATCCTTCATTACTGAAAGGTCGGGCTATTCATTGCCTGGCATATTTTGCTGAAACTCATAATATATATATACTGTAGAATTATATATCACACGAAACGATTAGATGAATTATATTCATCTTCATATATATATATATATATATATATATATATATATATATATATATATATATATAACTATGTAGTATATGCAGCGTGCCAGGCAGTAAATCACACAACCTATTGTCTGTTGCATCTGTATTTACATTAACTAAGGGAAATAGGTGTTTTGAATTCTTAAGCATGTTGTGTTATATGTTATTGTGCTTTCATATAGCAGTTGTTTCAATCAATCACGTGCCGTCTCCGCAATGAAGGTTGGCTGCAATGGATCTCCAACACTGTCTGTCTCTCGCCTTGACTGTACATTCTGTCAGGCTGATGTTCGTTCATCTCTTGATGTTATCCTCCCACTTTGGTTTTATTTTTGTTGACTTACCATTGCTGGCTTTGGGCTATTACATGTTGAGGTCCCAATCTCTTCCACTATGGCCAGCCATGTTCACTATTGTGTCCTGAACACGCCTCATGTGTGCCACACACTCTGCTGTTTCGCTTTCGAAGCCGTTGATCTATTTAGATTCATCGCCTTCTCCACCGTCCCAGTCTTTGTGTACTAGGGATGGACATTCCCTTAGTAGGATATTACCCCTACTTCACTCATGTAGTTTAGCCAGTCAGCCAAGACTGTTGCCCGTGGTGTGGCCACCGCCGTACACAAGCGGTATTCGTGGAGCCATACATGAGCTAGGTAAAGAGATGGGAACTAAATAGGATCCTGGTCTATCCCTTTGGATATGGCTGCCACTCACCGTGAGGTACTATCCCTCTCCCTTTACCCTAGCTGTTATCAGTTATCAGTTGGGGTATCTTCATTGCACTCCGGACAGGTCCATAGGTGCTCAGATCCTCCCCCCAGCATATGCATCCGGTGGCTAATAGTGCCAGTTCTGTGTTGGTTGACGAGGCATCTCGTTTTCTCAATGTACCTCTCGCGTCTGGCCGTGCCGATTCTTACTCCCAAGTCTTTCATCCTGGACAGCGATGTGGATTCACTGACGTCAAAGTCCTCTGTTCTCACCATATTTTTAAGGGCGTTAATAACATCGGCACGATCCATGGGCTGGCCATCTACAGGGGGTACAGAGCCAGCCAGTTTGTCAGCTCGTTCATTTCCCTCGACTCCCGCATGTTCCAGGACGAAGATGAAGGTGACTTTACGGGACAACAGACTTCCGCAGCGACTCAGTCCGCTGTCTGCGTACAGCTCCAGCTTCGGCCTTCTGAATCCTGCTCATTTAGTCACTTAGTACACACACTTTGGTATAATGCTGTGATTCCAGCCATATGAAAGCCTGTGTAACTGCCATCACCTCCATCGTCATGCTGCTCATGGTCATAGAGTGGGCACCGCTGGATTCTTTACCCTAGCAGTTGTTTATAGTCTTCAAAATACCCCATTTTCCATCGCCAACTGCTGGCGGTATTGAAGGCACATCAAAATATATAACAAAACCTGCTGGTCAGTGTTAACACAGCTGCAGGTCTTCCAGCTATTTGACCGCCAGTCCGTGGTCGTGTGTTCCAGGTCCCATTGATAGTAGGTTGTTTACTTAACTGACTCAGTGCCAACAAATGTAGAGTTGGGTCACACATGGTGTTCAATCAAATGAATAAGTGTTATAATATAAATGTCAGCTCACAACGTTAAAACCCCGGAAGATACACGAAACAAAACAAATAACACGATGGCGCTACAACCGAGATTTATCGCCCGTCCCTGTCCCAATGGGAGGTCATATTTGGTGATATGTTCTACTTCGGCGCTGAGTCAGTGAAACTGAACTCGGCCCTCAAATCGGTCCAGGGTAAAATGAGAACAGGGAATTGTTCTGGGAATTAAAGGCGGCCGTCATTATATTGACCTCATCACGTACCGAGTATCATTACGAATACGGGGCTAGCACCATTAACACTTCTTCGCCATAAATGGACCTTTACTTTACTGTTTACTTTCTTCTTAACCTTAAATGTAGAAAACGTGGTCAAATTCACACATCCAAAATTATTGCTTCAAGAGGGATTGAACACATAAACGTGCCGTATTCTAAGAAGAAGGCGTATATCTGCAGCAGGAATGGTTAAATGCATTACTTGGTTCAAGGCAAGGTGTTTTCCCACGTACCCTGGGAGGGTGACGTCCAAAAAGAGAAACCTGCACCAATGCAGCAGTTTTTGCCCATGACGTCTATGAAGGTTTCCACTCAGGCATGGAAACCTTTTCTGCAGCGATTGATCTTGAGGATGCGTACAACAGAGTATCATTGGATTTTTAATGCTTCAGCTTCTTGAACTCAAGATAAGTCCTTTCCTCCTTAGTTGGATCGCTGCAGCCCTCTTCCAACGGAAAGTAGTTGTTGCAGATCCACGAACAGTCTGAATAGAAACAATATACTAAGTCAAAGCCTCCGTCAAAAGGGTAAACGTTTATTAATCGAAGTACAAATGTGTAGAGTCAAATTGAAAACAGCTGTTGTTCATCTACTGGGCAAGTTGGAACTGAAGTCTGTTTACTTCATGCGTCACGCGTGAGCGTCCTTAACAACCCCTTTCAATAGTGCTCACGCGTGCGCCCTTCATTTATTAGTTATTCACTTCCCAAACTATCTCTCAAACTATTAACAGAGATGGTGCTCTGTTACATAGTTTTCAGATATGGCAGTTAGACTTCAGAACCAACAACAATATATTCTAGCCTACCACAGGGATCACCATTATTTCCGGTGCTGTTCAACGCCTTTACTGTGAGAATCACCAGCGAGCAGGTCACTGGACAGGGGAGGACATTGTCATATGCCGACGACATTTTAGTATATCGTCAGGGTAAGGATAGAGATCAGGTTGCTGTGGAACTACAAACCGAACTCAATCGCATAAGTACTTGGTGTGTTGAAGCTGGGGCAATGGTCAACCCAACAAAGGCAACAGTGACATGGTTCTCTTTGAATAACCATATTGTCAACACTCCAACACCAACTGTAAATCTGTGTTCAGAGACTGTGGAGAGAAAGCAGGCAATGAATTACCTGGGGATCGTTTTGATCGAAGCCTTGCTTATAATGAGCACATAGACCAGGTGATAACAAAGGCCAAGCGGGGTTTGGTTGCGATGCGGGTGATGGCGGCAGAAAGCTGCGAGCAATGCCAACTATGTCTTCTATACGAGGGGCTGGTCATGTCTGTTTTTGAGTATGGATGGCGATCCTGACTCTGAGCCGTAAGCAGATAGAAAGGATGGAAAGGATACAGAACGAAGCTATGCGCATTATTCTTGGATGTACAAGAGATACAGCATGCAGGGCGATGCGCTACCTTCTTGATTTTCTAACCATAGAGGACAGAATACAAATTTGCAGAGCACGTGCCTACCTCAGAGTTAATGAAAACACACAACATCCACTGCATAGTAAAATTAGGAAGGTGATGGGCAACAGCTTAAAAAGAGGAAGGTCGCGGATTGGTAAAACCGAAGACAATCTTTAACAGGTGTGTTCCTTGAGGACTTAGAACCTGGCGAGGAGTGGGTACAAGTGCCAACAGATTTGTGTACTTTTTCTGTTTGCATCCAATTAGACAGAAATTTCAGACAAGAAAACCAGGCTGCTGTGGAGGCGGAGGTACAAGCGTTGATTATCGAGAATTCGTTAGACGGTGATGCTGTTATTTACATAGATGGGTCGGTCGTCCGACATGTGAGAAGCTCATGTGCCTTGACGGCTCAGGCCAGAGGTAGAAATATGAAGGAGGGCTCTGGTGCTTTTGTTGAGACCACAAGTAACCTGACTATTGAAGTCATGGCAGTAATTAAAGCAATAACATGGCTCTAGACACTTACATTCACTAGGGCATGTTTCCTTAGTGACTCAATGAGCATGCTCAAGTGGATAGAGATGGGGTGGATCTGAAGAGAGTGGTTGCTGTCTCTGAAGCGGTCTCGGCTGGTAAAGATTAGTTTCATCTTCGTGCCAGGGCATGCGGGAGTACAAGGGAATGAGTGGGCTGACAAGCTCGCAGGTTAGGCTACTGTGGAAGGCGGACGCGCCATGGACCAGGCTGACATTCTGAATGATCTACGAGAAGTGAAACGCTTACGAGAATCAAGTGATGACTGTGAATCTACAACCATGGTCAGACTGCGAGAACAGCAAATTAAAAGAGGTGTGGCCAAAAAGGAACACTACGCAGGAAGCCAAAGACGATTGATAAACCAACACAGAACTGGTGTCGTTAGCCGCTATGCGTTGTGGGATTTTCTAAGGAGGGGATCCGAGCACTTATGGACTTAATGGTTTGATGTGCAATGAGGATGATCTGTCGACTAACTAACTAACTAACTAACTTAGTTCGTGCTGTTAATACTTGACATAACACTCCTATAATCATAACCGTCCTGTGTAACCAATAGATTCTCGTTCTGTTCTATCTCATCAAATATCATGTAAGAATTTGGCCGTTCCAGCAAATCCATGTTGTAAAAATGTCGTGTTTGTCCTGAACAGGTACTTCATTGTAGAAAGCACACTTAAATCCAAACATATGTAAATATTGTGTTCAACTTGTATTGTTTCGCCAACTAGCAGCTGTTTACAGACAGTCGTTAAAATATATGTGAGTGTTCCAGCTTCTGGCTCTCTGGAAGTCATTTGAAGACAACCTGGCTAAACCAGGATATATAGCATAACTTGATTAAAGACATTGGATGTAGACATTCAATGGCACCTGGCCGTCTTTTGAGATGGTACTTTGTAAGATTGTACTTTAGAGGTGCAATAACTGCAATCCTTGGCGTACGACTAGGGATGTAGTCACGCCTCTTCATAGCACAAAGATTAGACTGAACTGTAAAGATCATGATTGCCCATACAGCAAGATCCCTCTCTTGGCCTGCAGAGTTTACTCCAGAGGGAAGCTAGCGCCAATAATTATCTGGAACAAGACAATCTGCATAAGCTGCCGAATCAGCAAAGCAATGCTCTAACTGTCGGCCTGTCGGAACATCGATCCTAGACCAGTTCCCGACCAAGGCTTAGGTCCTCTTCCACCTGTCTTAAGTTGCATTTCCTTACACCAGGATAAGGTTGTACCCTCTCAGTTGCACTCCTCCACCTGTAGCCGTTGGCACAATGTGGGATTTCTGGTTTGATGAGCGCACCCAACATTCGGCGCTAACAGAAAGCAAGTAGTACTGACTAAAGCCATACGGTATCTCATTCATATTTATTAAGACGTACAGTCAATGGGTTATTTATGTATTTATTTTATGAAAACGGGCGGGAGAGATCACGTGTTATGAGCTGAGGAGAAAACTACAACATGAAAATTCATTGACTGCTGTCAAATATAACGAGAAAAGAGTCAAATGATGACAAAGAGAAAGCTCTCTGGATGACTTGGCCACATGACAAAATCGGGGAAAGAATACAGGAGTTAACCCAGATGCTGGTGATATGTGGCAGACAATTGGTAGACAGCTGATATTACTGTGCGAAAATGTATATATTTCAGCTTGAAGGATGAATCTAGTTATTTTACTTTATGTTGTGTGATGTTAGTAGCAGTAGTAGTAGTAGTAGTAGTAGTAGTAGTAGTAGTAGTGGTAGTAGTAGTAGTAGTAGTAGTAGTAGTAGTAGTAGTAGTAGTAGTAGTAGTAGTAGTAGTAATAGTAGTAGTAATAGTAGTAGTAGTAGTAGTAGTAGTAGTAGTAGTAGTAGTAGTAGTAGTAGTAGTAATAGTAGTAGTAGTAGTAGTAGTAGTAGTAGTAGTAGTAGTAGTAGTAGTAGTAGTAGTAGTAGTGACAGAGGTATTAATAATAGCAGCAGCA
>OY992885.1:24921001-24936001 GCA_963921405.1 Cepaea hortensis | reverse complement strand
CAGCATTTGGCTTAAGGCGGTCTTCCAGCACGTTTTCAGCTGCATGTTTTTGCTGTTTGGGCGGGTGCCATTTTGTTCCTTTTTTTTCACTTGTTCTCCTTGAGGACGCCGTGGTGGTTTGATGTGTATGTTTATTATTTTCGAGATAATGAGACGATGGTCTGTCAAATATTCGGCACCACACATGGATTTTGTCACCCGAACGTCTTGTTTGTTATTCCTCCTGACGATGACATGGTCAATGAGATGCGAGTGTTTCGAGCAAGAGTGCATCCACGATGTCCCATTTCTCATGGGAAGACGGAAAATTATGTTGGTAATCAGGAGATCGTGTTTGGCACATGTATGAAGGTGGAGGAGTCCATTGCTGTTACAGTTTCTGACTCTATGCTTTCCAATAATGCCACTCCAAGAGGTCGTTTCCTTGCCTACTCTGGCATTGAAATCTCCAAGGAGTATACGTTTGTCTACTTTTGGAACAGATGTTGATATATTGTGCAGGTCCTCATAGAACTTGTTCTTGACGTTATCTTCATTGATCATGGTTGGTGCGTAAACACTCACCATGGTTGTATGCTTCCTTCCATTCAGCAGGAGCAACCTAATGGACATAAGCCTGTCATTTATAGCCTTCGGAAATTCAGCTAGTTTGCCAATGGCAAATCCCACACCGGACTGGCGTATTTTCTCGCTTTTCCTTCCACTCCAGAAGAATGTGTAGCCGGCACCTACACCACACATTTGATCTCCTTCTGCAAGTCATGTCTCGTTCAAGGCTGCAATGTCGATGTTGTACATGCCCAGCTCTCTCTCTCAATTAGTGTTGTTCGTCTCTCTGGGCCCGACGCGCCGTCTCTATCAAGTAGGGTTCGTACCTTCAAAGTTCCGATTGTCAAGGGAATATGGTTTGCGGTTCTAGTTGTACCGGTTTTGACTTTGTTTGAATGTCGACCGATGTATAGGGTACCCACCAATCGCGGCTAGCTGGTTAGGTAATAATGGAGCAGACAATGTTTAGGGAACCTTTTCTAGCCCCTTCCTCACGCTATGGAGGTGAGCAGTGCTTTCCTATAGAGGGCTGCTCAGTCGCTCAGGGGACTGCCGAATCCCATTGCTGCTTCTGTCAGTAGAAGATGGCCAAATGGCCTGAGCCGCCTGTGTACAGGTTTGCGACTACGACTGCCAGCGTACCCACGCCTGCCGCTTCGCCGCTCGCCAATCACCCATCACCACAGGGCTTGAAAGTGACATATGAAGTTGGATGAAGAATGACTTGCGTGATGAATTGGAGGAAGAGTTGCGCAATTCGTCGACCTCACTCTCTTGTCTGAGTCCAGCTGAGTCCAGTGGCATGAGAAGTCAAAACGACTGGAGACGAATACAGGTACAGTGGAGGACCAGGGTGCTCTACGTGCCTTGCAGTGCTCATTACGTTCCACAACGCGTGCCCGTTGAATAAACATTGATTTCTTCCGCGCAGTCTGTCGAATCCTGTCTTCACATGCCGGGTAGGCATTCCCTAGTTCACCGATTGGTTTGACACCAAATCGGCTACCCACGACTGGTTTAGCCAGGATGCCACAGCTGTTGCCCGTAGGGTGGCCGTTGTCGCATGCTGACAGCTACTATAGTGTGTGTGTGTTGTTTTTTTTGTTGCCTCAATATAAAATTCAATATCTCAGTAACCAATTGAGGGAAAATGAAGGAGATTTAGCATATAACCTTATAATTATGTCCACCAAACAAAAAAAAATTTTGTTCAGGAGATTGTACAGCAGATTTCAATGTTTGGTTATATGCGGTATATATTTTTTTGCCCCCGCACTCATTCCATCATTTTAAGAGTATTAGAGTTTCAACAAGACACACCCCCAAATTTTTGAAATTTGTCTGCGAGGTTTTGCTTTTGGCAGACTGAGGGAATTTATATGGGGTAGGTTCAGAGGTGTCGTCAAACTGTGGGTTCTTTCATGACACGTGATTATATAAATAAACTAGCTGGCTCGGCCCGGCTCCTGGCGGGGATATATCTATCTATCTATCTATCTATCTATCTATCTATCTATCTATCTATCTATCTATCTATCTATCTATCTATCTATCTATCTATCTATCTATCTATCTATCTAATCTATCTATCTATCTATCTTTCTATCTATCTATCTATCTATCTATCTATCTATCTATCTATCTATCTATCTATCTAATCTGCCTGCCTGCCTGCCTGCGGGCCTGCCGACCGACCGACCGACCGACCGACCGACCTACCGATATCAACCTATCTATGTATCTATCTATCTATCTATCTATCTATCTATCTATCTATCTATCTATCTATCTATCTATCTATCTATCCATCTATCTATCTATCCATCTATCTATCTATCTATCTATCTATCTAGCTAGCTATCTTTCTATCTATCTATCTATCTATCTATCTATCTATCTAATCTACCTACCTGCCTGCGGCCGGCCGACAGACCTACCGATATCTAGCTAGCTAGCTAGCTATCTTTCTATCTATCTATCTATCTAGCTATCTATCTATCTATCTATCTGTCTATCTATCTAATCTACCTACCTACGTGCCTGCCTGCCGACCGACCCACCGACCGACCGACCCACCGACCGATCGACCCACCGACCGACCGACTCACCCACCCACCCACCCATTTAGCCAGCCAGCCATCCACCCACCCACCCACCCACCCACCTACCTTTCTGCCTACCTACCTACCTACCTACCTTTCTGTCTGTCTGTCTGTCTGTCTGTCTGTCTGTCTGTCTGTCCGCGCTATTAAATATTGATAACAGTTACTGGAAAAAACGTCAGGACCATGTGTTGAAAGAGGAAGAGGACTATTGGAGAAAGGATGGATTGAATTTTATGCAACCGAGAGCAATCATCAACCTACTGGAATCGTCCGACACAGATTAAGGTATGAGCAGATCGCAGACCTTAATCTACGTACACACTTACTGGGATGTTTTGCTCCAACTATTCAGACGAATTGCAGGCCCTAAACATTACAGCATCAGCATCAGCTGAAGAAACAAGAAGGCAATGAAAAATAAGGTAAGAAATATATTCCTTCTAATTTCCTGTTAATTTACAAATTATTTACCCCGTGCCTCTGTAAATTCTCTGTCTTTACTAATATTACACATTGCACCCCTCTCGGGATTCTCCGTGGTGAAGTGGTCAAGCCGTCTGACTCGGGCTCCGAAGGTTGTATGTTCGATTCCGGGCCGCGTCCTTCATTTCACGAGTGCATTTTTTCGGAGACTCCCGAGGGTCGTCGCTGGAGTTACGGAGTTCGTGCTTTGTGCGACGCTTTCCGAGCTGCGGAAAGAAACTGAGCCATATGGGATAAACACCCGGTGCAATGCAGCCGACCCTGTCGATTTTAAGCTAATTCTTTCATTGCACCCACTCTCATACGAATCCGGATACGCCTTTGTGTGTCAACAGAATTTACATGTCTCACTTTACCGTAAAAATAACTTCGTTAGGGAGAAATCACTAGTTGTTCAGCAAAAGATCAAAGGAATGTCGCCGCTTTCAATGATTTAAGTTGTTTTTGGACCTTTCAAAGACATATTCCTTGGGTGGGGGTAAATATAAGACGGCTGGAAAAATTTCATAACGATGCAACAGACAGTTTTCAAAATAATTGATCGTGAATGACGGCATTAATTTCCGGACAGACTATAAGAGCCACAGGCTTCAGCCGGATGCCTGGCTTGGACCAGTTGGGGATGGGCTCTGAAAATAGCGTGACAGTCATCCTTACCAAAGGTACTTCCAATGCCTGACACCCCAGACCCCCCAAATATATAACAATAAATATATCACAGTAACTATATCGCAGTAAATATATCACAATAAATGCATCACAGTAAATATATCACAGTAAATATATCACAGTAAATATATCACTTTAAATATATTACAACAAATATATCATATTATATGTATCACAGTATATATAGTTCACAGTAAATGTATCATAGAATTGGCGTTGGTTGAATGCCGCAGCTGGCTGACCACTCACTTCCTGTATATACGAAATCTGGACAATGTAACTGTAGCTAAGGGGATGGTGAAACTATTATTCTCTGAGGTCTTAATCGGATATGAATGAGCTACCATATGACAGTAGACGGTACTTCTTGCTTTCTATTAGTGCCGAATGATGGGCAAAGCTCACTAAACACCCCGCATTGTGCCGAAGGCTTTCGACGAGACAGCGCAATTTGGGAGGGTACATGCCTTATCCTGGTGTGAGGGAATGCAACCTATAGACTAAATGTTATGATAGGGCGGACCAGGCCCTAAGCCTTGGTCGGAAACTAGCCTGTAATCGAAGCTCCGATAGACTGACAGTTAGAGTATTGCTTCGCTGATCCGGCAGCTTCTGCTGGATGTTTTGTTCCAGATGTATCGGTGTCACCTTTTCTCTGGAATAAATTAGGCAGGCCGAGAGAGGGATCATGCTTTATTGGTAATACAGACACTCTATATTCAGCCAAGGCTTGGTGCTATGGAGAAGTATAACTCAATTTTACAAGCTATCGTATATCAAGACAGCAAGGTGTCATCAGTCATCATAATAATTATATTATGGTAATAACCCAACCTTTGCAAACTAATAACTTGTGAAATGTGTTATTGAATATCTTAGATTTCGTAAGATAATATAATGCACTGACATTATTCTTAATAGGATTGCTTAACTATCTGAAATTTATTTTTTTAAAAATACGTTTGATGTATATTGTTATGTTGTGAATAAAAGCATACTTTCATTTTTCACAGTACTTTATTTGCATTTATCTGTTGTCCTTAATTCGTATGTACTGTTTTGGGTATAAGGTATGTGTTGCGTATGTTGATGATCTTGATACAAGACAGGGGTATATACTACTGGATAAGGACACAGAACAGCATGGCATTGTTACATTGTGAGTTGTAGTGTACACATCACAATCCACTATTATAGCCACATTACTAAAACAGAATCGCTGGACCACGGCTACCTCGGCATGCAGCACACGAGAGTCTGTATCACCCATACCATACTCGACAAAGGTGAGCTCCTATATTTCAAATGTCCTGTACAGTCCGACAAAAACAACACACACACACACACACACACACACACACACACACACAAAGATGTGTGTGAGCGGGACATGATTGATACAAGCTTTGAAAATGCACGTTCGGAGCATGTCACCGCTGAACGTGTTGCATGGAGGGCAACTATCATAAATGGAATAAAGACAAAGGAGAAAATAATTGCAGATAAAGCACACACAGAGCATGAGAGACGTAAGATGGTGCATGATGATAGAAATAACCATGTTTTCACATGCATCCACTGTGTACGAACATTGACAGCCCCAATTGGCCTTATCAGCTACATTTGCCACCGCCATGGGTTGTAGTTATTAAGCCTTTTTGAAGCACAATGTACCAAGCTATCGTCTGTCAAGACGGTAAGGTACCAATGTATATATATATATATATATATATATATATATATATATATATATATATATATATATATATATATATATATATATATATATATATATATATATATATATGCAGCAGGATTGGTACAATGCATTACTGAGTTCGTGCTTTTAAAAATATTTTCTGTTTGCATCCAACTAGACCACACACACATACACACAAATCTAGACAGAAAATACAGACAAGAAAATCCGGCTGCTGTGGAGGCGGAAGTAAAAGCGTTGATTTTCGAGAATTCGTTAGACTGTGTGCTGTCATCTATACAAATGGGTCGGTCGCCCGACATGTGAGAAGCTCATGGGCCTTTACGGCTCAGGCCGTAGGGAGAATTGTGAAGGAAGACGCTGGTGCTTTTGTTGAGACCACAAGTAGCCTGACTATGGAAGTCATGGCAGTAAGTAAAGCAATAACATGGCTCGAGGCACAGACATTAACTAGGCTATGTTTCCTTAGTGACACAATGAGCATGCTCAAGAGGATAGAGATGGGGTGTATCCGAAGAGAGTGGCTGCTGTCTCTGGAGCGGTCTCGGCTGGCAAAGATTAGTTTCATCATCGTGCCAGGGCATGCGGGAGTACATGGAAATTAGCGGGCTGACAAGCTCGCAGGTACGGCTACTGTGGAGGGCGGACGCGCCACGAACCATGCTGACATTCTTAATTCTCTACTAGAAGTAAGACTTTTGTGAGAACAAAGTGATGACTGTGAATCTACAACCGTGGCCAGACGTTGAGAACAGAAAAATAAACAATGTGTGGTCAAACAAGAACACTATGCAGGAAGCCAGAGATTGATAAACCAACACAGAACTGGTGTCGTTAGCCGCTACACGCTGCGGGATTTGCTGAGGAGGGGATCCGAGCACTTATGGACTGAATGATTGGATGTCCAATGAGGATGATCTGTCGACTAACTAACTAACTAACTAACTAACTAACTAACTAACTATCTTTTAGTAATCGACATCATTGCCTCTCAGAGTAATCCATAGTGTATCGTTCTCTCTCATCAAATATCATGTGAGGATTTGGCTCTTCAAGTAAATCTCTGTTGTAATCAAGTCGGGTTTGTCTTGTAAAACGACCTTCATTTTAGAAAGCACACTTGAATCCAAACTCTCCGCTGACTGTAGGCGAGGGGATGGGGCGTGTATGGGAAGGGGCCAGAGTGCAGTGATGTCGGTTCTTAGCTCAACTCAACTCAACAGAAGGAGAAGTATATTAGATACAAGGATAGTTCCCAACTAAAGTATAAATATAGACCACAAAGCAATTATTATCACATTAAGAACCAACAGAATAAGAATGCAAAGACCAGGCAAATACACACACACACACACACACACACACACACACACCATCCATCCATCATGTGCCATGCCAAAAAGCGTGGGCGGTCATGTTCTGCCATCTCACTCGATCACCAGAGTCGTGGATCAGCTCAGTGTTCCTGTCTCGACCATGCCATGTGGCCAAGCCATCCAGGTATTTATTTCTCGGTCTTCCCCTTGGTCTCTTCCCTTCGATCTTGCCAGTCGTCACCAAGTTCTCCAAGTCATTTCTTCTCATAACGTGCCCAAAAATTGTTGACTGTCTACGTCTAACGACTCTAATCAGTTTACGATCTTCATTTGTTTCTTGAAGGACTTGTTCACTGGTTTTTCTGTCTGTCCACACACACACACACACACACACACACACACACACACACACACACACACACACACACATATATATATATCATGCGAATTAGTAAACTTAAAATATCTCAGAGACGAAACAATAAGGAACACTTATGAGAAAGAACTAAATGACATCTTTGTAAAAGTACTTACAGAAACAAAAACAGCGGACAGCGGAAGAAGAATGGAACCAAGGATTTTAAATACTGCCAAAATAGCATGTGGCACAACGAAAAAACACTAAAACACAGATAAAGAAAATAACAAGTTGATGGAATGCGGAATTATAGAAAGACAGAAAAGAAAATATAAAAAGTGGGTGAAAAGCAACCGTGATTGTGATTACATAGTATATAGAATTGCAAGAAGACTCGTGAATAGAATAATAAAGAGAGACTTTAAAAAAGAGTGGGGGAAATATGGAGAAACCAAAAGTACAAAATACATGGAGGCAACTAGAAACTTCAACAAATAGATAAGTGCAATGAGAACCAGAGCAGAACCAGAGCAGAACCCATCGTCCCGACTAAAATAATTAACAGCGAAACAGTATAAAAACTTCTCAACATTCCATCAGATGCCACAGGAATCTGAGAAACTGACACAGGTGTCATCGAAGAACTAGAAATAGACATACTGAAAGAAGAACATAAAGAAACCATCATATTAGCCTCATTGAATAAATCATCGGGATAAGACGAAAGCTAATTAAAGCAGCAAGAGAAGTAGGAACAGCATGGCTACATGCACTATTTATTTATGTTTGAGTAGAACAACAGACGTCCCGATATGGGGAAGGGCGACAATTATCCCAATTTAGCAAAACAAAGGCAGTAAAAGAGATTGCACACTATGCAGAGGCATTTCCCGTTTGAGTCGGTGGCATGTTAAAAATAGAGAAGGAGGAAAATTCCCCAAATCTTAGAAGCCAACTATTATAAGGGAACCAGAAATGGCTCTTAAATGTAAAGGTTCCTAATAGAGACCAGGAGAGCACTGAGAAGTCTCCGCATTCAGTGGAGGAGAAATATCACACTGGATACTCTGACACGTGTTGTCTCCCAGCCACACTCTACTCTTAAAGTGTTTGTAAGTGTTGAAGAATTAAAAATTTCAACCCACTAAACCAATACACCAGTTCACAAGAAAATAAACAACTATCTGCTTTAAATTATAATGATATAATGGGATAATAAGGGGGAAGGGTGTGTGCGTATGTTAGAATGACATATTAGTTATACACAACTCAAAAATAACACGCCAAAAACACATAATAAGAGCAATAATTCTCTATACTAGTATTTATATTGTCCCGCCGTCCTCAGAAATTTTTAACTAATTTAACACTGTTATTTTATAATTCACCACCGGAACTAAGATGTAATGTCTATGCGTTCCTCCTAGAGATTATAATACTATAAATTTAATCAAACCAACACATTGACTAAAGTCCATTGTTCATGAAGTGATCTATATGAGTTCCTCAAATAATAGTACTATTGTTTGGAGGGAGGGGGGGGGGGGAGGACTAAGTCGTCAGATTGCTGGCGGTGGCTGGCGATAAATGCAGGAGAGCTCTGCCTCTATTATTTTTTCAACGCTGAAGCAGTTCCTGTTGCATTCCTGTTGGGATTCTGAATGTATCAGGGTCTAGACATAACAAATGTCACAAAGCTTCCCTCTAAGACAGTTCTTTCCCATGGAGAACTGGAATATCAGCCAACTATACCATTCTGAAAGTCTTCAATCTACTCCATCTCTTTCTCCTGGTTTCATTTCGCATCTTTTTATTTCACAGTATCAGGAACAGGATGTCGACTAAGGAAGTCTGTTCCCACATTCCATTTTCCAGGTATATATTCGATCTGGAATGAATGTGGTTGCAAACGCAGAAACCATCTCATCATTCTCGCATTCAAATTCCTTGACACTGCCAGAAACATTAAAGGTTGATGATCACACTGCATAGTAAAGTGCTTCCCATACAATTAAGTTTGAAATTGTCCACAAGCCGAACTAATACCATATATTACTTCTCGAAGGTAGACTAATTTCTCTCTGCCGAGTTCAATTTCCTACTAGCATATGCAACAGAAAATAATACTGAGTGCTCATCTCCTTCCTCTGAAGTAGTGTAGCACCAATTCCAATGTTGCTTGCATCAGTACGCAGAATGGATGGCCGTTTGAGATCGGAAAGATGAAGTACTGTTTGCAATTAATGCTGTCACCTTTCAGTATTGAGATGAATCAGTTCTTCCCATAAGCGCAAAAAGGAGATTTTGGCACCCTTAGAAGCGGTGTCAGACAAGGACAATGCCACTTTCTAACCAGAGCACAGTCTTTAGAAAGTGTTTCTCTAACGGAACGAGTGCGCTATGAGGGTGTCTTGTGTAATGAGTGAAATTAACAAGATAATTTCCTCGAGAACTGAATCTTGTGTCTAAGAAATATATATTGCCGGCAAGGTCCGCGTTTCTGTAGCCCCAGTGGTTCGGCACTTATTACGTAGCGTAAAAAAGCAGCCAGAATTATGGTGGGGGTCCTCGACCACCAGATTCTAATAATAAGTAATACACAGTACGATTGGTACACGTTTGGGTCGGTAATGCCTCAATCACCAGTCGGTCTAAGGATATTCTCAGCATCAAAGAATAGTGTTAGCATCATATAAAAGCGTGTCCATTTAATTCGTGACATGTGTAATAATTTGGACAGAGAAACGTGTGGACTAAGTTTAAGTCTTTAAGGCTATGTCGGTCAAATAGTGTTGAAGAGGGTTTCATGTATTCTCTGTGCAATCCTCTTTCCTCCGTTCTAACAGGCTTCTCGTGTACAGTCCAATCTAGTTGATAGTAACTATTCTCTGTTGTGGCCTGCTCTCACACCAAAGCTAGGATGGCAATTGTGAGAGAAGAGAACACAGAAACCAAGTATCAGTTATCAGTCACGTGGTCCTGTTTCACGATTTCAGTGCATTCTAATATATTTCCTTCCTCAGCTTCTTCTAAACTTTTGTATTCCAGGTTTTGTATTTCAAAGAGAGAAGAAACAGTCTTAGTTGTACCTGTTTAACTTCAAATCTTTAATCCGCGGTAAAGAAGTTACGGACGCAGTTCGTAATCCCTCATACTGAATGTGAGACACAGATGTGGGCTAGTTGTCAGCCGACCATGTAACGTTGGTTTTTTGTTATGAAATGGTATGGGTGCCGATCGTTCAGAAAGCAATGATAATCTACTGAACGTAAAATTGCTAAAGTATCACAAATAGCCAAAACAAATGCTGGGGTCGACTGTTATGTCCTGTAAATGATATGCAACTATTTTTTAATCTATTGATCAGGGGTGATCGTCACTGGTAAACATGCAACAACAACAAAAACACACATGAAAAACTTTCTCTCTCCGCAAACTCCTGACTGGTCCTGCCCATGCAAACATGTCCCGTAGTAGAAAGATGTTGAGTGAATGTGAAGTGCTAGGACTTTAGTATCTTTAAGATCTGCGTGCACGGAAGCATATATAGACTATCATTGCTTCAAACTCTAACGTCCTAGCCATTACACCAACTCGTCTCGGATTCCCAGATAAACGTGCAACCTGTTATATTGCAGGCCTTTAAAGTAAACATCCTTCAGGCACAGGCCTCAGCAGCAAAAATGCTGCGAAGGCAGCACAGATGCATCTTACAATGCCGGGACAGCGCCTTGGAGAAATGACAAACTTATAAACGAATATCACACTTGAGAGTCTCACGCTGGAGTTGGTCATCAACAATACGTCTGTCTGCTCGGTATGTAATTCTGGAGTAGGGTAGCG
The DNA here is from genome assembly GCA_963921405.1 of Cepaea hortensis. Lineage (NCBI taxonomy): Eukaryota > Metazoa > Mollusca > Gastropoda > Stylommatophora > Helicidae > Cepaea > Cepaea hortensis. The sequence continues at coordinate 24,924,958 of OY992885.1, read as the reverse complement.
CACGAACTATAGGCAGACTTGTGGAGTCGGCAAAAGAGCAACGTATGATTATTTGAAACACCGTGTTTCAGAAAGACCCAAGAAGATTATGGGCGTGGAGCAATCATCACAATATGATCAGAAGAATTACTATAATTCTCTATATCGGCAGGAACAGGTCCTCGTTTTAAGAGTTCGAACACTGCAGAACAGACTGAATAAACATATGTACGGGCTTGGTCTAAGTGGCTCACCACTCTGCTCATGCTGGCAGCGTGGTCAAACTATCGACCTTGTTCTGTAGGATTGCTCTGAGTACGGCCAGATAAGAAGGGAATGCTGACCTTATGACACGGTACTGCATTCAAAACTGTGGCACAAAAGAGGAGCTCCAAAAACTTCTTCGCGAGGGTTCGTTTGTCGGTTTTAAAAAAAAAACGAACCCTGGAAGAAGAACACGAAGAAAATCAGGAGCGGCACTGACCGTATCCACAGATATCAAAATGCGTCATCATCATCAAATGCCGTGCCGACTGGCGTAGGCGTTCATGGCTCTCCACAGATCTCGGTCTTTGGTTTTCTGGATCAAATCTGCCGTTGATATTCCTCCATGCCACCGTCGCAATCCATCCAGCATAATTTCTCGTGGTCTGCCTCTGCCTCTCTTCCCCTCGATCTTTCCAGTTGTCACGATGTTCTCCAGCGCCTCTGTTCTCATCACATGACCCAAAAAAACTGTTTGTCTCTATCTTATTGTTGTATATAATGTTCTAGTTTCGTTAGCCTTTTTATGGCAGTCGTTGTTAGTTACTTTGGCAGTCCAACCAGTTCGCAACATTCGTCTAAGGAACCACATCTCTGTTTCTTCCAATCTCTTCTTAATTTGTTCATTTATAGTCCAAGTTTCACAGCCATACAGCAAAACAGGTTCTATATAGCTCTTCATACTCTCTTTCTTACATTCAATGATAGCGACTTATCGCATAAGATATTCTTCATTTTCTTATATGCAGCCTTTGCTTGCCCTATTCTGCTCTTGATCTCTGTTGTGCATCTTCCATCTGATGTTATAAATGTCCCTAGATATTTAAAACTATTCACTTGGTGAAGAATTTTCCCTTCTATCTCTATTTCACATTTGCGTGTCACCTGTTTCTTTGATATCACCATTGTTACTGTTTTCTTGATATTCAAGGAGAGTCCATTCTTTGCACTCTCTGTTACTACAATGTCCAAAATTGTTGCAGATCTGTTGTATTATCCGCCATCGATACTGTGTCGTCTGCATAGCGTATATTATTTATATTATAGCCTCCAAATATTATTCCTGGCTTTTCTTTGATATCTCTCATTATTACTTCGCTATAGAGGGAAAAGAGATCCGGTGACAAAACACATCCCTGGCTTACTCCCAACTTTATGTGTTCATAATTTCCTTCTTTATTTCCCATTTTGCGTACAATTCACAAAAACACTATACCAAATGAAGACTGCTGCAGTTAGAAGGTTATTTATACGCAGAATACAAATAAAATTACAGAGGATTAAATGTGAAATCAAGAAAGATTAAATTAAACCTGTGTGCATTTAAGAAAGATACGGAGATCAAAGACGCATTCAACAAAGAAATAAAGAACACACTTAATACGTTGGCTGATCTAGAAAGTATATTTTAACTATTAATGATCAATTCAATTATGGCAGAGCTGAGTCAGACAGGCTCAGAAATAACAATCTCAAAACTGAAGATTATGAGCAGTAGGAAATGAGTGATTGGAGTCATTTTAAACTTAAAGGGGGAAAGGGAATCAACAAATACCGGCATGAAAATATAACAAAATTCAAAGACATATTATAAATGATGTAAACTAGCAAACTATGCGTGTCTCGATTAAATTTGGAAAATTAGAGCATACTGCGGAATATTCCGGCCTGGCTATTCGCTTTATAAAGTTGGCGCTTGGGTAATCACAAATCAATATGTAAATGTTTTCATCTCTGTCATGCTCTTTCGAGATGCATCTTTGATGCCTTCAAATACAAAGAGAGACAAAACATCATATACATTCATTCAAATTTAGAAAATACCAGACAATAAATGAATAATCGAGATGGAATTAGTTGATTTACAGAAGCTCTTTGAATGCACAATTCATATTAGGTATCAAATGTGTGTGGTAGGGAAGCTATTCGTCAATTCTATTCTGTGAGGAAAATCGATACTCCAAGTAAAAGGTAAATCCGTACTGCTGAATCACTGTGCGGAGGTGAGGTGTACATGTATCACAACGGCAGTCACGTGGTTTTAGGAGCGGCACTTGGCTAATTGAAGTTACTTCCCTAGTCCCTTCCATGGCATGAGAGCACCGGGGTGCCGTGTCTACATCCTCAATACCACTACACAGAGAGAAAGGGAGAGAGAGAGGGAATAGATAGAGAGAGAGAGAGAGAGAGAGAGAGAGAGAGAGAGAGAGAGCACGCGCAACAGACAGACAGACAGACAGACAGACAGAGGGGTAAATAAAGGAAAGAGCTGGAAAGTGATAAAACAAGAAGACTGACAGACTGGTATATATATATATATATGCATTTCGTGATCAGGATGGTGGTATATACATTCACTCACGCTCAGATGGCGGCCCCTACAATGCTCAGAGATTGAAGGCTAAGACCAAAATTAGGAGGGTACTGATCAGAGAGTTGCTTTTTGCAGATGATGCTGCAGTTACGACCCACTCTGAGGAAGAATTGCAATGTCTACTATCTGCACTCTCCAATGCTTGTTCTGAATTTGGTTTAACAATTAGCGAAAAGAAGACACAGATTATGTCACAAGGTGCACATGGGGTACCATCAATCTTTATTGACGACGCCGAACTAGAGATAGTAGACCATTTTACATATCTAGGATCAGTGGTAAATAGCAAATTATCCCTAGATCAGGAAATCAACATCCGGATTGGTAAGGCAGCAACAACAATGAACAGGTTAAGAAAAAGAGTCTGGGAGAACAGGAAGCTTTCTGCCAAAACAAAAGTCCTTGTCTATCAAGCCTGTGTCCTTAGTACTCTTCTCTATGGCAGTGAAACCTGGACAACTTACTCACACCAAGAGAACAATTTAAACAGCTTTCATATGCGGTGTCTGCGAAGAATTCTTGGTATTAAGTGGCAAGACAAAATCACAAATACTGAAGTATTGGAAAGATCAGGTTGTGTGACAGTTTATTCCATGCTCAGTCTTCGTAGACTTAGATGGATAGGACATCTTAGGAGGATGGATGATGGTAGAATACCAAAGGATATCTTTTTTGGTGAATTACAGATGGGTAAGAGATCTCAGGGTCGGCCTCTACTACGATACAAAGATGTGTGTAAGCGGGACATGATTGATGCAGGCATTGATAATGCACATTGGGAGGAAGTCGCCGCTGAACGTGTTGCATGGAGGGCAAATATCAGAAATGGAATAAAGTCAAAGGAGAAAATTATTGCAGAAAAGTCACACACCAAGCGTTTGAGACGTAAGATGGTGCATGATGGTGGAAATGACCACGTGTTCACATGCACCCACTGTGAACGGACATTTACATCGCAAATTGGCCTTATCAGTCACACTCGCTACCGCCATAGTTAAAAGTTATTATGCCTTTTTAGAGCACAAACTATCGTCTGTCAAGACGGCAAGGTGCCAATGATATGATATGGAATGATATATATATATATATATATATATATATATATATATATATATATATATATATATATATATATATATATATATATATATATATATATATATATACATATATATATATATACATATATGCTGGCTATTGGAACTGGCGAAGTGCCGAGCAGCAAGCACACATACTACAGAAATTAGTATATGACTTGGCCATTCTCATGATTCATGGGACACACGTGAAGGATCAGACCACCATTACAATCCTTATAGACCAAATAACCAGAGTTTGTC
>OY992885.1:24653501-24916001 GCA_963921405.1 Cepaea hortensis | reverse complement strand
TAATACCTTAGTAGAAACTTATTATAAGTGTCTGTTCCAGTACTAGGGAGTCTTACGAACCATTTCTGGTTTTCATTTAGTAGTTGGCAACTACGAATTGGGATACTTATCTCCCATTTCTATTTTTGCACTTATTGCACAAAAACGGTCTTCATTTGATAGAATGCAGTGTGTGTCCTACTCGGCTCTTTATCTCAGTAATGCATCTTCCATCTGATGTTATCCATGTGCCTAGATATTTGAATTTCTACACTCGCCTGAAAAGAACGTCCTGTACTCCAATTGCACATTTAGGCACAATCTGTTTCTTTGATATAGCCATGACTTCTGTCTTTCTATTATTCACACTAAAACCCATTGTTTCACTTTCTAAAACCACCGTATCTATCAGTTTATGTAGATCCTTCTGACTTGTTGCTATCAAACCCACATTTAATAAACAATATATATTTGCAATATTTTTTACCGATTAACCGTAATCAGTAAAAGCAATTTGCTGTAACACGTATTGTGGAATATTGTATTTTGTGACTATACGAATAAAGATAAAATACATCGAAACATGGTTAATACATAAATACACACGTATTGTTTGGCCCTGATAGATGTAAGGGTGGGCATAACAGACTAGAGGATGCACTTAACAACATAACATTGAAAGCTATATTTACCGACTGGGATTCGACCCTGTTACCTCCAAATGTCAACAGCCCATCGCTGCAGGAAGAAGTGTACTTCGACGTTAAGGAGAAAAATAAATAAATACGCGTGTATTATTTAGCGCTAATAGAAGTAGGGGTAAGAATATGTCTGTATTTATTTATTGTATGGATGACTTCACGTGTGTACTCCCTAACGAGCCATGATACAAGTAATTTTGTCTTGCTGTCTTTATCTTTCCAGAAATCTAGCCAGCTGTCACAACATGTTCCAGTTTTTGTCTTCACATAATGTGGCCAAAAATATTTGCCCCGAGACATTTCAATGCCAGGGGTCACATTTTATAGGCCTGAATGCCCGGAGGAATGGGAAACAGGCTTTCCCTAACCTTCGCCCAGGCGCCCGACCTTGCTCATGACATCAGTGCATTTCTTTATCGACTTCGCTAACGCGTCCGTTCCTTTGACGTTTACATTAGAAGAATTATTGTGATCAGACGTGATTAGGCGTATGTAATGGAGGACATCTGTCATTGCTTTCCTTCGTGACCGGTAACCATAGGCATTGTATCGATACGGAAATCCTCTGCTTGCCGATGTGAACCGTGTGACCAAAATCGACAACTATCTGTCGGCTGCTCTCTAACTCCATCCACCACCTGCATTCACGTTTTCAGGTCACCTGGCATGGAAGCTAAAATGGTACTCCACTCTACCCAAGGGTGTCATAAAGGCTAGCGGAGGAAACGAGGTACCTCACTTCTCCTCTGATAGGCTATACCCTACGCGGCCACCATTATGATGTTCATATTGTTATAGAAAAAATAGGGTGATGTGGTAGCTATCACGCCTGCAGCCTTTATTTTCCAGAAACTGTCGAATGCCAATTTTACGCTGGGCCTTTGTTTTAAACCCTCGCCCCTATGGATACTTGAACACCATACACCCGACCAGCTGGAATCCCGGCGAGCTAATGGTTTTCAATTTTTACTGTCTCTTATCTCTTGTCTAGCTGAAGATACAAGTCAACATTATCGATCGGACTTTATATGTGTATAAAAGTAATTTTGTTTGTTTAATGTTTAATGTCGTGTACTTCTTTCCCATTCCAGATTGTGAAGTATAAGCAATACTCTTTAACATGCTGTGATGTCGGTTCCTAAATCAATCAATCAATCAATCAATCGTTAACATGCTTCTCGGTTTACTTAACAAATTGAAGAGACGCCCAAGAAAAACTCGGTATTATATTACATCGACATATGCATATTTGAACACAACTATTATTATAGTCCCAATCTAAGCGAATGATTGTAATCATTGTCTTGATCTAACTATCAACAACAACGCAGATAGAATAATGGGATGTGGCTGACAAAACGTTATTGCTACATGCTTGTGAGGGGTTGGTAAACAACGTACAAGTATCTGCTGGCACTAATCTTATCTCACAGATCTTAGGCTTCAACTGCGGACTTCATCATGACTTCATATGTCCAGAATGACGTTACCAACTATATTAATTTAAAGAGTGACAATAACACAAACCTTGCGGAAATCATTCAAGATAATACGCAGGATGAAATACCGTTTCTAAGCAACCAGTATGTCAGTATTGATACGATACGTCAGATGATCTGGTATTGTAACAATTTCGTCTATCCATTCATCGGTGTTCTGGGGGTTGTTGGAAACGTCATCAGTTTTACTGTGTTAAGAAAGTGTGGACTGGAACAGTCTTCGAATATTCTTTTATTTTATTTGACAATGGCCGACATGTTGTGTTTAATGAGTACATTCTATGTGGAGTCTATAAATGGTCATAATGTGTTTAAAGCCAATGGAATAATTACGTATCTAGAAGCATTGTTTATAACAATTGCAGAAAATATGATTACTTTTGTGTCTCTACTTGGATTTCGAGCTTCCACATATATTACAGTGTGCATATCAGTTGAACGGTTGATTGCTGTGTTTTATCCACTGTACTTTAGCATGTTGGTGACCCCTAAAAGAATTTGGCTTGCAGGATTATCAATGTTCTTGTTGTGGATTCCTTGGGTGGCATATATACGTGCAAGAGAAACGCACTTCCAATATAACATTTATAACAGCTCTAGATTTATTACATACACTCCTGAAGAACATGATGTTCTGTATCAAATATTTCGTTTCACGGTTTTTCCTAATTTAACACACACAATTCCGTTCGTATGTGTGACTATTGGATCTGCCGTAATGTCTCTAAAAATGTCGACGGCGCTTCAAAAAAGGCGAAAAATGACAAATGTCTCACGCGTACAGAAGTCCACAGTGCGCACGACAAGAACACTGTTGCTTGTATGTTTCGTATTTTCTATAACACACGCCGCCTATAGTGTCACTACAATATACGAACCTGACTATTCGGACAGATGGTACAATTTGTTTGTTGCATTTCAATCCGTCAGACAAGCTTTCGTTTATGCCAACAGCACGTTTAATTGTGTTATATACATTGCGTTCAACAAAAAATTTCGAATGATTTTCACTAGCCTCTTTGTTCAGAGAAAGCCCGTGTAGCTCAGTGGCCAGCACGCGTGCCCGCCGCCTTAGTGGTCATGTTTTCGAATCTCCATGAATTAAAGAGATTTTACTACAACTGACCTGGACTTAAAGTTCATCCAGCCTGTTTTGGGAAGTAAAAACATCACGTATCGAGTGTCGAATGGTTTGTATAAATATCGGTCAAGCACCATATACACTTTACACCTCAACGCAGAGAAAGTGGTTCTGTCCTTGACTGTTTAGTTTCTACTGACATCTTGATGTTGACAAAGTGACCAACTACAAAGATCCACAGTTGCTGCATTGAAGGAGTACCTGAAATACTAACTCTATTCCCGTCGCATATATTATATTTGTAGCAGGATTGATAACACTTTTGGTTCATGGTTATAATAAATGTCCGGAGTGCAATGAAGATACCCCAACTGATAACTGATAACTGATAAACGACATCATTGCCTGTCAGTGGTTCGGTCGTGTACTGGATAGGGAACTACGAAGTGGTCAAGCCGTTTGACTCGGGCTCAGAAGGTTGAGAGTTCAGAAGGAAGATCACAGATATATGTTGTAATATCTGCTTGTTTCTATACGTTTTCTCATGGTAAATATGATGTATATCTCTATTGCTTAAAAGGCTATCCTGTAATATATGTATGTTGTCTTCTATTTTCTTCAGATGATGCTGGGGTATCGGGTTCAACCCCTACACCTGTCAGATGAACTAAAATGTTGACCTCTCGTCCTTGACTTGTGGACATAAATTACAAGTACCTATGAAGTCGGAGTGGGTTCGCCAGATGGCCAGGAACACTGCTAATAGGGAAAGCTTAATCCACACACAAAAATCAATCCAGTGCGCTAGAAGTAGTAACACATGTATGGACTACGCTTGAGTTCAAAGCGTGAGAACGCAATAACAAAAACCAGGAACAAATGTTCTGCAACTGCTGCATTATCTCATGACGGGCTTTCTATATTGGAATGTATTTTGTTTTCACTCATTTCCATGACCAAAGTTATGTTTCTTTTATATCCGTGTCTTCGTCCGTGGCTTAGGGATAAGTAGTTATGTTGAGAAATCATCCACACATTTCCACATCCAAGATGGCGGGTGCTAGTTTTAGGTTTTTTGCCGACTGGGTAAAAATCCCGGGTGAAATTTTTTTGACGGCGTGTGGGAAATTTTTTTAGACGGGTGTCTGTGAAAGTAATTAAGGTAGCGGGCGTAAAAGTATTCGTGTCTATGTTGGTTGGTGGGATGTCTCTGAAAGTAATTAAGGTAGTATGAGTACGGATGAGGGGTGTGAAGGGCTGTAAGTTATATATTTTGGTTGGACGTGGTTACGTAGGGTATATGATCTGTTATACAACTATGCGTGGTGAGTGTAGTGATGTATAAACTGCCAAGGGCGGGGTGTGATGGGTCGTGGTTATACTCGACGACTCATGGGTAGAGGTGTAGAGAGTTACTAACATCTGAACAGTGTGATAGTAGTGTCTAAGTGAAAGTAAAGGGTGGTATGTTCATAGTAGCTTATTCACTACCATCATTACAAACGAAATCTTATAAAGTAGATGTAATGGGTTTCATTTGGTGGTAAGGGGTGGGTATTAGTAGTCAACTAGGAGTGGTTGATATAGGGCTGTCATAAATGTAATAAGATAAGAGGTGTTATGTTCGCAGTTACATACTGGTCAACCAGTGGTCAAGCAGTGGTCAAGCAGTGGTCAAGTAAGGCAATTTTAGGGGAAAGTGATTGTAATGATATTGTGAGGCTTAAAGGGTGGTAAATTAGTGGCCAAGCAGTGGTCAAGTGGTGGGCAAGAAAGGAAAATTTTAGGTAAAAGTGATTGTAATGATATGGTGATGAATAAAGGGTGGTAAATTAGTGGTCAAGCAGTGGTCAAGTGGTGGGCAAGAAAGGAAAATTTTAGGTAAAAGTGATTGTAATGATATGGTGATGAATAAAGGGTGGTAAATTAGTGGTCAAGCAGTGGTCAAGCAGTGGTCAAGTGGTGGTCAAGTAAGGAAAATTTTAGGGAAAAGTGATTGTAATTATATGGTGATGAATAAAGGGTGATAAATTAGTGGTCAAGTAGTGGTCAAGTAGTGGTCAAGTGGTCGAGTGACCACTTAAATTGTAGAGGACGATGTACCTAAGATTATGGTAGTGGTTAAAGTGCTCGATGACGTGGTCAAGCAGTGGTCAAGCAGTAGTCAAGTGAGAAAATGTTAAGGGAAAAGTAGTTTTAATGCTATGGTGATGCTTAAAAGGTGGTAAATTAGTGGTCAAGTAGTGGTCAAGCAGTGGTCAAGTGGTCGAGTGACCACTTAAATTGTAGGGGAAAGTACGTATAGTGCAATGGTGGTGGGTAAAGTGAGGAGGATTTCACTAGTAGTGATAATAGTACTACCAACAACAGCTATACACAAGTACAGACACACTCACTCATAAACAAATACACAAAGACAACCACACAAATACACATACAAACACAAAGACAACCATACACAGACAACTCGTACCATTACTACTGTCATCACAACTATACACAAGTACACACATACACACCCATAATCAAATACACAAATACACACCTATAATCAAAAAACACACAAAGACACAGACACACTTGTACATACAGACCTGCAGGCACACAAAAACAAAGACACACCCATCTCCTACTGGTACCACAACCAGTACAGATACACTCACCCATAAACAAATCGTGTCCCTACAAGAATATCACAAACCACATACCCCCTTTTGGTAAAGAACGCGGATGTCCGAGACAGCCCCTACGTCATCAACTCCATATGTAAAAGTCATTAAGTGGTAGCATGAGTCATCGGTGTGTGGGGAAGCAGGCGGGTGGCGTGAGAATAGCCTGTCTAACTGCCACGTCAGCTATGTAGGGTGCAAACCCAGTGTATAAAATGGACGGCGTCTCTTGTGAGCTCAGTACCAGTTCACGTGCTGACTTGGTTATCTACACCAGTGAAACTTGGTGTTGTAAGTCGCTTAGTGTAGTAAGCAGATATTGTTCACGTACTGACTTGGCTAGCTACAGTGGTGAAACTTGGTGTGAGCCTTATTCGTGTCGTCGGCATCTAGTAAAACAGTGAAACATATATTGTATACATCAGAACATTTTTGCGGTTGTAAAAAGTGAAAGTGTGACGTAAGACCAGTTTATCAATATGGCCACCAGATCTACTTTCACGTGTTCAGTGTGTGACAAAGACTTCCGTGATGCGAATAATCTTAATCGCCACATTCGAACCATTCACGATACGAAAGATCAACCACACTTATGTCATATCAGTGGACAACGTTTCAACAGAAAAGACAGTCTACAAAGACACAAACGAATACATCAGCAACAAGTAGCAGACCTCTACCGATGCTCAGTGTGCGACAATGTCTTGCGTGATAAATATAACCTTAATCGCCATACTCGGACCATTCCCGAGGGGAAAGAACAAATATATCCCTGTCAGTTATGTGGTAAGTTGTATAATACGAAGACTGGACTACAAAACCACAAACGAACACACCTACACCGGTCTATGGATACATCAATTACTACAACTTTTACAACAACAATTACTACCATCAATAACATCATCACAGCAGTTGAACACATCACCTGTATATGGTCAGAATCCTCGTAGTATAGGTCAAGTTCCACACCGCTACCGATGTTCAGTGTGTGACAAAACCTATTACGATAACTATACCCTGAATCGTCACATTCGGACCATTCACACTGAGAACCACCATAAATACCCCTGTCAGTTATGTGATAAGGTGTATAATACGGATGATGGCCTACAAAAACACAAACGAATACATCATCACCGGCCTATGGATACATCAGAATCAGAGACGATACCACCTACAACCCCGACGACACCACCAACTGAAACCAATATAACTAACAGTCAAATACAACCAGACGAGAATATTCTTGAACAACTGGTAGAAGACGAAGCGACCATCTTAGCAGCCGGGGAACCAGAGACACTACACATCCTTCCATCGGATATTCAACAAACATATAGAGAAAATTGGGAAGCTATCAGGACACATCACAAGATTAACAAGTATTTATCGACATACACCTTCTTTATTAGCCCGGAGATACAAACCCCTATCAACTGGACAGATACGTTGTATAAGATTTTCAACGCTCAAATTAGTCGCTTTAAGATCAACTTTAGCTTTCATCTAGTGTTACGACATAGAGGAACACAAGATCTTAGATTCTATCATGCCTCATTTAACAATTCTTCTGTTTTAGAATTTCCAGCGCTAATCAATAACAGACACGACTTTGACGCCTTTCTTACATCAGTACACGAACATGACATTCATTCCTACGCCATGCAACAACGTACAGACACCAAATATACACTAGAGAAAGTAGCTGGCATATGTTTTTACCTCTTTCATATGCCCGAGTTCCCGATAGTTTGATGTCTAGGTCATCCCCCAACTACATTGTTTTATATTTTTGTCACTAAACATGTATGTCATTGATGTTTTCTTATATCACTAAACTATTTTGATGAATAACATATTCTTTGGTGATTAAATATTGAAACCAAGATTTTTGTTGCTTTTCTTTAGTGGCTTTCTTCTTACTTCTTGTTCCGAGAGACATCAACACTGACAGACAATAAAATAAAGACACATACTGAGATGTATTATGTATTTATTCAACTGATGCTTGCAACCAAGTATAGAAATTACACCATCCACCTCGCAGTATCCAATGATGTAGTTTATCGGTCATATACGTACCGACAGATGTAGCAAAGCTTTCCTCCAGGTCCTGGACATTCACGTCTGTATTGTAAGAATTATTAACCAGATGCTTACCCAGACGCATACCAAGTGTAAAAACCATCATTATTCTCCCATAGTTGATGACGTTATCGGCAAAGACTTCGTCAGCAATTAAAACAAAGACCGGGAAAACCTGTTCGGGGTTGATACAGACTTCTAGTCTCGTGAATAACACATCATGTTGGTTGGCTATCTGACGTACTAAGCGACACAACCTCGAGTTATTGGTCTTGGCGGGCTTGTAGGAACTAATAATAGGCAACGCCATACTCACCACCTCGGTGTGAACTTGTGGCAAGTTGACTATTGGGTCCATCATTATTATACCAATAGCTACCAGAGACCCACTGGCGTGCAGTTGGTGGTCAAATGGTCTAATATTATCATCCGACGCGTTTACAAACACCAATGCGAGTAGGTAGCTGATTATTAATACTCATGGATCCTAGGTGGAAACATCCTTTTACGGCCTTGATTGCGGGCCCAACGGGGAGTGGTAAAACCGTCTTTGTCCAACGGTTCTTGACCCATCTACCAAGCATGGTAGACCCTCTTCCAGAGGAAATTATATGGTGCTATGGGGAATGGCAACCCATCTACGAAACTATGAAGGGTGTTCAGTTTAATGAAGGTCTGCCGGATGTGGAAAAATGGACAGGGGATAGACGTCGGTTAGTAGTCATAGATGATCTAATGTCTGAGACAGATGACAGAGTGACTAAATTATTTACTAAAGGCAGTCATCATCGCAACCTCAGTGTTATGTATATAGTGCAGAACCTATTTGGTAAGAATAAAGAACAAAGAACTATCAGTCTGAATTCGCACTACCTAGTGGTGTTTAAGAATCCTCGAGACGGGTCTGAGATTACCAATCTGGCCAAACAGATGTACCCAGGCCGTGTGTCATATGTCCAAGAGAGTTTTAAAGACGCGACATCGGCTCCACACGGGTATTTCTTATTTGACTTGCGACAGGAAACACCGGATCAGCTCCGCTTACGAAGTCATATATTTCCCGACCAGCACCAAGTTGTCTACGTCCCCAAATAATATGTCTAACCTACTTAAACGTAACGAGGGTATGTTACGCTTCTTGGGTCAGACCAACATAGCCACTGTGAAGGCAGTAATGAAATCAGCTTCCCCGGATCTCGTCCAATCAATTTGCGAGTGCTGTCACAATGTTTTAAAAGGTAATGTTCCCCTGACACCAGCTCAGAAGAAGCGTCTGCAACGACACAAAGACAGTCTGAGAGCACTCACTCATAAGAAATTATCGCTCAAGAAAAGGAAAGAGATTCTACAACAAGGTGGTTTCATAGACGCCTTACTAGGCCCCATACGAAATGTGTTAAAAAGCGTGGTGGGTTTGTAATGGCCAAGAAGATGATCTTGATCGATCCCCGGTTGCTAGAAAAACCCTATGTACCACCCGACACACTAAATGATAGTCTACAGGATTTGGATCGTCAGATGCAACAAGTCCTGGAATCAGAAGATCTACCACCGCGTGACAAGGCCAGATCGTATCAGCAAACATTACAGAGGTATCTGAATCGACTCGAACAGTACAGACACAAGCCTCTGGGACTAGTAGATATCAAGGAACAAAAACCTGAAGTCACCAGTGTACTGACATCAGTAGCCGAGACACCTCTTCAACCAACACCTCTTCAACCAACACCTAGTCAACCGGCTCAAGTAGTCGAACCCAAAACAGTCGAGACCACACCACATTACAAACTCAGGCGAAGCAAGAAGAAGACTAGGATACCTACCCCCAAGTGGCAAAAATGGCCGCCCAATTAAGAAAGTATTACTATGACCCTAAGAAACCCGGAGCCTATGGTGGAGCGGCCGCCTTAAAAAGAAATACTAACCTGAAGAAAATAGATAAATGGTTACGTCATCAGGATACCTACACGTTACATAAACCGATCCGTCGCCGGTTTCAGAGACGCCAGACCATAACCGGTGGTATAAATCAACAATTTCAAGCCGACTTGATAGATATGAGACTATTACAAAGATACATCGATGGGATGTCGTACCTAGTGACTTGTATCGATGTGTTTAGTAAATATGCTTGGGCTATCCCGATCCAGAAGAAAACGGGGAAAGCTCTGGTGGTGGCTATGAGTAAAATCTTTGGTGATAGCCAACCGATAAATTTTCAGAGCGATAAAGGTTCGGAATTCGTTAATCGGACCTTCTTAAAATTTCTGAAAGATCGAGGTGTGCACTTCTTTACCACCGAGAATGAAGATGTGAAGGCTGCGATAGTGGAAAGATTCAATCGAACCCTGAAAGAAAAAATGTGGCGTTATTTCACCAAGACCAATATACTGCGCTACGTCAACGTGATAGATAAATTGATCCAGAACTACAATGGTTCGTATCACAGAAGTATTCGCATGGCCCCTGTGCAAGTCAACTATAGTAATCAAGAAGAGGTGTGGGATAACTTGTATAAGCTGACATACGTATCGAAAAAAGTGTATTTTAGACCTGGGGATCGAGTCAGACTGGCTGAACCCAAACAACCTTTTAAAAAAGGGTATATGCCCTCGTGGACAGAAGAATTGTTTACCGTCAGTCGCATAAACCAGACCAGTCCAGTGACCTATGTGGTAAAAGATGATTCGGGACAGGAACTACAGGGCTCGTTCTACAGAGAAGAAATACAACTAGTTGGAGACAAACAAGTGTATCGCATCGAAACAATCTTACAAGAAAGACCCAGGAGAGGTGGTGGGAAAGAGTATTTAGTGAAGTGGTTTGGTTATCCCCATTCATTCAATAATTGGATAGCTGACACGCAACTAGCTAGTTATGGAGACTAGTGGTGTGACTGAAGACAGGGTGGAAACTATGGAGGTGCGCCCACAACCGACAGAGGGGGAAAGAACATCGATCTGGTCATTCTTTGGACAACGTGTACCGAGGCCAGAGATTGTATTTCTGTGTCAAATGGTGGTTATATATGCCGTAATTGCCGTGTCTTTGTTCAATCTGACTCAAGGCAGCGCAGACGCACCAGACGGCAAGTTGTGGGTAGCTCTAATGAGTAGTTGTTTGGGGTATATTCTACCTAATCCTAAATTAGAAAAACGATGAGTTTCTACGTAACTTTACCGAGTAATACTGGACCAATGGTATTTCCCAACAACCAACCAGGTCACTTTTTTGTCAAGTTGCCGCAGACCATTGATGTAACGACCCAATACGAAGTGGGCCTTGTCGAGATTCAGTTCCCCAATTCGTATTTTAATGGTTTGCCTGGTGAAATTTGGTTCCAATACTTTCCACCTAAAGGTAGTGGTATGGAACCTATAACCCTTATATGTCCACCGGGTCTGTTCAGCAGCCCTGAAACCTTCATCGAGGAATTGAATAAGTTGTGTGTAGAAACCCAACTAGACGAGAAAGTAAACATCAAATTCGTGCTAGGTACACCTTGGAAAAAAGTCGCAATGAAAATATTTGAAAAAGGCGCCCAGGCTAAAGTTAGTGACAGATTGAAGAATATATTGGGTTTTCCAAGCTCGACTCTATCAGATGATAATGTCTTATTATACGGTAATACAGAATTAGAGATGGATAACGAAGTTAAAAATATCTACGTCTATTCCGATCTCGTAGCTGCGAGACCAGTTGGAGACGTCATGGTTCCTTTATTAAGGACTGTTCCTATATTGGACCGACTGTCACCTTCAGTGTTTCGTCTTTATGATAAGCCACATTATGTACCATTAAGTCGATTCTCCTTCGACACGGTTGAAATACTTTTAACTGACGATACGGATAAAACACTCTCATTCAACGATGGGACTTCAGTACTAACTTTACATTTTCGAATCAGGAAGCACTCAGACCTCGAATAGACTAAGATGAGTTTCTACGTGACGCTGACGAGTAATGCGTCATTACAAATATACTCCCAAAATAACGCCGGACATTTCTTTGTCAAACTGCCACAAACTATTGAGCTCACCTCCCAGTACGAAGTTGGTTTGGTTGATATTCAGTTTCCGAACACCTATTTTAATATTTTGAAAGACGAAGTGTGGATAAAGTACTTTTCACCTCCAGACCTAGACGAACCACCGATGACGATTACGCTGACGCCTGGTCTGTACAAATCAACAGAAAAATTCATTGTTGAATTGAATAGATTGCTTTTCGAAGCTGAGAGATTTATCAATGAACGGCAATGGCTACGTCTCGATTATGCCTTGCAAGAACATAACCGAATGATGTTCTCTTATAACGATATTTCGAATAAGGCTCGTTTGTTAATTATATGAACAAGGGGCTGAAGTTACACTTAGTGATAAGTTGACAGAAATATTACAATTTCCCTCGACACATGTCACCGAGACTGAACCCAGTCTGTCTGGTGTGGGTGAAGTGGATTTAGACCAGGGCACAAAAAATGTCTTCGTCTATTCCGATATTGTCACCTCGCGGGTGGTTGGTGATGTGATGGTACCACTACTGAGGACACTACCTGTTCTAGACAGATCTACCACCTCGGTATTTAGGATGTATGACAAGCCACATTACGTACCCCTCAGTCGATTTTCATTTGACACTATTGAACTTCTTATAACCGACGAGCAGGGGAAACCTATCCCATTTACAGGTGGAACTTCAGTAGTGACGTTACATTTTCGAACAACCAAACGGTTTGATCTGGGCTAATCATGGTTAGGCACATGCCAATCCAACGCAACCCCAAACTATACGAGGACTATTTCTGCAATCAAGCTGGAAGTGGTTTCCCTGTTTTTGTAGGTGGTCGAAGTCAGCGAGGTCATAGAATTGGTAGTTTCTTTAGTGGTCTTGGTCGCACAATTCTTCCTTGGTTGAAGACTGGTGGCAAAGCCCTATTGAGAGAAGGACTGGGGACGGGTTTGCAAGTGGCTCAAGATGCCTTATCTGGTAGAAATGTTGGTGAGTACTTCAAAGAACACGCCAGAGATGCTGGTCAACGACTACTCCAAGGCGCAGCTCAACACATCAGCCAATCAGGTAGTGGTGTTAGGAAACGAAAACGAGCCGCCCCGCCAGGTCAGCCCAGTAAAAGAATAAAACCAACAGTCAGAAAGTCGTCGACTCATAAGACACATCACCACCAAGCGGGACATTCGGATATTTTCTCATAATGGCGTTAATTCATCCCAAGTCGTGTGAGTGTCTGCATTCTGGTCTGGATCTGTTTAGTGTGCCTCCCATCCAGACAGCCGTGGAAGAGGGACAGTTTGTGGAGATTCATCCATTGGCCACGTTAGCTTATGGGGCACCCATCGAATTCACCATTTCTGGTGTCGGTGAAGATTACATTGATTTGTTTAATACTTTTCTTCACGTGAGAGCCAAAGTTACACTGCCCAATGGCGATGACTTACCAAACACAGCCGAAGTCGGTCCTATAAATTATTATTTGCATTATTTGTTTTCCCAAGTAGATGTGTCCCTGAACGACACTCTTATTTCACCGAGTGAAAATTCGTATCCGTACCGGGCCTACTTGGAAGCTCTTCTGAATTATGGTGAAGAGGCCAAAAAGAGTCATCTGACGTCAGCTCTATACTATCAAGATACTCCTTTGCACATGGCAGACACAAAGGGTGATCACAATACAGGTCTAGCCAAAAGAAGATCTTTAGCCAGCTATAGTGTGCCTCTGGATATGATGGGGCGCCTACATTCCGACATTTTCAATCAGGACAGGTACATGTTGAATGGTGTCGATATTAAAATCAAACTAACCCCCATCAAAATCCGTCTTTAATTTGATTGCCACGGATGTAAATGGTGGGTACAAAAGTGTCATTACTTACGCCGCCCTCTTGGTGAGGAAAGCTAAGTTAAATCCAGCTATCTCTCTGGCCCATGAAAAAGCCTTATTGAGATCCTATGCCAAGTATCCTTTTAATAGGGTCGTGGTAAAGACCTTTTCTATCCCTAAAGGTATGTTTTCCCACACACAAGATAACCTTTTCCTCAGCCAGACACCGACCCGGGTGGTGATCGGATTAGTGAATACTTCCTGCTTCAATGGCGAGCTGAATACGAACCCCTTCATATTCAATCATTATCAGTTAAACTATTTGAGTCTGATGGTAGATGGGCGTAGTGTTACAGGCAAACCCTTAACCATGAATTATACCACAGGTCAGTACATGCGAGCTTTCCATAGTGCCAATTTGGCCCTTGGTCTGACCGGTAAGGATGTCGGGAATGGTATAAATTATGAAAGTTATAGTCAAGGGAATTGTCTCTATGGTTTTGATCTGACTCCCAGTATATTAGATGGAGATCAGTTTGAAATGGCGAAATCTGGCCCATTGTCAGTAGAACTAAAGTTTGACGTTATAACGACTGCACCTCTACAAGTCATCGTATATGCCGAACTCGACTCGGTCCTAGAAGTTTCCAAGACAAGTGCTAACAGATTACATAGCATAATGGATACCCAACAACTAAGACAATTACTCATGTCTGATCTGTTTGTTCGACGCCTTCCACTAGTCAACGTATGCGCTAGAGATCATTTGCCTAGACACATTGATAGAACACAGCCAGCTGCTTTGATCGTCAATACTGACACCAGTGCTTACTCTGGTTCACATTGGATCGCCCTATATTTTAATGGTCTAGGTCAGTTTGAATATTTCGATTCGTTTGGCTTGCCACCATTACACGCCGACATTATCCGTTTTATACAACTCCTTGAAATTCAACACAGGAGGAAATAAAAATAAAGAATATAAAGCAATTCATGCTCAATAGACACCGTGTTAATTGGTTTATTTATTCATTCGTATTTTCCTCCTCCGTTCAAACTATGAACTGATATTAGTTTAGTTTTATGTTAATATAATTATGATATGATATTGTTGCTGCCTCGTTGATCTGTATCAGAGTATTCTCAGACGTTAAAAAGTCAATCGCATCTGATTATATCCGGGCAGTTATTCAATTTCCCGTGGAAATTTCTAGAACCAAATCACTAAGGGGTAAGGGATTCTTTTTCTCCTCCTCCTTCTTCTTCTTCTACTTCTTTTTTTTTCATCTTCTTCTTCTCTCTCTCTCTCTCTCTTTCTCTCTCTGTCTCTCTCTCTGTCTCTGTCTCTGTCTGTCTCTGTCTCTCTGTCTCTGTCTGTCTCTCTGTCTCTCTCTATCTCTGTCTGTCTGTCTCTCTGTCTGTCTGTCTCTCTCTCTCTCTCTCTCTCTCTCTCTCTCTCTCTCTCTCTCTCTCTTTTCCCTAAATCGCTTTGGAATCAACATAGTCCATATACGTGCTAATACTTCTAGTGGACGGGATTGATATTTACGTGAGGATTAGCTTTTCCTGTTATGACTGTCCCACGCCATCAGGCGGACCCACTCCGACTTATGGGGTACTTGTAATTTACGCTGTCAAGTCAAGTACTAGAGGTCAGCATTTTTAATCCAATTGAATGGTGCAGGGATTGAACCCCCTACCTCAGCATCAGCACATCAGATTCTTAAGAAAGAGCGCTGGTATCTATTGCGCCATGCTGACCTCCAGCCAACATTTAATTCTATTCTTCTTCTTCTCCTCTTCGTCGTCGTCATCTTCCAAGTCTTCCTCACCTCCTCCTCTTCCTCCTCCTCCTTCCATGTTATCTCCTTATGAATACAGGCACTCAACCAACCCACTACAGCCCTTGTATCCTTTGCAACCTCCTGGAGCTCCTTTTACATCATTCCCTATAATATTCAAAGCTGAATCTAGTTATCTTTCATCATCATCATCTCCATCATAATCTTCCACTTCTGCCGTCAAGTGTTGTGGGGAGGAATAATTTGCGCTCCAGCGCCCGATGGGTGGCACTGGATAGTGTCATTCCGTGTGGTTGTACAATATTTTTGATGTCGTCGATCCAATGTCTTCTTGGATGTCCTCTTGGTCTCGTCGCAGATGATCTTTGATGTAAGGCCAGTGATCGTGTTGCATTCTAACGACATGGCCAAACCACTTGATCTTCTGTCTTTCAATAAATGTGACACAAGGTGTTGATCCCACTGTCTGTCTGATAACAGCATTTCTAACTTGGTCTCGGATTGTTGCTTGCTTGTTTGCGTTCGCTGGCTGTGAATTCTAGCGTGAAGTCATGCATGTTGAATGGTGACATCCTGTTGTCCAACATTAGTGTGATGTCATACCGGACTGAGGTTTGCGTGAGTATCCGTTGTCCCATGTCTGCCTTACTGGTGTGCAGACTGGTAGTTCTTCGACGTGCAGGCAGATACTCTCCGACTTCGGAGGAATCAGCGATCCTACTGACTTTAGCCAGGACCCCGAAGGGACCTGTTGCCCAGGACGCACGACTAAAACGTGTCAGTAGGTCTTGGCCAGTATAGAACCTGTCCCTGGTACCTTGGAAACACCTCTGCGTCCCGTCTCGGATTGTTAAGTTGGCAGCTTTCCTCAGGCAGAGTGTTGATTTTGCGAAATTGTGATTTGGATATAGTCCAAGTTTGAGATTGGTAGCATGGGGTTGGTGTGAATATGTTGTTTATTATCTGTCGTTTTGCGGTCATGGGTATATTTGGATGTTTCAGTAAGGGTAATAGTCGATATGTATGTGCACTTGCTTTTTGACATCTAATTTCGATTTCTCTGTCCATTTTGCCATCTTCTGTGATCATACTTCCAAGATAATTGAATTCTTTAACTTGTTTCAGAGTTGTGCTATTTATCTGCATACTTAGTGGGCCTGGCGATCTGCTAACTTGCATTACTTCGGTTTTGGCTGTGTTTATACTCATAGTGTATCTGCTGCAGGTTGAACTCAGATTATTAATATGATTTTATAGTCTGCCCTCATCGCCGTAAAACAGGCAATGATTGTCTGCAAATAGACGTTATTTTATTTCCTGTGAATCAGTTGTTTCATCTGGAGTAAAGAGTTCTAAATTTTCTGAATCTGTTCTGTCATGGCTTGCTTCTTTGGATATTCTGTCCATGTAGACATTAAATAGCAGAAGAGAGATCACACATCCGTCTCACTCCTGTATTGACTGTGAACATATTTGATATACCTTCTTTCGTTCTTACTGCACTTCGGCTCGAGTGTTCATGGCTATAATGATTTCTAGCAATTGTCCTTGTATCCCATAGTCTTCAAGGATGGTCCATAGTCTGTATCTGTCTACTCTATCGAAAGCCTTTTCCTGATCTACAAACGCAATATTCTACTGTGGTCACTATATTCGATAGTTTTTTTCACATATTTGTCTAAGTGTAAATATTGCATCAGTGCAACTTTTACCTTTCCAAAAACCGAATTGTACTTTGCTTAACTGTTGTTCAACTATGGGTCTAGCTCTTTGTTCCAATAGTTTTGCGTACATTTTCCCTATATGGCTCAGAAGTGATATACCTCTGTATGTTTCGCACTCTCTCATATTGCCTTTCTTTTTCCATATCGGTACTACTGTTGCCTGCTGCCAGTCATCTGGGACTTTTGTTTCTTCCCATGCTATATTAAAAAGTTTTGTTAGTCATTTAATTCATGTTTCCCCACAGACCTGAATAGCTTCTGTGGTTATTCCATCTGGACCCGGTGATTTGTTTTGAGAACTTTTCTGTATAACTGCTTTGACTTCTGCAGGGATGAAATTTAGTTCTTGTTGTAAATGGCTTTTAGGCACAAAATTGAGATTTTCTATGTTATTATGTGTGGGGTTAAGTGTTCTTGAAAGTATTCTGCCCACCTTGCTAGTCTTTGTTGTGGATTAAATATTGGTATACCTCCTTTTCTGTTTATGATGGTGGTTGGGTTGTAGCGTGCATCTTTGTTTCTCATTGTATTGACACGGTTATAAAATTCTCTTGGGTTGTCTTTGCTAAGGGTCGCCATCTGTTCACCGTATATTGTCCAGGATTCATCTTTAGATTCTCTAATTGTTCGTTTGGCATCTCCTCGTGCTATTCTATCAGTAACATAGTCTTGTTCAGATTTAGTTGTGGTCCTTTTTTTAACGCTACCTTCTTTTTGAATATGCTATCTTTAACTTCATTGTTCTACCAAGCTGTCTTAATCTTTTGTCCTGCCGTACTTTCTTTGTTCCACATTTATTTTCCAGTGTGTCGTGCATGGCAGTTATCTATTCTGTGTATATTTAGGTCCCCTTTATTTTCCCCCTGCGATCTCAAGAGAAGGATTTTCTAGTTACACTTTTAACAGGTTTTCTCTAACGCTAGCTTATCCAATCCAAGTTACTAGTACCGTGAATATCCCTATTTCAGGAATACGGGTACGATTCCAGTTCTTGATTTTTACAAATAAGAATCGTCAGGGTGTTGTAATCGCTCAATATCCTGGTGTAATTGATCGAACTCCATGACTTCTAGGATAAGTATGAAAAATAGGAGGGTCCATGTGAACATTTTGCACCGTAAATATCTATTTTTTTATCATGACATAACAGTTTCTTTCCATAACGCTGCTGCATAAGGACCACCGGAACGACTTTTGAAACCCCCTCCCGCCTCGTGCATTGTCATTCGAGTTGTGTCTTTACAGTCCTGTTTCATTCGTCATTTTCCTCTTCTTCTAGGAACCATGAGTTTAATTTCTATTCTTTCTAAGCTTTTGTTACCTTTATTATGGCCAAAGTTTTTCTGTTTCCGATATAAGAAGATGTTCATGAGCTGGTGACATTGAAAAAGCAACTAGAAAGTCGAATAGAGGCCCTGGCGATATGGATATGAAATTAAAAAAAAATAATCAACTGCAGAGGTTCTAGAAAAACTGGGAATGAAAAGAGAGTTGATGGAAGAAATAAAAAAGAGGCATTTGAAATATTTCGGCCACGTTAACAGACATAACACTCTTATAAACCCATACTAGAGGGCATGGTTGAAGACAAGCGAGCAAGAGGTAGACAACGATACAAGTGGGAAAATAACAGCAAGGGATGGACGAACATCAATCTGACAGAATGTACAGTCAGGGCGAGAGACAGACAGTGTTGCAGATCCATTGCAGCCAACGTTCATTGTGGAGACGGCACCATATTGGTTAATGTATGCTATCTTTATATCCTTTAGAATCTACGGACGTTTCTGATCCTTGGTCCAGGGTATTCTAAAAATGTTTCTGTTTGTTCAGAAGCCTAGATTTTTTTCTTTAGCAAATGTGAAATTGTCCATGACTGACATGTGTTAGTTGTCACAGACAAGATGCATGTTCCCAACATTACACTTTAATTTGTGTGACTATGTTGTTTTAAACAGAGACGTCCGTTATAATTAGAGAGATTATTCACTAACAATTTTAACTGATTAAATGTCAAACGCAAACTTCATTTCCACCAAACACTGCGCACAATCAAATGAACAAACTCGTATTATAATATAAATTTCTATTCACTGAGCATTAAAGCTGCCGAAGACACAGTGAAACAAATCAAATAACACGATGAACATAGAATAAGGATATATCGTCTTTCAATCCAAATGGGAGGTCAAGTTTGGAAATATATACATTATCCCTCAGCAGTGAATCAGTTGCCGGCTCCCTGACTGAGGGGTTAGCAGCTTTTTCCGTTAACCCCGAATACTCTCGTTGTTGACGTGAACGCACGAGAATTAGAAGTGGTTCGAGTCGCGCCAGTGAGAGTATGGAGCCGGTCGCTCAGAAAGTCGTGGCGTGCTGATGAGCATAATCTAGCCTAGGAATAAACATACAGCTGAAAGATGCTGGTGTTGACCGCAATATCCTGAAACAGGATGGAAACGCGGGGAAAAAAAGTGAATCAGTTAAAACTCCTACCAAAGCTAATTAGAGATGATGTGTTTACCGAAAAATATTTCAGACTTCGCGTAAACTCTTCCAACATTAACGGTTTTCAGATTAACTTAAACTTGCGACAGATCACATAACACTCCAATGAAGCCTTCATACAAAGACTTAATGCAAATATAACCGTGCAATGTTCAATGAGGAATATCGAATCTTATGATGCCATCAGTTCACACTAAACACGAATGCACAGACTATCTCTACGTAATGTATTTTACTACCCAAAGCAGCTATGAGATCGTGTTAACGCAATCCATAAATCCATGCGCTACATCCAGTAATAAGATCCTACATTATTCTCAACCTCCCATAAACATTCCCTGGAGACACCGTCCTCTCCTGAACCTCAATAAACAACAATTCTAATTCCCTCATAAATAACCCTCCAAACGGAGGGCCGCCTCAAAGGTCTCCGACAAAGCGAACACTTGAACACTCAAAACTGCCTATAGCAGAATGACGTGGCTGCCCCCGGCAATGGGAGTTGGCTTTTTGCAGCTGACTTCATGGCCACTCTCTTCATCTTTGAAGATTTTTGTTTCGCTTTCAACTCGAGCGTCGTCCACGCATGACTTATTTGTGTGTGTGGGGTAATTTTCCCTATTGCCTGTGTCCCTCGCCATCAGGCGAAACCACTTCGACTTTATATGTACTTGTAATGTACATACCCAAGTCGAGGACGAGAAGCTACTTCGCCATCAGTACATCGGAAGTTTAAGAGCGAGTGCTCTTATCCATTCGACCAGGCTGTTCTCCGTCTTTGAAGATAATCTCTACCTAACTAACATAAAGACACCTCTGAAGTCGGAGTGGGTTCGCCTGAAGGCGAGGGACACCGGTAACACGGAAAGCAAACCCACACGAAAAATTCAGTCCCTTACTACTTTAAACAGTGTGTAAGGACTATGCTTGAGTTTAAGCGAGCGAACAAACAAGAAAAAAATATAAAGACAAACGTATCTTCATTAGCAAATGCCAATCTCCTCTTGCTTTGCAATATTTATCTATGCTCATCACAAATACATAAATGTGATAAAGTTCGTGCACAACAAATACCTTCATTGCAAAATTAACAACAATCATCATCATCATGTGTCATGCCGATAAGCGTGTGCAGTCATCGTTCCCCATCTCACAGTATCGCACCAGTCATGAATCAGGTATGTCTTCTCGTCCCCATGTTGCCATGTGGCCAACCCATCAATGTATTTATCTCTTCGCCTTGCCTTTGCTATTTTCACATCATGTTTGCCAGTTGTAAGTAAATTTTCAGGTTTTTTCTCCGCTTAATTTGCCCAAAAAAATCTTAACTCTACGTTTCTCTAATCAATGTACAGTAATCATATGCTTCTTGTACAACTTTCTCAATCCCCATTCAACGATGGGAATCTTTCTAAAGAAGCTAAATGGAGACTGACCATAGAACTTCATAGGTTGCACAGAACAAAGAACATGTGGAACAAAACCAACAGAAAATTAAAGTAAAATATTTAGAAAATATAACTTTCCCATGATACCACACGGGATTCATTGACTTTTTCATAAGACTAACAAAGAAAACTGGTATTTGAACTTGAATATTACAGTATCTTTCTTAGAATATTTTTTTTTATCGAGAATAACAACTCACAATCTTCAAGATCTGAACATCGAAGACACCTGTCTCATAAACAGCAGCATGTCTCGTGATTACTTTGGGCACATTAAACGCCAAAGTGATTTGAAAGAGCAATCCTGAAGACATTGTTATGGAAGAGGCAAGAAAACAGCAAGCTTCATGAACAATATGGCCAAATCAAACGTCGCAGTAATTTAGAAAGAACAGTAAGAGTGACATTGTCTTAGAAGAGTCAGGAAACAGTAAGTCTCGTGATCACGTTGGCCAAATCAAACGTCACAGTGTTTTACGAAGAACAGTAATGAAGACATTGTTTTAGAAGAGTCAGGAAACAGTAAGTCTCATGAACACGTTGGATAATCAAAGTCAGTAATTTAGAATGAACATTAATGAAGAAACTGTTTAGGAAGAAGGCAGCAATAGCACGCATCCTGCCATGAGCTTGTGATGTTTTAGCGCTGTCACAATGTGTAGGCCTGAGAGTAAGGAGAAATAGGGTGCCAATCGTTTCCTCATTTTCACAAGCGACGAACCGAGGCGTAGATCCCAGGTCCGACAGTGCTATGATATTATCAGGCGGAGTTCGTAATTAACTACGCTAGCACGCCTACCATCCAGTTGTGTACATGCTGTTATTTACCACTTGTATTGTGAACGTCACTCTCCTTGTTGTCAACAGTTTGAACAGCTGTATACATGCTGTCATTCACCACTTGTTTCATTGTTGTCAACAGCTCCAACAACTGTATACATGTTGTCATTCACTACTTGTATTGTGAAGGCCTCGCTATGTTTCCTTGTTGTCAACAGCTCAAACAGCTGTATACTGCTATCATTCACCACTTGCATTGTGAACATCAGTCCCAGAGTATACCTGTTGTCATCGACTCATCCAGCTGTATCCAGCTGTATATCATTTACCACAGTGTATTGTAGACAGTCAAGATTTCTTTCGGCACGTTATGCGAAAAAATAATCTGGAGAACTTTGTGACAACTGGCAAGATTGAGGGGAGAAAAAGCAATGAAAAGGCAGAGAGATACAATTTAGATGGACTTGACCACGTGACATAATCGAGATAAGACACAGAGCTGATCCTCGATCTGATGATCGTGTGAGTTCGCGAAACATGATCGCCCACGCTTACCGATATGGTACTTGGTGATGGTGTTTATGAGCCTCAGTTCCAGTGTTTTCCAATTGTCAATGGCTAATGTAACTACCTCGACGCTTTCATCCACCATGTGTTTTTGTTTTAAACTATCTAAATCACACAACACACTATACGCTTACCAATCTCAATAAACCGTTAAAAGTAACCTCATTCCCCTCTCCAATCTCAGTAAACCGATAAGAACAGGCTCATTCCCCTCTCCAATCTCAGTAAATCGTTAACAACAAACTCTGCTGCATTTGTCCTGGCGAAATTTGAAAATCATAACATCTTATTGGCAACAGAATCAGTTGTGTTTGTATGTATGATTCTGTAATTTCACAGAATTAGATCTTCTTCTGTGCATGTAGACGAAATCTTCCGGGAATGATCTAAATAGAAGATCCCAGCAATAATAGATAATTTCGAGTGCCATGGAGATGACCCTTGAACCCAATCAGTACCATCAATCAGTCACGTGGGTCTTGCGTGGACCTTGTCTGACCCCACTCTTTCCCTTGGCCAAGCATCATGATACTTGGGCAAAGTGAAAGTTCCATTTTTAGACAACATCGCTTAGAAAACGGAAACATTTTTAAAATCCAAAAAAAGATTCTATGGTTTAAATAAATAATTCTAACAATTGAATTAAAGGTAGGAAAGGAAAAGAGTTAACTAACTTAACAGAATGAGTATCAGTTTAATATGCGTTTCGTGAAAATGTTGAAGAAAAGTACAGAAAAGAAGAGAAGAAAAGAAAAATCGTAATGACAGAAATAAAAGCGGAAGAGGTGGAGAAATTACATAACGTAGAATAGACGGTTGAAAGAAATGTGGACAATAATTGTTATCATCCCTCGCAGGATGTGGTATTTGCACGTTAGCGAGAGGGACTCTTGGGTTCCTATTTGGCAATGGTTCCAAAGCTGTATGTCGCGACCCCTAAAGGGGTTTCTCAGGCCCGGATTAAGCCATCTTGGTGCCCTAGGCACAAACCCACATGGGTGCCTCCTACTGCCACGGGCCCCTGATCCTCCACTGACTGCTGGTATGTTCAATATTATGCAAAAAACTAACAAACAAAAACAGTTGTGAAATGTAAACACATATGTTTGTACTACTATCACTCATATAAAACCTACAATAAGGTATTTCTGTATTAAAATTAATAGTTAATTAATTTTGTAATAATAGTAGACAAAAATACTGTAACTTTTTTGATAGATACGAAAGTCAGAGAGAGCACAATAGTAGACAAAAATACTGTAACTTTTTTGATAGATACGAAAGTCAGAGAGAGCACACATTTACATTTTAAAGTTCTTTTTTCTAGATTTACGTCTGGCAAAGTTTTTGAGTACATCATCAAAGTTAATTTTGCGCAACAAGTCTGCCTCAATCATCAGCAAAGATAAGGAATCAAGCCTTTCTTGTTTCATTGTCGATCTACTGTGATTTTTTGTACGTTTCAACTGAGAAAAAGAGCGCTCAGTTGAACAGTTCGTAACCATTAATGTTAAAAATATGCGCAAGGCGATTTCTACATTTGAAAAAGCACACTCGATGTTGTCTCTAACTATTACTTTGTAGAGTTCTGCATCACTGAACGTGTTGTTGTCAGATTTTGATGCACGAAACTTGTGGCGAATATATGAGTGGAACTGTTGTAGTTCAGTATATAAATTATTGTTCAGATCTTCAGGATAAGCATTTATTAGTCCTTCAAAACACTGAGATGTTTGTGGTACATCGACCAAACAAGAAAATCGAACTGCTAGATCATTATATACCTGTCCTCGTCTACTCATCTCTGTCTCAAGTTTGTCAACAATGCTGTAGAAAGCAGATATACGAAATTTGTCTCTGGCATTCTGAGATACCTCAGGGGCATCACCATCAATGACCACTGTCTTTCGTTTACGATTACGGGTCAAAGTTGACTTATAATCCACACCTGCTGTTATTTCTTTTGCAGCTTCTTAAAATCTTTCACATTCATTCCTAGATTCATTCAAGTGATCTGCTAGTGAAGAATACAAATCAGCACACGTTTTCAAGTTCACGTGCTCATTTTGTAGAACTTGACTGACCCTGTGAAAATGTTGTAACACTTCTTCCCAAAAGACAAGCATGAAAGCAAATTCTAATTCTTGCATCTTCTTTGCAATGTTTTCTGCTTCTCTTCTGGTGTCCCCCTTCTGTGACTGGTCTTCTTGAAAACATTCTAACGCTTCTATAATCTGAGGATGAGACATTAGAATGGCTTCAGTTGCAACAGCATGTGCTTCCCATCTAGTATCGGAAAGGGACTTTACCAGCTTTTCATTCACAAGGCATCCTTTCAGAATCTTCCATCTTTTGGTTGAAGCTGAGAAAAAAGTATAGATCAGTTGCACTGTATGGAAGAAGTTTACTGCCTCTAAACAAGAGTCAACGGCACTTCTGCCTACCAGATTTAGTGAATGGGCAGCACAGGGCAAACTCATTTTCTTCTAGAATTTTTTTCTGCATGCCCTTGTAGCACCCAGACATATTAGCTGCGTTGTCGTAGGACTGACCTCTGAATTTCGAAAAATCAATATTGCAAGCTTCACGTAAGTACTGCAACACTTGCTTAGCCATACCTTCACCGGCGTGACTTTGCAGCTCCAAGAAAGTCAAAAAGCGCTCAATGGGCTCTCCATCTACCACATATCGAAGAACAACGCTTAACTGATCTATATGTGAAATATCAGGTGTTGGGTCTACTGACAAGCTGAAATAACCGGAAGCCTTTACTTCATCTACAATTACTACATGGACTTTTGGGGACATAATTTCAATCAGTTCTTCACATATAGTTTTGGATAAATAAGAAGGATTTCCTTTTCCAGAATTTCCATATTTCGCAATGTGTGATACTAAAAATGGATCAAACTGACTGACCAACTCCAGCAACCCTAGATAATTTCCATTTTGTAAAGATCCAAATTTTTCATTTGTCCCTCTAAAAGCCAGACCACGCTCAGCTATAGTACAACTAACCGCTACTGCTAGCCTCAAAACATGTTCCCAGTAAATGTACTCTTCATTTATTTGCTCTTCTAGCTTTTGTAGTAGACCCGAGCCTTGTCTACGAGCTAGGTATGTTAACATGCAGTCTTTATGAGTAGCGCTTTGTTCATGATTATCAACTTGAATGTTATTTTTCCAGTCACTGAACCCATTTTTATCAGCCAAACTTGTGGAACTTTTAGACGCAAAAAGTTTACAAACAAAGCAGTACACAGATCCTGTGGATGGTGAATACAATAACCATTCTCTCTTGTACTGCTCACCATTTGCTTTTGTGCCATAGAAGAGTTTTTGAGAACAATATCTTGTTATTTTTCCTTCAACATAAATACGGCAAGATTTATCAAAGGGACCATAATGATGCTGACAGTTAGTGGGCCCACAGTCAACCTAGTAAGCCACATCATCAGCCGAGAAGTCAATCCACAGTCCTGGATCTACTGCTTGATTTATTTTATCATCTTCATCTTTATCATCATCTTCAGCAGACTGAAGTGGGTCACCACAAATTTCATTTTCAAGCACTAATGCAGTGTCTGGATTTGCAGAACAGCCTATAGTAGACTTATCAAGAGGGTTGATAGTGTCAGTAAAATCCTGTTCCACCTGTTGCTTAACCGAAACTAAATAATTCGTTAATTTTCTGCTCTTAGCTTTTACAACTGAAACAGTATGCTCTTTTTGTTTAGCTAGTTTTCTCTTTTGTGCACCACTTAACTGAACACGTTTCATCTTGGGGTCTGAATCTGAAAAAAAGTATGTGAAAAGCTGTAAATGAAAAATGAATAAATAATATAATCAATATAAGTGGGTATGCTAAGGTATCATTTTCCGATTATTCATAATTACATTATTTTAAACGAAAATGTATTTACATAAATATTAGAAAATTATGCAAAATAAGGCTAAGGAATAATATACTTAGGCCCCTATCAATAATTGCTTTATCAAAATCGATAAAAGCACATTTAAAGCGCAGTAATGAACTCCTTCAACACTAACTACCAATAGACGTCTCTGTGTGTGTGTGTGTGTGTGTGTGTGTGTGTGTGTGTGTGTATATATATATATATATATATATATATACTAGCTGACCCGGCCCGGCTTCGCCCAGACCCTGGTGGGGAGCATCTCATTTAATTCATATAAGTAGTCATATAAGTTCTCGTTCCCGTTACCGACTATCTGTCTGTCTGTCTGTCTGTCTGTCTATCTGTCTGTCTGTCTGTCTGTCTGACCCGGCCCGTCTTCGCCCAGACCCTGATGGGGAGAATCTCATTTAATTCATATAAGTAGTCATATAAGTTCCCGTTCCGACTATCTATCTGTCTGTCTGTCTGACCCGGCCCGGCATCGCCCAACTCCTGGTGGGGAGAATCTCATTTAATTCATATAAGTAGTCATATAAGTTCCCGTTCCCGACTGTCTGTCTGTCTGTCTGTCTGTCTGTCTGTCTGTCTGTCTGTCTGTCTATCTATCTATCTGTCTGTCTGTCTGACCCGGCCCAGCCCATGGTGGAGAGCATCTCATTTAAATTATATAAGTAGTCATATAAGATCCCGTTCCCGACTATCTGTCTGACTGTCTGTCTGTCTTGGGTAAATGGAGGAGGGAGGAGGAAAAGGGAGGTGGAGGAGGGAGGAGGAGGGAGGAATAGGAGGGAGGAGGAGGGATTAGGAGGAGGAGGGAGGAGTAGTGTGGAGGAGGAGGCGAGGAGGAGGGAGGAGGAAGAGGGAGGAGGAGGGAGGAGGAGAACGCAGGAGGAGAAGGGAGCAGGAGGAGAAGAGGGAGGAGGAGGGAGGAGGAGGAGAGAGTAGGAGGAGGGAGGAGGCGGAGGGAGAAGGAAGAGGGGGGAGGAAGAGGGAGAAGGAGGAGGGAGAAGGAGGGGGAGGAGGAGCAGGGAGGAGGAGGAATGTGAAGGGAGGAGGAGGGAGGAGGTAGAGGGATGAGGAGGAGGAGAGAGGCGGAGAGAGGAGGAGGAGGGAGGAAGAGGGAGGAGGAGGAATGTGAAGGGAGGAGGAGGGAGGAGGTAGAGGGAGGAGGAGGAGGAGGTAGAGGGAGGCGGAGAGGGAGGAGGGGGAGGAGGGAGGAGGAGGAGGGAGGAAGAAGGAGGAGGTGGGAGGAGGAGTGATAAGGAGGAGGGAGGAGGAGAGAGGAGGAGGAGGAGGGAGGAGGAGGAAGAGGGAGGAGGAGGAATTTGAAGGGAGGAGGAGGGAGGATGTAGAGGGAGGAGGAGGGAGGAGGAGGAGTGAGGATGAGGAGAGGGAGGAGGAGGGAGGGGGAGGAGGGAGGGGGAGGAGGAGGGAGGAAGAAGGAGGAGGAGGGAGGAGGAGGAAGAGGGAGGAGGAGGAATGTGAAGGGAGGAGGGAGGAGGAGAAGGGAGGAGGAGGGATGAGGAGGAGGAAGAGGGAGGAGGAGGAATGTGAAGGGAGAGGGAGGGAGGAGGTAGAGGGAGGAGGAGGACTGAGGAGGAGGAGAGGGAGGAGGAGGAAGGAGGAGGGGGAGGAGGGAGGAGGATGGAGGAAGAAGGAGGAGGAGGGAGAAGGAGGGATGAGGAGGAGGAGGGAGGAGGAGGAAGAGGGAGGAGGAGGAATGTGAAGGGAGGAGGAGGGATAGGGAGGAGGGGAAGAGGAAGAGGGTAGGAGGAAGAGTGGAGAGGAGGAGGGAGGATGTAGAGGGAGGAGGAGTGAGGAAAAGGGAGGAGGAGGGAGGAGGTAGGAGGAGGAGGGAGGAGAAGGAAGGAGGAGGAAGAAGGAGGAGGAAGAGGGAGGAGGAGGATGGAGGAGGGAGAGGGAGGAAGAGGGAGGAGGAGGAAGGAGGAAGAGGGAGGAGGAGGATGGAGGAGGAAGAGGGAGGAGGGGAAGAGGGAGGAGGAGGATGGAGGAGGGAGAGGGAGGAGGGGAAGAGGAAGAGGGTAGGAGGAGGAGGGGAGAGGAGGAGAAGGAGGGAGGAGGAGAAGGAGGAGGAGGGAGGAGGAGGGGATATGAGGAGGGAGGAGGCAGCGGGAGAAGAAGGAAGGAGGAGGAGGAAGGAGGGAGAGGAAGGAGGGAGAATGAGGAGGGGAGGAAGGAAAGGGAGGTGGAAGAGGAGGAGGAGGGAGGAGGAAAGAGGTAGGGGGAGGAGGAGGTAGAGGGAGGAGGAGGAGGAAGGAAAGGGAGGAGGAAGAGGAGGAGAAGGGAGGAGGAGGGTGGAGGGAGGAGGAGGAGGTAGAGGGAGGAGGAGGGAGGAGGTAGGAGGAGGAGGAAGAGGGAAGAGGGAGAAGAAGGGAGAAGGAGGAGTGAGGATGATGAGGGAGAAGGAGGCAGGAGGAGGAGGAGGGAGGCAGGAGGAGGAGGAGGGATAAGGAGGGAGAGGGAGGAGGAGGGAAGATGAGGGAGGAGGGGGAGGAGGCGGAGGGAGTAGGAGGGAGGAGGATGGAGGAGGAAGGGAGAGGGAGAAGGAAGAGGGAGAAGGAGGAGGGAGTCGGTAGAGTGATGAGAGGGAGGAAGAAGAGGAGGAGGGTGGAGGGAGGCGGTAGAGGGAGGAGGAGGGAGGAGAAGAGAGGAGGAGAGAGTTCGCCATTCCGAATTCATACTCGTCTAGTTCTTCCCTTCTACACGACTGTAGATAACTTCCTTACACATAAAAAGATGAATTGTTATTGATATTGCCGTGGCATGGAGGAATATCAGCAGCAGAGTTGATCCAAAAATCCAAAGACTGAGATCTACGGAGAGCCATGAACGCCTACGCCAGCCGGCACGGCACTTGATGATGATGATTGCCGTGTGACGATTCTGTGTAGTCACGTTATTTTCTTCCCTTTCCCTAGCGTTTTGGTTCGTGGATTCTTTCATCATCATCATCATATATTTACGTACGTATTTGGGAGGGGGAGGAGGGAGGAGGAGGAAGAAGAAAAAAAAACTATGACAGTTGACAGCTCTGGAATGAAAGGAAGGCGTGTAGAAAATTTCATCTCAATCGGATGGGCCGTTCGCGAACAAATAAAGGACATACATATTTACATACATACATATTTACATACATACACTTTGTTTTATAAATATAGATATATATATATATTAGATTTTTTAGAATTAAAAACCCTTAGATGAAAACGAAAACGAAAGTAAAAAGTGTAACCATTAACCTTACCTTCGTCAAATCAAGTTTTGCTGTGTAAGCTAAATTAGTAATATCTACATCAGTAAGTAGTTTATACAAATGTTCGAAAATGCAAAGTAGTTCTAAGCCGTTATGCAAATGTACAGTAATTCAATGACACGTCGACAAATTAGCACTATTCACAATTGTTTTCACTAGCAGACCAAAACGGAAGTGAATTTGTCGCTACGCATTAGTGCGTTACGTAGCAGAAACATATCCCAGAAAAGTCAAAAAATAGCACCAAAAACACCTTGAAGAAAATTAACAAAAAATAGCAAAAAAAAAACTGGGTGGGGGGTATTTTACCTCCGGGTTGTGGGACCAAGGTTAAATAATGTGCGATTCAATATTACATTTGTGATTTGCTTATGCCATGCAATTACGCTAACGGGACAATATACACATTTTTCTTGAGGACTTGTGGTGCCCCCCAAATGCGTGGTGCCCTAGGCACGTGCCTTGTTTGCCTAATGGTTAATCCATCCCTGGGGTTTCTAATTACAAGAATTTGAAAATGACATCACAAAGAATCTCACATGTTGATTATTTTAACATAGCTACGTTGTAAAATATTACTCAACATCATGTGCCATGCCGATAAGCGTGGCGGTCATATTTCGCCATCAGCTCAGTATTCCTGTCTCGACCATGCCACGTGGACAAGCCATCTAGGTATTTACTTCTCTGTCTTCTATTGTTCTCTTCCACTCGATCTTGCCAGTTATAGCCAAGTTCTTCAATTTATTTCTTTACATAACGTGACCAAACAATTGTGACTGTCTGTGTCTAATTTATCTGATCAGTGTGCGGCTTTCATTGGTTTCTTGTAGGACTTGGTCATTTGGATTTTTCTGTCTATTGTATTCTTTGCTTTTTCCTCAGAAACCACATTTTAAATGCCATGGGATGTTTTTTTTTAGCCTCTTTGCTCATTGTCTACACCTATACAAAACATGTTACTAGTGGTTGGTACCAGTGGCGGGCAGGACAGAGTGCCAGCTTGCCCGATGGCAAGTGGATCTTGTGGGTCCCTAATGAAGTGGACCCCCAAAAACTTTGGACAATATGTTTAAAATGTTAATGACCTTTCAGTAGCTTTGTTTCCGGGAAACCATTATTATTGGACCCAGTCCGCCACTGATTGTAACGCTAATTTATTACAAGATACCAGGCTACAATATTCTTCTAGCGGTTCATCGGGATTCGTAATAAATGAACAGAAGTTGCTTCAGGCACAATGTGTTGGACACTTACACTGAAATAGTAACAGAACTCCTTGTTTATATCTGTTAAATATTTTTTTTTATTTTAAATTCGCATATCCTTTACAGGACATCGCTGTCAACAGCAGCATCTTTCAGCTGTCTGTTGATTTCTTGGCAAGATTACGCTCAGTAGTTTGCCATTGCTTTCTGAGCGGCCGGCTCTGTTATCTCGCAAGTCAACAGCGGGGGACGAACCGCTCCCAGTTCTCGCCCGCTACGAGATTCTGCGTGATAAACGGGATTACGGAGAAAGTGGTGTATCCCCTCGGCCAGAGAGACCGGCTGTTAAATAGTACATGTTTATATTATTCTTATTATTTTTAACCATCCTCTCTCTCTCTCTCTCTCTCTCTCTCTCTCTCTCTATTTATCTCTCTCTCTCTCTCTCTCTCTCTATTTATCTCTCTCTCTCTCTCTCTCTCTCTCTCTCTCCCACACACACAATATAGATAATCAAAACAATGTATTCCCTTCGTGAATATAAATACAGAAGCCACAAACGAATAATATTTTGGCCGAAATATTTAGTATATAGTCAATAATATGTTTTGAGTATTTCAGCCAAAATGTCATTCCTTTATTCGCTGCAAATGATATATAACTCTGCAGTATGCACCTGACGAGATGCAGTGAAATATGCCTGGCAATAAATCGTGCAACATATTGTTTGTGGTTTCTGTGTTTACAATTCAAACATCCATTTCAACATTATAGTCAAGCAATGTTACAGCGTGTTACAAAATGATACACCTAACACAATATTCAATTTAGAAAATTCAACATAAAATTGCACGTGTACTATATCACAAGGGGAAGATCTAAAAGCACACGGAGCAGAGAATTAAATAATATGAGAAAGGCGTGAAGAGAGAGAGAGAGAGAGGGGGAGAGAGAGACAGAGAGAGACAGAGAGAGAGACAGAGAGAGACAGAGAGAGAGAGAGAGAGAGACAGAGAGACAGAGAGAGAGAGAGAGAGAGAGAGAGAGCGCAAAGAAAAGGGCGGCTTGTCACGTCGCTTGTTGGTTAAAGGTTTGTGCTCCAACTGGCTATAAATAGCTTGGCGCTCGCTCGCTTTGAACTCAAGCGTAGTCCATACACACTATTTCTAGTAGCACTGGACTGAATTTTGCGTGTGGATTAGTGTTCCCTATATCCAGTGTGCCTCGCTATTAGGCGAGCCCACACCTACTTCAAAGGTGCAGAGGACTATGTTAACAATGCCTTAGTTTAGTTTAGTCGACGGGTGTAATCCTTAAGTGCCCCGTTCTACTCCTAACTCAAGCCTGAGTTCGGAGAATCTCAGCTCAGTGCACGAATCTCAGCTCAGCAGCGCCGTTAGGCTACTCTTTTTCTATTTCCAACTGCCAAGGGATTTTTTACGCGCGTA
This sequence comes from Cepaea hortensis, assembly GCA_963921405.1. Taxonomy (NCBI): domain Eukaryota; kingdom Metazoa; phylum Mollusca; class Gastropoda; order Stylommatophora; family Helicidae; genus Cepaea; species Cepaea hortensis. The sequence continues at coordinate 24,883,466 of OY992885.1, read as the reverse complement.
ACAATACACACGGGCGTCCGATCTCACTACCCAGAGACCAGGGGAAATTGTTTTACTAGACGTCCACGTGAAAACATACCGGCCCTCACCGGGGCTTGAACCCGAGACCTCCAGCACTCGTGGCGGACACCATACCAGACCACTCAGACCCCCCCTCCCCCGACTTGTATGCGAATGTGGCAATAGATCATGGTGGTGTGGCTATTAAAGCAGGTTGCGAGCTAAATAAGTTAGTTGCTTTCCATTCCGTTGCAATCAACCCCAGCATTTTTTAGTTGTTTCAGGTTTTAACTGATTAAGTGCCATGGGGTGATTAATCATCCTAAGCGACTTCCCGTATCTCCCATGGGCTTATATACAGTTGTTTTCCTTATGCACCCCCTTTAATTTGATATTTAATACATGTCTGCAACCATATTAACAACTTTTAAGTCATAACTGTGACACATCCCTACTTTTCATTTTCTGTCATCCATTTTTGTTAGGTCCAAACCTAATTTTTATTTGGCACTGAATCTGTCAAACAAAGAAGACAGAACCAATATAGTGCACGATTTATTGCCAGGCATAATCCGTGCGACATATTGTTTCTGGCTTCCGAGTTTAATTCACTAAGGGAGTACAGCGTGATTTACCAATCAATATTTACTTTCAGTAATTTACTACTGCCGTCTCCCTGGCCTAACGGGTAACGCAGCGCGAGAATTGGTAGCGGTTCTCGCCGCATTGGTGACATACGGGATAAGTGAGCCGGCCGCTCAGAAAGCAATGGCAAACTACTGAGCGTAATCTTGCCAAGAAATCAACAACAGCGGTAAAATGCTGGTGTTGACAGCGATGCCCTGTACATGGTATGCGAAAAAAAAATTACCACTACTTTATGAATAGCCGATGCCTCACACCACCGAAAACAACCAACGCAAATCGGACTTTTCCAAATACTCCGCAGCCGATTTCAAACCCTCAACTCGGTATTTCGGTGAATTGTGAAGTTCCCACAATTCCCAAAGGTTGCAAGCTACTTGGCTGACAAACTCGGGACACGAAACAAAAGTTTGGGAAACACTGATATAGTCAATACTAATAAATGTCAAACAGTCCCAATGACTGCCTTTACACGTGGACTGGGACTGTAAGGATCTAATCAAGCTGTAACTCATGTACGGCCTGGGGAGGGAATTATTGGGCTGTAAACATTTCGTGAATTACCAAAACAGACACCATTAAAGTGTAACAAAATGTATGAGCTATTTTTGTGGCGAAACGAAACGTTGGAAGAATGCTGAAATGTTGAAATGGTGTTGTGTGACGCGCGGAAGGGAACGGGATAAATAATGCAATAGTAATACATTCTGGGTAAGACAGGGGACTTTAACCGGATGTCTTCATTTCTCTCTCTCTCTCTCTCTCTCTCTCTCTCTCTCTCTCTCTCTCTCTTTCTCTCTCTCAGTATATCGCTCAATCCATCTCGAAATCTCTCTCTCGATATCTCGTGTTCTCTTGCCTTTACTCTTTCTATCTTTCTTTCTCTCTCTCTCTCTTTCTTTGTCTTTCTCTCTCACTCATCTATCTCTCCCTCTCTCAATCTCTCTCATGCTTTCTTTCTATCTCTCTCTCTTGTTTTTCTTTCTCTCTCTCTCTCTCTGACTCTCTCTCTCTCTCTCTCTCTCTCTCTCTCTCTCTCTCTCTCTCTATCTATCTATCTCTCAATCTCTTTCTCTCTCTCTTGCATTTTATTTCTATCTCTTGCATTTTATTTCTCCCTCTTACGTTCACTCTTTCTTCTTTCCTTCCCTCCTCTCTCTCTCTCTCTCTCTCTCTCTCTCTCTCTCTCTCTCTCTCAATATATCTCTCAATCATTTCGAAATCTCTCTCAATATCTCTTGTTCTCTAGCCTTCTCTCTTTTTATCTTTCTTTCTCTTTCTTTCTTTGCCTTTCTCTCTTACTCAAACTCTTTATCTCTCTCTTGCTTTCTCTCTATCTCTCTTGCTCTCTCTCTCTCTCTCTCTCTCTCTCTTGCTTTCTTTCCCGCTTTCCCTCTGTTGCTTTCTCTTTCTTTCCCTCATTCTCTTTCTCTCTCTCTCTCTCTCTCTCTTGCTTTCTCTTTCTCTCTCTTGCTCTTTCTCTCTCTCTCAATCTCTTGCATTCTAGTTCTCTCTCTTGCTTTCACTCTTTCTTCCTTCCTTCTCTCCTCTCTCTTTCTCTCTCTCTCTCTCTCTCAAAAGAGAGATAATGAGAAATATTAATGAAAGAGTTCAAAGCTCGTCATCAGCGAGTAGTTGAACCGGATTACATGAGGTCCTGATATAGAAAACACAAGTGTGTTTGCTTGATGGAACCCTCCTCCCTCAAAGCCTTCTCTCGTGTTGACTTTTATACGTTTTACAATTTGGTTTTCCATCTTCAATAATCCGTGACAGAGTAAATCTTTAACACAGGTATACACGTGGTGAAAATAATCGAAATCACTTCCACAAAATTAATAACACTGATATGTTTAAATAGTCCTTGACAGAGGAAATCTTTAATTCAGATCTACCTACACGTGGTGAAAACAATCGAAATCACTTCCACAAAACCAATGTCACTTCTTCTTCTTCTTTCGTTCGCCTGAAATATGTTTATAACTGCAATATTGTCTCTTGTTTGAATCTAACAGTCTTTTTTAGTTCACTCAGCAATCCATAGAGTTATCTTCCACTGTTGTCTCTCAAGGCCAGAAGGTTCGCCTGGATATGTTGTAGTTTGGGCAATCCTGGAGTATGTGCTCTGCTGTCTGCGACGCCAAACCACATGTGCACGTGCCTGAGTCACCAATCTTGAATTTTGTATACATGTGGTTGCGTAATCTATTGTGTCCTGTTCTGAGGCGCAGACGAATGACCTGTTCTGGTCTGTCCATAACGTGGTAGTCGTCTTTTGTGTTGGGTTTGGTGGCCTTCTGACTGATTTGATCATTCTTTTCTTTTGGTGGTATGTAATGGGCACATCAGGTTGTTCTTCTTTTGCTCCTTCCTTAGCCAATCGATCAGCTCTGTCGTTTCTGAGGACTCCACAGTGGGATGGTATCCACAGTATGGTGACCTTACGCTGACTGCTAAGTTCAGAAAGTAGTGACCTTAGAACTGGCAATTTCCCAGACAGGAGCGCCTCTATTACGGATTTTGCATCTGTCAATATCACCACAGGTTGTGTTCAATGTCACTAATATGTTTCAATAATCAGTGAAAGAGATGAATCTTTAGGCCAGGAATTTTACTGTCAGCTTTTTGAGCTTTGCAGCTTTTTTTCATCCCACTAAATGGATTTTTTTTTTTTTTTGTTTTGAATTTTTTGTCTTCATAATTAAAAACAAATTTCAACATTTTTATTGACAATGTTTTTGTATCTTTTACTACTGCACAAAAACTAAATCATAGTTTTACAAATGCTCTTGATAAATTGTACATAATATAATGAAAAATACGTCTGCCAAGTTTCATTGTAATGTGACACATAGTTTTTGAAAAAAATTGAAACAACGTAAAAACAAATATGGCAAAATGAGAAAACGGAACGGGGAAAAACAAATTATTTTCATGCTTTTTTAATACTAAAAAAGTTATCTTGGGGTCAAATTCAGACTTTTCTGTAATGTTTAAGTTCTGGTAGGCTTTTCGGAGCTCACGAGCATTTGCCAGTTATTGACTGCGTGATTTCTTACGTTGAGCAGATGATTTTATGTTAAACTTCTTGGGAAAAGGTATTTTTAAATTCGCGTGTCGATCGGTTGCCAAGCGAAAACACAACAAAACGGCCATCTTGGAAACCCACGTGATCAGTTTCCACCAACGGAGATTTGCGCATTAGGCGAGGTGTTCCATATATGGGAGTTTCCGGAAGATTATTGATTCGAAAGAAACCGTCGTACACAGAAAAGCTCTCAATTAAACGAACCAGAAGTTTAACGAACAATTAAGGGAGTTCGTGACCTTTACAATGATGTATGAAACACGTGTTACATTGATCCACGACTCTGGTGATCGAGTGAGATGGCAGAACATGACCGCCCACGTTTACCGGCATGGCACATGATGGATGGATGGATGAAACACGTGGATCACGCATCGGCGAGATATCTTTGTAATGGTTTCAAAAAACGTCGATTTCGTTACAATTTTCAATAAGTAGACAATTCTACACCTAGGGTGGGTTCAGTAAAATATGAATATTGCATTAAAATAAGTTTTTAAAGAAAAACAAGTGCCGAATCTGATAGAAGACATGCTAAGGTGTTTAAAAATGAACTATTTCAAACAAAGCCAAACTGACCAAAAATCGAATTTTTTTTTTTTTTAGGTTAGCATCGCCTTAAGTGCAGTGTTATGTCTAGCTTTTTATTTCATACACACTGAGAAAATGTGTATATTATTGATCTTCCACTATCATCAAGTACAGGTTAAACAGACAGACAAATAGATAGACAGGGGTGATAAAAGCTATTCAATATGAACAGAAGAAAGTAACAAGAAAAGTACACAAATAAATAGTAAACAAGTGAACATCATCCGGACAATTCAAAGCTGTTATTGTTATTCGGTATATTTGACCCTGCTGAAGTTATTAATGTGTGGTCTTCTGTGCTGTCTCCGAAGTCAGCGTCATATTTTTAAAACATGCAGCTATTGAGCTGACGATAATTATATCCGTTTGACTAATACTTTCTAGAGATTTGGACATATTTCTCTTTGGCAGCATTTTCCAAACTTCCATGACATTTATTTTAGAAAAATATGATTTTCCACTAAATGGATTTTTTTTTTTTTTTTTTTTTTTTTTTTTTTTTTATCTGTAATGTCTTTAATCTTTGCGATACCTTAATGAGAATGTCGTCTTTTGAACTTTTCAACACATTTGAGTCCATTGTATTCACACAGTTTGAGAGTAAACTAATTCACTGAGATTAATACACACTTCTGACAATAGTGTCTATGAAAATAACACATGGTTTCTCTCACAATATAACATAACACAATTACAATTTTCACATTGATACCTGAGTATAATATTTAGGTGCCCCAGCTGTTTCTCTCACACTATGAAAATGACACAAATATGCTTTAGCTGTTTCTCACACACTATGAGATGAACACCCAGTTGTTTCAACCACTGAAAACAGCATGCATTTCTGTTTCCCTGACATTATGGATGCTAGCACACACTATTTCCTACCAACTGTACTTGTGTCAATCATAACAGTAACTCCCAGTTTGTGGAAAATTGTACTTGTGTCAATCATAACAGTAACTCCCAGTTTGTGGACAACTTAATTACTTGTGTCAATCATCTGAGAGTAACACCCAGTTTGTGGATAACCTATCAACTGTACTTGTGTCAATCATCTGAGAGTAACACCCAGTTTGTGAGCAACTTCCATCCTGATCAAACTCTGCAGTTTCCAGGACACCAGGTAGGGTAGAGCTTGATCATGTGACACAAACTGAAGCCTGTAGCATCGACTGACCTGGCCCGTTTCTGGGTCGGTGTAGACATCTCTAAGACCCACACTACACACGAGATCTCTAGCCGTGTACAGGACAATGTTGTACAACTCCAGTACATCAAACTCTGAGTCGGAATCTTTCTGCCAGAAACTGAGGTCATGGGTAAACCGCATGGGGTACAAGCTGAACGGCTGAAACTTCCATGGGAATGATGATGCCGGTTGGAACTGATTTGTAAATCTTTTGCTCTGTGACCACAGAACTCTCGGGTCAGCGATGCTGCAAATGTGACCCACAATGTTGTCTAGGTGCAACACCACGACCAGCATCTGATCTCCACCGCTCACAACTTGACACGCAACCCCAGCTAAAACCCTACTGGAACCATGCTGTGCGAACTGCTGCTCCGACACTTGTCTCGTGATTGTCTCTGGCCCTAGATATATCAGTCTCATGTCCATGACATTCTCAACACCAACTAATGCCACGTTGTAGACACTACCCACATCTTCAACACTTACTGCAGTCTGTGAACACTGACAAGATTGGGCCAGACACGAAACCACATGAGTCAACGCTGAAATAAAGTTATCTGGGTGAGCAGGATCATCTGCACAGACCTGGAGCTCATCCTGCTGGTCAGTGATATGATTTGCTGCGACCAAGTTGATGTCCACGGAAGCCATGCTCGCATGTGGTGTCGGCTGGACACGTGTGTTCCCCTGTGAGATCTTCTGCACTATCATCATCTCATGTCGGGCAGCTATCGTATCGAGTGCGATGGATCCTGGTAAAAAAGATTTACCGGAAACCACAAAACACTGCCTGCCTTTGGAGCTTGTTTCTGACATCCCATAATTCCAGATGTTTGATGGACACTGTCCAGCTTGATGGTCAACCTCTGTAGCATGACTGACCAGTCTCACAGAAGAATTTCTACTTACATTTTCTAGACACACGTGTGAACAATCACTCCCAGACACACGTCGACAGAGGTCCCTAGCATTCTCTAGCAGTGAAGCCCGGCAGTGATACACCCTGTCAGTACAAGATGTGTCCAGTTGGTTACTGGTCTCTTCCCACTGAACTTCACCATCCTCCATGGCATGTAACCCACAACCCTCAATCTGTACATCATAAACATCCAGGCTGCTGGATGTGTCGCCCCCTGGATCATGAGAAGATCCACAGTGTTCTTCTGTAGCGCTGTCATCTTGACGTTGCACATGATGATATTTTTCCTTTCTGGAGCCCCTGGTTCCTCCAGAAGGGTTCTTCTTAATGAGTATAAACACAGATTCAGGGTTCTCTGGAATCATCTTACAGATGTCCTGCCTCACATTCTGATCTAGATGGCTGTTATTCCCTGCAGAAGTTCCCAGGTCGTCCCTATCTACTCCATGAGCCAGCAAGGATGTCCTGGTGCTCTTCAGTATAGTTAGATTTGCCTCATTCTTTCTGTCCTTGGCAGTTTGTAGAGAATCCTCAAAGTGCTGACTGCCTTCATCTGCACTGGTGAGGTCTGCAGGACGTGCTGAGATGCTGGACTTGTGACCTGGCAGAATGCACCAACTGTCTCTGTCTGGTGTAATCTCTGCTTCCAGCTGTACACTGAGTGACTCCTCCAGCCGCTGTCTCAACAGGCTGACGGGGTGGTTGGGTTCCTCCAGCACATTCCTGCTGAGTTTGTCAGCCACATAGCTGGAGCAGGTATAGTCATCATTGCCACACCGAACAATTCCACGAGGAGTCACACCATCAGCCGCCACCACCAAATCAGCCTTCTCAAATACGTGGACCAGGGCTCCGCTGGTGTTGAAACTTTTATCTTGAAATCTGAAGCCAACACTGTGGTAGAGTGGATACACCGAAGCCTCAAATGGCCGAACCTGCGACAGAATGAATCCAGCATTAGTGGCCATTGCATGAACTTGCCAACTATCATGCCACGATCTCATTGGTTGATCTGCTGGTGTTCCACCTTGACCTTTACACAAGGTGACCATGACTTGGCCATCATCAGACAGAATCTGCGAGCAGCTGGAGAAAAAGTCTGCTAGTAAAGCTCTATTCAGTTTAATATTATGTCTGTCCGCCAACGGAAAATTGAAGATGATCCGCTGGTAGCGGACTTGGCCGATGGCTGGGTGTGTGTGCAGCTCTCGGGCGTCAGTCTCCAGAAATACCTGAACACCCATTTCCGTCAACACCTTCATGTTTTCAGCAGCCAGTTTGTGCTGCTGTATGGACTCCAGGGTTTCAAGGCTGGACGTCGTGACATGAGCTCCCCTGAGTGACCCCTTCTTCATCAGCGAGACGCTGAAAGAGAAATCTCCATCCCCGACCAGCAAGACGAAACCATCACATGGCAGGTCCATATCTTGGGGACACTGGCAACGTGGATCTCCAAGATGATGTGTGATAACTGTCCCGATGTAGCTGTAGTAGTAGTCAGTAACTGTAATACACTGGACTTGCTTCTGTAGTTCTGTGCTGTAATCGTATATAATAGATTGCTAGCCCGCCTGGTGTCGAGCCGGCGACTTCTGCAGACCTTTCCACTAAATGGAACTGTATAGACGTTGTGAAGAGAAACCAGAGTAACAATGTCAGGGCGTCAATTTGGAGACAGTCGATAACATCGTGCACGGAGCTTGCAGTGATGGAACATTGTATATATTACATTAACAAGTACATTGTATTCAATTTTAGCAGTAAAAGTATTTCATACTTTAGGATGTCAAATTACTGTGTTAACTGTGTATATGTGACGGTATTATATTAAACATTTCACAATTAATGTACTTATTGCCTCTTTAGAAAAAACGTTGCGAGTTATGTCCCTTGCAAACAATGAAATGAATATTATGTTCCCGTGAACAAGAGGCATTTGTTTCCCCTTAAATTTCACTTACCAAGTGCAAAGGCCGTCGAGAGCGCGATAGCGAATGGTTAGCCCGTAGATCATGTAATTGAGTCCCCACTATTGCTCCCGGGTTGACTCAGCCGAAACTAAGCACTATGAAATGTTCTGGAAAGTAAAGGCGAAGTGTGCGCTATTGACCACATCACCCACTGAGTGCCAATTGTTTTACAAAAATGTGGCACTGCCAGCTGAAGGGAATGACATACACACCTAACTAGTACCAGATGAGGATCTTCAGATTTTAATGTTGTATATACTCCATTATTTATACCTGTCATGACAGATGCATTGTCAATGCCGAGTGCAACAAGACTTTGCAACTCAACCCCATTCTTGTTTAAACAAAAACAAAACAAAAAACATCTTTTAAAGCATTGCGTATTGCCTGCACGTGTCACTCACTTCAACTTAATCGTATTAAAGGGAGTTAAATTACGTGAATATTGGGCATTAATGTACTAAGACTGTTTTACTCCCTCGCTTCAGTTCAAATTCGGCTTTTTAGTGTTCCCAAAGTGATTTTATAATCTCGGAACAGTCATAACATCTGATGGGAGATGCCTTGAAGAGATTAGAACAAGAATCACCATGGCGAAAGTAGCCTTTAGCAAGATGAAAAACATTTTGACCAATAAAAAGATGTCGAATTGGTTTATTAGGTTATTTCGGGATTTGATATTTAAATATTGAGCACAACCCACTACTGGCAACGCTGATCGCACTCTGGTATGAACCTAAGGCCTATCCACGTCAATGTGGAAGCACTAGACTCGAGTTGCTCTCGTTTGAGCTCGTCAGTAGTGCATTTCCTTGACCGGACCCGGAAACAAACCCCGGATCACTGGCGCGCGAAGCGTGTGTGTAACCACTAGACCACGCGGCACACGCTGGACACGGCCAAATTATCACAACAGAATATTACAACGTCACCATCGTAGGCTGTAGCTCAAGATTTGCCCGATCGCCGCGACTGACGTCCGTCAATCGATGTGGACCCGAACGATCAGGTCTTCTCACTGGCAAGGCACACCAGGCCGCCTAAAGTCCAGCGAGCAATAATTAAATTGATTTATTTGGTTGTTTCTGGATTTAAGATTTAAATATTGAGCACAACCCACTACTGGCAACACTGATCGCACTCTGGTATGAACTTAAGGCCTATCCACGTCAGTGTGGATAGTCTGACAGTTAGGATCGCCAGAGCATACTCAATTGCTGAAAGGACCAGACCTGGGAATAAGATAAAAGGGTAACGCTGTTCATAGTTTGCAACATTTATCACTCTCATTGCAGTCAAATCTTTACGAGCGTCTTCGGTAAAGGCAAGACTTGAATCAAAACGTACTCCAAGGTATTTCATTATATGAGTACTATCCATCACCTCCGAACAAGTGTTTACAGGTGGGCTATTTAACGAGAACCACGTCACAGCCACCCTTCTGGGTTGGTTAACCAGCGCTCCGGCTTCCCCGCACTACCTTCATGTGCTGTTGAGTTCTGACTGAATGTATCGACAAACTGCTGTCGTTTTTTTTCCTTTGCGACATACCAATACGTCATAGGCATAGGACATTTTTCTCTCCCAACACGTGATCTGCTCATTAATGGTGTAAATGTCGAACAGCTCAGGTGATACGGGTAAACCCTGCGGTAGACCGGAGTGAATTGTTGTCCACCTTCCACATTTAAACACTATTCTTCGCTGAAACATGACTTCGGCTATAAAGTTGATGAGGAATAGACTAATCCTAAGAGTAAGAAACTGCCACATTAAAAACTCAAATTGTACTCTGTTGTATGCGTGTTAGATGTTGATTGCAATAGCACATGCCTCAATGCCTGCTTGAAATTCCCCGTACACAGCATGGGCAAAATCGGCTGCGTTTCGCCGGGTTTCTTTATTTGGACAGTACCTCCGAGGGATTATGGACGATGGAGGAGTCCTGATAGCAGGATTAGAAAGCAGACTGATTACATTCTCATTAGCAGAAGATTTAGAAACGCGCTAACAGTAGCAAAAACAGTTCCCAGTGCTGATTGTTATAATGACCACAGATTACTCACAGGAACATTGAGGATAAAGTTGAAGAAAGTCAAGTATATAATAGGAAACACTAAATATGATTTGTGTACATTGAGTAATGACAAAGAAACACAAAACAAATTCAACATAGAAGTACAGAACAGATTTGAAATATTGTCTGATCTAGAGATATTATTCCAGGATGTGGATGATCAATGGGAAACGTTGAAGAATTCAATCAATGTGGCTGCAGAAACAACTATTCCAAAATTAAAGAGGGTGGGTCGTAAGAAATGGATGACTGAAGAAATTTTACACCTCATGGAAACAAGAAGACTCAACAAAAATAAGTCTGTCAAATATGAAGAAATTCACAGACAAGTCAGAATATTATGTAAGGAGGCAAAAGAATCATGGCTTGAGGAAAAGTGCTTAGAAATTGAAAACCAACACAACAGTCAAAATACTAAATTAGTGCACAAAAGAATTCAGGAAATTACTAATAAAAGAACAAGTACATCAACAGGGTGTCTAAAAACTAAAGATGGCAAAATCATAATAGAAAAAGACCAGATTCTACATGTATGGACAGATTATGTGAAACACCTTTATGATGATAACAGAGACGAACAGTATGATATTAGATTTAATAACCGCCAATTTTGGAGATGGAGGTTCGAAATGTTCTTAAGCATATGAAAGCTGGCAAGGCCCCCGGTCCAGATAGCATCACAACAGAAATGATTAAAGCTTTAGAAGAATTTGGACTAGAGCAAGTCACCAGACTGCTGAACACATTATATGATTCTAGAGATATACCTCCTGAATTATGTAACTCTGTATTTATTGCAATCCCAAAGAAATCAGAAACCTTGGAATGTGATCAACATAGAACAATTAGTATAATGAGTCACATCACAAAGATTTTGCTAAGAATTATCATGCAAAGAATGAGGAAGAAGATACAACCTGAAATAGGGGAAGAACAATGCAGGTTTGTAGAAGGAACGGGTACAGTAAATGCTGTGTATATGCTGCGAACAGTTATTGAACGTGCTATAGAAGTAAACAAGGATATACATCTTTGCTTTATTGACTATACAAAGGCTTTTGATAGAGTTAGACATGTCAACATGGTGGATATGCTTGCAGATCTACAAATTGATGGGAAAGACATTAGACTTATAAAAAACATATTTTGGAGACAAAAAGCTGCAATAAGGATTGATAATGAAGTGGGACAGTATCAGCCAATTAAGAGAGGTGTTAGGCAGGGATGTGTGATGTCTCCAGATCTTTTTTCCCTATACAGTGAAAATATTTTCAGAAATGTAGAGGATATAAATGGAATCAGCATTGGAGGACGAAACATCAATAACATTAGATATGCAGATGATACAGTATTAATTGCAGACAATGCGCAGGACCTGCAACAATTAGTAGATGCGGTTGTTGTACACAGTGAGCAACTGGGGTTAGAATTAAATTGTAAAAAGACTCAGGTTATGGTCGTCACTAGGAAGGAAGAAGTGCCACAATGTAATATACAAGTAAATGGAAATATTCTTCAACAAGTGAATCGGTACAATTATCTTGGAACAGTCATAACATCTGATGGGAGATGCCTTGAAGAGATTAGAACAAGAATCGCCATGGCGAAAGTAGCCTTTAGCAAGATGAAAAACATTCTGACCAATAAAAATATGTCAATTGAAACGAGAAAAAGAGTGTTGAGGGGATACATAGAGCCTGTTCTTTTGTATGGATTTGAAACTTGGACAATGAGCAGTCAAGCTGAAAAACATCTGATGGCTGCAGAAATGTGATTTCTGAGGAAAATGCAAAGAATACCATGGACAGACAGAAAAACCAATGACCAAGTACTACAGGAGATAAATGAACATCGTAAACTGATTAGAGAAATTAGACGTAGACAGCCAAAATTTTTTGGACATGTTATGAGAAGAAATGGATTGGAGAACTTGGTGACAACTGGCAAGATCGAAGGGAACAGACCAAGAGGAAGACCGAGAGGAAAATACCTGGATGGCTTGGCCACATGGCATGGACGAGACAGGAACACTGAGCTGATCCACGACACTGGTGATCGAGTGAAATGGCGAGTCATGACCGCCCACGCTTTCCGGCATGGCACATGATTGATTGATTGATTGACCTCCGAGGGTGGGCGGAAATAGAATTAGCGTTTCAACCTGGCGGGATATTTTCCCTTCACTTATTTTTTTTCCAACAGCTTATCTATCGTGTTCTGCAGTTCGATTATCCGATATCCATGTATTTAAATGTAGTTTTTGCCAGGCTTCGAAAGATTTTTATGCATAAATACTTCTGTGAGATAAGATGCCTGAGGAGAGCTGCCAACTTAACAATCCGTGACCGATTAAGAAATACTGTTATTAGACAGACAGTAAGATCAACACCCTGTGCCACATTTATTGAAAGACAGGAACAATCAGAAATCAAGGCTGTGCTTCGACGATCAAAAAACAGTGCTCCAGGTCCTGATGGCATAAGATACGACGACATAAATAGGTGTACCGACAATGAGCTAGAGAAACTAGCAGACATGTACAACAACAGTATAGGGAGTGCTAGCATCAAGGAGGAATGGTTACACAGCTATCTGATTCCCTTGCCGAAGCCTGACAAAGACCACAAAAAAATTCAGGGATATCGAATTATAACCATGCAGAATACAATAGGCAAGCTGCTGGAGAAGGTAATTGCCAGGAAAATATCAAGCCAACTAGAGAGGCAAGGTGTTTTCCCACCCACCCTGGGTGGGTGCCGTCCAAAAAGAGAAACCTGGACCAATGCAGCAGTCTTTGCCCAGGATGTCTATGAAGGTTTCCACTCAGGCACTGAAACCGTTGCTGCAGCGATTGATCTTGAGGACGCATACAACAGAGTACCACTGGATTTTTTAATGTTTCAGCTTCTGGAACTAAACGTAAGTCCATACCTCCTTAGTTGGATCGCTGCAGCCCTCTTCCAACGGAAAGTAGTTTTTAGATGTGGCAGTTGGACTTCGGAACCAACAACAATACATCCTGGCCTACCACAGGGATCACCATTATCTCCGGTACTGTTCAACGCCTACACAGTGAGAATCACCAGTGAGCAGATCACTGGACCTGGCAGGACATTTGTCATATGCCGATGATGTTTTAGTGTATCGTCAGGGTAAGGATAGAGGGGAGGTTGCTGTGGAACTACACACCAAACTCAATCGCATAAGTACTTGGTGTGATGAAGCTGGGGCAATGGTCAACCCAACAAAGGCAACAGTGACTTGGTTCTCGTTGAATAATCATATTGTCAACACTCCAACACCAACTGTAATGCTCTGTTCAGAGACGGTGGAAAGAACGCAGGCAATGAATTACCTGGGGATACGGTTTGACCGAAGCCTTGCTTATAATGTGCACATAGACCAGGTGATAACAAAGGCCAAGCGGGGTTTGGCAGCGATGCGGGTGATGGCGGCAGCAAACTGTGAGCAGCGCCATCTATGTCTTCTGTACGAGGGGCTGGTCATGTCTGTTTTGGAGTATGCAATGGCAATCCTGACTCTCAGCCATAAGCAGATAGAAAGGATGGAAAGGATACAGAATGAAGCTATGCGCATTATTCTTGGATGTACAAGAGATACAGCATGCAGGGCGATGCGCTACCTTCTTGATTTTCCAACCATTGAAGAGAGAATACAAGGTTGCAGGGCACGCGCCTACCTCAGAATTAACGCAAACACACAACATCCACTGCATAGTGAAATTAGGAAGGTGAAGGGCAGCAGGTTAAAAAGAGGAAGTTCGTGGATGGGTCAAGCCGAAGACATTCTTCAACAGGTGTGTTCACTTGAGGACTTAGAACCTGGCGAGGAGTGGGTGCAAGTGCCAACAGACTTCTGCACATCCTTTTCAGTTTGCATCCAACTAGATAGAAAATGCAGACAAGAAAATCCGGCTGCTGTTGAGGCTGAAGTACAAGCGTTGATTTTCGAGAATTCGCTAGACGGTGACGCGGTCATCTACACAGATGGGTCGGTCGTCCGACATGTGAGAAGCTCATGGGCCTTTACAGCTCGGGCCGGAGGGAGAATTGTGAAGGAGGACTCTGGTGCTTTCACTGAAACCACAAGTAGCCTGACGATGGAAGTCATGGCAGTAAGTAAAGCAATAACATGGCTCGAGACACAGACATTCACTAGGGCTTGTTTCCTCAGCGACTCAATGAACATGATCAAGAGGATAGAGGAGGGATCGATCCGAAGAGAATGGTTGCTGCCTCTGGAGCGGTCTCGACTGGCAAAGATTAGTTTCATCTTCGTGCCAGGGCATGCGGGAGTACAAGGAAATGAGCGGGCTGACAAGCTCGCAGGTGAGGCTACTGTGGAGGGCGGACGCGCCATGGACCAGGCCGACATCCTGAATGCTCTACGAGAAGTAAGACTTTTGCGAGAACCAAGTGATGACTGTGAATCTACAACAATGGCCAGACTGCGAGAGCAGCAAATTAAAAGAGGGGTGGCCAAACAAGAACACTACGCAGGAAGCCAAAGAAGATTGATAAACCAACACAGAACTGGCGTCGTTAGCCGCTACACGTTGCGGGATTTGCTGAGGAGGGGATCCGAGCACTTATGGACTGAATGTTTCGATGTGCAATGAGGATGATCTGTCGACTAACTAACTAACTAACTATTGAAAGACAGAAGATCAAGTGGTTTGGCTATGTCGTTAGAATGCAACACCAACAACTATCACCACTGGCCCTATATCAAAGATCATCTCCGATGAGACCAAGAGGACGCCCAAGAAGAAAATGCATTGACGACATCAGCGACATTGTACAATCATACGGAATGGC
This sequence comes from Cepaea hortensis, assembly GCA_963921405.1. Lineage (NCBI taxonomy): Eukaryota > Metazoa > Mollusca > Gastropoda > Stylommatophora > Helicidae > Cepaea > Cepaea hortensis. The sequence goes on along the minus strand of OY992885.1, from coordinate 24,868,143 downwards.
ACTATCCAGTACCGCCCATCGGGCGCTGGAGCGCAAATTATTCCTACCCACGACGCTTTGACGGCAGAAGTGGAAGAAGAAGAAGAAGAAGATGATGATGATGATGATGATGATGATGGTGATGATGATGGTGATGATGATGATGATGATGATGATGATGATGATGATGATGAATACTTCTTTGATTGCACCATTTTCATTACCGTTCCTGTAAGTGTAAACCAGTTCTCCTAGTTCCTTATTGGGCAACTTACAATTTCCCCAACAAGTGACCATAGCGACGGGACGCAGAGGTGTTTCCAAGGCACCAGGGCCGGGTTATATACAGGTCAAGACCTATTGACGCGTCCTCGTCGAGCGTCCTGGGCAACAGGTCCCTTCGGGGTCCTGGCCGAAGTCAGTAGGATCGCCGATTCCTCCGAAGTCGGAGAGTGTCTGCCTGTACGGCGAAGAACCACCAGTCTGCACACCAATAAGCCAGACATGGGACAACGGATACTCACGCAAACCTCAGGTCCTGTATGACATCACACTGATGTTGGACAACAGGATGCCTTCATCCGACATACAGGACTTCGCGTTGGAGCTCAAGAAAACGAACACAAGCAAGCAAGCAACATAGCGACCACACTGTCGATGGCACCTAGCTCTAGCAGATTCAGTGACAAACAACAAGTATTTTTTGGACCAAACAAAAATGGATGGCGGAAAATAAAACTTGGAATGTGTCACAGTTTTGACTTAAAAGTTGTTAATATGGTAGGAGATATGTTGTGTTATGTATCACATTAAAATGGTTTGCATAAGGAAACCTGCTGTATTGCTATTTTAACTATAGTTTGAAAACAAAATGATTCAAATAATGTTACAATATGATACAGGAAAGGAAATAGATAATGCAAAGACAACATGTTGGCAATATATAAGCGCAAGACAGATATGGGAAGTCGCTTAAGGCGATTAATCACTCCATGGCACGTAATCAGGAAAATATTTTTGCAACGATGTTTGTTATATTGTGCTTTAGGACTCATCAATATCGTATGTGACTGGAGAAATTTAAAATGGAAATAATAAAAATAAACACGAAACAAAGAAAAGATGTAATAGAATGACAAATGGGAAGCCATGGCTAAGATGCAAGCAAGAGATATCTTTGAAAACATAAGCACGTGACGACTGACGTCGAGAAGCCGTGATTGAACGGTCACTGTGCCCGTCTCCGGCTCAGAAAGTATTAGGTTAATATCTGCATAGGGCTGGGAATCGTTCCAAGAACTACTGGTGTCTGATAATATCACACCTTCACCTGATCTCTGTGATAGTGAGATCAGATATCTTGCCTTCTCGGATAAGGACGAAAGAGAGGAGTTCCTCCGTGAGCGTAAAAATTCCCACAACAGTTGGAAATCGTCAAGAGTAGGCCACTGCTTTTGCAGAAAGGGCTAAAAAATGGAAGGTAGGGTCCGCTATCTTGAATGAAATCTGTGTAATGGACGCAAATCTTACAATCAATCAATCAGGTGCCGTCTTCACAGTGAAGGATGGCTGCAGTGGATCTCCAACACTGTCTGTCTCTCGCCCTGACTGTAGTCTGTACACAGTGTCAGACTGCTGTTCGTCCATCTCTTGGCGTTATCTTCCCACTTGTATCAGTGTCTACCGCTTGCTCACTTGCCTTCAACCCAGTACCGTGAGGTAGATTTTCTCAGTACGATGCAAATCTTCGAAATGCCGTCCCTTAAGTGTTTTTTTCCTCTTTAATACTGCCGCTCCCTTATGAAGTACCCTTACGGTGCCGTCTGATCGGCCACCTCTGTGGTATCACGGCCCTGCTTCAAACCTAACTTCCTGTATGGTTTTCATAAGAGTGTTATGTCTTTTAACGGGGCCGAAATATTTCAATTGCTCTTTTTTTTTTTTTTCATTTCTTTCATCATCTCTCTTTCATTGTAAGTTTTTCTAGAACCTCTGTATTTGATTGTTTTTGTTTCCATGAACTACACCACGGAGCAGGTCTTACACAAATGCCTTAGACCAGTGGTCCTCAACCTTTTTTGGCCCGTGCCCCCTTCACCATATGTTTAGAACGTCACCCCCCACCCTTCGTATTTCCTACCTAAAAATTTGGCCCGTGCACTCCTTCCCTCCCCCCCCTCACATATTTTCAGAACGTCATTCCCCCCCGTTTCGTATTTCCTACCTAAAAATCCCCCTCCCGCCCCTACACAGTATACGTAATAATGGAAGCACATACTAAACCAAGTCTAGACGTCCATATAAAAAGTGTTTTGTGGGTCTACTTACTTTATAAAATAAATTTTAGAAGGGTGAGACGTACAGAACCGTAAAGTATGAAGGGAAAAACAAGATCAAGTAATCGGTTCTTGTATTAACGCGATCTTAAAATAATCTTCACCCCCCCCCCCCCGCTGGAAACCCCAAAATCCCCCCCCCCCCGGGGGGGGGGGAATTCCCCACAGGTTGAGAACCACTGCCTTAGACAAATGCATGCTGAAGCTAGGACACACTGACGCATGAAGTGCATAACTTGGTGTGATGCATTCCCCTTGGAAAGATGAAGAAAGGAAAAAAGAAGAAAATTGTCGTGTTGTGATGTCGGAAAGAGAGATAAACTGTCAGAATTATCGCCATGACGAATGAGCCATAATAATTACCGTCAGCAGCATCCTGACATCTTGATTTCTCAAGATGTTTTAAGGTTTTAAAATTTCATTTGAGGCGACAGAAAGAGTTAAACAGAAATCGGAATAAATAACGCAAACACTTGCTGACCTATCAACGATACCAGTTCAAAGTTCACATGATTGAAATTTGACCCATAAAGCATTAAAAAAATATATATAATTTGGTTAAAAGTGTAAGCAATCCCGTGGTTAGTTGTTCTAAAATTTTATTTACATAATATTTATATGCTAGGCTGCGATTTTATAGGATGTGTATACTATCTAAATTCCTCGCTGCCTCATCTTTTCTCCACTCGGAATAGTCTATTACCTTCCTAGGAATTATTATTTTTATACTAATATTATAATAATATTAATAGCAATGATTTTAGTATAACAGTACGATGAGGGTTACATTTGTGTTTCATAACAGGAAAGACGGAAGTGTATATTAATATTATCAACTGCTAAGAATGTATGTATGTTAGTTGTATATTCGTTAGAGGAAACGCAATCAACCCCAACATTTACTGGCCGTTTGTGATTTTTAGGCAATGTTACGTTGAGGAGTTTACATGAATGTATAATGATAAACGAACACAGAACTGGCGTCGTTAGCCGCTACACGCTGCGGGATTTGCTGAGGAGGGGATCCGAGCACTTATGGACTGAATGGTTCGATGTGCAATGAGGATGATCTGTCGACTAACTAACTAACTAACTAACTAACATGAATGTATATACAGTATTTCCAACGCCGTATTTGTTCTGTAGTTGTCCAGAGCAAAGTTCAAAAGGTTGAGTTTTTAATCGCCAAATAAGGATATTGCCAATTTGGAACGCAATTTTCATAATTTAAAAATTAAAATTTCTTTTGACCTTATTTACTTACATACCAAAAACCATTAATTTTATACAGAATAAATAATATATTGATTATAGATAATGTTTTTTCTATTGAATAAAATGAAAATACATATATGATTTCTTAAATTTGAAACTTAATCAGGTTTGCAGAAAAGTCTGTCTAGTTATGGCGGCTGTACCCAGCTGTTCAGACGTCGTCTTGTAGTGTTTGAAACTAGCTTCGTTATTTTTTCCAGTTCATTGCGTCATTGTTTGAACATGGCAGCCACAAAGTTACTTCGAGCAATCATCATGGGCGCACCAGGGTCCGGTAAAGGCACAATTTCAGCGCGTATCGTGCAAGATTTTGGAGTGAAGCATATCTCCAGTGGGGATCTGTTGCGTAAACAAATTAACGACAAAACAGGTAAGTACGCGCCTCGTGAGGTTCACATTTATGTTTATTTGAATAACGAAGACACAAACAAGTGGAGCTGACAGACGAAGAAATCCTGAAGCAGCTACGGGAAGAGAATCTTCACATCCGATTCTTGAAGGCGGAGTCACCCGGAGTGGCTCCTCACCTATTCCAAGATACCTACTTACTCACAACCTTGGCAGTGGTAACGTCGGAGGGCAGCGAAATGCCGACCACAATATCAATCAGCAAGAAAATACAACAGCCAGAGAGATTCATCCCAAGAGTAAATCAATGTTCAAGATGCCAGAGGGCTGGCCACAGCAGAGCCACATGTCACAGTAAGACGGAAATCTGTCGATACTGCACTCAAGGAGTGTCCGCTGGCCAAGCTGGACACGGACTTCCGAGCACCCAACAACAAAAGAAAGTACGCCAACTCCCTGGGTAAACATGGAGCAAGATACCTGGGCTGTCCGTACCTGCAAAGACACAGAGACGTCTTAAAGATCGCCATCACCACAAAGACACCATACAACGAAGCAATGTGTAGGTGCGAGACAGCAACATGCATCTCACAAGCCGAGAAAGAGCAACTGCAAAGCCAGATTTTGGAGCTAAAGAAGCAAGTCAAGCTACTGCAAACATCGGCACCAACCAGCGACAATGGGAAACTACTTGCCGAAATAAAGGAGATCCAGCGGGACATCAAACAAGAGGTGGAGAATATGAGGCAGATGACAAAGATAAATGAAGAGATTCTGCGAGACATCAAAGCGGTGAGAGAGATTCTAACAACTGAAAGGGAGCCAACCCAAAACAAACAAGCACAAGAAACAGAAAAGCACACAGAGAAACCGCAAGATGACATCCAACAAGAGGACGAGCCGGAACCGCTAGACAAAGCCAGCAACCCAGCCATGACAATATGCCGCCAGACATCTGAAGAAAACCAAGACGAGCACCCTGAGGATGACACGGAGAGGCCCCGGTGTCTACTACATAGAAGACGGAGAGAGAAAACCATGGCTGACCACGGAGGAAAACCTCGAATGGCAGAAGCTAAAACTCGAAGATGAAAAAAAGTACAAGAAGGAAAATAGAAATGTCGAAAAGCTCATACAGAAAATACACAAAAAAGGAGACTAAAAGACCCAATAAAAAGTCCTTATAAGGACTACAGCCAGATGAGCCAGGAGCCTACACCAACAAAGAATACCACAAAAACAGATGAGCACAAAGGATAGCCGCCAACCGACCCCCCCCCCCCCCCCCCCCCCCCCCCCCCCCCCCCCAGCTGACGTCACAGACACAAACCAACATAATCAGTCCGAGATAGGACTCACAAGACAAGAATTAGGGTGAACAAACCCACGAAAACCATGGTCCTCAACAATAACCGACACTGAGAAAGCAGGTTGAACGAGGCCGAATTTGGAATTTTTGTTTCGAAGATTGGAATTGGAATAGATTGCACGATTTTTTTGCCTGGCATATTTCGCTGCATCTGGTCATGTGCATACTGCAGAATTCACACAACATAAAGGAAAATAACTAGATAAATAAGAAATCCTTCAAGCTGAAATTGAAATATACACATATTCGCACTGTCAGTTGGCTACCACTGTAATTTTAAACTGACTGACAATATTGACATGTCTTTCTGTTTGCACAAAACTGGCCTATGTAGATTAATCATTGTAGCTTATACAAACTTTAACAAACTAATATTTTGTGTGTTAAACAACATGCAAAGGCTCTGTCTCTATCATTCACATGGCCGTTTTCCAACACATGCCTAGCTGTCTGCTCTACATCTCATTAGGATATCTAGGAATGGCAACGCTTCATTGTGTTTGTGTTCCATAGATAGATAGAGAGGTGTTTGTATGCGTCATGTTGATTGTGGCCTGGAACAATGTTGCTTGTAGCTCGTCTGTGGTGATAATTAGTAATCGTCCAAATAATGACGGTAGAAGACCAAGTTATGTTTATGACAGGTTTTAGTCTAAGACATCTTGAATTATTGTTTCGATCATCGTAGTTTTATAGAGTTTTAGAGACATGTCATTTAAATGCACTTGTGTGTGAATTAATATTTTTGAGTCTCACTGACTTTCACAGGAAACAATGAACTGAACCTCAAGGCTCAATGTAAAAAAAAAAAATGTATTTGAGAATTTTTACTCAAAGGCTGTAAAGATCTTATCTTAGAGTGTGTGGACACTCCCAGCACATGGTGTTTTTTTTTCTTTTTCTTTCAATACTCTTCACTTTTCTGGTGCATTTAATAATTTATTTATTGGTGAGAAGATGTGATGTATAATAATATTTCTGAAGTTGCCGTTCTGCATTCTGTCTCTCCTGGAAACCCCAGCAGCCTCTCAAGCATTTGATCTCACATTTGATGAGTTTTCTCTGTTAGATGTTTGATGAGGGACCAAATTTGACATAAAATAAATACAAAATGTTAATATCAGAAAATAGACAACCCTCATAATGCTGACATTACTCACATCTTTTGTGAGATGTTTTGTAAAAGACAATAATGGCCTAACACCATGTCCCCAAGATTTTATAACACCATGTCCCCAAGATGTTATAACAGCATGTTATAAGGGCTTCACATCTTTTTCTTATTATTCTTCTCCTTCTTTCTCTCCTCCTTCTGCTGCTGCTCTTTCTTGTACTTCTTTTGCTGCTCCTCTTTCTCCTCCCTCTGCTGTTCTGGAAATGAGAGGGCTTATCTATTACCTTAAGAAGGAGCACTAAAAGAACAACCTGATGTACCTGTTACATACCACCAAAAGAAGAAATATGACCAAATCAATTAGAAAGTAACCCAAACCTGCTCAAGATGACTACCACCTTATGGACAGACCAGAACAAATAATTATTCTGCACCTCAGAACAGACACAATAGACTATGCAAACACATGTATACAAAAATTCAAGATTGGTGAATCAGTCATGTGCACATGTGGATTGACATCACAAACAGCAGATCACATACTCCAATACTCCCAAAATACAACATATCTAGCACAAACAGCAGATCACATGCTCCAATACTCCCAAAATACAACATATCTAGGCAAGCCTTCTGGCCTAGAGAAAAAACAGTGAAAGATAAACTCTATGGACCACTGAGTAAACTAAATAAAACAGTTACACTCAAATAAGAGACAACATTGCAGCTATAGACAGATATCAAACGGACAAAAGAAGAAGAAAGGACTTTGTTTATAATGGTCTTGCTAAATTTTCTACAGCTAATGGATTGACAGCTAGACGATATATGGAAGCAGGAGAGCTTGTTCCAGACAATGTCATGTTGAAAATGGTCACACATGAACTCTCACAACTACGCAACACTAGCTGGCTACTTGATGGTAAGTCTCGTGTTGTTTCTTTCCATGTACTTTTATAGTTTTGTTTCATGTTATGTGTGGAGATCAGCATGGCTGAATGGTCTGGGGTGATCACTCTTAAACTTACAGTGTGCTGATGGTGTGGTAATGGGTTTATGCTAGGCAATTAAACCACTTCCACACAGTCTGCCTTAGGAAGCTATTGAAGATTAAATGGCAAGTCAAGATCCCAGACACTGAAGTTCTAGAAAGAGCGTCCATGCCCAGTATCCACACTCTACTAATGAAGAATCAGATTCGCTTGGCTGGACACTTGACTCGCATGCCAAATCACAGGCTCCCTAAAAGAATTTTTTTCGGCGAGCTGAGATGTGGTAAACGCTCCCAACGTGGCCAGAGGCCACGGCTGGACAGAAAAACCACTGCAGGAGATCCCCCTCCTGGAACGTCAAGCATTCTTTGCCCACATTGTCAAAGAACATTTTGAGCCAAAGTAGACCTTATCAGCCATCTTAGAACTCACGGTTCCAAACTTTCAACCCCGCTGGATGAAATGAATGGTCATCATCATTCTTGATAGCAAAACAACACTGTGGGTTACACTGATGTAGAAGTGCTGGTGCTATTTAAAAATATTAAAAGTAGATCAGAATGAGTTAAAATGCTTTTGGAACTGGAGAAATAAAAATTATGATCAAGATCATCATGATGTGCCTTGCCAGCTGGTATTGGCTTTCATGTCTCTCCACAGATCTGTCTTTACTCTCTATCAACTCTGCTGATGATATTCCTCCATATCACCATCTGTCTATCCGGCATCATTTCTTTTGGTTTGTCTCTGTCTCTTTTCCCACTCTTTCCAGTTCTAACCTTATTCTGCAATGCTACACTTCTCATCACATGACCAAAGAGTGCTATTTTGTTTCTTTATTACAGTTGTATATAATGTTCTAGTTTCATTGGCCTCTTCCAGGCAGCCATTGTTAGTTACTGTGGCAGTCCAAGATGTTCATCTTAGGAACATTTCCATGGCTTCTAAGCTTTTCCTAATTTGTTCATTCATGTTCCATGATTTACTGCCAATGGTAAAGCAGGTTCTATATAACATTTCATCCTCCCTCTTTCTTACATTCAGTGATAGTGGCTTATCAGGATAGATTTAAAGTAACTACTAGGACAGCAAGAGAGAATGGGTGAGCTGAGACAACTGAATATGTTTTAATCATTTAAAATGTTGCAGTATGTAATGAGTTTTGTAATACAGAATGAGGTAAAATACAGAAGACAATTGGGAAGAAACATTGTAAGGACATATAATAAATTAGTGGCATGCTTCTACAATCTGAAGATGAAACATTGCCATCCTGGTCCTAGTGTTATGCTGAATCATGACCTGCTTACCTCTTCATGTACCTGTCTGCAGATATGAATTTCCAGTACCGATCTTGTACAACCCGCTGGTTTCTGGACTTGGAGAGGGGAAGGAACTCAGCAATACATTCCCTGAGGAGATGTTAGAACTGTCTTGGGAAGAGACAGCATCCAGCTCTATAATATCATCATCCCTCAGGTGCAGATTGGTCTATACAAATGTGGGGCTGAAATCATGTGCTAAATACACTTGAAGGCATTTAATACAGGTCCTCTTTAATGTTTTTAAAAAAAATTTTTTATTCTAAAATAGTTGTTTTAATATTCTCCGATTGTTAATACGTTTCAGGTTTTCCAAGAACTGTGGAGCAAGCGCATGCACTTCTGCGAGATTACCCTATTGACATGGTCCTCAATCTCCGTGTGCCTTTTGACGTCATCATTGATAGAATCAAGGGCCGCTGGACTCATCCTGGGAGTGGGCGAATATATCACTCAGAGTTTAATCCTCCTAAAGTTCCTGTAAGTTGTTATCACTATTGGTGTCCAGTCATTGTCATTATGCTGCCTCTAATTCCAATCTATAAGTTATCTGTAGTATTGATGTCAGGTCGTTGTCATTAATTATGCTGCCTCTAATTCCAATCTGTAGGATGTTGGTGTGTTCCTACTATTATATTTTTGCAGTATCATTGAATGTCAAAGAGAAATGTTATATAGAGTCTGTTCTGCTGTTTGGCACTGAATCACAGAACATGAAGGAACAAATTAGGATGAGCTTGGAAACAGCAGGGATGTGGTTTCTGAGACATATGTTGTAAATACTTTGACTGCCAAGAGTAACTAGTAACACTTGCCTGGAAAAGGCTAATGAAAATTTAACATTATATAGAACTCCTAAGAAAGAGACAAACACTGTTCTGTGGTGTATGTAATGAGAAGAGAGGCAATGGAAAACATTGCGACGACTGGAGAAATCAGCGTTGGTAGAAGTATACCAAGAGATATGCTGCATGGCCCAAGACAGTGGCATGGGGGAACATCATGAATAGTACACCAGGAATCTGCGGAGAAGCATGAGCACACAGTGTCACCTTGCAGGGCACTTGATGATGAGTCTCTACATCTGACTCCTGTTTATTGAGGCAGATCATATCTGAAAACGGTGTATACATCATTCAGTTCCATGTGACGGGGGATGTGTCATCCGCTCATCCTCTTGAGTCCCAAACAGCATGTTCTCTTATTTGTTATTGTTAGTAATGTTGCGGAGTAGAGAAATTGAACTCGGATGTCAAAAAGCAATTTAGCTTATATTATCAATGATCACGTATACTCATCATCATTCATCATTGGCACCTTGCCATCTTGACAGATGATAGTTTGTGCTTCAAAAATGCATAATAACTTTTACCCATGGTGGTAGCGAATGTGATAGGTAAGGCCAATTCGCGCTGTAAATGTTCGTTCAATGATCACCTATACTGAAACATCCAAATATACCTATGTCTGCACAATGACAGATGATAAATAGCATATTCACACCAACTCTGTGCTACCTATGTCAGATTTGGACATTGTCCAAATCTCACTTACACAGAAGCAGCACATGTGAGATAAGATGCTTGAGGAGAGCTGCCAACTTATCTATCCAAGACTGAATACTAAATATCAGACAGACAGTGGGATCAACACCTTGTGCCATGTATATTGAAAGGCAAAAGATCAAATGGTTTGGCCATCTTGTTACAATGCTACATCATCAACTGCCAGCACTGGCTTTACTTCAAAGAAGATCTAATATGACAGCAAAAGGGTGTCTGAGAGAAAAGTGGACACTACCAGTGCCACCCATCTGACGCTGCAATCTTAATTATTCTCCCGGCGATGCTTGGCGGCAAGAGTGGAAGATGATCATACAGCAGGATCTTTGCAGAACGTCATTCTCCTCACGATCCCGAAAGGTTTCTTGATCCTTGGGCAGATTCCTGTCTCATGCACATTCATGCCCAAGGAGTCTGTGCTATCCAGTTTCCATGTTCATGCTGGACATCTGTCTGCTCTTCCAGGAACTCACTTGAAATTTGGCTTTACCTGAATTGTTATCTCTTTTATGCATTTCACTGTCTTTTGTTTTTAGTTCACTCAGTCCATAGAGTATGCCGGCTTCGTGGCTTAGAGGTTATGACTTTTCTCCGTAATCTCGTATACTCTCGTCAGGTAACGTGATGACGGTTCAAATCAGCAGTGGTTCGAATCGCATCGGTAACTTACGGGGTATGTGAGCCGGCCGCTCAGAAAGCAATGGCAAACTACTGAGCGTAATCTTGCCAAGAGATCAACATACAGCTGAAAGATGCTGGTGTTGACAGCTAAGTCCTGTAAAAAGGATATGCTTAAAAAAAAAAAAAAAAAAAAAAGTCCATAGAGTGTATCTTCCATTGTTGTTTCTCTAGACCAGAAGGTTTGATATGTCATATTTTGTAGTCTTGAAACCTTGCCTCCCATCATCGCTCTTTTCAAATCACATGGCCAAAGAATTTTAGGACCAAAGATGCTCTATTTATCTACCAGTTTTCTTCAGTTTTCATATCTGGTTTTGCCAGTATTTTGCTTAGAATTCCACAATAAACTTTATTTAACTTCCAAATTTAAACTTCTGGTAAATTTCCTCTCCCCCTCCCCCATTTGTATTATTATGAAATGGTAATTTAATCTTAATCATGATGTAATGTGTCACAACTGCAGCCTAAAAGTGGTGAGCTTTTTTAACGAGATATCTCTGTTATCTTCTTCTTCTGCATTCATCTGGATTTTTTTTTTCCGGACGTGACTGCGTTGTGACTGTTTACAGCAGAGCTGCGTTCTTGTGTCATATACAAGATATGCCGTTAGGCCGACACATCCGACTTCTTTGTTGACCGGGTTAACCTTCCCGGTCTCTGCTGATATAAAAAAAAATAGATTTTTAAATCCTTAACTGAAGTCTTGTGCTTGTATATGACATTTGTCGTGCATTTTATGTGTATCATATGATTATCAAAATGAAAGTAACAAAACATGGTTATCATGTGACAGGGGATTGATGATGTCACGGGGGAGCCTTTAATACAGCGTGAAGATGACAAGGAAGAGACAGTCAAAGCTCGACTTGAGCATTACCGGAGGCTTACACATCCAGTTTTACAGTACTTCAGGTAGGTAGAGCCTGCTTTATGATGTCTAATTCTGATTGCTTAGTGTTGGCTGCATATGAGAGCTTAGATGTTAGGTGGTGTATTGTATAGACTTAGTGTGGTTAGGGTTGTTTTCTTTTACGTGTGTAAAAGTTGATGTAATACTATAACAGTAAGGATAGTGTAGTTTCATGTTAAGAATGGAATAGTTCGATAATAAAAATAAGGTAATTTAATCATAATGATAATGTGATTTCGTCCTTTTCTTCTTCTTTCGTGTCAACATCTACATTGTTGTGTCTGGTATGAATTTCATTGTTTTTATGTTTTAGTTCGCACAGTGGTCTATAGAGTTTATCTTCCACTGTTTTTTCTCTAGGCCAGAAGGTTTGTCTAGATATATTATATTATATTTTGGGAAGTCTTGAATTATGTGATCTTTTATCTGCGGCACCAATCCACATGTGCAGATGGCTGATTCACAAATCTTGAATTTTGTATACATGTGGTTGCGTAATCTATTGTGCCCTGTTCTGAGGCGCAGAAAAATAAGTGGTTCTGGTCTGTCCATAAAGGGGCAATTTTCTTGAGCTGGTGTTGTTGGCTTTCTGATTGATTTGATTATTCTTGTCTTTTGGTGATGTGTAGCATGTATGTCAGGTTATACTTCTGCTCCTTCCTTAGCTAGTTGCTCTAGGTACCCCACAATGAGATGGTATCCACTGAATGGTGACTTTACACTGACTGCCTTGTTCAGAAAGTAGTATCTGTAGTACTGGCAATTTTCCAGCTGGAGCGCCTCAAGTACTAATTTTGCATTTGGTCGGTAGCACCACAAGCTATGTACCATGGTTGGTATGACATAATTTCTCTGTTGCTATCTTGATTGCTCGAATTTCTGTGTCATAGTTATGGCAGTACTTTCCTGTTGATTTCATGCTTTAACTTTTGAATATATGTCATGGTGTAATCGATTGTGTCCAGTTCTAACCAGGTCTATGTGTCCTGGTCTTTTCCAACTGCCAAGGGATTTTGAACATACATAGCTTGGATTGAGGTCCTCATAACTTTTCACCCTTATCCAAAAAGGTTAAACATCCAATCCTGTCCTATCTAGGATCAGGAGTATGCATACCATCCTTGAGTTTTTCATTTTGTTAAAGTTCACACCATGAACAGCACATGACTACCCAGGTTAGGGGTCATCAGATTAGTAAGTTCCTACTGGCTTCTAATATTTAACTTTTGTTTTTTTAATATTCATATTATCAGCATACATAAATACTGTGAGGGCTGCAGCTTTTTCTCTGCTGCGTGGGTTCATTTGATCTCAACAGTTTGAGAACCTTGCACACAATGCCACCACAGCTTACATTATTTATTTTCATGTTATTACGTTTATTGTAATTCTAACAATAGTCACTCAGCGAGGTATTTGACCATCAGTTGACTCAATTTATATTTATTGTGTTAGCTTTTACACATTTAAAAAATAATATTGTTGATTTATTTTAACTAAGCTTATTAATTATCGCAGAAACAAAGGCATGGTGGAGGAGTTCACTGGCAAGTATTCCAACGAACTATGGCCTCAGGTCCATGAAGCTCTGTCTCAACTGGTGAAGCCAATACAGTATACAGACTACAAGTGAAACCACTTTTTACATCAGGATTAAGTTTGTATACTTATGCTGCTGTATGCTGTTATAATAAAGAGGAATCAAGGAAGCTTGGAGTCAGAATATAAATGATTGGTATGGCAAACCTATGCAGCATTCACATCAAAACAAAATCACTTATTTGACTGAATGCTATTTTGGTGATTCAAATGTAATGAAAATTCTGCCATGTTAGTCATAACTAGTTTGATAATTTGTTGGTCATCTGTCTACCATGTGGCATGGTGCTTAGTTTTACTAACTAAAATTATGCTGTGTTTCTTTTCACTTTTTGAGTGTATGTGTGATGGTAGGCATTTGATTCAAAAAAGCTTGCTATATAATTTATATTCTTTTAGATTATGATATAGTTGGCAGTTATGACCACAAATTCCAAAAAGTTATAATTTTGCCATAAAGATATTGAAGATTAAATGAAGAAGCGAACATCATTAGAATTAGAAAATATTGTAAAATTGAAGAAATTACTGTTTGAAAATTAGACACGAAAGGAAGTAGTAGTGTTTACAAACAAAAAGGTATTTTGATGGTGATTATATACAATGCAATTTTCTGTCAAAATGTACATATATTTGTACTAATGCCCATTATTGAACTCTATGCTGTGGCTGATCTACTTTTAATTTATAGAATTTACGGCTTAATTCTTATGCATGTTTGTGTATGTGTTAATGGTCTGTTTTTAGTGGAATGTTTCCTTTGTGTAATGAGCAGCTATAAGTTTAGTCACCTGCATTGTGATCAGTGCAATCATTCATTCTTTACATTTCTCATATAGTGTTATCACTAGTCTTTGCAGTTTCAGGGGTTCGAGCCCATAGCTGGAGTTTATGTCAGTGTTTGGAACTCTGTAGTGATTTGTTTCTTCTGTTTCTGTTCTGTGTTGTGACTAAACCTTAGTTGCAGCAGTGGTTTCAATTGTATTTCTTGAAAATGCATGAACAATTTGTATTTTCTAATAGTTTTCTGGTCTCCTTTTAATTCTGTATGTAATGTCATTTGTATTGTTCTGTTTTCATTTTAAGCATTTACATAACTCAAAATGGAAATATAACATCTTAGTTGTGTTTTGTTCACCCTTTAGTGTTATTTGCCAAGTTTTAGAAGAAGAAAAGTTTCTGTCAGTTTTACATTCTTTTACTTTATATTTTCATGTAAACTATGAACTTTGTATTTATGCTCTCATATTTGCAAGTTGTAGATCATAGGCATAATGCAATGGCTGTCAGATACATAAACAACTTCAGCTGTTACTTACATAATAAATTTGATATAGCTAATACAAGCAATACAGTTAAACTGCTTTGTAGATGGCCAGTTAACAGAACGTAATTGGACTATTATACTTGTATATGCAATTTTTATATAAATCTATGTATTTGGTGTCATGTAATGTTCATATCATGTTAATATATAATTGACTGGATGCTGTATTAATGAGTCATATGAAATTGAAAGACACAGGTAATGGAAGACTACACAGATTTCTTCAGTTCATTTCATTTAGAGGTGCATGAATCTTCCTACAACTTCTGGTATATTTCCTGTGGTGATAGCTAAACCAGCCAAAAGCACCGTGCTTGTTTTACGAATTGCAAATAATGTATTTGAAACATGAAGATGCTGCTGATAGTAAAACAGGGATGAGCAGTTCCTAACACTATTGAGAAGCTTGCATGAATTAATTGTTTTACTAATTATATTACCCTCTGTTTCCAAGTGTTTTTATAGTCACGAATTAATAGTTGTCACACTTTGAACCTGCATAAATATGTTTTCCCTTGTTGTGTTTGTTTATCTTGGTGGACTAAATTGTTGTTAATGTCCTAGTGATCCTTGCCTTGAAGAGTTTTGGGAAGAAGTACTCTTTTTATGATCATAATGTCTCTTACATGTTTGGGATGAAATAGATGTTCCAAGAGATGTTGCTATAATCTAAATATGTGACTTATACGATATTAGGTAGACGAGATGAGTAAGCATGAGATATTTAAATTGTATGCAGTGAGTAGGTATGCTGGTACTTGCAAGGTTGAATGTAGCTTGAGTCAGTCTGTAGTTTACATCAATTAATAGTACTGCCCATCTGGGAATGATGAAAAGATCTAGGGGAATATTGTATGGAGTTTTGAATTTGTAGTAGACAATATAAAGAAAGAGTGTCTATACCTCAGTAAACCATTAACAACAAGCTCATCCCCCTCTCCAATCTCAGTAAACCATCAACAATGGGCTCATGCCCCTCTCCAATCTCAGTAAATCGTTAACAACAACAATAACCTCATTCCCCTCTCCAATCTCCGCAAACTATTAACAACAACAACAACCTCATTCCCCTCTCCAATCTCAGTAAATCATTAACAACAACAATAACCTCATTCCCCTCTCCAATCTCAGTAAACTGTTAACACCAACAACAACCTCATTCCCCTTTCCAATCTCTGTAAATCATTAACATTAACAATAACCTAAGTCCCCTCCCCAATCTCAGTAAACTTTTAACAATGATCAATATCCCTTCACATGGGCATTCCCGTGTGGGTTCAGTCCTCCACATCAGCCATCTTAAAGTATTTCCACTCGCTGTTTCTATGAGGAATGAGTGTGATATCTTCCCTTTCATCCTTGAAAATGGCTTTAACATGCTTGGCCAGGCTTCAATCCCAAATCTTGTAATTGAAATAGTGTCGAAGTTTCCTCTGTATCGACCAGCGGTCCTGTACTGAGTTCACACTATCGGCCTGTCCCAATTTCTTCTCACTTATAATTGTGCATTGTTTTGCTGGTCCAAGTGTCACTGTCATTTATGTTGGTGTGTGAGGGCACTTATGTGCAAGTGAGTATATGAGGTATGACTTAACTGTTGTCATCCCCTCATACAGCCATTTGCAATTTTATGTAGCATGTTCATTGAGTCTGACATGATGTCATGCATGTGATTTCTTATCATGTGGGTGTCCTGGAGGTGGCAATGATGATAGTTGTATACACGAGAGAGAGGGGGGGGGGGAATAGTGAACGAATCATGAACAGGGTTATGAGATATTTGGACATTAGCCTCAAACAACTTGGGAATCCATTTAGGATTGTGGGAGTTAGGAACTCAAGATTGGGGGGGTTTTGATTTTCTTAGATTTGTCAGCAATTAATATTTACAATTGCTACTGGTTTGTGTCAGAATTGAAATGGTTACATGAAAGATGTGGCTTTAAGCTAATTTTCTTTGTTGCTAATTTATTATGGAAATTGTGGGATGAACGTGACGAACTGATATTTTGAAACTTTGACGATGTTTGTATGAGAAGCCATGAAAGATACATGCATGTTTTGGCAAGTTACATTGACATCAAATTGGAGTAACTCACAGATAAAATTATATTATAGCACAGCAGATGAAATGTGCCGGTCTCTCTGGCTGTGGGGTTACAACACTTTCTCTCTGAAATCTCGTTTATCACGCAGAGTCTCGCAGCGGAGCGAGAACTGAGGTGGTTCGACCGCCGCTCGTGACTTGCGGATACTGAGCCGGCCGCTCAGAAAGCAATGGCAAACTACTGAGCGTAATCTTGCCAAGAGATCAACAGACAGCTGAAAGATGCTGCTGTTGACAGCTAAGTCCTGTAAAAGGATACGCAAAAAAAAAAAAAAAAAAAAAAAGATGAAATGTAATCTGTTTAGCGCAGAATGTCATGCATGAAGAAATTGAGAAAACAAGGGTGCTTATGTTATCATTCTGAAACTTGTATTTGTTTTTGGGTATATTCTGTGCCTCCATCCCAATATGCCATACTTCACATTAAGAGAACCACTGTTTTAAAGGAACCACCATGGCATTTCTTTTATCTGTCCTTATGTATCCAAACAGGCACAAGTTGTTGAGTATAGTTAATAGTGGTGGTCATGATTTTACATGCAACTGTTCTCATCTACACGTAACAGAAACCATCATGGTTTTATTATAGTACTAGACGTGACATTTGTGGCAGTCAAGTCACGGGCACATGTTCACACCTTGAGACGTACTGGATATATGGTGCGAACTGCATAGTTTTATAGACGTTCGCCAGTCAGTGGGTGGTGTCGGCTTCACACCAGCCGCCTTTACGTCTGAGAATACATCCTGTTTATTATACCTTTTACTGATTTACAGTTGTTCACCAAATTTACAGCCACCTTTTTTAGTCTTTTCTTTATGTCCTCCTCTGTTTATTGTCAGTGCTTTGGTTGAATACATTATAAACTGTTTTTTTTTTCTTGAGTGTGTTTTTTACCAGTTGCACGTGGTTTGTTATTGTAATGTAGTCATTGGTTACAGTATTAGCTAATATGACATTCCAAGTAAAGTTCTACCTAATGCTGCCATTTTCATCTTTATCAGTGAGTTTATTGTAACCTTGTGTACAGTCTTTGTATTTTGTTAATGTAAATTGTCAATCTGTAAACAAGGACATCATAAATAAAATAACAAGGACGCCATAAATGAAATATTGCATGATTTCTTGCCTGGCATATCTCACTGTATCTCGTCTGACTAGAGTTGGTTTGTGTATGTTCTACACTGTAGCTAGTATTGTGTATGTTCTATACTGGGGTATACTACACTAGGGTTGGCAGATGCGCTAGAGAAAGTGATAATATCCAACTGTGCTGGTAATGTCATGAGCACAGTACGGGTGCGAGTTCGACTCAAGGGCTCAGCGCTTGCCAGAATGAGGGAAAAGTTGGCCAGCTATTCCTCCTTGCTCTCTGCCTACAAAATGTAATTGCCCTATCACATCACACATCCATAGCGGCAGATCTGCTTTAGGACAATGTATTATTTATTGTATATACTGAGGTTAGTTCCCATGTTTGCTATGTTGAATGTAGATCTCAGGTATACTATATTGACTGGTTTAATTGCCATGTGACTAAAATACTGATGACAATTATGAGAAGAAAAGAAATAAAACCAGAAATTAGAGATGAGCAGTGTGGATTTTTGGAAGGTAAAGGCACAAACAACATCACTTAGATTTTGTGAACATTAAAAGAAAGAATGAATTAAATCAAAAGTGATCTGTATTTATGCTTTGTTGATTACACTGAGGCATTTGATAATATAAAACACAAAGAGATTATTACAATGTTGGAAATTTTTTAATTGATGGTGAAGATTGTAGACTAATAAAGAACATATATTGGCAACATAGGTCAGTCATTAGAGCTGACAACCTGTTGGGAACTTTTCAACACATTAAACCAGTTACTGGACAGGGTTGTGTATTATCATTTGATATGGTCAGTTTAACTAGCGAATGAATATTGAGTTCCATGCAAGACATGCCTGTAATGTCAGTTGGCGGACTATACTGGGGTTAGTAAACAACCTGCATTATGCTGATGACATGGTTTTGGTCGCTGAAAATGAAATGCAGATATACAAAATCATAGATTTAATTGGAACAGAATGTTAAAACAGGAGTTATTCTAAATAACAGAAAAAACAGAAGTAATGGTAATTACAAAGAACAAATTCATCAAAGTAAATGGAACCAATCTGAAAGAAGTCAATTTATGTAAGTACTAGCAGACCCAGCCCGGCTTCGCCCAGTCCCTAGTGGGGAGCATCTCATTTAATTCATATAAGTAGTCATATAAGCTCCCGTTCCCGTTCCTGTCTGTCTGTCTGTCTGTCTGTCTGTCTGTCTGTCAAATATACCCATCCCTCTGTCTCTCCCTCGTCTATCCCTCCCTCCCTCCCTGTCTGTCTGTCTGCCTACCCGTCCCTCCATCTCTCCATCCCTCCCTCCCTCCCTGTCTGTCTGTCTGTCTGTTTGTCTATCTATCTATCTCTGTCTGTCTGTCTGTCTAATAGACCCATCCCTCTGTCTCTCCCTCCGTCTATCCCTCCCTCCCTCCCTGTCTGTCTGTCTGTCTGTCTGCCTACCCGTCCCTCCGTCTCTCCCTCCATCTCTCCATCCCTCCCTCCCTGTCTGTCTGTCTGTGTCTGTCTGTCTGTCGGTGTCTGTCTGTTTGTCTATCTATCTATCTCTGTCTGTCTGTCTGTCTAATAGACCCATCCCTCTGTCTCTCCCTCCGTCTATCCCTCCCTCCCTCCCTGTCTGTCTGCCTACCCGTCCCTCCGTCTCTCCCTCCGTCTCTCCATCCCTCCCTCCCTGTCTGTCTGTCTGTCTGTGTCTGTCTGTCTGTTTGTCTATCTATCTATCTCTGTCTGTCTGTCTGTCTGTCTAATAGACCCTCCGTCTATCCCTCCCTCCCTCCCTGTCTTTTTGTCTATCTATCTATCTATCTATCTGTCTGTCTGTCTGTCTGTCTGTCTGTATGTCTGTCTGTCTGTCTGCCTGACCCGGCCCGGGTTCGCCCAGTCCCTGGTGTGGAGCATCTCATTTAATTCTGAGTAGGTAAGAATCCGCTCTACCTTCAAAATGTTGACGTGAAGATTTTCTTCCTGCAGCTGCTTCTGTATTTGTTGATCAGTAAGCTCCATTTTTAGCCGCTTGACCACCCATCTGACTGTGTTTGAATCAGTGTTTCTGATTCTGGTGTCTTGGTCCTCCTTCCTCTCACAAGTTTTTGTGTTCGTCTGTGGGTAGTCGTCGCTCTTCTTATTGGTAGTTTCATTGACTGTAGGTTCAGATACTTTATTACAGCTTGCATGCAGACTCTCCAAAGGCAGGTTCGTCTTCTTGATAGTCTGGTCGGTTTTCTCACTATGCATCTTGGAAGCTGCTTGTTTCTTTGTGCTATTACGACGTGCCATTTTCCCCCCGCTGCTTGAAATGTGTAAGGCGTCTTGGCTTGATAGCGCTGAGAAGTGCTGTCAAGCGAATCGTGTCGATATGATGGCGGAAAACACTAAAGATGCGATGATATTGTTCAACATCTTTTAGATAACTTCTTAAGTATAGAAAGATGAGTTACAATGTTATGCATTATGCATTATTTTTATGTAAACTTTGAAAATGTCTAAAAGATTGTATCATTATTTATTATAACTCATTTGCCGGTACATAACTATAGACAAAGAGTTTATAAATCTTTGAAAACGATACAATATGACTATAAGTTATACAACAATGTTATTAAAAGTTATGCCCCTTGAAATAACTTTTTCTAGAGTTAAGTCCCTTAGCTATATATAAATTTTAATGAAAAATGAAATAATACTGAGTAAGCAGGCGATTTCACACTAAAAAAATATCACAGTTGGCAGCTCTGGAATGAAAGGAAGACGTGTAGAAAATTTCATCTCAATCGGATGGGCCGTTAGCGAAAAAATAAAGGACATACATATTTACATACATACACTTTGTTTTATAGATATAGATTGGGGTACTTTAATAATGGAAGATGTATTAAGGAAGTTAAATGTAGAACAGTCTAAGTAGCATTATACAAGTTGAAGAATATATCTGCAATTTATCTTTGTCAATTAAGGTGAGAAAGAAGTTCTTAAGGGATATAGTGAGTCAGTTCTGATGTTCGGAGGTGAATCATGAACAATTAGCAGACAAGTGTTGAATTCTATGGAAGCTGTAGAATTGTGGTTTTATAGAACAGTGATGAGAACATTGTGGATGAATAGAAAGAGAAATGAAGATATCTTGAAATTAACTCACAATCAGAATTGGTTACACGCAATAGAAGAAGGCCAAAGTCCAAATTTCTTAGGGCATGTCATGAGAAGGAGGAAAATGGTGCATGTCATCAAAGGAGAGGTGGGGGAGACCAAGAAAAAAGATGCTGAGCAGTTTGAAATCATGCATGGATGGAGGAACATTAGTGTCAGAAATGATTGGCAGCACACGAGACAAAAAGCTGTGAACAGACATGATCACCAATGGCATGTGATATTAACTATAAGAAATTAAAGAGACGCTGAAATTAGTTTTCATGTATACTATGCTGAATTTAGTTTTCATATATACTATACTGAATTTAGTTTTCATATATACTATACTGAATTTTAGAAGTCTACGTGGTGCCTGGGGTTAATGTACTTGTGCTTAAACTTCCAGTGTGCTGACAGTGTGTGTGTGTGTGGGGGGGGGGGCATGTGGAGAATAAAACCCCATCAGCCAGTCAGTTGAACTTAAACGTTGACTTCTACTGAACGTAAAATTTCGTAGAAAAATAAAATCTTGGTTTGGGGTTAATCACAGCTTCTTACAAAGGACATGCAACATTTTTTATTTGCAGAATTTAATATTCATATATACAGTTACTGACAGCCTGAATCTATTGCCTTTCCGTCACACTGATCTGTCTTCCGTCACCATATGCTGCAGGATTTCTGTAATAGAGGGATTATATTTTGTCCTATGGCTCTGTGCTCAACCCAACCTCATAAAGTGCATACTCTTTACTTTGTTAAAAGTCTTCTGTATTTAACAGATACCTTTGCTGTGAAGAAAACTGAAAATGCTGTTGACTGATGGAATGTAGTGTTGCCTCTATGAACTGCACTTTGGTTTCAGAAAAAATATGTGCATTGTAGCAGACACTAACATTTGTAGGGAGAAATAGTTCTGTTATAATCAATGCATTTGTGGGTATATTTTAAATAACATTACAGTTTGGAGTTTGTGTCTTTTTTGTGTTGGTTTAAATCAGATACTCTTTGTATCTTGAATATATTATTATGTGTATTGTATAAAACTGACTTCATGTCGTAAAGTTTGACAAGTACAAGTTCAGTTTATAAACATATTTGTGCATGTTTCGTGAAAAATGTTAACAGTCATGTGTATATATTTTAACTTTTTATTTTCTGTTGTATTTTAATTTACAGTATGATTTATAATGCTTTCTAATCATTGATACTGGAGTCCGGTTTTGTTACAATTATATATATACAAATTATATACAGACTGCTAGATAAGGCTTGTTAAAAAAAAAATAAAATGGGAAATTTTCCATGAACACATATTTTTTCCAATATTTCATTTCACTTGTTTTCTTTCTTCTGATTTGAGGTGTTGATGTGCCTGACAGTTCTTATTTTGGCATAATTACACACACATGATCTTCATCTGTTGAACAGCATGGTAGATCATGATGCCAGTGAGGTGCCTGCCTCCTAATCAGTCTCATTTCTGGCACTGGAAATCTGACTGTTGTTTTCAGACTTTCTGGTCCTGTGCTCGGAATGTGTGCCACTTTAAAATGGTTTCATTGAAGCTTTAGGAATGTGGTTATATACATGAGTTGAGAACTGACATAGCACTTGGCACATAACCATGGATGCTCTTGATGGGGTTATAAAGGCGAATAGGAGGAAGGTCGTGGCAGAAGGACACAAACAAAATTCTTGAAACTGGGATTGAAGGAAAATGAGATGAAGGTCAGACAGTTGAGGTACTTCGGCCTTATAAAGAGACATAGCTTGTTAAAGGATGTGCTGGGGAGGACACAGCAAGAGGACAGTTTTGCTTGGAGGTAGTTGACGTCAGAAGATGGATATATTTTATTTTTGACTGCTGATGAGGGTTTGAAGTCACACCCTTCACTGATTTTTAAGATCGTGTTATTTTTAAACTGATACTCCACTTCTTGGCAGTCTTCCTGGCCTAGGGGTAAAACAGCTTTCTCCGTAATCCTGTTTATCCACGTAGGGTAATGCAGAGAATTGGTAGCGGTTCTCGCCGCATTCGTGACTTGTGGGATATGTGAGCCGGCTGCTGAGAAAGCAGAGGCAAACTACCAAGCGTAATCTTGCCAAGAAATCAACAACAGCGGTAAAATGCTGGTGTTGACAGTGATGTCCTGTAAAGGATATTGGGGAGGGGGGGGGGGGGGGGGGGGTGAACTCCACTTCTTGTTTTTCCATGCATATTCATCAAAAAGCTACCATCTCAGATTGCCATATGGATAAATACCTGTATGTGGGTGTTTCTCTTGAGCCTTAATAGGGACGAATACAGCGCATTGTTTGGTAATGGCAGCAGATTTTCTATCAAGTGTAGTCCTGAAGACCATGTTACAAACACTGAAGGCAACAAGCTTTTGAAGCTAAATGTTTCAGAAGAATTCCTTGGCTGCCATGAACCAAGAAGATTAATGTTTAGTGATCATCATCATCATTGCACTCCGTACACGTCCATAAGTGATCCCATCTACACTTTAATAATTCCGCCAGTGTATATCGACTGATTTCCCTCATTCTGTGTTGATTAATCAAAGGTCTTGTGCACTTTAGAAAAATTTCATATCCCATCTCCTTCACCTTGGACAAGAAAGCAGATTCCCAAGCATCCTTGAAGTCATCTGTATGTCCTTCATCTCTTATGGCATTGATGATGTCTGGTCTACTCATTGTCTTTCCCTCCTTGATCACTGCCATCTCTGCCAAATGATCAGCTCGCTCATTGCCTTTCATGCCTGATTACCTCAGTTCATAGTTGTAGTTAGCTTGACTAATTATTATTTGCTCAGTGCCGAGCCACTTGCATCATATGAGGCCAATGGAAATTTTTGAGCACGTTCATTGAGTTGCCCAGTATGTATGTCTAAAGGACCAAGAAGATGATACATTATATACTATCGTAACATTTAAAGAAAACTGACTTATAAAGAACCATGTATGTCTAAAGGACCAAGAAGACGATACATTATATATTATCGTAACATTTAAAGAAAAGTGGCTTATAAAGAACCATGTATGTCTGAAGGACCAAGAAGAAGATACATTATATATTATCGTAACATTTAAAGAAAACTGACTTATAAAGAACCATGTATGTCTGAAGGACCAAGTAGAAGATACATTATATATTATCGTAACATTTAAAGAAAACTGGCTTATAAACAGTATCATGTCTGGGAAGCTAAAATACGAGGGTAAGTCAATAAGTAAGTCACAAATGACTGGAAAAATAACTAAATATGATAACAACTTGAAACGAGTTTATTTTTATACATACATTGTCCCTTTATTTCTCAACACAATTTCCACCAACATTGATGCACTTATTCTATCGTTTTATTAGTCCTCCCAAACCGGCGGCGTATTACTGCGTGCTATTTTCTAAACCACATTTTCACATTCAACTTCGGCATCATTCGCGAAATGTCTCCAGCCAAGGTGGGTTGACAGTAACTATTGACCTGTCCGTGATGTAATGATGATGATCCTCACTAAACACTAATGCGTGCTTCAAACCCATGATAGTGGACGTAATTTGATAATGGATATACAGTCCGAGTATTTAAATATCATGTTCTTCATTAGAAAATATGTTACTAACAAACGGCAGTTGGAAGTCAAAAGAAACGTCGTATCAAACTTATAATATGTAACCAATGTTACATCTGAACCGCTATAAAGATCAGAAACACGGAGAACGACTAATAAACAATGATAATTATCTGCATCCGTTAATTGGTCCTGTGCCGAGAGAAGGACTAAAATGGTATGACCGAATCACTGATGCAGAGCTTAGCAATAGACAGATTCTAGCGAATCTATAGGTGGGGAAAAGGCGCTGGACAGGACATACATTGAGAAAACTTGATAATAGTGTCATTAGAACCCTCCCACCTCCTGTCTATAACTCTCAGGGCCAAGAAATAGAGGGTGACCTAAGAACACATGTAGATGATTATACAAACAAAGGTGAATAACATCATGAAGACGTGGAGTGAGGTTGGCACGAGTTAGTTGAGGGCCTATGCTTCAATGTGGGGATGGGATTCTCCGTGGCGAAGTGGTCAAGCCATCTGACTTGGGCACCGAAGTTTGTGGGTTCGATTCCTGGCCGCATCCTTCGGTTCATGGGTGAATTTTTTCGGAGACTCTTGTGGGTCGTCGCTAGAGCTACGGAGTTTGCGCTTTGTGCGACGCTTTCAGTCCTGCGGAAAGAGACTGAGCCACATAGCATAAAAACATGGTACCCTGTCGTCTTTTAAGCGACTTTTTAAGCTTCAATGTGGGGGTAAAGCTCTCAAGAGGTTCAGATAGTTCCATTTCAGATAAGCAGTAGAAGTGTGAGGACTCTACATTGGTATGACATAATGAGGGCGTTGATCAGTTCCCTGCGTCGTCGCCTTTCCTTTCTTCCAGAAAATATTTACAATTATCCGGGAGCCATTTTACGAAACAAATTTTACCGCTCCTAGCGAATCGAAATTGTATTGATAAGTTAGCGCACTAACTGCTTTGTCACTGGGGCTCATTGAATTCTGGTTAAAAGTTATAAATCTTTGAAAAGCCGTGTAAGTGTACTGTTGTGAGATAAGAAGTATAGATCGGCAACCGCTTATTGTTACACAAGGACATACATGAAACACCCATGTGTTGCAGCCTGTATTATGGAAAGATGATGATGATGACAGTGTTTGAGTAAAAGAGACACAGGATGATGATGAATAGGGCAGGTCAAGCGTGAGATATCACAAAGTGGGAAACATGATCAGCCACGAAGTATTGGCCAGTAGGTTTATGACAGTTATGAGCGCACGGACAGCTAAGGTGGAATCACGGTTTGTGATGGACCGTAAATGGGTCCATCCATCCATCATGTGCCATGCCGGTAAGCGTAGGCTGTCATATTTTGCCATCACACTCGATCACCAGAGTCGTGGATCAGCTCCATGTTTCTGTCTCGACCATGCCACGAGGCCAAGCCATCCAGGTATTTGCTTCTAGGTCTTCCCCTTGGTCTGTTCCCTTCGATCTTGCCAGTTGTCACCAAGTTCTCCAATTCATTTCTTCTCATAACATGCCCAAAAAATTTTGACTGTCTACGTCTAATGTCTCTAATCAGTTTACGATCTTCATTTGTTTCTTAAAGGACTTGTTCATTGGTCTTTCTGACTGTCCATGGTATTCTTTGCATTTTCCTCAGAAACTACATGTCTACAGCCATCAGATGTTTTCCAGCTTGACTGCTCATTGTCCAAGCTTCACATCCATATAAAAGTATAGGTTCTATGTAGCACATCAACACTCTTTTTCTCGTTTCAATTAACATCTTTTTATTGGTCAGTGTGTTTTTCATCTTGCTAAAGGCTACTTTTGCCATAGCGATTCTTGATCTAATCTCTTCAAGGCATCTCCCATCAGATGTTATAACTGTTCCGGATAATTGTATCGATTCACTTGTTGAAGAATATTCCCATTTACTTGTATATTACATTGTGGTACTTCGTTCTTCCTAGTGACGACAATAACCTGTGTCTTCTTACAATTTAATTCCAACCCCAGCTGCTCACTGTGTACAACAACCGTGTCTACTAACTGATGCAGATCCTGTGCATTGTCTGCAATCAATACTGTATCATCTGATATCTAATGTTATTGATGTTTCTTTCTCCAATGTTGATTATATGCTGAAGAAAAGCTATATCAAGGGAAATAAATGTTAGTAGCATTGCTATATCTTAAGTTAAGTCCCCTTGCTATATCTTATATATAAAAGGCAATGTATGTGTGTGTGTGTATGTCCTTTATGCGTTCGTGAACGGTCCATCCGATTGAGATGAAATTTTCTACAAGTCTTCCTCTCATTCCCGCGCTGCCAACTGTCATATTTTGTTAGTGTGAAATCGGCTACTTACTTAATATTATTTAATTTTTCATTTTTCAGTATAATTTCTATATATCCAGGGGACTTAACTCTAGAAAAGTTATTTCAAGGCGTATAACTTTTAATAACATTGCTATATACCTTATAGTCATATTGTTGCATCGTTTTCAAAGATTTATAAACTCTTTGTCTATAGTTATTTACGGGCATATGAGTTATAATAAATAATGATATAATCTTTAAGGCATTTGCAAAGTTTTCATAAAAATAATGCACAATGCATAACATTGTAACTCATCTTTTTATGCTTAAAGAAGTTATCCACAGTCATGTCGGTTATTAACAACAGTTTTCATTAAAAATAATGGATGGTGTGTGGAAGGACATTCTTTTAAGTTACTTTTTTGTTGTTGTATGAATTTAATGAGACGCTCCCCGCCAGGAGCTGGGCGAAACCACGCCGGTCAGATAGATAGACAGACAGACAGACAGATAGTCGGGAACGGGAGCTTATATGACTACGTATATGAATTAAATGAGATGCTCCCCACCAGGGACTGGGTGAAGCCGGGCCGGCTCAGACAGACAGATAGACAGACAGAAAGTTATCTACAGGCATATGCGTTATAATCCTCCTCCCCTCCTCCTCCTCCTTCTACCCTCTTCCTCCTCCCCTTCCCCTCCCCCTCTCCCTCCTCCTCCATCCTCTTCCTCCTCCCTCTTCCTCCTCCTCCCCCTCCTCCTCGCTCTCCTCCTCCCTCCTCCTCCTCCTAATCACTCCTCCTCCTCTTAATCACTCCTCCTCCCCCTCCTCCTCCCTCTCCTCTTCCCTCCTCCTCCCTCTACCTCCTCCCTCCTCCTCCCTCTTCCTCCTCCTCCCTCCTCCTCCTTCTCCCTCCTCCTTTTAGCTCTTCCTCCTCCTTTTCCCTTTTCCTCCTCCCTCTTCCTCCCTCCGTCTACCTCCTCCCTCCTCCTCCTCCTCCCTCCACATCCCTCCTCCTCCCTCTTCCTCCTCCCTCTTCCTCCTCCCTCCTCCTTTTCCCTCTTCCTCCTCCCTCCTCCTTTTCCCTCTTCCTCCTCCCTCCTCCTTTTCCCTCTTCATCCTCCCTCCTCCCTCCTCCTCCCTCCATCTCATCGCTCCTCCCTCCTCCTCCTCTCTCCTCCTCCTCCCTCCTCCTCCCTTCTCCTCCTCCCTCCTTCTCCCTCTTCCTCCTTCTCCCTCCTCCTCCCTCTTCCTCCTCCCCTCCTCCTCCCTCTTCCTCCTCCTCTCCCTCCTCCTCCTCCCTCTTCCTCCACCTACCTTCCTCCTCCTCCCCCCTCCCCCTCCTCCCTCCTCCTACTAATCCCTCCTCCTCTCTCCTACTCCTCCCTCCTCCTACTGTCTCCTCCTCCCTTCTCGACCCCCCTCTTCCTCCTCCCTCCTCCTACTCCTCCGTTTTCTTCTTCTGCTGCTGCTGCTTTCCCCCGCTCCATTTACCCAAGTTAATTGTTGGGGGAAGATGTAAAGAACTTTCAAGTGCTCTTTCTAATGCTTTTTGTAAGTTGGTCTTCGTTTATCTAAGGTTGTTCTAACTGCAACCAATAAATGATTAGTCAGACAGGCAGACAGACAGACAGAGAGGGAGGGAGGGACGGACGGACAGACAGACAGATAGTCGGGAACGGGAACGGGAGCTTATATGACTACTTATATGAATTAAATGAGATGCTCCCCACCAGGATCTGGGCGAAGCCGGGCCGGGTCAGACAGACAGAGAGACAGACAGAAAGACAGATATAGATAGATAGATAGATAGATAGATAGATAGATAGATAGATAGATAGATAGATAGATAGATAGATAGAGATGGATGGATGGATGGATAGATAGATAGAGAGACAGATAGATAGATAGATAGATAGATAGATAGATAGATAGATAGATAGATAGATATAGATATAGATAAATATAGATAGATAGATAGATAGATAGATAGATAGATAGATAGATAGATAGATAGATAGATAGATAGATAGACAGATGATGGATGGAGGGAGGAATGGATGGATAGATAGATAGATAGATAGATAGATAGATAGATAGATAGATAGATAGATAGATAGATAGATAGATAGATAGATAGATACCGTGTCGACAGACAGACAGACAGATCCCCGCCAGGGACTGGGCGAAATCGGGCCGGGTCAGCTAGTTAAATATATATATATATATATGTCCGACTTCCGGTTTCAAGATGGCGACGGACGGTCGTGTTGTTTTGTGTTCGTTAACTTTTTCGCGTAGGGGATGGATTTATTCATCTCTTGCGTGTAATTGGTGTGCCAGGATGTAAAACCAGGAGTTTATACTCAAGATCTGCGCGGGTGCTACGGAGTTCGTGCATCGAGCGAAGCCTTCCTTGAGTGAATTTTCAGCAGCGTGTGTGGTTCTCAGCAGTCTGTGTTTACGTTTTTTCAACATGGCGGAACAACGTGTGTTTTCCGAGGGTTCAGCAGT
This sequence comes from Cepaea hortensis, assembly GCA_963921405.1. NCBI lineage: Eukaryota > Metazoa > Mollusca > Gastropoda > Stylommatophora > Helicidae > Cepaea > Cepaea hortensis. Next base: position 24,838,569 of record OY992885.1, on the reverse strand, counting down.
CAACATAACGAAACGGCGTGGTAGCCGCGCAGGGAGGAAGAAACAAGGTAAGCGCGGTGGTTTGAGGCGTTTTAGACTCAAGTGTCACCGTCTAGGACTCAGGAACATCCGTATTCTATATTGGAACTGTGCCAGTGTAAAACAACGGGGCTCTATTTTAGAAACCCTAGTTTACAGGAACGACATTGTAGCACTCCAGGAGACGAGACTGGGCGATCAGCCACTCCGAATTGCCGGCTTCAAATGTTTCTACAACAGACGACATCTGGGAACGGCGATTCTCGTTCGCGACAGCATGGTGGCGTCAGAGCTAGACATGTCCAGTTGGGACAGTGACGATATACAAATACAGGCGTTGAGAGTTCATTCCAGTATACCATTCGTGTTGGTTAATGTTTATGCCCGCAATGCGAGTGTGGACGCACAGAAGTGGCAGTGCTTAAGTGGCATATTAGGCCACGAGAGGAATGTTATTTTCTGTGGTGACTTCAACGCTAAAGGCAGATCATGGGGAAACACTTCCTCCAATACACAAGGGGAGGAACTCGAGACTGCACTGGAAACCATCGACCTGGTTTGTATCAACAGTGGCTGTGTCACCAGGACAGCAAGCCGTCCAGGCGATGAGGACAGTGCTATTGATCTGGCGCTAGTTTCACCTTTACTCACTACAGTGTGTAGATGGGGTGTCCTAGGACACCATGGCAGCGACCACCACCCTTGCAGCATATTGGTGGAGAAAGGCAGAACCAGGCAGCACAAGCTAAAGGTAAAGACGTTCCAGTATGACAGTACAGGGCAAGATGTGGTGAGTAAAATAAGACGTGACAAGCGCAGAACGTTTCAGGGCAGGAAAAAAAGCTGGGAGCAGCCACCGTGGTGGAGTTTCGAGGTGGAGAAGGCTTGGGTGGATAAGCGTAGTGCTGTAAGGAGATGGCAAAATGCCAAGAAGAACAGAGCTGGTCATCCTAGTCCCTGCTTGCACTTAGAAAGAGAGATGCACACAAAAGTAAGCTATTTCAAAAAACTGGTCACGGTGGTTAAAAGGGAAAAATGGGCAGAGGTGTGTCAAAGGGTAAGCACAGACAAGTCACTGAAATTGTTCTGGCGACTACATAAAAGCATGAGTGGTGTAGTCAAGAATAAGAGCATTTCTGACTTCCAAGGTGCTGACCTCATCTGGCAGAGGACTGACGAGGACAAGGGCAAAGCCCTCTTTGAACGCTACCTTGAACAGAGCAACCAGACAGACATGGGAGGTCGAAATCTGGCCAAGGAGGTCACCTCAGACAGATGCAAGGCCCAGAACACTTCGGATGAAGACACAGTGACAGTGAAAGAAATCAAGGCTGTGCTTCGACGATCAAAAAACAGTGCTCCAGGTCCTGATGGCATATGATACGACGACATAAATAGGTGTACCGACAATGAGTTAGAGAAACTAACAGACATGTACAACAACAGTATAGGGAGTGCTAACATCAAGGAGGAATGGTTACACAGCTATCTGATTCCCTTGCCGAAGCCTGACAAAGACCACAAAAAAATTCAGGGATATCGAATTATAACCATGCAGAATACAATAGGCAAGCTGCTGGAGAAGGTAATTGCCAGGAAAATATCAAGCCAACTAGAGAGGCAAGGTGTTTTCCCACCTACCCTGGGTGGGTACCGTCCAAAAAGAGAAACCTGGACCAATGCAGCAGTCTTTGCCCAGGATGTCTATGAAGGTTTCCACTCAGGAACTGAAACCGTTGCTGCAGCGATTGATCTTGAGGACGCATACAACAGAGTACCACTGGATTTTTTAATGTTTCAGCTTCTTGAACTAAACGTAAGTCCATTCCTCCTTAGTTGGATCGCTGCAGCCCTCTTCCAACGGAAAGTAGTTTTTAGATGTGGCAGTTGGACTTCGGAACCAACAACAATATATCCTGGCCTACCACAGGGATCACCATTATCTCCGGTACTGTTCAACGCCTACACAGTGAGAATCACCAGTGAGCAGATCACTGGACCTGGCAGGACATTGTCATATGCCGATGATGTTTTAGTGTATCGTCAGGGTAAGGATAGAGAGGAGGTTGCTGGGGAACTACAAACCGAACTCAATCGCATAAGTACTTGGTGTGATGAAGCTGGGGCAATGGTCAACCCAACAAAGGCAACAGTGACTTGGTTCTCGTTGAATAATCATATTGTCAACAATCCAACACCAACTGTAATGCTGTGTTCAGAGACGGTGGAAAGAACGCAGGCAATGAATTACCTGGGGATACGGTTTGATCGAAGCCTTGCTTATAATGTGCACATAGACCAGGTGATAACAAAGGCCAAGCGGGGTTTGGCAGCGATGCGGGTGATGGCGGCAGCAAACTGTGAGCAGCGCCATCTATGTCTTCTGTACGAGGGGCTGGTCATGTCTGTTTTGGAGTATGCAATGGCAATCTTGACTCTCAGCCATACGCAGATAGAAAGGATGGAAAGGATACAGAATGAAGCTATGCGCATTATTCTTGGATGTACAAGAGATACAGCATGCAGGGCGATGCGCTACCTTCTTGATTTTCCAACCATTGAAGAGAGAATACAAGTTTGCAGGGCACGCGCCTACCTCAGAATTAACGCAAACACACAACATCCACTGCATAGTGAAATTAGGAAGGTGAAGGGCAGCAGGTTAAAAAGAGGACGGTCGTGGATGGGTCAAGCCGAAGACATTCTTCAACAGGTGTGTTCACTTGAGGACTTAGAACCTGGCGAGGAGTGGGTGCAAGTGCCAACAGACTTCTGCACATCCTTTTCAGTTTGCATCCAACTAGATAGAAAATGCAGACAAGAAAATCCGGCTGCCGTTGAGGCTGAAGTACAAGCGTTGATTTTCGAGAATTCGCTAGACGGTGACGCGGTCATCTACACAGATGGGTCGGTCGTCCGACATGTGAGAAGCTCATGGGCCTTTACAGCTCGGGCCGGAGGGAGAATTGTGAAGGAGGACTCTGGTGCTTTCACTGAAACCACAAGTAGCCTGACCATGGAAGTCATGGCAGTAAGTAAAGCAATAACATGGCTCGAGACACAGACATTCACCAGGGCTTGTTTCCTTAGCGATTCAATGAACATGATCAAGAGGATAGAGGAGGGGTCGATCCGAAGAGAATGGTTGCTGCCTCTGAAGCGGTCTCGGCTGGCAAAGATTAGTTTCATCTTCGTGCCAGGGCATGCGGGAGTACAAGGAAATGAGCGGGCTGACAAGCTCGCAGGTGAGGCTACTGTGGAGGGCGGACGCGCCATGGACCAGGCTGACATTCTGAATGCTCTACGTGATGTGAGACTTTTGCGAGAACCAAGTGATGACTGTGAATCTACAACAATGGCCAGACTGCTAGAGCAGCAAATTAAAAGAGGTGTGGCCAAACAAGAACACTACGCAGGAAGCCAAAGAAGATTGATAAACCAACACAGAACTGGCGTCGTTAGCCGCTACACGCTGCGGGATTTGCTGAGGAGGGGATCCGAGCACTTATGGACTGAATGGTTCGATGTGCAGCGAGGATGATCTGTCGACTAACTAACTAACTAACTAACTATATATATATGTGTGTGTGTGTGTGTGTGTGTGTGTATGTGTGTGTGTGTGCGTGCGTGCGTGCGTGTGTGTGTGTGTGTATGCATGCAAGCTTAGTTTCCTGTAAGCAAATTCAATATTATTGTTGAATCACAGCACTCGCTTTATTCTCAAGTGCGAAGGATTTGTTTGTGGCGGGCTGGACTGAGACCGGGAAAGCGGTCAACACAGAGGGAGGGAGGGAGAGAGCTGGGGAGGGGGAAAGAAAGGGGAGGGATAAAGAGAGAGCGCATAAACAGATTGCAATTTGTTTTGTTTTACATTTGCGAATACAGCGTATACATTCATGTACATGTGACGTTATATTCTTGGCATGGTGTAGTAACCATCTGCTGAGTTCCTACATGTGAGATATTTCATCTATTTTTTTTTTTTTTTAACTTTTATTGAGTGTTAAAATCGTTGCGAATTGTATTGTTCGTGTTTTTACAGAGCGTTGCATGTGGACGTGTAGGTGACATATGCGCAAATTTCCAGCATTTTATACATTGAACATTTCTTCATTGACATTGTTGTAAGGAAATATTTCAAAACAAAACGCGTGATGGTAGTGCGCCGTTGTTATTTCCCCTGCCGCCTCGCTCTCCTGTCAGCTCCAAAAAACTCCTACCAAGTACCATCACCACTATGTGTGGCTTTGTATTCATTCATTCAACATTCATTCACATTTTCCTGTTTCTTTCTCACACTCATGTATACCATAAACTCATAAAGAAGAGTACCTGTGTTTGCTCTGGAGATGTCTGTGGTATTTTGTGTTTACAACATAGGTAATTTATCCAAAAATTATTTCATTCCTTGAATACATTTACATGTGAATGGGGGTTATACAAGGAATAGGGGAAATCTTTACATTTTTGTTTCCCTTGCCATCCTCTCACCAATTTGTTCCACTCCACCAAAGTCTTTCATCACCACTATCTGGGCAATGATGGTAAAGGCAGGATAAATATTTGAAACAAACCGGTGTGAGTATCAGCAAAGGCAAACAACAACCATGAGCGAGGGGAGGGGGGACACATGGGAAAAGGGTTTTTGTTTTATTACTAATGATGACAATAATAGTAATGACAAGAAGAGACATACTGATGGTAATAACAGCAATATAAAATCCAGCAATGGTAATAATAGTTATGAAAATGATAACCTTTTTACAAATTGTGATTCCATTTGCTAGGATGATTTTCTTTGGAATGGTGTTAACATAGCATAGCAGGTACATACAAATGCAAAACTGCAGTTTTTAATAATAGTTGGAGTAAAGGGAGTTGGTTTTGTTTTTCTCATTTCCCCAAGCATCTGTATTTACACAAATTTTTACAGTATCATTTGTTTGGTAGCCATATGTGATTTTGTATTCATTCATTCAACACTCACTCACATGATTCAAAGGGGGTGACAAAGAGAGAGGGAAATCTTTACATTTTTGTTTACTTTACCTCACTCTCACCAATCAGTTCCACTCCACCAAATGCCCTCATGACCACTCTTAATGATGGTACGGGTAGGACAAGTGTTTGAACCGACCAGTGGGGGTGGTAGCAAAGGCAACAAACCATAAGCAAAAGGGGGCACCCGGGGAGATGAAGTTGTAAAATAAAAATGATGATATTCCTAATACTTGCAAATGATGCTAAGGATGATAAGGTAAGTATTGACTACAAGGAAAGGGGGAAGTCTTTACATTTTGTTTCCCTCGCCACCCTCCCACCAATTGGTTCACTCTACCAGTGCCTCATGACCATAATGATGGGACAGGCAGGACAAATGTTTGAAACAATTAGTGGGGGTAGTAGCAAAAGCAACAAACCTTAAACAAAGGGGGGGGGGGGGGGTGGAGGAAACATGGGAGATGAAATTGTAAAATTAATAAAGATGATATCATTTATACTTGTAAACTTAATTATACTAAAGATAATAAGGGTAAGATAAAGATAGTAATTATAATAAAGATACTAATAAATAGTAAAAATAATAATAATAATAATAAAATATTAGTAATAATAGTATAGTAGATATGCGATTCTTTTGACTAAAGTGATAGTCTTAGTAGTGGTGGTAGTATAGCACAGCAAGTGCATTTAAAGCAAACATTCCATTAATAGTAATTTGGAATGGGAGGAGTTGATTTTCTTTTCTCCTTTTTTCTTTTTCCCCTTATCTATAAGGGTTGAAACCAATCATTTGGAAGCATTTTCCATTGGTCTTTTGACCATATGTGATCTTTTTTTTAATCATTCACTCACCATTCACTCACAGTTTCTACTTTCTTTCTCGCACTCATGTATACCAAATTTGTAATAAAATAAGGAAGAGTAAATATGATTTACTCTGGAAATAGTTGTGATATCTTGTGTGTGTACATAAAGGAAATTAAATGTGTGTTATATGTGTGGTGTTTGTATCTGGCAAAATTTCTGCAGGCCCATATAAGTTGTCTGTAGTAAGAAAGTGCTACAAGTAGTTTTGTATGTATGCCCTTAGCTGTCTTTGGTATAGTATTGAGAAAAATTGCTTTATATATGTCGGTTTGTTTGCCTGTGTGCGTTTGTATGAGGTGTTTGAGTGTTGCGCGTGTGGCAGTAATTGTTGGACATGTATAATAAATGTGTTCCTCTGTCTCTTGTGTGTTGTTTCTACATAATTGACATTGTTTGGATATGTATGCTTCTACCTGTGTTGTGGGGGTCATACTGTATAACAGTCTATATGTGATCTCCCTAGCTTTTGGTGTTATGTGTTTGTTGTGTAGGATTGAAAAGGTGCATGTGAAGTCAGTCATGAAGTATTTGTGTCCTCTTTTAATCCTAAGTCTTAGTGATGGTGCTTGTTCTCTAACTAAATGTTTGTATATTGTGTGTGTTGTTTGCTGTATTAAATGTTCATGTCCTTTTATTGCCTGTATGCATATCTGATAGAATGTTGGCAGTCTTCCCTGGTAGTGTGCAGTTGCATTGTTAAGAGGTGTGAGATGTTTGATGTTGTGGCCTATGTAGTATAGTGCTAGTCTGTTCTGTTCTGGGTGTCTGATGATTTTACATATGTGACTGATTCTAAGTGACAGTATTTTTGTCTGGATGTCCTGTAGTGCAATCCCCCTTGTTTCCTGTCTTGTATGAGAGTTTTGTGTTGAATGCTGTGTAAATTGTTGGTGAAGATGAAGCGTCTGATTTGTTTGTTTATGTTTGTGACGGTCTGTTTGGATATTTCCAATATATTAGGTATTTCATCTAGGCGAAAGATTTATACGTTATGAAGAGAAACCAGAGCCTGCCAATCTGTGGTCTTAATCCCCCTCCCCCCAAACCCCCCCCCCTCTAAAATTACCCCATGCTTTTCGCATGTAATGTTCGTTTTCTTCACGTCCCACATTCCTTTAGGTCATAATTGCATCTAGATTGAAGTCATATTTCGGCTTAAGCAATCAAGGGGAATAATTATAGAATTCGCTATATTTGTACTGATAGCTATATTGCAAGAGAAGTATATGTTTATTCCTGTAACAATTTTATTCATATCTTGTATGGTATGAATTGAATGTTACCATAATAAAAGCTATACACAATTTTGATACAGTTTGAAATTGTAGACACTAAATTGTGGTATAATAAATATTGTTTAGTAAATTATTTATTTCTGTATCTGCTAGGATGCGTCTGTCTAAACAACATTTGGAATTGCTCTGGTTTCTCTTCACAACGTATGAATCTTTCGCCTAGATGAAATGTCTGATGTGTACAAAGACCTGCATGGCAAAACAATAAAGCTGCCGGCGGAGGGATTAGAGCTATCGATACAGCACCAGGAACGAGAAAGGGAACGAGTGACAATTCATTGGCTCCCCAATACGATTTCTCCACAGGGAGTGAAATTCATTGTGGAAAAGACAATTGGAGATGAGAATGCGGAAGTCTTCAGAATCCAATACGGTGGCGGCAAGTGGGGCGTGCTGTGCACCCCCTCAAAACCGGTGCCGCACTACGCAAATATCACGGCGCCAGGAAAAATAACATGCGATCACCGCATACTGTTTACTATGCCCGGTCGCCGGACCCAATGTCTATTTTGCAGTTTAGGCGATCACTGGTCTAACAAATGCCCGACAGGGTGGCAGAAGAAAGAAAATAACAAGAAAACCTCTGAACTAGCACAAGAGGATTTCCCGGCAATCAAGGGGAAGGCCCATACACAGCAAAACAACGCCGTCCAAGATGACGTCGAGGTAGCTGGCAGACCGGTGACCACGGAGACAGCCGTAAAAACTCAAACAAAAACAATTTCACAAGAAGCCAACGACGACAGTTTCGAAACCGTCCACTACGGCAGAAAAAGACAGTGGGCAAAGAGAAGGAATTCCTCAAACAACAAAGACATAAGAGAAGAAGAGGGAAGATCTTCCCCTTCTCCTTCCAAACCATGCAAGAAAGCTGCTACAAAACAGAATGAAAACAGCGACAATGAAGAACCACTTTTTATCAACACTGACGAAGACACCGACGAAGACCACGAGGAGAACGAAGACCACAACAATATTATCACAACCGAAGACACAACCCAGATTTGAATTACCACAGAAAAGATAAAGGTAATCACTTAAATTTAACCACCATGTTGTTTAATTTTTATTTTTAAAATGGCAGACAACTTATGTTTATTTAGCTTGAATATTCGTGGTATGAAAATGAAATTACAACACATAGTCACACTCATACACAAACACAAACCCGATTTTATTTTACTACAAGAAACAAACATTAAAACAGACTTTCAAGCAGCAGAACTTGTAACACGGTTAGGATTAAGAAATTCGTGTTTCAGTTTGGCGAAACATAACGTAGGATCAGGGACAGCCATTATTTAAACTTCCGACACGTGGATTATCTTTAGAACACACACAGACTCACATGGTAGAATTTCCACAGTTCAAGTTAAAAACGACACACACTCATTTGTCATTGTGAACATACACGCACAACCTAACTACAATTATCAACCTCTATTTTATGAACATTTAGACGACTTACTAACACAGACATACAGGGGACAAAATATTGTTCTTGCCGGTGATTACAATTGTGTTCTTGAAGATTTAGACGTGGTTTGTGGGGAGGTGAGAACACAGCTTAGGAGAGCCGGCAGGGACAGCTTACATCAACTTGACACACTACGAAATATCTTCGATACACACAACCTCACAGACGCATTCAGGCATACACACCCGACAGTAGAGAAACGACATACACAAACAAAACACACAACAGATCATCTAGATTAGACCGGATTTACACGCCCGCAACACATCACATCATAAAAACTAAACACCTACGGGAAACATTAGATTACACAGACCACAAAGCAATACTAGTACACATCAGCACAAACATGCAGCCAAACAAAAGGTCACCTCACTGGAAGTTCAAAAACCCACTATTGGAACACTCGGAATATGTAAAATATATGACACAGCTCATACACACGTACACAGACAATATACCAACTGAGAACATCAAACAATACTGGGACTTATTGAAAAACACCATACGAAGCAGAACACAACATCTAGCAACCATGATCCACAAAGATAGACTAAGGCAGGATCGCATCATACAGACAGCCATACGACTAACAAAACAAACAGACATAGATGCACATCACTTACACACACTAGAAGCACAACTAGAAGAACACAAACAACACAGATATCTGGGTGCTCTTCTCAGAACAAAACTAAACACAATTACACAAGAGACAGCTACGAGGCAATATTTAGCAATAGAACAGAACGTACAACGTAACAGACAAATAAGCAAACTATCAGACATGCAAGGAAACATGCAGACAGAAACACCACACATAGAGACTGCTTTCCAACAACACTACACACAACTAGTCACAGCAGAGACAGTCGACACACAGATACAAGACAACTTATTACGGTACACAAAGAAATTATCTGACACAGACAGAGGCACATTGGACACAGAACTGACACCGACAGACATAACACAGGCACTAAGCACACTAAACAAAGACAAAACTCCAGGACCAGACGGTTTGACAGTAGAATTCTACCAACACTTCTTTCCTATTCTAGGCAATCTTCTCCTCAAAGTCTATCAGGAAGCCTTTTACAAAAAAAATCTTCCGGACAGCTGCAACATGTCTTACACTACACTCATATGCAAAGATAAAACTGACAAAACACAACTGAAGAACTACAGACCAATTTCCTTACTAAACACAGACTACAAGATACTCGCCAAAACACTCACCAGCAAACTTAAACCTTTCATGCCAACACTCATACACCCCGACCAACAGTGCAGTGTCAAAGACAGAAATATACACAACAATACACCTCATTAGAGACATAATCAACTACACACATGGGAAAGACTGTCCATCCTCCATCTTATCCTTGGATCAAGAGAAGGCCTTCGACAGAATTTCCCACACATACCTGCATAGGACACTAGAATTTTGTAACATAGGAGAATACTACAGGCAGTGGATACAGATCTTGTATAAAAATCCTGAGAGCAGAGTGTTGGTGAACCATTCACTGACAGCTAGCTTCAGGCTCACGGGATCTGTAAGACAGGGATGTCCCTTATCACCACTCCTGTATGTGCTCACCCTAGAACCTTTATTAGAGAAGATAAGGCAAGACACTAGTATTAAAGGAACCTTCCTGCATGGAATAGGAGAGCAGAAGCTCATCGCCTATGCAGATGACACTGTCTTCTTTCCCACCAGCAACACATCAATAAGGAATATACTCCACACCTTTACCCATTTTGGAAAAGGCAGTGCAGCCAAAATTAATGTACAGAAATCAGAGATAATGGGTCTGGGAAAGTGGAAACAAAAGGCTGATTTCCCTCCAGATCTGAAACACATGGACACCATGAAGCTGTATGGGATCACATTTCCATGTGATCCCATAGAAACACACAGACAGACATGGCACGCACTGACCGAACAGATCACAGACATGTTACACAGGTATAGGTACAAGACATCCACAATATTTGGTAGAAGCACAATAGTCAACACATACATATTACCCAAAATAATATATTTAGCGACAGTACTGGACCATCCCAAACAGACCGTCACAAACATAAACAAACAAATCAGACGCTTCATCTTCACCAACACAACACACAGCATTCAACACAAAACTCTCATACAAGACAAGAAACAAGGAGGGATTGCACTACAGGACATCCAGACAAAAATACTGTCACTTAGAATCAGTCACATAGGTAAAATCATCAGACACCCAGAACAGAACAGAATAGCACTATACTGCATAGGCCACAACATCAAACATCTCACACCTCTTAACAATGCAACTGCACACTACCAGGGAAGACTGTCAACATTCTATCAGACATGCATACAGGCAATAAAAGGACATGAACAGTTAATACAGCAAACAACACACACAATATACAAACATTTAGTTAGAGAACAAGCACTATCACTAAGACTTAGGATTAAAAGAGGACACAAATACTTCATGACTGACTTCACATGCACCTTTTCAAACCTACACAACAAACACATAACTCCAAAAGCTAAGGAAATCACATATAGACTGTTATACAGTATGACCCCCATAACACAGGTACAAGCATACATATCCAAACAATGTCAATTATGTAGAAACAACACACAAGAGACAGAGGAACACATTTATTATACATGTCCAACAATTACTGCCACATGTGCAACACTCAAACACCTCATACAAACGCACACAGGCAAACAGACCGACATATATCTAGCAATTTTTCTCAATACTATGCCAAAGACAGCTAAGGACACACATACAAAACTACTTGTAGCACTTGCTTACTACAGACAACTTTTATGGACCTGCAGAAACTTTGCCAGATACAAACACCACACATATAACACACACTTAATCTCCTTTATGTACACACACAAAATATCACAACTATTTCCAGAATAAATCATATGTATTCTTCCTTATTGTATTACAAATTTGGTATACATGAGTGCGAGAAAGAAAGAAGAAACTGCGAGTGAATGGTGAGTGAATGATTAAAAAGATCACATATGGTCAAAAGACCAATAAAAAATCCCTTATGTAAAGAATAGTGGAAGTATAAATGCTTGTTTTATTTGTTTCAAAATGATGATTTCAACCCTTATAGATAAGGGGGAAAAGAAAAAAGGAGAAAAGAAAATCAACTCCTCCCATTCCAAATTACTATTTATGGAATGTTTTTTTGCTTTAAATGCACTTGCTGTGCTATACTACCTCCACTACTAAAATTATCATTTTAGTAAATAGAATCACATATCTATTATATTATTATTATTATTATTATTATTATTATTATTATTATTATTATTATTATTATTATTATTAGTATCATTATTATTATTACTATCATTATCTTACCCTTATTATCCTTAGTATCATTAATTTAAATGTATTAATGATATCATCATTATTAATTTACAACTTCATCTCCCATGTCCCTCCCTTTGCTTAAGGTTTGTTACTTTTGCTACTACCCCCACTAATTGTTTCAAATATTTGTCCTGCCTGTACCATCATTAGGGTGGTCATGAGGGCATTGGTGGAGTGAAACCAATTGGTGGTATGGTAGCGAGGGAAACAAAATGTAAAAATTTCCCCTTTTCCTTGTAGTCAGTACTTACCTTATTATCCTTAGTATCATTAATTTTATAAGTATTACTGATATCATCATTAGTAACTTACAACTTCATCTGTCACAGATATCTCCAGAGTAAACACAAGTACTCTTCTTTATGATTTTAAAATGTAGTATACATGAGTGCGAGAAAGAAACAGGAAATTGTGAGTGAATGTTGAATGAATGAATACAAAATCGCATATGGTTACCAAACTAATGAGATTGTAAAAATTTGTGCTAATACAAATTCTTGTTTATTTTTTTTTTTAAACAAAAACAAAAAACCAAAAAAAAAAAATAAAAAATAAAGAGGAAAGAGAAGAAATGAATGAACCCTTACAATTAAGACTAAAAATAAATATTAAAAAAAAATAAGCAAGGATAAAAAGATAACCAACTCCTTTTACTTCTACTATTATTGAACATTGCAGGTTGCAATCGTATGTACCAGCTATGCTATGTTAACATCATTCCTAAGAAAATCATACTAGCAAACGGAATCACGGTTTTGGAAAGGGTGATCATTATCATAACTATTATTATCATTGCTGTTGCTATCATTACTGTTATCACCCTTGGTAGGTTATATTTGGTCATCATTATTATTGATGTATTTGGTTTTATTTGCATTATTATTATTATTGTTATCCTTATTAATATATAACCTCATCTCCCATGATCCCCCCCCCCTTCCCTTGCTCATGGTTGTTTGTTGCCTTTGCTGATACCCTCACCGTTTAGTTCAAATATTTATCCTGCCTTTACCATCATTACCAGAGAGTGGGAATGAGGGCATTGGTGTGGTGGGTCCAATAGGTGAGAGTGTGGCGAGGGAAACAAAAATGGGAAGTTTTTTTCTTTCTCCACCTTCACACGTAAATATGTCCAATGAATAAAATATGCACACGTCACATACACGCCCACATGCAACGCTCCGTAAATACACCTACACAAATACTAAATACACAGAATGAATGTAACAACACAAACATTATAAATGCAACCACTACCTTTTCTGCCTTGTAAACCCGGATACTGTTACACCTCCCATTCCCACAATCTTTACACTGGTTGTTTTTTTATGCTGCTGCCGCCCTCGCCGATTAGTTCAAACTTTTTATACTACCAGTTTCATCATTACGAATTGGTGGTGATGGTATTGGTGGTTTTGGGGCCGACAGGAGAGAGAGGTGGCAGGGGAAATAATAACGGTGCACTATCATCATGCTGTTGTTTTGTAATGTCACCTTACAACAATTTCAATGTAAATATGTTAAAATGTATAAGATGCGGTTCCAAATGTTGCAGTATGTAGCCGGGGCGCAGTGTTGGGGTGACCGCCCAACATTGTATAAATACCCCAATGGCTCGTGAATACATAACCTATGCAGCAAAAGTCCAACTCCTGGCCTTCACGTGGCGGAACTGTTTTAACTAACAGGAGAAGGGGCGACGGCGAGTATCTGACACAGGAAAATAACCAGTGTCCTCTAGATGTGTATACACATACATGCATGTTCAGACACGTGTGTGCGTGTGTACACATCTAAACTCGAGTGAGACCACAGTCTGCTCTAGCAAAGGAAAGGTGCTTAAGACGGAGGCAACCAACCAGTAGGCGCACCACAGAAATCAGGATGCCACGCAATTACCCAAAATGGAATATGTCGACTGCCTATAAAAGTTATGGTGCTCGTCCTGCTTTGGACCCCCAGGCAGGTGCAGTGCCGGGCCCTATGTCTCGAAAGGGTCCAACCCCAACTACTGGAGGTCCTTCTCAAATGTCCTGTGGAGCCAGGGGACATGAGAATAGAACAGCTGGCCATACTAAACAAAGACTTAAAATAATGCACTGGAATGCGGAGGGAGTCAGCAACAAAAAAGTAGAATTAGAAAACATCCTGGACAAAGGAAAAGTAAGCATATGTTGCTTGCAAGAAACTCACCTCAACGAAAATATAGCCTTCAAAATCAGAGGCTACCAGTGTTACCGATCTGACCGAAAGGACAGGCGAAAAGGTGGGATACTTACCATTGTAAAAAATAACATCACTGCTTCCCAAATCGAAGTCTATATAGAAGGGGCTGAGTATCAGACACTTAAACTTAAAACAGGCTATACAGACCTACATCTGATCAATTACTACTGTCCAAGTGACCGCCCACAGGCACTGGACACACTACCATTAACCAAACAAAAAAAAATGATTGTGTGCGGCGATTTTAATAGCCACTCGCAGAGTTGGGGCTATGATCACAAGGACCAGAGAGGAGAGAGACTGGAAGACTGGCATGATGAGAATAGATTCATCTTGGTTAACAAGCCGTCCGACCCACATACTTTCTACTCGAGATCATGGCACTCTACAACTACTCCTGACTTGGCTTTTCATTCACCAGACCTGGAGTGGAACATTACACAAATTGTTGGGAAACAACTAGGTGGCAGTGACCATCGACCAGTCTTTCTAACTGTAGAAAATGAGCTTGTAAGTGAAAGCAGCACCCTCTCGAGGTGGAACTACAAGAAAGCAGACTGGGCAATGTACAAGAATCGCACCAGCATACTGGTTAGAAACCTGAACACTGAGAAAGACATAAATAAAGTAGTTGAAGAGTTTGGGAAATGCATATATCAGGCAGCGCGAGAAACAGTACCAAAAGGAGCCCGTAAACAATATAAACCCTACTGGAGTAGTGAACTGGAACAGTTGCATAGTGATGTGGAAGTATGTAGAAAGCAAGCAGAGGCCACACCCAGCCAAGAGCACCACAATAAATTCCAGCATGCAAAAGTCAAATTTCAAAGGGCCAAACTGCAGGCTAGACGGAAAAGCTGGCAGGAAAAAAACTCTGAACTCAGGGTCTCTGAACTTTGAAAGAGACACAAGGAAATTGTGGAAGCTAATAAAACAACTTAACGATGAGGGCACAGGGAGAAACTAAAAAATTGCACTACATAAAGATGGAAACATCTTAACAAGAAAGCAAGCAGCTGACCATTTTGCGGACTCATTCGCAAAAGATAACAATATCAAAATCAGTCCAGAGAAACAACAAGAGATTCAAGAGAAACGGCAACATACAGGACAGAAGGAAATAGTACATGAGGTTCAGGAGGCACCCATCACAATCAGCGAACTGGAGCTAGCCATATCAAAACTGAAAATGAGAAAGTCACCAGGAGCTGATGGTATCTCCAATGAAATGATCAGGAACCTAGGAACAGAGGCCAAAGCAAAGCTGTTGCAGATCTTCAATAACATTTGGACCGTAGGCAGTGTTCCACAAGCCTGGAGAAAAGCAATCATGATACCCCTCCTAAAATCAGGGAAAGATAGTTCCATTGCCTCTAGCTACAGACCAATTAGCCTCACCAGCTGTCTCTGCAAAACACTGGAGCGCATCATCAATCACAGACTGCAGTGGTACATTGAAAGTAAAAACATCCTTGTGCCACAGCAGGCTGGCTTTAGGCAGTGCTACTCTACGGAAGATCAGACAACCTACCTCTCTCAAGAAATTGAGGATGCATTCCAAGAGAAGAATCTGGTGCTTGTGACATGGATAGATTTGAAGAAAGCCTTTGACAAAGTCTGGAAAGAAGGTCTGATGAATAAACTGAGAAACTGCAAAGTCAATGGAAGAATGTACAAATGGGTGAACGCATACTTGCACAACAGAAGAGCCCGAGTACAGATAGACGGACTAAAGAGCAAGAAAGTACTACTGCGTCACGGTGTTTCCCAGGGCGGAGTCTTGTCCCCCACACTCTTTCTAATCTTCATCAATGATCTCATGGCTAATCTACCGCATGGAATTTAAAGCCGCAATGTACGCCGATGACCTGGTTCTATGGAGCACAAATTAACATGCATCAGTAGCCACCAGATTGCTACAAAGAGCTGTAGATACATTTGTTGCATGGGCAAATAGATGGTGTGTCAGCATAAACACTGACAAGTGCAGCACCACCCTATTTTCCCTCTCTCCAAAACAAAAGGCAGGGACCATCCAGATAAATGGAACATCCCTAAGAGAAGATAAAGAACCAACATACCTTGGAGTAACATTTGATGGCAGGCTGACACGGAGAAAGCACATCAACAAAGCAGTAGCAAAAGCCATTTGGAAAATAGCCATCCTGAGAAAGCTAAGTGGAACCACATGGGGAGCCAGTGGGAAAATACTTAGCAAAGTTTATCAACAGAGCATACGACCACACCTGGAATACGGGTCAACTGCATGGTGTTCGGCATAAAAAAACACACTACAATAGCTGGACAAAGTGCAAAATCAAGCACTTAGAGTCACCACAGGAGGGATGAGATCAACCCCTATAGTGGAAATGGAGAAGATGGGGAGGACACAAGCACTGAGTGAGCGCAGAGATACGAAAACGCTAATACAAGCAGAAAAGTTCCTCAGCTTGCCAGGCCACCCTATGAAGAACAGATTTGAAAACCTAGCTATGGGGCGCTTGAAAAGAAGTAGTTTTATCCACCAGGCGAAACGACTCTGCAGAGAAACCACCGATCTGCCCACAGTTGGTATCCCCCTAACAACTATTCCAGAGCGAACTCTATGGAAAGATGAGCATAGACTATCATTACAAATCCAGACAAAAGTGAGAGGAATATTTGACAAGGAAGAACAGAACAGTGCGCAGCGCAGAACAGCCACTCTCAGCTTCCTTGATGAAGAATACCCACAGGACCTCTGGATCCGAGTCTACACAGATGGGTCAGCACAAAATGCTGTTCGAAATGGAGGAGCGGGAGTGTACATAGAATACCCGAATAATACCAGGGACACAGCTAGAGTACCGACAGGAAAGTACTGCCATAACTACGAAGCTGAAATTGAGGCAATCAAGATAGCAACAGAGAAATTGCTACATACCAGCAATGGTACACAACCTGTGGTGCTATTGACAGATGCAAAATCAGTACTCGAGGCGCTCCTGTCTGGGAAATTGCCAGTACTAAGGACACTACTTTCTGAACTTACAGCATAAGGTCACCATACAGTGGATACCATCCCACTGTGGAGTACCCGGAAACGACAGAGCTGATCAATTGGCTAAGGAAGGAGCCAAAGAAGAACAGCCTGATGTTCCCGTTTACATACCACCAAAAGAAAAGAATGATCAAATCAGTCAGAAAGCCACCAAAACCTGCTCAAGATGACTACCACGTTATGGATAGACCAGAACAAGTCATTGTTCTTCGCCTCAGAACAGGAGTAGTGGAGTAGGAGAGAGAGAGCATATGAAAGATAGGCGCACCCCCCAGGCGCAGCGCCTTCAAGATGGCGGTAGGCGTGGTTCAGGGCGGGTTGGAAATTAAAAAAATTTGGGTCATGAAAAAAGGTTGTATGTGGAAGTTTTTTATTTGTTCGAGTGTGTTAAAATTGGGTCGGGAAATTTTTGTTTGTTAGCGGGTGTGGGAATGAAGTCTGTAAAAAAGTAATTAAGGAAGAGTGGGGTGTTCGTGTCTGAATCGTCGGTACGTACGAGAATGTTTTAAATGTTCATAAATGTGTGATGGTGGGGTGATAAGGGGGTGTTATGTAGATGTTCATAGTAGTTTATTCACTATCATTACAAAGGGAACCTTGTAAAGTAATGGATATGTTGTCACTTGGTGGTAAGGGACTAATAGGAGCCACCACGAAGGCGGACCAATAGGAGCAAGTTGGAAATTTAGGCGGGGGTGGGTATTTTTTTTTATGGCAGTGGTTAAAGTAGCGGGGGAAAATGTGTATGACGGGTCTGAAACGGGTGTATGAAAGAGTCATTACGAAAAACGTTGTGTTAGGACATTCGGGGTGTACGAATAGAACGAATATGTGGGAGTAGTAGCTTAGTGAAATTAGTTGATAAGGTGGTGTAGAGGGTCACATTCACTATCGTCTGACCAAAAGTAAAGAGGGTCGTAGGAGTCTGGGGCTCGAACCGGTGGTAGACTATTGGTGATGATCAAGAGGTGGTCGCGTTTTGTGAGTCTGGGAGTCGATCAGGTGTTAGACCAACAACTATTGGTGATAATCAAAGCGTGGTCACACACTGGTCAAGCAGTGGTCAAGCAGTGGTCAAGTGGGTCAAATGAGGAAATTTTAGGGGAAAGTGGTTGTAATGATATGGTGGTGATAAAAGGGTGGTAAATTAGTGGTCAAGCAGTGGTCTAGCAAGGACAATTTTACAGAAAAGTGGTTGTAATGATATGGTGATGGTTAAAGGGTGGTAAATTAGTGGTTAAGTAGTGGTCAAGTAGCGGTCAAGTGGTCGAGTGATCAGTTAAATTGTCGGTGAAAGTGGTTGTAATGATATGGTGATGATTAAAGTGTAGTAAATTAGTGGTCAACCAATGGTCAAGCAGTGGTCAAGTGGGTCAAATGAGGAAATTTTATGGAAAAGTGGTTGCAATGATATGGTGATGAATAAAGGGTGATAAATTAGTGGTCAAGTAGTGGTCGAGTGACCACTTAAATTGTAGAGGACAGTGTGGGTAAGACTATGGTAGTGGTTAAAGTGCTCGATGACGTGGTCAAGCAGTGGTCAACCAGTGGTCAAGTGGTCGAGTAACCACTTAAATTGTAGGGGAAAGTACGCATAGTGCAATGGTGGTGGATAAAGTGAGGAGGAATCAGTAGTAGTTATAATACTACTACCAATATTAGTTGTACCGACAAGAATATTAGCTGGTGTGTTTTTAGAGATAAAAGTCTCTTTTTTGGGATGTGTAAAAATCATACAAACACAAAGAGGGTCACACAGACACATATTCACAGGGACAAGACACAAACACACACATACAGACACACATGGACAGACATCTCATACCATTACTACTGTCACCACACCATCAACTATACACACGTACAGAAACACTCACCCATAAACAAAGACACAAGTACACACACAAACACAAAGACAACCATACACACCCATCTCCTACAATTACTACTGTCACCACAACATCAACTATACACGAGTGCACACAAATACAAAGACAACTACACACTTGTACATACAGACATCACGAGTGCAGACATACACAAAGACAGACACATAAACACTTGATACACACATACAGACAAGTACACACCCATATCCTCTTCCATACATACAGACATCACAAGTACAGACATCACGAGTGCAGACATACACAAAGACAGACACATAAACACTTGATACACACATACAGACAAGTATACACCCATATCCTCTTCGATAAATACAGACATCACAAGTACAGACATTTAAGTACAGACACAGACACACTTGCACAAAGAAGCAAACACGTGATACATACAGACATCACAAGTACAGATATCACAAAGACATACATCCAAGAACACACACAAACACAAAGACAACCGTACACACCCATCTTCTACCATTACAGCTGTCAATATCAGCTATACACAAGTACAGACACACTCACCCATAAACAAATACACAAGTATAGCCTCTTCCTGGCCCCACAAGAATATCACAAACTACACAAACCACATACCCTTGTTGGTAACGAACGCGGATGTCCGAGGCAACCCTACGTCGTCACCGCCATATCCATTAAGTGATAGCGTGAGTCATCGGTTTGTGGGAAAGCGGGCGGGTGGTTGTTTGAGAAAAAGCCTGTCTACAAAACTGCCACGTCAGCTATATAGTGTCATGTGCAGAACCAGTGTATAAAATAGACGGCGTCTCCTCAGTCGCTCTACATCAGTTCACGTGCTGACTTGGTTAGCTACAGAGGTATTTGTGAAACAGGTTGGTGTGAGCCTTATTCGTGTCGTCGGTATCTGCTAAAACAGTGAAACATATATTGTATACACCAGAACTTTTTGGGTTTGTAAGAAGAAAAAAAGCGAAAGTGTGACTTATTCATATACCAGTTTATCAATATGGCCAGCAAAGCTAGTTTCAGGTGTTCAGTGTGCGACAAAGCCTATTGTGATAACCTTAATCACCACATTTACGGTACGAAAGATCAACCACACTTATGTCATATCTGTGGACAACTTTTCAACAGAAAAGGCAATCTACAAAGACACATAAGAACACAGCATCAACCACCTATGAATACACCAAACACTACAACATCAGAGACGACAGCACCACATGTATATTTACACCATCTTCGTACTACGATCTCGTCTCAAGTACCAGACTGCCACCAATGTGCCTTCAATGATAACCTTACCCGCCACAATGGGAACATTTACAATGATTATCCCTGTCAGTTACGTGACAGTCTATACAATTCTAACCTACAACGGTACTTACATAACCATATACCACGAGAAAGGACGACATCCTTAGATACCCCGACAACACGCCCACTCATAGTAGCAGAGGATATCCAACCAAATGATAGAGACAGCTTGGCAGCACTTAAGGCATACTGCAAGGACCTATCGCTTATGCTACCCAATCAAGTGGTAGTATTAGAAAAAAGTGTCGACCACCGCTACCGGGTGGTTTTGGTATGATACATTCATAAAAAAGAAGTATTCAGATATCTTGTATGAAGGATCATACATGTCTTTATTCTGGATGAAAAGTATGAAAATCTGATTGCCAACTGGGAAGAAACTTTCAATCACATTTATAAATATTTCAACTAAACTTATAAAAAGTAGTAAAATTTGTCAACCAAAAGGGAAAAGGTCGGCCAAATACTGAAATAGCTCGACCAAACTTATAAAAATCTAGGAGTTACCCAAAACAACTAAAAGGTTGACCAAAGTTATAAATAGCACATCCAAACTTATAAAAATAACCAATTATGAAAAAATATTGACCAAGTACAGACATATATCAATCAAACTAATAAACTTGTCGTCCAAAGTGATAGAAAACTAGGAAAATCTGTCAGCCAGTCTAAGAAATAGGTATGGAAAAGTAAGTCGAACAAGCTAAGAAAAAAAGGGAAAAAAAGGGAAAAAAATATAACTTCTGTAGTCTTGAACTTTTATCTGAAAAGACATTTCACAATACATAACCAGCAACCTCACCACTTTTCCTTATTTTACATTACCGAAAAGCTTCAACGTATCTGGTACAGAAACCATAATATCCCAAATGTGGGATCTATTAAAGAATACGTATGAGATACACCAAGACAACAAGAACAAATCATACAAAACAATTCCCAAACCAGTCTTAGAACTAAAACCATATCAGATGAACCACCCAACAACTACTACTAGAACACAAAACATACCATAATAGAAATCATAATGAAACACAAACAACACATGACACACAGAGCTTACAGCACCAGACAAAACACATGGACTCAAGCAAATTTTGGTACTTGCACTGTTGAATTCTACCAACACTTCTATCACCAAAGCTAAACCTCTACCACAACCACTGGTCATTTGTCCAACATAATACCCAAATAAACATACAACCCTCGCCAACGACATTAAGGAAACGCATACTAGTTTATTTCTGATTATAACTGTTTTAATATGGCAGAGAGAAACATGGTAATTAGACTATAGCTGCCTTCTTCGTCAGTGTCCTTTGTCTCTGTTCGATGACTTTTCTTCTGTGCTTGTCCCTCAGAACTGGGTTCAAAATTGTTTCCAAGTCTAGTATACGCCTTTCAAAATTCTCACGTTCTCTGATTACATGGTGCCAGAAGTGAGGTTCTGGTGCAAAATTAACCTGTGGAGGTAAATAAAACACATTGAAACTTACAAGACTGCAACACCTAGTAATTCACTAAAGAAAACCACTAAAAAAAAATTCACAATGAGAAGTGGTAAAACGCATCAAAAGCAGACTCGACATTCTTTTGGTCACGCTTTGAGAAAAGAGTCACTGCTGGTTTGTGGTATAGAGAGATGTGCATAGAAACCATGTATAGCAGGTAGGTCTTCTGTATTAGACATGTTTACAAAAATACACATGTGACCTATGATCATTACTAACCATACACACCTTATTCGTTGATGGGGAACACCTTCGAACACCAACAGTAGGGTAGTTTTCGTTCCACAACACATTAATTTTCTTGAGAGACTCTGGGACATGACTACTACACAAAAGGTCAATATCTTCATCTGAAGACGAATCATCAAACCAATAAAAGGTTGTCTCTGGTACATCTAAAGCTGGCTGGGTGCCACGAGTAGGTTTCTGGCAGAATAAAAAGTCTAATGATAAAGCTGTGGTGAAGAAACCATAATCAGCCTCCTGCGAAACACTGTCATCTTCAAAACAATCCTCATCTTCTGACCACGATGTCCGTATATCAAATAAAGCTGTCATTGTACCTGATGATTGGAAGATGAAAAAGTTTTAAACAAGTATATTAAACGTTTTTTTAAACAAATTTTCAACGTTACGATTACAATGTGATACTATAGAAGAATCTCTGATCCCACACCCATAACACAGATACGACAGTGTTAGTGTAGCTTCCATGAGTCACAATTCTGGACTGGTGTAATGGTTATCAGGCCAGTAACAACTGACAAGAGAGTGTTTTTGTTTTGTGAAACAGGGGAATTCGACACGGGCGATATGTTAGTACTAGGGGATTTAAATCCAATGTCTGTCAATGTGCAAGTATGCGTTTCCTTAATGTCGTTGGCGAGGGTTGTATGTTTATTTGGGTATTATGTTGGACAAATGCCCAGTGGTTGTGGTAGAGGTTTAGCTTTGGTGATAGTGTTGGTAGAATTCTACAGTGCAAGTACCAAAATTTGCTTGAGTCCATGTGTTTTGTCTGGTTCTGTAAGCTCTGTGTGTCATGTGTTGTTTGTGTTTCATTATGATTTCTATTATGGTATGTTTTGTGTTCTAGTAGTAGTAGTTGGGTGGTTCATCTGATATGGTTTTAGTTCTAAGTCTGGTTTGGGAATTGTTTTGTATGATTTGTTCTTGTTGTCTTGGTGTATCTCATATGTATTCTTTAATAGATCCCACATTTGGGATATTATGGTTTCTGTACCAGATACGTTGAAGATATTCGGTAATGTAAAATAAGGAAAAGTGGTGAGGTTGCTGGTTATGTATTGTGAAATGTCTTTTCCGATAAAAGTTCAAGACTACAGAAGTTATATTTTTTCCCTATTTTCCCCCCTTTTTTTCTTATCTTGGTCGACTTACTTTTCCATACCTATTTCTTAGGCTGGCTGACAGATTTTCCTAGTTATTTATCACTTTGGACGACAAGTTTATAAGTTTGATTGATATATCTCTGTACTTGGTCAATATTTTTTCATATTTGGTTATTTTTATAAGTTTGGATGTGCTATTTATAACTTTGGTCAACATTTTAGTTGTGTTGGGTAACTCCTAGATTTTTATAAGTTTGGTCGAGCTATTTCAGTATTTTCCCTTTTGGTTGACAAATTTTCCGACTTTTTATAAGTCTAGTTGAAATATTTATAAATGTGATTGAAAGTTTTTTTCCCAGTTGGCAATCAGATTTTCATACTTTTCATAAATTTGGCCGAGACATTTCGTATTATGGCCTTTTCACATTTAGTTAATTCGTAATTTTTATACATTCGACTGAAATATTTCTGTATTTGCCATAACTTTTCCCCTTACTTTGTTCATGTCTGGTAATGTAAGCACTGATCCGACAAGGCAACGTCATGAAAACAAACCACTATAGAAAATCAACAAAACTTGGTTTCAATATTTTATCACCAAAATATGTGAGTTCACAACATATTCAGCAAAACAGTTTAGTAATATATCATAAGAAAAAATCAATGACATACATAGTCATCAAAACAGTTTAGTGATATATCATAAGAAAAAAAAATCAATGACATACATGATTAGTGAAAAAACAAAAAGTTCTGGTTTAGTGATCTTCATTCTTGAGGTGTGTGATATAGCTTGGTTGACTATCAAAAACAACACTGTTATTATTGTCGAAGTCATCACACATACCTTATTTGTTTCGGATCCAGAATAAAGACATGTATGATCCTTCATACAAGATATCTGAATACTTCTTTTTTATGAATGTATCATACCAAAACCACCCGGTAGCGGTGGTCGACACTTTTTTCTAATACTACCACTTGATTGGGTAGCATAAGTGATAGGTCCTTGCAGTATGCCTTAAGGGCTGCCAAGCTGTCTCTATCATTTGGTTGGATATCCTCTGCTACTATGAGTTGACGTGTTGTCGGGGTGTCTAAGGGTGTCGTCCTTTCTCGTGGTATATGGTTATGTAAGTACCGTTGTAGGTTCGAATTGTATAGATTGTCATGTAACTGACAGGGATAATCATTGTAAATGTTCCCATTGTGACGGGTAAGGTTATCATTGAATGCACAGTGGTGGCAATCTGGTACTTGAGACGAGATCGTAGTACGAGGATGGTGTAAATATACATGTGATGCTGTCGTCCCTGATGTTATAGTGTTTGGTGTATTCATGGGTGGCTGATGCTGTGTTCGTATGTGTCTTTGTAGATTGCCTTTTCTGTTGAAAAGTTGTCCACAGATATGACATAAGTGTGGTTGATCTTTCGTACCGTAAATGTGGTGATTAAGGTTATCACAATAGGCTTTGTCGCACACTGAACACCTGAAAATAGCTTTGCTGGCCATATTGATAAACTGGTATATGAATAACTCACACACTTTCGCTTTTTTTTTCTTCTTACAAACCCAAAAAGTTCTGGTGTATACAATATATGTTTCACTGTTTTAGCAGATACCGACGACACGAATAAGGCTCACACCAACCTGTTTCACAAATACCCCTGTAGCTAACCAAGTCAGCACGTGAACTGATGTAGAGCGTCTGAGGACACGCCGTCTATTTTATACAAATTGGTCTCCAAACTAACACTGGACAAATTGGTCTCCAAATTAACACTGCAAAAACAAAATCTATTGATCTTACCAACAGTTCAGACGACACTAAATTAAACAATCATGCTCTTGAAAAAGTAAGCAGCTTTACATACCTAGGAAGCAAAATGACATCTACAGGGGACTCAACGCCAGAAATGTTATCTAGAATTGCACTGGTATCTGGTGTCTTCAATAAACTGTCAAACATCTGGAAGTCAAAGACACTCAGCAAACATACGAAACTTAAAATCTTCAACTCTTATGTGATTCCAGTGCTAACGTATGGATGTGAGAGTTGGAAATCAACAATAGCTTTAGATAAAAAAATTAGACAATTTTGAGAACAAATGTCTTAGAGGAATTCTAAACCTCCACAGGGCAGATTTCAGAACCAATACGCAAATAAGACAAGAGACTAAGCAAGACATTGTATCCAATTTTATAAGAAAACGCCGTTGGAACTACATCGGCCATGTACTCAGAATGGACAATACAAGACTCCCCCCAAAAAGCCCTCTTATGGTCACCAGTAGGGAAAAGAAAACGGGGAAGACCAAGAGAGACCCTACGTAGAATCATCATCAGAGAAGGCTCATTCTGTATCTGCTAGGCTGCGTCTGTCTAAACAACATTTGGAATTGCTCTGGTTTCTCTTCACAACGTATGAATCTTTCGCCTAGATGAAATGTCTGATGCTACCGGCCCTGGTGCTGCGGCCAAGGCCACGCTTTCGTTAATTTCCAGCACGCTGCTGGGCCCATGTGGTGTACCACATGGTGACATTGCCGACGTGTACCGCTATGAAACAACCTACTCGGTGGTATGTTAACCTAACACAGGCGACCCATGTGGCAGTGTACAAAGTCCTGCATGGCAAAACAATAAAGCTGCCGGCGGAGGCATTAGAGCTATCGATACAGCACCTGGAACGAGAAAGGGAACGAGTGAAAATTCATTGGCTCCCCAATACGATTTCTCCACAGGGAGTGAAATTCATTGTGGAAAAGACAATTGGAGATGAGAATGCGGAAGTCTTCAGAATCCAATACGGTGGCGGCAAGTGGGGCGTGCTGTGCACCCCCTCAAAACCGGTGCCGCACTACGCAAATATCACGGCGCCAGGAAAAATAACATGCGATCACCGCATACTGTTTACTATGCCCGGTCGCCGGACCCAATGTCTATTTTGCAGTTTAGGCGATCACTGGTCTAACAAATGCCCGACAGGGCGGAAGAAGAAAGAAAATAACAAGAAAACCTCTGAACTAGCACAAGAGGATTTCCCGGCAATCAAGGGGAAGGCCCATACACAGCAAAACAACGCCGTCCAAGATGACGTCGAGGTAGCTTGCAGACCGGTGACCACGGAGACAGCCGTAAAAACTCAAACAAAAACAATTTCACAAGAAGCCAACGACACAGTTTCGAAACCGTCCACTACGGCAGAAAAAGACAGTGGGCAAAGAGAAGGAATTCCTCAAACAACAAAGACATAAGAGAAGAAGAGGGAAGATCTTCCCCTTCTCCTTCCAAACCATGCAAGAAAGCTGCTACAAAACAGAATGAAAACAGCGACAATGAAGAACCACTTTTTATCAACACTGACGAAGACACCGACGAAGACCACGAGGAGAACGAAGACCACAACAATATTATCACAACCGAAGACACAACCCAGATTTGAATTACCACAGAAAAGATAACGGTAATCACTTAAATTTAACCACCATGTTGTTTAATTTTTATTTTTAAAATGGCAGACAACTTATGTTTATTTAGCTTGAATATTCGTGGTATGAAAATGAAATTACAACACATAGTCACACTCATACACAAACACAAACCCGATTTTATTTTACTACAAGAAACAAACATTAAAACAGACTTTCAAGCAGCAGAACTTGTAACACGGTTAGGATTAAGAAATTCGTGTTTCAGTTTGGCGAAACATAACGTAGGATCAGGGACAGCCATTATTTAAACTTCCGACACGTGGATTATCTTTAGAACACACACAGACTCACATGGTAGAATTTCCACAGTTCAAGTTAAAAACGACACACACTCATTTGTCATTGTGAACATACACGCACAACCTAACTACAATTATCAACCTCTATTTTATGAACATTTAGACGACTTACTAACACAGACATACAGGGGACAAAATATTGTTCTTGCCGGTGATTAGAATTGTGTTCTTGAAGATTTAGACGTGGTTTGTGGGGAGGTGAGAACACAGCTTAGGAGAGCCGGCAGGGACAGCTTACATCAACTTGACACACTACGAAATATCTTCGATACACACAACCTCACAGACGCATTCAGGCATACACACCCGACAGTAGAGAAACGACATACACAAACAAAACACACAATAGATCATCTAGATTAGACCGGATTTACACGCCCGCAACACATCACATCATAAAAACTAAACACCTACGGGAAACATTAGATTACACAGACCACAAAGCAATACTAGTACACATCAGCACAAACATGCAGCCAAACAAAAGGTCACCTCACTGGAAGTTCAAAAACCCACTATTGGAACACTCGGAATATGTAAAATATATGACACAGCTCATACACACGTACACAGACAATATACCAACTGAGAACATCAAACAATACTGGGACTTATTGAAAAACACCATACGAAGCAGAACACAACATCTAGCAACCATGATCCACAATGATAGACTAAGGCAGGAGCGCATCATACAGACAGCCATACGACTAACAAAACAAACAGACATAGATGCACATCACTTACACACACTAGAAGCACAACTAGAAGAACACAAACAACACAGATATCTGGGTGCTCTTCTCAGAACAAAACTAAACACAATTACACAAGAGACAGCTACGAGGCAATATTTAGCAATAGAACAGAACGTACAACGTAACAGACAAATAAGCAAACTATCAGACATGCAAGGAAACATGCAGACAGAAACACCACACATAGAGACTGCTTTCCAACAACACTACACACAACTAGTCACAGCAGAGACAGTCGACACACAGATACAAGACAACTTCTTACGGTACACAAAGAAATTATCTGACACAGACAGAGGCACATTGGACACAGAACTGACACTGACAGACATAACACAGGCACTAAGCACACTAAACAAAGACAAAACTCCAGGACCAGACGGTTTGACAGTAGAATTCTACCAACACTTCTTTCCTATTCTAGGCAATCTTCTCCTCAAAGTCTATCAGGAAGCCTTTGACAAAAAAAATCTTCCGGACAGCTGCAACATGTCTTACATTACACTCATATGCAAAGATAAAACTGACAAAACACAACTGAAGAACTACAGACCAATTTCCTTACTAAACACAGACTACAAGATACTCGCCAAAACACTCACCAGCAAACTTAAACCTTTCATGCCAACACTCATACACCCCGACCAACAGTGCAGTGTCAAATACAGAAATATACACAACAACACACCTCATTAGAGACATAATCAACTACACACATGGGAAAGACTGTCCATCCTCCATCTTATCCTTGGATCAAGAGAAGGCCTTCGACAGAATTTTCCACACATACCTGCATAGGACACTAGAATTTTGTAACATAGGAGAATACTACAGGCAGTGGATACAGATCTTGTATAAAAATCCTGAGAGCAGAGTGTTGGTGAACCATTCACTGACAGCTAGCTTCAGGCTCACGAGATCTGTAAGACAGGGATGTCCCTTATCACCACTCCTGTATGTGCTCACCCTAGAACCTTTATTAGAGAAGATAAGGCAAGACATTAGTATTAAAGGAACCTTCCTGCGTGGAATAGGAGAGCAGAAGCTCAAACCTATGCAGACGACACTGTCTTCTTTCCCACCAGCAACACATCAATAAGGAATATACTCCACACCTTTACCCATTTTGGAAAAGGCAGTGGAGCCAAAATTAATGTACAGAAATCAGAGATAATGGGTCTGGGAAAGTGGAAACAAAAGGCTGATTTCCCTCCAGATCTGAAACACATAGACACCATGAAGCTGTATGGGATCACATTTCCATGTGATCCCACAGAAACACACAGACAGACATGGCACGCACTGACCGAACAGATCACAGACATGTTACATAGGTACAAGACATCCACAATATTTGGTAGAAGCAAATAGTCAACACATACATATTACCCAAAATAATATATTTAGCGACAGTACTGGACCATCCCAAACAGACCGTCACAAACATAAACAAACAAATCAGACGCTTCATCTTCACCAACACAACACACAGCATTCAACACAAAACTCTCATACAAGACAAGAAACAAGGAGGGATTGCACTACAGGACATCCAGACAAAAATACTGTCACTTAGAATCAGTCACATAGGTAAAATCATCAGACACCCAGAACAGAACAGAATAGCACTATACTGCATAGGCCACAACATCAAACATCTCACACCTCTTAACAATGCAACTGCACACTACCAGGGAAGACTGTCAACATTCTATCAGACATGCATACAGGCAATAAAAGGACATGAACAGTTAATACAGCAAACAACACACACAATATACAAACATTTAGTTAGAGAACAAGCACTATCACTAAGACTTAGGATTAAAAGAGGACACAAATACTTCATGACTGACTTCACATGCACCTTTTCAAACCTACACAACAAACACATAACTCCAAAAGCTAAGGAAATCACATATAGACTGTTATACAGTATGACCCCCACAACACAGGTACAAGCATACATATCCAAACAATGTCAATTATGTAGAAACAACACACAAGAGACAGAGGAACACATTTATTATACATGTCCAACAATTACTGCCACATGTGCAACACTCAAACACCTCATACAAACGCACACAGGCAAACAGACCGACATATATCTAGCAATTTTTCTCAATACTATGCCAAAGACAGCTAAGGACACACATACAAAACTACTTGTAGCACTTGCTTACTACAGACAACTTTTATGGACCTGCAGAAACTTTGCCAGATACAAACACCACACATATAACACACACTTAATCTCCTTTATGTACACACACAAAATATCACAACTATTTCCAGAATAAATCATATGTATTCTTCCTTATTGTATTACAAATTTGGTATACATGAGTGCGAGAAAGAAAGAAGAAACTGCGAGTGAATGGTGAGTGAATGATTAAAAAGATCACATATGGTCAAAAGACCAATGAAAAATCCCTTATGTAAAGAATAGTGGAAGTATAAATGCTTGTTTTATTTGTTTCAAAATGATGGTTTCAACCCTTATAGATAAGGGGGAAAAGAAAAAAGGAGAAATGAAAATCAACTCCTCCCATTCCAAATTACTATTTATGGAATGTTTTTTTGCTTTAAATGCACTTGCTGTGCTATACTACCTCCACTACTAAAATTATCATTTTAGTAAATAGAATCACATATCTATTATATTATTATTATTATTATTATTATTATTATTATTATTATTATTATTATTATTATTATTATTAGTATCATTATTATTATTACTATCATTATCTTACCCTTATTATCCTTAGTATCATTAATTTAAATGTATTAATGATATCATCATTATTAATTTACAACTTCATCTCCCATGTCCCTCCCTTTGCTTAAGGTTTGTTGCTTTTGCTACTACCCCCACTAATTGTTTCAAATATTTGTCCTGCCTGTACCATCATTAGGGTGGTCATGAGGGCATTGGTGGAGTGAAACCAATTGGTGGTATGGTAGCGAGGGAAACAAAATGTAAAAATTTCCCCTTTTCCTTGTAGTCAGTACTTACCTTATTATCCTTAGTATCATTAATTTTATAAGTATTACTGATATCATCATTAGTAACTTACAACTTCATCTGTCACAGATATCTCCAGAGTAAACACAAGTACTCTTCTTTATGATTTTAAAATGTAGTATACATGAGTGCGAGAAAGAAACAGGAAATTGTGAGTGAATGTTGAATGAATGAATACAAAATCACATATGGTTACCAAACTAATGAGATTGTAAAAATTTGTGCTAATACAAATTCTTGTTTATTTTTTTTTTTAAACAAAAACAAAAAACCTAAAAAAAAAATAAAAAATAAAGAGGAAAGAGAAGAAATGAATGAACCCTTACAATTAAGACTAAAAATAAATATTTAAAAAAAATAAGCAAGGATAAAAAGATAACCAACTCCTTTTACTTCTACTATTATTGAACATTGCAGGTTGCAATCGTATGTACCAGCTATGCTATGTTAACATCATTCCTAAGAAAATCATACTAGCAAACGGAATCACGGTTTTGGAAAGAGTGATCATTATCATAACTATTATTATCATTGCTGTTGCTATCATTACTGTTATCACCCTTGGTAGGTTATATTTGGTCATCATTATTATTGATGTATTTGGTTTTATTTGCATTATTATTATTATTGTTATCCTTATTAACATATAACCTCATCTCCCATGATCCCCCCCTTCCCTTGCTCATGGTTGTTTGTTGCCTTTGCTGATACCCTCACCGTTTAGTTCAAATATTTATCCTGCCTTTACCATCATTACCAGAGAGTGGGAATGAGGGCATTGGTGTGGTGGGTCCAATAGGTGAGAGTGTGGCGAGGGAAACAAAAATGGGAAGTTTTTTTCTTTCTCCACCTTCACACGTAAATATGTCCAATGAATAAAATATGCACACGTCACATACACGCCCACATGCAACGCTCCGTAAATACACCTACACAAATACTAAATACACAGAATGAATGTAACAACACAACCATTATAAATGCAACCACTACCTTTTCTGCCTTGTAAACCCGGATACTGTTACACCTCCCATTCCCACAATCTTTACACTGGTTGTTTTTTTATGCTGCTGCCGCCCTCGCCGATTAGTTCAAACTTTTTATACTACCAGTTTCATCATTACGAATTGGTGGTGATGGTATTGGTGGTTTTGGGGCCGACAGGAGAGAGAGGTGGCAGGGGAAATAATAACGGTGCACTATCATCATGCTGTTGTTTTGTAATGTCACCTTACAACAATTTCAATGTAAATATGTTAAAATGTATAAGATGCGGTTCCAAATGTTGCAGTATGTAGCCGGGGCGCAGTGTTGGGGTGACCGCCCAACATTGTATAAATACCCCAATGGCTCGTGAATACATAACCTATGCAGCAAAAGTCCAACTCCTGGCCTTCACGTGGCGGAACTGTTTTAACTAACAGGAGAAGGGGCGACGGCGAGTATCTGACACAGGAAAATAACCAGTGTCCTCTAGATGTGTATACACATACATGCATGTTCAGACACGTGTGTGCGTGTGTACACATCTAAACTCGAGTGAGACCACAGTCTGCTCTAGCAAAGGAAAGGTGCTTAAGACGGAGGCAACCAACCAGTAGGCGCACCACAGAAATCAGGATGCCACGCAATTACCCAAAATGGAATATGTCGACTGCCTATAAAAGTTATGGTGCTCGTCCTGCTTTGGACCCCCAGGCAGGTGCAGTGCCGGGCCCTATGTCTCGAAAGGGTCCAACCCCAACTACTGGAGGTCCTTCTCAAATGTCCTGTGGAGCCAGGGGACATGAGAATAGAACAGCTGGCCATACTAAACAAAGACTTAAAATAATGCACTGGAATGCGGAGGGAGTCAGCAACAAAAAAGTAGAATTAGAAAACATCCTGGACAAAGGAAAAGTAAGCATATGTTGCTTGCAAGAAACTCACCTCAACGAAAATATAGCCTTCAAAATCAGAGGCTACCAGTGTTACCGATCTGACCGAAAGGACAGGCGAAAAGGTGGGATACTTACCATTGTAAAAAATAACATCACTGCTTCCCAAATCGAAGTCTATATAGAAGGGGCTGAGTATCAGACACTTAAACTTAAAACAGGCTATACAGACCTACATCTGATCAATTACTACTGTCCAAGTGACCGCCCACAGGCACTGGACACACTACCATTAACCCCAAAAAAAAATGATTGTGTGCGGCGATTTTAATAGCCACTCGCAGAGTTGGGGCTATGATCACAAGGACCAGAGAGGAGAGAGACTGGAAGACTGGCATGATGAGAATAGATTCATCTTGGTTAACAAGCCGTCCGACCCACATACTTTCTACTCGAGATCATGGCACTCTACAACTACTCCTGACCTGGCTTTTCATTCACCAGACCTGGAGTGGAACATTACACAAATTGTTGGGAAACAACTAGGTGGCAGTGACCATCGACCAGTCTATCTAACTGTAGAAAATGAGCTTGTAAGTGAAAGCAGCACCCTCTCGAGGTGGAACTACAAGAAAGCAGACTGGGCAATGTACAAGAATCGCACCAGCATACTGGTTAGAAACCTGAACACTGAGAAAGACATAAATAAAGTAGTTGAAGAGTTTGGGAAATGCATATATCAGGCAGCGCGAGAAACAGTACCAAAAGGAGCCCGTAAACAATATAAACCCTACTGGAGTAGTGAACTGGAACAGTTGCATAGTGATGTGGAAGTATGTAGAAAGCAAGCAGAGGCCACACCCAGCCAAGAGCACCACAATAAATTCCAGCATGCAAAAGTCAAATTTCAAAGGGCCAAACTGCAGGCTAGACGGAAAAGCTGGCAGGAAAAAAACTCTGAACTCAGGGTCTCTGAACTTTGAAAGAGACACAAGGAAATTGTGGAAGCTAATAAAACAACTTAACGATGAGGGCACAGGGAGAAACTAAAAAATTGCACTACATAAAGATGGAAACATCTTAACAAGAAAGCAAGCAGCTGACCATTTTGCGGACTCATTCGCAAAAGATAACAATATCAAAATCAGTCCAGAGAAACAACAAGAGATTCAAGAGAAACGGCAACATACAGGACAGAAGGAAATAGTACATGAGGTTCAGGAGGCACCCATCACAATCAGCGAACTGGAGCTAGCCATATCAAAACTGAAAATGAGAAAGTCACCAGGAGCTGATGGTATCTCCAATGAAATGATCAGGAACCTAGGAACAGAGGCCAAAGCAAAGCTGTTGCAGATCTTCAATAACATTTGGACCGTAGGCAGTGTTCCACAAGCCTGGAGAAAAGCAATCATGATACCCCTCCTAAAATCAGGGAAAGATAGTTCCATTGCCTCTAGCTACAGACCAATTAGCCTCACCAGCTGTCTCTGCAAAACACTGGAGCGCATCATCAATCACAGACTGCAGTGGTACATTGAAAGTAAAAACATCCTTGTGCCACAGCAGGCTGGCTTTAGGCAGTGCTACTCTACGGAAGATCAGACAACCTACCTCTCTCAAGAAATTGAGGATGCATTCCAAGAGAAGAATCTGGTGCTTGTGACATGGATAGATTTGAAGAAAGCCTTTGACAAAGTCTGGAAAGAAGGTCTGATGAATAAACTGAGAAACTGCAAAGTCAATGGAAGAATGTACAAATGGGTGAACGCATACTTGCACAACAGAAGAGCCCGAGTACAGATAGACGGACTAAAGAGCAAGAAAGTACTACTGCGTCACGGTGTTTCCCAGGGCGGAGTCTTGTCCCCCACACTCTTTCTAATCTTCATCAATGATCTCATGGCTAATCTACCGCGTGGAATTTAAAGCCGCAATGTACGCCGATGACCTGGTTCTATGGAGCACAAATTAACATGCATCAGTAGCCACCAGATTGCTACAAAGAGCTGTAGATACATTTGTTGCATGGGCAAATAGATGGTGTGTCAGCATAAACACTGACAAGTGCAGCACCACCCTATTTTCCCTCTCTCCAAAACAAAAGGCAGGGACCATCCAGATAAATGGAACATCCCTAAGAGAAGATAAAGAACCAACATACCTTGGAGTAACATTTGATGGCAGGCTGACACGGAGAAAGCACATCAACAAAGCAGTAGCAAAAGCCATTTGGAAAATAGCCATCCTGAGAAAGCTAAGTGGAACCACATGGGGAGCCAGTGGGAAAATACTTAGCAAAGTTTATCAACAGAGCATACGACCACACCTGGAATACGGGTCAACTGCATGGTGTTCGGCATAAAAAAAACACACTACAATAGCTGGACAAAGTGCAAAATCAAGCACTTAGAGTCACCACAGGAGGGATGAGATCAACCCCTATAGTGGAAATGGAGAAGATGGGGAGGACACAAGCACTGAGTGAGCGCAGAGATACGAAAACGCTAATACAAGCAGAAAAGTTCCTCAGCTTGCCAGGCCACCCTATGAAGAACAGATTTGAAAACCTAGCTATGGGGCGCTTGAAAAGAAGTAGTTTTATCCACCAGGCGAAACGACTCTGCAGAGAAACCACCGATCTGCCCACAGTTGGTATCCCCCTAACAACTATTCCAGAGCGAACTCTATGGAAAGATGAGCATAGACTATCATTACAAATCCAGACAAAAGTGAGAGGAATATTTGACAAGGAAGAACAGAACAGTGCGCAGCGCATAACAGCCACTATCAGCTTCCTTGATGAAGAATACCCACAGGACCTCTGGATCCGAGTCTACACAGATGGGTCAGCACAAAATGCTGTTTGAAATGGAGGAGCGGGAGTGTACATAGAATACCCGAATAATACCAGGGACACAGCTAGAGTACCGACAGGAAAGTACTGCCATAACTACGATGCTGAAATTGAGGCAATCAAGATGTGGTGAAACGCCAATGGCTCATGTCCTCATGCCTTCTTTGATTTTGGGAAACAAGGGGGAAACTGCTTTCGGAAGCTCTCAGTTCTCTTGTTCGCTCAATCTCCAGGAAAGATAGTTCTTTGGGTTGCCTTCATAACACAATCTTTACATGGAGCGAGTAGATATATGTTGGGTTCTTTCGGGTAGACCCGATGGAGCGCCTTGCGCCAAATGTGCACTGGTGCGGCTTCTGGAGGATTCATGTCCGTTTCTACTGATCGCTACCTACTGCCTAATGTCAAGAGTCCAAGTTAAAGATTGCGACATTCTAAAGGCAGAATACTGATGGCCTAAGAAAGGTAATCTTAGGTTGTAATTAGTTTTGCACTTATAAATCTCTATTGTCTTAAAGACTGAGATTATATGACGAAACAGCAGTCTTGCCATATTGGGAAGGGGTGACCGTTAGCCAATCTGGCTACGCGTCTTAATCTTGGCATGGCAAGGGAACAAATCTGAAGAAGAAATATTTCCCAAATGATATCGCTTGTTCTTGGCAGCCGATAGACGAGTGCTATTTTTCTTCCTACGGCTTACCGTTACTTAGTAGCATGTCTCATTTAAATATAAGCACATTAGATAGCTACGGTGTGCCGGAAGGGCTCCTTGGGGATGGGTCTACCAATCTATGATCTATCTTCTTGAGCCGGAAGAGGCTATCCACGGTGCTAT
Source organism: Cepaea hortensis (assembly GCA_963921405.1). Classification (NCBI taxonomy): domain Eukaryota; kingdom Metazoa; phylum Mollusca; class Gastropoda; order Stylommatophora; family Helicidae; genus Cepaea; species Cepaea hortensis. Next base: position 24,802,003 of record OY992885.1, on the reverse strand, counting down.
CTCTTTCGTCTTTTAGTCGATAGGATGATGTGGGGATTATAAATAAACTTCTTTATCTCATTGAGAGAACCTGCATTTCTCTGAATCTACGTGTTAGGTGAGGCACTGCCGGTCCATGGCGGCGGCAGCTCAGACAAGAGCAGCAGCCGGAAGAGGTAGTATCTTCTTGCATATTCTTGGTGGGAATGGGGAGAAACACACAGATTACTAGGCGCACCACACCACAAGATCTTGGTTGTGAGAAAGGCATGGTTTGCGAGGGAGAGAGAAGCTGGGAAACGAATGTGCCCAATAATAATAAAGGCAGGGTATGAGTGTGGAGAGTGATTCGTGTATGCAACAAGGTGCATAGTGTAGCCGACCGGACGTCTACAGATTGGAGGTCTATGCAAGCCAGGACGTAGCCAATCCAGGGGCTACCTGACATGTCCGACGCATTCAAGCAAGCCACTTATAAACTGGTGTTGGTAAACCGAAATGCATAACTAATATGTGGTGCATGAGTCAGCTTGATCCCTCACTTAAATGTTATCATCTACAGGGTCCTTCTTTTGAAGTCTTCTCATCGACTTAAGGTCGAGAGTTTAAACCGGAAAGTGTGGTGAGAGACTCGACAGGGCTTCTATACCTAAAGTCCTAAGCACCTGATGAAGCCAGGGCAAGTCAGTGGACATATGAGGTAGAATGTTTTCTAATTTTAAGAAAGAAGCATTACACGAAATTAAATGAGTGGAAAGACCACAACTCAAGTCTCATCGACTTAAGGTCGAGAGTTTAAACCGGAAAGTGTGGTGAGAGACTCGACAGGGCTTCTATACCTAAAGTCCTAAGCACCTGATGAAGCCAGGGCAAGTCAGTGGACATATGAGGTAGAATGTTTTCTAATTTTAAGAAAGAAGCATTACACGAAATTAAATGAGTGGAAAGACCACAACTCAAGTCTCATCGACTGAAGGTCGAGTGTATTTCTGATGAGGCTGTTTGGACCTACGCCAATTCCCATCCTTGTCCGGGACAGCGAAAGACTCTGATTCATTACCTATATCCAATCTGGTATCATGGCTTTGGTTCCCAACCTCAATTGTGCCCAGTGAACCCATGGCACTTTCCCAGACCAGATTACTGACTATATCGTGGTGACCTAGGAAACTTGGAAGCTGTTGTTCGAACAACCGACGCTGGATAGAGAGACTGGAACTTTGCCCGGTGAGGCAGTTGTGAAATGACTGGACAATTTCAAGATCTGTGCTATATGATGTTCAGAGTTTTCTGGATTCATTTCTGGACTAGAGTTTTCTCATCAGTATTGTTTTCTGGACTTGTATAGGTTTATCTGTCTTGGTGTTTTTCTGTGTTGTCTTTATGACGATATTAAATCATAATTATAGTGACTGAGACAATCGTCATGTTACGTTTGTGTCAGCCAGAAATACACTGCAGGAAATAACCCTGAGGTCGAAAGATAGAGTGACAGTAAGTCCGGGGAACGGATGAGGGTTGGCAGCAAAGACCTATCCCCAGCCAGAGCAAAAGAATAAGTTTGAAATATTGTGACGGGACATTATGGGACCCTCCCCATAGCTTGTTACAATTTCTGGGGGCACGTCCCGGGATATTTGAAATCCTGGTGGAGTTCTGGCTGATATAGTGATAGGGGACAGATATCCTTGTCTACTATCAATAGGTTCTGCCTACCGTGCCTGGCTATTGTCTGTACTCTGCCTGACACAGACTGGCCGACATGTGACGTGTTGTGGTCGTATAAACTATCCAATTGTTATTTGATCGATACAGTTTTGATATAGAATTGTATACATTTACCCGCTGAGTTTAAGATGGCATCAGCAAAATTTAATGTTGCTGAAGTACAGGCTACAGGGCGTGAGATGGGTTATGATGGAGCGGAGTTACAGAAATATGTTCAGGAAGTGGAAAGAGACTTCAGACAGGCTGTGCGCGAAGCCAAGAAAATTGAGGCTGAGGCTGAGGCTAGGAAGATGGAGGCCGAGCAAGCAGTCAGAGACCATGAGTTCCGTATGAGGGAGTTGGAGCTGAAAGCTAAAACTGCCAAGGAAAGCGAGGGTGCAGTGGGAGGCGCAAGTCTCCCTGACTCAACAACTTCTAGTGGCGGTCCATACCAGGCAATGAAGTTCCCTTTGCTCCCGTTCGATGAACACAAAGAGAAGATCGACCAGTATCTTCAAAAATTCCAGTCGATGGCTTTGGCTATGGGACTGGAACGTGGGAAATGGAACTTGAAACTCTCGCAGGGCCTGAGGGGGACAGCGTACGAGGTCTATTCAAGGTTGCCACCTGGTATGGAGAATGATTATGAAGCCCTGGAAAAAGCATTATTGAAAAGGTTCCAGATGACAGCCTATAATACCGACAGCAGTTCAGAAAGTCGAAGAGAGAGCCAGGAGAGATGTTCGCAGCCTACAGTGTTAGACTGAAGTCTTACCTTTTGAAGTGGATGTCATTAGCTGGATTTGCTAACGACTATGAAAGTTTAGAAGAATTAGTGGTCGTGGACCAAATGAAGAGAATGATGCCTAGGCCATTGCAAACCTTCTTGCTTGAAAATGGGGCAGAAAGGTTAGACATAGTGAACACATTAGCGGAAAGGTATGTGCTAGCTCATGGGGATAATGGGGAACTGTCACAACCCAATCCCCGACCACCAGACACATGGTCTGGAAAGAAGAAGAACCGTAAAACAGCTCACACCAAGAAGGAGGATCCTTTCGATAAAGTTCCAATTAAGAAACCCTCTGGTAAGAGTCCACCTGGATCTCCTAAAAGAAAGTGGAGTGAAAAGTGGTGCGCCTACTGCAAATCTCCCACACACAATACGGCCGATTGCCGGCGCAAACAGAAAGACTCTCACTATGCTGCCTGTCTTGTAGAAACCGGGAAAGGGTCTAACAAGGAGGTAGAAGGGAGGGGTCTTGAGAACAAAGATTCAGAGAAACCACCAGTAGTAGAGACGATACTCGTGAACGGACAACCAGTCGAGTGTCTCTATGACACCGGTCTGCAGTTTGAGGCCGTAATTTCCTCACACTTAGTGAGCCCAGAGCAGCTAACCGGGGAGTCTATTGAGATTCAAACGGCGACCAAGAGTGCGGTAGCGATGTCTCTTCCGATTGCGAAGGTGGACATCAAATCTAAATATGTTACCGGCACTATACAGGCAGCCGTTCTGCTCGATCCGATCTTCCCAAGGATCTTGGGTTGTCGCTACGTCTTTCTAGGGATCCCAACAGAACCCATGTACGTAGGGGCCATACAAACCAGATCGCAATCGGGAGATGAGCAGACGCCGGCCTTGATCGTGAATCCCTTGCCTGGGGAGTTACGAGCTGCTCAAAGCCAGGATGCTACTTTGCAACCTTGCTTCAACCAGTTGCCAAAAAGTTCTGACCCACCAAGACGGGGTCAGTATTATATGAAGAATCGGTTACTGTACCGGAGAGCCGGAGTGGAGGAACGCCAGCATGGACAGCTGGTAGTTCCTAAGGTTTATCGGGAACAGCTTCTTCATATGGGACACACCATTTCTTTCAGTGGACATGTGGGTGTCGGGGCAACTCTCCAGCGCATTTCCTGCCATTACTACTGGCCAGGGATGACTGGAGACGTGCGTAGGTACGTCAAGTCGTGCCCAGAGTGCCAGCGTGTGGCACCAAAACACTGGACGGCTCCGGTAGTCTTGGGTGATATGCCCATTATGAACTCTCCTTTCGAGAGAGTTGCCATCGATCTTGTTGGTCCTCTTCCTAGGACTAGGAAGAGGAATAAGTACATTCTCACGATGGTGGATTGCTGTTCCATGTGGGGTGAGGCGATACCTTTGGCCACAATCGACTCTAAGCGAGTGGCTGATGCACTGATGGAGACCTTTACTCGGTTGGGATTTCCCAACCAGATCCTAACGGACAATGGGTCTCAGTTCTGTGGTAAGCTGATGGAAGAAGTCTTTCGTATCTTCCAGACTAACCACATTCATACAAGCCCGTACCACCCTCAGTCTAATGGGCAAGTAGAGAGGTTTAATGGTACCTTGATGACCATGCTTCGGAAGCTGGCTCAAGAGAAACCAGACAGATGGGATGAGAATATCTCAGCCGCCTTGTTCGCCTATCGGGAGGTTCCCCATGGGTCGACCGGGTTGCCACCAGCTACTCTATTATTCGGGAGGCCTATCAAGGGTCCCTTAGAAGCCCTATTGAGATGTTGGACAGAGGAAGAAACGTCCGAAGAAGTTGTATCCTCATATAAATACGTCGAAGAGTTAAAGAAGAAACTCCAGACGGGTTGGGCTTTGGCAGCTCAGAATCTAAGGGCAGCCAGAAAGAGACACGCGGCCTACTACAATAGAAGGACAAAAGATAGGTCTCTTAAAGTGGGGGATCGGGTTCTGTTGTTACTTCCAGTGGGTTCCAATAAACTCGAAATTGGTTGGCAGGGACCTTTCCCGGTGGAAAGGGTTGTGTCCCGCACTAACTATGCCATCCGGATCAGGGGGAAATCCAAAATCTTCCACATTAACCTCCTCAAAAAGTATGAAGAACGATCTGATGGTACTTCTCTCCCACTCATGACTATGGCGGTCGCGATGGAAACTGAATCGGGCGAAGACGCGGATAGGGGGTATCCTTTACACCCTGGGGAAACCTATAGGGATGTACATATAAATCCTGATCTGTCGGCTGAAGAAACAGACCGGATCATCCGTTTGTTGGAGTCCCATCAGCAGATTCTTACCGATCGGCCAGGGCGGACAGGGTTGGTCGAGTTTGATATGACTCTGACTACCCAAGACCCCGTTCGCCAAAAAAAATATATCCAGTGCCCTTTTCGAAAGAGAAGGCCCTGGAAACTGAAATCCAGAAGCTTCTGGACGATGACATCATCACTCCTTCGACTTCTCCTTATAATGCCGGGGTTGTCTTGTTGAGGAAGCCCAGTGGGGAGCACCGCCTATGTATTGATTACAGGCATTTAAACAGATGTACGACATTCCAAGTTGAACCGTTACCGAACACAAATCAACTGTTTGCCAGACTAAATAAGGCAAAGTACTTTTCGAAAATTGATCTAAGCAGGGGATATTATCAGATCCCTGTGAAACCCGAGGTTCGCCCCTTGCTCGACTTCAGTACTCCGAGCGGGCATTACGAATTCAAGGTGATGCCATTTGGGCTGAGCAATGCGCCCAGTGTGTTCACTCGCATGATGAGAATGTTATTAGAGCCTTTAAAGGATCCCTCTGTGGTCTCGTTTATGGATGATATTCTCATCGCGTCTGACAATCTGAGTGATCACCTGAAGTCCTTGGGACAGATCTTCAAAAGGTTAAAAGAGGAAGGGTTAACCGCCCGTCCAGCCAAATGCATGATTGGCTATCAATCCTTGGAATTTCTGGGACATACTATTACCCCAGGGGGACTGGTACCGGAAGAAAAGAATATTGAGAAGGTCCGTCTCGCACCCCGTCCTAAATCCAAAAAAGATGTTAGGTCTTTCTTGTCTCTGTGTGGGTTTTACCAGAAATTTATTCCGAGGTTCAACGAAATTGCGGCGCCGTTAACCGAGACCCTGAAGAAAGGATTGCCAGATCTTATAATCTGGACCCCGAGCTGTGAAGAAGCTTATGGGAAGCTGAAACAGGCTTTGGTGGATAGGCCAGTCCTGCAACTCCCAAATTTGGAGAAAACGTTTGTTCTAAGAACCGACGCGAGTAACATAGGGATTGGGGCAACTTTGTTGCAGGAAGGGCGAGATGATGCTTCGGTGCTATGTCCGGTGGCGTATGCAAGTAGAAAACTGTTACCCGCCTAACGGAATTACTCCACAGTCGAACGGGAATGTCTGGCTCTAGTGTGGGCGGTACAGAAATTTCAACCTTATCTGTACGGAGTACCGTTCAAAGTGCAGTCCGACCATCAACCTCTGACCTTTTTTGGCAACTTCTAAGAAACTGAACGCGAGGTTAATGAGATGGTCATTACTCCTACAACCCTATCAGTTCACGGTCGAATACATCCCCGGAAGGGAGAATGTGGGAGCGGATTTCCTATCACGGCATCCTATGGTTGAATGTGAGGGTGGGGTCATTCGAACAGAACCTCTGGCAGTAGAAAGTTCGTAGGGTTCGACTTTCTTAAGATGGGGCCTATGTGGTGAAACGCCAATGGCTCATGTCCTCATGCCTTCTTTGATTTTGGGAAAACAGGGGGAAACTGCTTTCGGAAGCTCTCAGTTCTCTTGTTCGCTCAATCTCCAGGAAAGATAGTTCTTTGGGTTGCCTTCATAACACAATCTTTACATGGAGCGAGTAGATATATGTTGGGTTCTTTCGGGTAGACCCGATGGAGCGCCTTGCACCAAATGTGCACTGGTGCGGCTTCTGGAGGATTCATGTCCGTTTCTACTGATCGCTACCTACTGCCTAATGTCAAGAGTCCAAGTTAAAGATTGCGACATTCTAAAGGCAGAATACTGATGGCCTAAGAAAGGTAATCTTAGGTTGTAATTAGTTTTGCACTTATAAATCTCTATTATCTTAAAGACTGAGATGATATGGCGAAACAGCAGTCTTGCCATATTGGGAAGGGGTGACCGTTAGCCAATCTGGCTACGCGTCTTAATCTTGGCATGGCAAGGGAACAAATCTGAAGAAGAAATATTTCCCAAATGATATCGCTTGTTCTTGGCAGCCGATAGACGAGTGCTATTTTTCTTCCTACGGCTTACCGTTACTTAGTAGCATGTCTCATTTAAATATAAGTACATTAGATAGCTACGGTGTGCCGGAAGGGCTCCTTGGGGATGGGTCTACCAATCTATGATCTATCTTCTTGAGCCGGAAGAGGCTATCCACGGTGCTATCTCTTTCGTCTTTTAGTCGATAGGATGATGTGGGGATTATAAATACACTTCTTTATCTCATTGAGAGAACCTGCATTTCTCTGAATCTACGTGTTAGGTGAGGCACTGCCGGTCCATGGCGGCGGCAGCTCAGACAAGAGCAGCAGCCGGAAGAGGTAGTATCTTCTTGCATATTCTTGGTGGGAATGGGGAGAAACACACAGATTACTAGGCGCACCACACCACAAGATCTTGGTTGTGAGAAAGGCATGGTTTGCGAGGGAGAGAGAAGCTGGAAAACGAATGTGCCCAATAATAATAAAGGCAGGGTATGAGTGTGGAGAGTGATTCGTGTATGCAACAGGGTGCATAGTGTAGCCGACCGGACGTCTACAGATTGGAGGTCTATGCAAGCCAGGACGTAGCCAATCCAGGGGCTACCTGACATGTCCGACGCATTCAAGCAAGCCACTTATAAACTGGTGTTGGTAAACCGAAATGCATAACTAATATGTGGTGCATGAGTCAGCTTGATCCCTCACTTAAATGTTATCATCTACAGGGTCCTTCTTTTGAAGTCTTCTCATCGACTTAAGGTCGAGAGTTTAAACCGGAAAGTGTGGTGAGAGACTCGACAGGGCTTCTATACCTAAAGTCCTAAGCACCTGATGAAGCCAGGGCAAGTCAGTGGACATATGAGGTAGAATGTTTTCTAATTTTAAGAAAGAAGCATTACACGAAATTAAATGAGTGGAAAGACCACAACTCAAGTCTCATCGACTGAAGGTCGAGTGTATTTCTGATGAGGCTGTTTGGACCTACGCCAATTCCCATCCTTGTCCGGGACAGCGAAAGACTCTGATTCATTACCTATATCCAATCTGGTATCATGACTTTGGTTCCCAACCTCAATTGTGCCCAGTGAACCCATGGCATTTTCCCAGACCAGATTACTGACTATATCGTGGTGACCTAGGAAACTTGGAAGCTGTTGTTCGAACAACCGACGCTGGATAGAGAGACTGGAACTTTGCCCCAGTGAGGCAGTTGTGAAATGACTGGACAATTTCAAGATCTGTGCTATATGATGTTCAGAGTTTTCTGGATTCATTTCTGGACTAGAGTTTTCTCATCAGTATTGTTTTCTGGACTTGTATAGGTTTATCTGTCTTGGTGTTTTTCTGTGTTGTCTTTATGACGATATTAAATCATAATTATAGTGACTGAGACAATCGTCATGTTACGTTTGTGTCAGCCAGAAATACACTGCAGGAAATAACCCTGAGGTCGAAAGATAGAGTGACAGTAAGTCCGGGGAACGGATGAGGGTTGGCAGCAAAGACCTATCCCCAGCCAGAGCAAAAGAATAAGTTTGAAATATTGTGACGGGACATTATGGGACCCTCCCCATAGCTTGTTACACAAGATAGCAACAGAGAAATTGCTACATACCAGCAATGGTACACAACCTGTGGTGCTATTGACAGATGCAAAATCAGTACTCGAGGCGCTCCTGTCTGGGAAATTGCCAGTACTAAGGACACTACTTTCTGAACTTACAGCATAAGGTCACCATACAGTGGATACCATCCCACTGTGGAGTACCCGGAAACGACAGAGCTGATCAATTGGCTAAGGAAGGAGCCAAAGAAGAACAGCCTGATGTTCCCGTTTACATACCACCAAAAGAAAAGAATGATCAAATCAGTCAGAAAGCCACCAAAACCTGCTAAAGATGACTACAACGTTATGGATAGACCAGAACAAGTCATTGTTCTTCGCCTCAGATCAGGAGTAGTGGAGTAGGAGAGAGAGAGAGCATATGTAAGATAGGCGCACCCCCCAGGCGCAGCGCCTTCAAGATGGCGGTAGGCGTGGTTCAGGGCGGGTTGGAAATTTAAAAAATTTGGGTCATGAAAAAAGGTTGTATGGGGAAGTTTTTTATTTGTTCGAGTGTGTGAAAATTGGGTCGGGAAATTTTTGTTTGTTAGCGGGTGTGGGAATGAAGTCTGTAAAAAAGTAATTAAGGAAGAGTGGGGTGTTCGTGTCTGAATCGTCGATACGTACGTGAATGTTTTAAATGTTCATAAATGTGTGATAGTGGGGTGATAAGGGGGTGTTATGTAGATGTTCATAGTAGTTTATTCACTATCATTACAAAGGGAACCTTATAAAGTAATGGATATGTTGTCACTTGGTGGTAAGGGACTAATAGGAGCCCCCACGAAGGCGGACCAATAGGAGCAAGTTGGAAATTTAGGCGGGGGTGGGTATTTTTTTATGGCAGTGGTTAAAGTAGCGGGGGAAAATGTGTATGACGGGTCTGAAACGGGTGTATGAAAGAGTCATTACGAAAAACGTTGTGTTAGGACATTCGGGGTGTACGAATAGAACGAATATGTGGGAGTAGTAGCTTAGTGAAATTAGTTGATAAGGTGGTGTAGAGGGTCACATTCACTATCGTCTGACCAAAAGTAAAGAGGGTCGTAGGAGTCTGGGGCTCGAACCGGTAGTAGACTATTGGTGATGATCAAGAGGTGGTCGCGTTTTGTGAGTCTGGGAGTCGATCAGGTGTTAGACCAACAACTATTGGTGATGATCAAAGCGTGGTCAAACACTGGTCAAGCAGTGGTCAAGCAGTGGTCAAGTGGGTCAAATGAGGAAATTTTAGGGAAAAGTGGTTGTAATGATATGGTGGTGATAAAAGGGTGGTAAATTAGTTGTCAAGCAGTGGTCTAGCAAGGAATATTTTACAGAAAAGTGGTTGTAATGATATGGTGATGGTTACAGGGTGGTAAATTAGTGGTTAAGTAGTGGTCAAGCAGTGGTCAAGTGGTCGAGTGATCAGTTAAATTGTCGGTGAAAGTGGTTGTAATGATATGGTGATGATTAAAGTGTAGTAAATTAGTGGTCAACCAATGGTCAAGCAGTGGTCAAGTGGGTCAAATGAGGAAATTTTAGGGAAAAGTGGTTGCAATGATATGGTGATGAATAAAGGGTGATAAATTAGTGGTCAAGTAGTGGTCAAGTAGTGGTCGAGTGACCACTTAAATTGTAGAGGACGATGTGGGTAAGACTATGGTAGTGGTTAAAGTGCTCGATGACGTGGTCAAGCAGTGGTCAACCAGTGGTCAAGTGGTCGAGTAACCACTTAAATTGTAGGGGACAGTACGCATAGTGCAATGGTGGTGGGTAAAGTGAGGAGGAATCAGTAGTAGTTATAATACTACTACCAATATTAGTTGTACCGACAAGAATATTAGCTGGTGTGTTTTTAGAGATAAAAGTCTCTTTTTTGGGGTGTGTAAAAATCATACAAACACAAAGAGGGTCACACAGACACACATTCACAGGGACAAGACACAAACACACACATACAGACACACATGGACAGACATATCATACCATTACTACTGTCACCACACCATCAACTATACACACGTACAGAAACATTCACCCATAAACAAATACACAAGTACACACACAAACACAAAGACAACCATACACACCTATCTCCTACAATTACTACTGTCACCACAACATCAACTATACACGAGTGCACACAAATACAAAGACAACTACACACTTGTACATACAGACATCACGAGTGCAGACATACACAAAGACAGACACATAAACACTTGATACACACATACAGACAAGTATACACCCATATCCTCTTCGATAAATACAGACATCACAAGTACAGACATTCAAGTACAGACACAGACACACTTGCACAAAGAAGCAAACACGTGATACATACAGACATCACAAGTACAGATATCACAAAGACATACATCCAAGAACACACACAAACACAAAGACAACCGTACACACCCATCTTCTACCATTACAGCTGTCAATATCAGCTATACACAAGTACAGACACACTCACCCATAAACAAATACACAAAGAGAGTCACACAAACACACATACAAACACTAAGACAACCATACACAGACAAACCATACCATTACTACTGTCACATCAACAGCTATACACATGTGCAGAGACATCACAAATACAGACACAGTCGTACCATTACTACTGTCATCACAACTATACACAACCACGTACAGACACAACTGCACGTACACACAGACATCAACTACACAAATACACACCTACAAACAAAAGCACACAAAGACACACACACACACTTTTACATACAGACATGAATACTGACAAGTACGCATACCCATCTCCTACCATTACTACTGTCATCACAACTATACACAACCACATACAGACACATCTGCACGTACACACAGACATCAACTACACAAATACACACCCAAAGACAGACACACATCCATAAACAACCACACACATACAGACACAAAACACAAGTACAACCAGACATCAACTACACCCATACACACTTGATACACTTGTACAAGTACAAACGTACAGACACAAAGACAACCATACACAACCATACCATTACTACTGTCAACATCAGCTATACACAAGTACAGACACACTCACCCATAAAAAAATACACAAGTATAGCCTCTTCCTGGCCCCACAAGAATATCACAAACTACACAAACCACATACCCTTGTTGGTAACGAACGCGGATGTCCGAGGCAACCCTACGTCGTCACCGCCATATCCATTAAGTGATAGCGTGAGTCATCGGTTTGTGGGAAAGCGGGCGGGTGGTTGTTTGAGAAAAAGCCTGTCTACAAAACTGCCACGTCAGCTATATAGTGTCATGTGCAGAACCAGTGTACAAAATAGACGGCGTCTCCTCAGTCGCTCTACATCAGTTCACGTGCTGACTTGGTTAGCTACAGAGGTATTTGTGAATCAGGTTGGTGTGAGCCTTATTCGTGTCGTCGGTATCTGCTAAAACAGTGAAACATATATTGTATACACCAGAACTTTTTGGGTTTGTAAGAAGAAAAAAAAGCGAAAGTGTGACTTATTCATATACCAGTTTATCAATATGGCCAGCAAAGCTAGTTTCAGGTGTTCAGTGTGCGACAAAGCCTATTGTGATAACCTTAATCACCACATTTACGGTACGAAAGATCAACCACACTTATGTCATATCTGTGGACAACTTTTCAACAGAAAAGGCAATCTACAAAGACACATACGAACACAGCATTAGCCACCTATGAATACACCAAACACTACAACATCAGAGACGACAGCACCACATGTATATTTACACCATCTTCGTACTACGATCTCGTCTCAAGTACCAGACTGCCACCACTGTGCCTTCAATGATAACCTTACCCGCCACAATGGGAACATTTACATGATTATCCCTGTCAGTTACGTGACAATCTATACAATTCGAACCTACAACGGTACTTACATCACCATATACCACGAGAAAGGACGACACCCTTAGACACACCGACAACACGCCCACTCATAGTAGCAGAGGATATCCAACCAAATGATAGAGACAGCTTGGCAGCACTTAAGGCATACTGCAAGGACCTATCGCTTATGCTACCCAATCAAGTGGTAGTATTAGAAAAAAGTGTCGACCACCGCTACCGGGTGGTTTTGGTATGATACATTCATAAAAAAAGAAGTATTCAGGTATCTTGTATGAAGGATCATACATGTCTTTATTCTGGATGAAAAGTATGAAAATCTGATTGCCAACTGGGAAGAAACTTTCAATCACATTTATAAATATTTCAACTAAACTTATAAAAAGTAGTAAAATTTGTCAACCAAAAGGGAAAAGGTCGGCCAAATACTGAAATAGCTCGACCAAACTTATAAAAATCTAGGAGTTACTCAACACAACTAAAAGGTTGACCAAAGTTATAAATAGCACATCCAAACTTATAAAAATAACCAATTATGAAAAAAATATTGACCAAGTACAGACATATATCAATCAAACTTATAAACTTGTCGTCCAAAGTGATAGAAAACTAGGAAAATCTGTCAGCCAGTCTAAGAAATAGGTATGGAAAAGTAAGTCGACCAAGCTAAGAAAAAAAGGGGAAAAAAGGGAAAAAAATATAACTTCTGTAGTCTTGAACTTTTATCTGAAAAGACATTTCACAATACATAACCAGCAACCTCACCACTTTTCCTTATTTTACATTACCGAAAAGCTTCAACGTATCTGGTACAGAAACCATAATATCCCAAATGTGTGATCTATTAAAGAATACGTATGAGATACACCAAGACAACAAGAACAAATCATACAAAACAATTCCCAAACCATTCTTAGAACTAAAACCATATCAGATGAACCACCCAACAACTACTACTAGAACACAAAACATACCATAATAGAAATCATAATGAAACACAAACAACACATGACACACAGAGCTTACAGCACCAGACAAAACACATGGACTCAAGCAAATTTTGGTACTTGCACTGTTGAATTCTACCAACACTTCTATCACCAAAGCTAAACCTCTACCACAACCACTGGTCATTTGTCCAACATAATACCCAAATAAACATACAACCCTCGCCAACGACATTAAGGAAACGCATACTAGTTTATTTCTGATTATAACTGTTTTAATATGGCAGAGAGAAACATGGTAATTAGACTATAGCTGCCTTCTTCGTCAGTGTCCTTTGTCTCTGTTCGATGACTTTTCTTCTGTGCTTGTCCCTCAGAACTGGGTTCAAAATTGTTTCCAAGTCTAGTATACGCCTTTCAAAATTATCACGTTCTCTGATTACATGGTGCCAGTTACCATTGCGTTCTTCGGTGCCAACAATATGGACTGTCAAGAAGTGAGGTTCTGGTGCAAAATTAACCTGTGGAGGTAAATAAAACACATTGAAACTTACAAGACTGCAACACCTAGTAATTCACTAAAGAAAACCACTAAAAAAAAATTCACAATGAGAAGTGGTAAAACGCATCAAAAGCAGATTCGACATTCTTTTGGTCACGCTTTGAGAAAAGAGTCACTGCTGGTTTGTGGTATAGAGAGATGTGCATAGAAACCATGTATAGCAGGTAGGTCTTCTGTATTAGACATGTTTACAAAAATACACATGTGACCTATGATCATTACTAACCATACACACCTTATTCGTTGATGGGGAACACCTTCGAACACCAACAGTAGGGTAGTTTTCGTTCCACAACACATTAATTTTCTTGAGAGACTCTGGGACATGACTACTACACAAAAGGTCAATATCTTCATCTGAAGACGAATCATCAAACCAATCAAAGGTTGTCTCTGGTACATCTAAAGCTGGCTGGGTGCCACGAGTACGTTTCTGGCAGAATAAAAAGTCTAACGATAAAGCTGTGGTGAAGAAACCAGAATCAGCCTCCTGCGAAACACTGTCATCTTCAAAACAATCCTCATCTTCTGACCACGATGTCCGTATATCAAATAAAGCTGTCATTGTACCTGATGATTGGAAGATGAAAAAGTTTTAAACAAGTATATTAAACGTTTTTTAAACAAATTTTCAACGTTACGATTACAATGTGATACTATAGAAGAATCTCTGATCCCACACCCATAACACAGATACGACAGTGTTAGTGTAGCTTCCATGAGTCACAATTCTGGACTGGTGTAATGGTTATCAGGCCAGTAACAACTGACGAGAGAGTGTTTTTGTTTTGTGAAACAGGGGAATTCGACACGGGCGATATGTTAGTACTAGGGGATTTAAATCCAATGTCAGTCAATGTGCAAGTATGCGTTTCTTTAATGTCGTTGGCGAGGGTTGTATGTTTATTTGGGTATTATGTTGGACAAATGACCAGTGGTTGTGGTAGAGGTTTAGCTTTGGTGATAGAAGTGTTGGTAGAATTCAACAGTGCAAGTACCAAAATTTGCTTGAGTCCATGTGTTTTGTCTGGTGCTGTAAGCTCTGTGTGTCATGTGTTGTTTGTGTTTCATTATGATTTCTATTATGGTATGTTTTGTGTTCTAGTAGTAGTTGTTGGGTGGTTCATCTGATATGGTTTTAGTTCTAAGACTGGTTTGGGAATTGTTTTGTATGATTTGTTCTTGTTGTCTTGGTGTATCTCATACGTATTCTTTAATAGATCCCACATTTGGGATATTATGGTTTCTGTACCAGATACGTTGAAGCTTTTCGGTAATGTAAAATAAGGAAAAGTGGTGAGGTTGCTGGTTATGTATTGTGAAATGTCTTTTCAGATAAAAGTTCAAGACTACAGAAGTTATATTTTTTTCCCTTTTTTTCCCTTTTTTTCTTAGCTTGTTCGACTTACTTTTCCATACCTATTTCTTAGACTGGCTGACAGATTTTCCTAGTTTTCTATCACTTTGGACGACAAGTTTATAAGTTTGATTGATATATCTCTGTACTTGGTCAATATTTTTTTTATATTTGGTTATTTTTATAAGTTTGGATGTGCTATTTATAACTTTGGTCAACCTTTTAGTTGTGTTGGGTAACTCCTAGATTTTTATAAGTTTTGTCGAGCTATTTCAGTATTTTCCCTTTTGGTTGACAAATTTTCCGACTTTTTATAAGTTTAGTTGAAATATTTATAAATGTGATTGAAAGTTTATTTTCCAGTTGGCAATCAGATTTTCATACTTTTCATAAATTTGGCCGAGACATTTCGTATTATGGCCTTTTCACATTTAGTTAATTCGTAATTTTTATACATTTGACTGAAATATTTCTGTACTTGCCATAACTTTTCCCCTTACTTTGTTCATGTCTGGTAATGTAAGCACTGATCCGACAAGGCAACGTCATGAAAACAAACCACTAAAGAAAATCAACAAAACTTGGTTTCAATATTTTATCACCAAAATATGTGAGTTCACAACATATTCAGCAAAACAGTTTAGTAATATATCATAAGAAAAAATCAATGACATACATAGTCATCAAAACAGTTTAGTGATATATCATAAGAAAAAAAAAATCAATGACATACATGATTAGTGAAAAAACAAAAAGTTCTGGTTTAGTGATCTTCATTCTTGAGGTGTGTGATATAGCTTGGTTGACTATCAAACACAACACTGTTATTATTGTCGAAGTCATCACACATACCTTATTTGTTTCGGATCCAGAATAAAGACATGTATGATCCTTCATACAAGATATCTGAATACTTCTTTTTTATGAATGTATCATACCAAAACCACCCGGTAGCGGTGGTCGACACTTTTTTCTAATACTACCACTTGATTGGGTAGCATAAGTGATAGGTCCTTGCAGTATGCCTTAAGGGCTGCCAAGCTGTCTCTATCATTTGGTTGGATATCCTCTGCTACTATGAGTTGACGTGTTGTCGGGGTGTCTAAGGGTGTCGTCCTTTCTCGTGGTATATGGTGATGTAAGTACCGTTGTAGGTTCGAATTGTATAGATTGTCACGTAACTGACAGGGATAATCATTGTAAATGTTCCCATTGTGGCGGGTAAGGTTATCATTGAAGGCACAGTGGTGGCAATCTGGTACTTGAGACGAGATCGTAGTACGAGGATGGTGTAAATATACATGTGATGCTGTCGTCCCTGATGTTATAGTGTTTGGTGTATTCATGGGTGGCTGATGCTGTGTTCGTATGTGTCTTTGTAGATTGCCTTTTCTGTTGAAAATTTGTCCACAGATATGACATAAGTGTGGTTGATCTTTCGTACCGTAAATGTGGTGATTAAGGTTATCACAATAGGCTTTGTCGCACACTGAACACATGAAACTAGCTTTGCTGGCCACATTGATAAACTGGTATATGAATAACTCACACACTTTCGCTTTTTTTTTCTTCTTACAAACCCAAAAAGTTCTGGTGTATACAATATATGTTTCACTGTTTTAGCAGATACCGACGACACGAATAGGCTCACACCAACCTGTTTCACAAATACCTCTGTAGCTAACCAAGTCAGCACGTGAACTGATGTAGAGCGACTGAGGAGACGCCGTCTATTTTATACACTGGTTCTGCACACGACCCTATATAGCTGACGTGGCAGTTTTGTAGACAGGCTTTTTCTCAGACAACCACCCGCCCACAAACCGATGACTCACGCTATCACTTAATGGATATGGCGGTGATGACGTAGGGTTGCCTCGGACATCCGCGATCATTACCAACAAGGGTATTTGGTTTGTGTAGTTTGTGATATTCTTGTGGGGCCAGGAAGAGGCTATACTTGTGTATTTGTTTATGGGTGAGTGTGTCTGTACTTGTGTATAGCTGATGTTGACAGTAGCAATGGTAGGACATGGGTGTGTATGGTTGTCTTTGTGTCTGTACGCTTGTAGGTCTGTATGTACAAGTGTATCAAGTGTGTATGGGTGTAGTTGATGTCTGGTTGTACTTGTGTTTTGTGTCTGTATGTGAGTGGTTGTTTATGGATGTGTGTCTGTCTTTGGGTGTGTATTTGTGTAGTTGATGTCTGTGTGTACGTGCAGATGTGTCTGTATGTGGTTGTGTATAGTTGTGATGACAGTAGTAATGGTACTAGATGGGTATGCGTACTTGTCAGTGTTCATGTCTGTATGTACAAGTGTGTCTGTGTCCTTGTGTGCTTTTGTTTGTAGGTGTGTATTTGTGTAGTTGATGTCTGTGTGTACGTGCAGTTGTGTCTGTACGTGGTTGTGTATAGTTGTGATGACAGTAGTAATGGTATGACTGTGTCTGTATTTGTGATGTCTCTGCACATGTGTATAGCTGTTGATGTGACAGTAGTAATGGTATGGTTTGTCTGTGTATGGTTGTTTTAATGTTTGTATGTGTGTTTGTGTGACCCTCTTTGTGTATTTGTTTATGGGTGAGTGTGTCTGTACTTGTGTATAGCTGAAATTGACAGTTGTAATGGTAGAAGATGGGTGTGTACGGTTGTCTTTGTGTTTGTGTGTGTACTTGGATGTATGTCTTTGTTATATCTGTACTTGCGATGTCTGTATGTATCACGTGTTTGCTTCTTTGTGTAAGTGTGTCTGTGTCTGTACTTGAATGTCTGTACTTGTGATGTCTGTATGTGTGGAAGAGGATATGGGAGTGTACTTGTCTGTTTGTGTGTATCAAGTGTTTATGTGTCTGTATTTGTGTATGTCTGCACTCGTGATGTATGTATGTACAAGTGTGTAGTTGTCTTTGTATTTGTGTGCACTCGTGTATAGTTGATGTTGTGGTGACAGTAGTAATGATAGGAGATGGGTGTGTATGGTTGTCTTTGTGTTTGTGTGTGTACTTGTGTCTTTGTTTATGGGTGAGTGTTTCTGTACGTGTGTATAGTTGATGGTGTGGCGACAGTAGTAATGGTATGAAATGTCTGTCCTTGTGTGTCTGTATGTGTGTGTTTGTGTCTTGTCCCTATGAGTGTGTGTCTGTGTGAGCCTCTTTGTGTTTGTATAATTTTTACACACCCCAAAAAAGAGACTTGTATCTCTAACAACGCACCAGCTAATATTCTTGTCGGTACAACTAATATTGGTAGTAGTATTATAACTACTACTGATTCCTACTCACTTTACCCACCACCATTGCACTATACGTACTTTTCCCTACAATTTAAGTGGTCACTCGACCACTTGACCACTGCTTGACCACGTCATCGAGAACTTTAACTACTACCATAGTCTTACCCACATCATCCTATACAATTTAAGTGGTCACTCGACCACTTGACCACTACTTGACCACTACTTGACCACTGCTTGACCACTAATTTATCACCCTTTATTCATCACCATATCATTGCAACCACTTTTCCTTAAAATTTCCTTATTTGACCCACTTGGTCACTGCTTGACAACTAATTTACCACCCTTTAATCATCACCATATCATTACAACCACTTTCACCGACAATTTAACTGATCACTCGACCACTTGACCACTACTTGACAACTACTTAACCACTAATTTACCACCCTTTAACCATCATTATATCATTACAACCACTTTTCCGTAAAAATTTTCCTCGCTTGACCATTAATTTACCACCCTTTTATCACCACCATATCATTACAACCACTTTTCCCTAAAA
This sequence comes from Cepaea hortensis, assembly GCA_963921405.1. Lineage (NCBI taxonomy): Eukaryota > Metazoa > Mollusca > Gastropoda > Stylommatophora > Helicidae > Cepaea > Cepaea hortensis. Next base: position 24,783,158 of record OY992885.1, on the reverse strand, counting down.
TTTCCTCATTTGACTTACTTGACTACTGCTTGGCCACTGCTTGACCAGTGTGTGACCACACTTTGATCATCACCAATAGTTATTGGTTTAACACCTGATCGACTCCCAGACTCACAAAAGGCGACCACCTCTTGATCATCACCAATAGTCTACCACCGGTTCGAGCCCCAGACTCCTACGACCCTCTTTACTTTTGGTCAGACGATAGTGAATGTGACCCTCTACACCGCCTTATCAACTAATTTCACTAAGCTACTACTCCCACATATTCGTTCTATTCGTACACCCCGAATGTCCTAACACAACGTTTTTCGTAATGACTCTTTCATACACCCGTTTCAGACCCGTCATACACATTTTTCCACACAAACTTCCCCCGCTACTTTTTAACCACTGCCATAAAAAAATACCCACCCCCGCCTAAATTTCCAACTTGCTCCTATTGGTTCGCCTTCGTGAGGGGCTCCTATTAGTCCCTTACCACCAAGTGACAACATATCCATTACTTTATAAGGTTCCCTTTGTAATGATAGTGAATAAACTACTATGAACGTCTACATAACACCCCCTTATCACCCCACCATCACACATTTATGAACATTTAAAACATTCACATACGTACCGACGATTCAGACACGAACACCCCACTCTTCCTTAATTACTTTTTTACAGACTTCATTCCCACACCCGCCAACCAACAAAAATTTCCCGACCCAATTTTCACACACTCGAACAAATAAAAAAACTTCCCCGTACAACCTTTTTTCATGACCCAAATTTTGTAAATTTCCAACCCGCCCTGAACCACGCCTACCGCCATCTTGAAGGCGCTGCACCTGGAGGAGTGCGCCTATCTTACATATGCTCTCTCTCCTACTCCACTACTAACAGGGCACAATAGATTACGCAACCACATGTATACAAAATTCAAGATTGGTGAAACAGCCATGTGCACATGTGGATTGGCGTCGCAGATAGCAGAGCACATACTCCAAGACTGCCCAAAATATAACATATCTAGGCAAACCTTCTGGCCTAGAGAGACGACAGTGGAAGATAAACTCTATGGACCGCTGTGTGAACTGAAAAAGACAGTTCAATTCATACAAGAGACAGCATTGCAGTTATAGACATATTTCAAGCGAACGAAAGAAGAAGAAGAAGTATAAGATGCAATTTTGCGCATATGTAACCTACACGTCCACATTCAACGCTCTGTAAAAACACGAACAATGTTAGTTAGTTAGTTAGTTAGTTAGTTAGTTAGTTAGTTAGTTAGTTAGTTAGTTAGTTAGTTAGTTAGTTAGTCGTGGCTGCAACTTCACGGCAACGGGTTGTCACCATATTGCTCCATTCATGTGCCAGTGAATATTACACAAAATGTTCCTCACTGCCAAAAGTGAACAATGGAACAGACAGGAATATCGGCAAGCCAACAGCCCGCACAGGTACACTGTGCGTAATGCCGCCGCCAGAATGCCAACACAAATGTCCTACATGAAAAATACAGTTCATCGTTGATGGAAATGGCAGTCACCAGAAAGACTTCATTGACCCGGGTTTTATCCCATATGACTCGGTCTCTTTCCACAGGACGACCCGCCGAAAGTACTGCACAAAGCACGAACTCAGTACCTCCAGCGGCGACTCCCAGGAGTCTCCTGAAAAATGTACTCGTGAGCAGAAAAGGCAAACCAGGCAATCCAGAAACAGCCGGCCGCCAGCGTTCCAAACATTTATTTCACGCTCCACACAACAGTGGACAGATATAAAAGCATTCCAAACGAAACTCACAGCTCACAGTGTCGCGCCACACACTCACTCAGTAGCAGGATGACGGAACCATATCCTCCTTAGTCGCCTCTTACGACATGAATGGTAGGCAACAGTGTTACTATTCTTTGCTCCCCCGTATGGGCCCCGGCAACACACCTTTGCAACAATTTTAACACTCAATAAAAGTGTGTTTTTTTTAAATAGATGAAATGCATCTGACGATAAGCTGAACATCTGGGCGTCAATTGATGACACACTGACTGTGTAGGATTTACTGGTCATTAGATACAGACGTGTATAGTATTCGAAGTCTTACAGTCCCGGACAACAAAATTGCATTTACGGCCTTGTTGCTTTAAAATTATTTTCTGAAGTTTGTTACAGGTTTGGATATGCATTTAAAACATGTTACAGCACGAGAATATGTAACATATTACCACAATATCAGACATACATTTGTTAACTTTAACTACCATAGTAGTTTGAGAATAAAATGGGCATTTTATTCTGCAAAATAGAAGATCTACTGTGTTACACTAGATACGCACAGCTAGATGTTTTAGTGGTAATGTTGATGAAATAAACATTTTTCTACTTACACAAGGAACAACTGTGAACTTGTGCAAGCATAGGTTAGAGACAAGTATACACTTAAGAATGATCATGAATTAACATTGACAGAAACTGACAGAAAGATCACCAGAGTGGTGTGTGAATACAATCCTTCACATTTCTGTCCTTATAAGTGTCTGTAACTCGGTTGTGTTGTGTTCCTCTTATTCACTTTACTTTGCTGTGGGTGCTCATTTTAAAAGCATAGTCAACATAGTGGCACAGACTGATATGTTAATATGTTGCATGTTGTTGATTTTATACATGTTGTATTATAACTGTAACCAGTGTGACATGTACAACAACTGGATTTTATCGTGTGCCAGTGCTTCGATAACTCTGTCTTTATTTCATCGGAGAAAATGTATCTATATTTTAAAGTATTAACTAAACTTTATGATCCTATAGTTGCGGTATTTAAAATTAGTTTTTGACAATTGTGTAGCTGTTAGCCACGTGCGTCTTGCTTTAGATACCAGTTGTTTAGCCTGTAGTAGGGAGTCTCCTAGAGACCGACCTCCACAGACAGAAAGCAGTAGTATATGTATTATGTCGAGTCTCCTAGAGACCGACCTCCACAGACAGAAAGCAGTAGTATATATATAATGTCGAGTCTCCTAGAGGCAGACCTCCACAGGCAGAAAGCAGTAGTATATGTATAATGTCGAGTCTCATAGAGGCAGACCTCCACAGGCAGAAAGCAGTAGTATATGTATTATGTCAGTAGTAGAGAATGGCGATACTGAGTTTGTTGTGAGAAATTGTAACAAGCTACGTGGAGGGTCCCAAATAGCCCTATCACAATATTTCAAAATTATTCTCTTTATAGCCCTGGCTGGGATAGGTCTTTATCTGCCCACCCTCCTCCGTTTTCCCCAGACTCACTGTCACTCTTTCTTTCGACCTAAGGACCTATTTCCTGTCGTGTTCCTCTGGCTGATCCATATATATAACAGTGATCGTTGGAATAAACTAAAACGTGATTTATTAAATTAATAAAGAACAGCACAGGAACACATAAAGGCAGTTACACGGATAGTTCTACACAGACACTACACTGGTAAAGTTCCAACACAGAGCCTCAAGTCGCCACAGTCACAGATCCAGCTTCAGATACTGTCTGATCTGTCCACACACTTCTCACCCAAGATGTCTGAATCTCCTTCCTTCTCCGGCAACTGGTTGTAGGTTCAACAGGCTTTTGTAGAATCCAAGCGACTGGTGTGTTGAGGACTTCTGTTCATTGCCATCTGAATTAATTCGGCACCGGATCTTCACTGACCTAGGAAAGGCTTTAGGGTTGCAGATAAGGTGAGGTGTTCGTGGAGGGATAATGGATGGGTGCCTTTTAATGTCCGGTATAAAATGGGTATGCCAGAAAATCACTCCCAGGCTCCCTCCAGACAACAACTGCTCTCAGGCGTATGTTGTTGAAACGATCGGCAATGCATCATTAAATCAAAATGTCCTTGCCTCAAAACCTGCACCTTGCCTCTGTCTCAGAGTTAAGCACACCAAACCTTGAGTTGGCCTCGTCGGACATATTGGCGTTAGCCTAGAAGCACTGGTGATAATGTCCCTTAGAAGACATAGTCACTTCCCATAGAAGAGGACCCTGGAGATGACAAACAAAACCTGAGCGACTGGGTTGACTCATGTATCACACAAATACACTATATTTAATACCTGAATGACTGGGCCTGACCTGTCAGGTAGCCCCTGGATTGGCCACGTCCGGGCTTGAGTAGACCTCCAGCTGGACGAAGTCCTGTCGTCTTTTTGCCCACAAGACACACCCTCCACACTCATACCAAGCCTTTATTATGATTGTGTTTTTCTTCACAGCAGTACGGGATAACGCAGGAAACATCTGTTGTAACACGTATACATTCCTTATGGATGCGATCACAGTGGCATCATAGATAAACAATTTCACATTGAATGAGCTCTGGCAGATGGAGTGTGTTCCATGTATGTCTTTGGAGGTAGATATGTAGCATTACAGCAGTTTATAACACAGATATCGGATTACAGCTCAACGAGGTGTCGTGCTCCAATGGCTGTGTATGGTGACTCCAGGAGAGAGAAAAACTACCTTCACTGGTGATGATACAATTCTGGATATGTACACAGACCCAAAGACAAGCTCGAATGTCAATTATATTCCCACCGATTCTGTGAAGGGTCTGCTGGTCTGGCACGCAGCTTTCAACTCATGGGTGGTAGGATTACATATCCCACTGTGTGAGGCCACTGTGTTTCATCTGTCGAGGTACAGTCGCTTAACAGCCCTCATCGACATAGAAAAGCTGTGGCGCCAGTTCTGTCGCGGAGTGCTGTATCAGAGCAAGACACTCCACCCCAGAAAGTAGCTCGATATATGGGAACTTGAGTGGCACTGTACCGGCCGATGAAAACGCGTACGACGCTATAGCCACTTCTCCTTCAACTTCTCCAAGCTCTGGACAAAAGTGGTGATGAACAATTTGTCTATGATGTACTTTTACGCCCAGGTCAACAATCAATTCTGGGTTACTCAACTCTAGAAGATAAAGATCCGGGCCTATCCTAAGATGTTTTCTTTGACGGCCAATAAGTATTTTGGCTGGACGATGATAACTTTCATCATGCCTTTGTCAAATACAAGGATCTGGCAATGATTATGTTTTACGATCCACTCGACCCCCAAACTGACGCACCCAAAGCCAATGTCATGAAAGAGGCAAGACATCAAGACAGTGATCAATTTGCGGCAGTGGACTGCCAGCCATATTCCGATCTATGTAAGAGCCTGGTTATAAAAGTCCCTCCAATGTTCAGAATCTACTCCTTGGGGAAAGTTCTGGGCACCATACGAGTAACGAGCATGTTCGATGACAAGTCCTTGATACAACATCTGGAAATTCTGAATGAAACTCTGGTTACAACTTCCAAGTGAACCTCTGATGCACCCAAGCTGCCGGTTACAAAATCTAAATGCACTTTAGCTAGAATATTTAGCTTCAAAAACACAAGGCTAATTCATAAATTTCACCTCGTCCATGGACATACGGCAGAAGTCATGTGTGTTGTCCTGGTTGTCAGTGTGTAATTTGGTCACATGTCGTACTGCAGAGCTCAACGTATTTAGTTAACCAGTCGTCACTGCTTCGTTTGGTGCTTAACTATCGACCGGCGAGAGTTGTGTAGCTCATTGTGTGGTGACTTTAACTATGCACTTACTATTACAAAAACACAAGGCTAATTCATAAATTCCACCTTATCTATTGACATAAGGCAGATTATCCTGATTGTCAGTGTGTATTTTGGTCATATGTTGTACTGCAGAGCTCAACATATATAGTTTAGTGTACTGATTATCAGATTACTGTTGTTGTCACTGCTTCTTTTGGTGACGAGGGTTAGGTTTCCATGGTGTGGTGACTTTCACTATGTACCTACAATTTGATAGATGTTTTATTGCATTGGTTTTGTTCCCTGTATACATGTATATTCTGTGTTCGCCAGGAATGAGGCGCTGGAATCTCTTGCCCCCGGGTAGATTGGGCCCGTTAGCTAATAAAGCGGCCAATCTAGGAGATGGAAAACTCCGATTATAAACCCCTAAGTTTAAGGTGGACCGACGTGCCGAGGACTGAATGGCCACGGGTGAGTTGGTCGTGAACGTGGAACGTCTGGTATGCGGGCGGGGCGGCGCCAGGCGTATGGACTCCTGAGGGACATCCCCTGCCCCTTCCCTAGTAAGCAGGCAATGCTAGGGTGACCGTTTATTTCCTGCAATATCCAAACTTTGCATATGGATTTATTTAAACACGGGAATCGTCGCCGGAGCTACGGAGCACGTGCTCTGCGCTTGACACATCTTTCAGCGGCTAGCGAAGAGAGGGTGAGGAAGAGAAGGCGAGGAAATGGTGTGAGAAGAAGGCATAGAAATAGGAGGGCAGGCGCCAGGAGAACAAGACGAAAAGTGGAGAGACTAGGTTTCAACCACGTAAGAGTGGGATACTGGAACTGTCGTAGTGCCAAGCAGAGAGGTCCTGTATTGGAGAAACTATTATGTGATTTTGATGTCCTCATGCTCCAGGAGTTAAATACAGATAAATACCATTGCCCTGGGTACGTCAGTTATATAAACCCCACTGGGCAGAAGAGACATGGGCAAGGTCTGCTGGTGAAGAGAGGAGTAAAGCATGTGGCACTTGACTTGAGCCAGTGGAATCACAGTGCAAGGGAGGTCCAGGGTATACAAATGGAGATTGGTGGCTTAAGTTGGAACATCATAAATGTATATGCCACAGTGGACTGTTTTGTCAGAAAGGAACAATGGGACTGGCTTAAGGAATTAGAGGACTTACCAGGTGATAGGCTACTCATATGTGGAGACTTCAATGCGAGAAACAGAGATTGGGACAGTAGTGGAGAAAATCGACAAGGAATTGCACTTGCGGATGCCATGGTGGACTCCGAGGTGGTCTGCATAAATGATGGTAGGCCGACTAGAATGGCAATGAGGCCTGGCGATGCAGATACTGCTATTGATTTGGCACTTGTCTCCCAGTCATCAGTCCTTGATGTAAAGTGGACTGTTTTGAATGACCATGGGAGTGATCACATGCCATGCTCAGTCCTGATCTCTAAGTCCAGGAAAGTTAAGGCTGGGAGAGCGCGCAAGACCTTTCGGTATGAGCGGAGCGACAGCCTTCTTGGACGCCTCAGACATGGGGCATGCAACAGGACTGTTAAAACTCCTTTTTTGCAGCCCCCATGGTGGACCCCAGAAGTAGACAATGCGTGGAAAGCAAAGAGAGCTGCAGTGAAGCAGCTAAGGAAATTGCGACAGACACCCCTAAGCTCACGAGAGGAAGTGGACATAGCGGAAAATGACAAGAAAGACAAGGTGGAGGCTTTCAAGCGATGTGCTGCAGAGGCCAAGAAAGTAAAATGGGAGTGTTTTATGAAGGAGATTGGAGGTGATAAAACACTGCATAAATTCTGGAAACTGTACAGACAAATGCAAAGAAAAGATCGGCCTATGACAGTGGGAACAATTTATAAAGAGGATGGGGTACGCTTGACAACAGACAAGGAGAAAGGGGAGGCGTTTCTCCAGAGATTTTTAGAGCAGACCAATCATAGTGATGCGGATACCAGGGATGCAGTTAGAGTTGAATTATCTGGCACAATAGAGAATATGCCTTACGAAGACATCGTACTGTTTGAAGATGTTAAACATATTTTGCAGAAGGCAAAAGACACGGCACCAGGGCCTGACAGTGTTAGGTATGGCCACATGAAGGCTTTGAGCGATGTGGACCTGAAGGAGATGGCTGGCTGCTTTAATCAGAGCATTAGGACAGCGTCAGTACCGCAGGATTGGCTGCATAGCTATCTCATCCCTCTCCCAAAACCATACAAGGATCATTCAAAGCTTGCAGGCTTTAGGATCATCACACTTCAAAATACATTTGGGAAGGTTTTAGAGAAGATAGTCGCTGTTAAGCTGCAGGATTTTTTGGAAAGGGGGAAGCTTCTTCCAAGAGGCCTGGGGAGCTACAGGCCAGGAAAAGATACCTGGTCAAATGCAGCCACCTTTGCCTTTGACGTTTATGAGGGGTTCCAGAGTAGACAGGAAACGATGGCGGCAGCGCTTGATCTCGAAGATGCGTACAATAGAGTTCGCTATGATATTTTGATGACCGCACTTATGGAGAAGGGGGTCAATCCCTGGTTGGTGAACTGGATAGCAGCCGTCCTGCATTCTCGTCAAGTTGCTCTCCGTCTAGGCGCATGGACCTCAGAGCCACATATTTTAACCCCGGGACTGCCACAGGGATCTGCTATCTCACCGGTGCTCTTTAATGTGTATACGAGCAAGATTGCATACCTAGAAGCACCAGGGGTTGGAAGGATTCTAACATTTGCAGATGATATTCTTGCATACAGGCAGGGGAGAAATAGGGATCAAACAGCCCAGGAGCTCCAGGTGACAGTGGACAAAGTGATTGACTGGTGCACTGAAATGAGTGCTGTCATCAACCCGGAAAAGGCGGCGGTGTTGTGGTGCTCTCTGGACAATAGGATTGTGAGAGATGATACCCCAAGCCTCACGATAGATGGTAGAAGTGTCAACAGAGAGAACAAACTGAAGTATCTGGGAATCACATTTGACAGGAGTCTGTCCTTCAAGGACCATGTGGAGACGGTTGTGACAAGATCGCAAAAGGGACTCAATGCACTTAAAACTATGGGTGCAATGGACATAGAGCAGAGAATGCTCTTCACACTATACCAGCACTTGATCCTCTCAGTGATTGATTATGGACTAGGAATGCTTACTGTCTCAAAGAGTCAGCTGGTGAAATTAGAGCGCATACAGAATGAAGCGATGCGGGTCATTCTGGGATGCACCAGAGACACTCCAGTAGTGTGTATGCGTTACATCCTTGGTCTTCCTACTGTTGCTAGTAGGCACAAGGTGATGCAAGCGAAGGCATACCTCAGAGTAGCTGCAGACACAGATCACCCGTTGCATGAGGCGCTGGACGTAGTTAAGGGTCAGAGACTGATAAGAGGGAAATCATGGATGGCTCAGGCGGAGGATACGATCAGACAGGTGTGCCCCTTGGAGAACATCAGGCGAGGAGAGGAGTGGGTCAGAGTGCCAGCCGTGCAGTCAGACTTGTGCAGAGTTGTAATAACATTGAACCGGGAGTGCAGGGAGTGGCCAGCAGGGGCCACGGAAGTGGAAATTCAGCAACTAATTCATGAAAATTCTCGCCCGGGTGATGTGATTATCTACACGGATGGGTCAGTGTTGAGAGGTAGGAGAAGTGCCTGGGGGTTCTTGGCAAAAACTAATGGTCGGCGTTTGGTGCAGGAGAGCCTGGCGTATGATAACACTACATCTAGCTTAAGAATGGAGGTGGAGGCGGTCAGTGCAGCTTTCCGCTGGATAGAAAACACGATACATACACACATTGTGATTGTAACTGACTCAGAAAGCATGCTGAGAAGGGTGAGAACAGGTAGGCTTCGTGCAGAGTGGCTTGCTTCGCTTCGGAGGTCACGGGTAGTAAGCATCACCTGGATCTTTTCTCCTGGGCATGCCGGTGTGCTGGGGAATGAACAGGCGGACAGATTGGCTGGCTCGGCAAAATTTGGTGGAGTATTGATGCAGGACAAGGCAGACGTGGTTGCGGCCTTGTGGGAGCACGTGTACACCTCGGAGGAGCAGATGGAGCACCATGGTCTGGTAAGAATGAGACAACGAGGTGTGACGAGGGGTTCTGGCCGACGCTCGGCGCTCGGAGGAAAGGCGAGACGGACATATAATCAGATTGCTACTGGAACTATTAGTGTTGGAACTCTTCGCTGGCTGCTGAGGATGGAGACGGAGCGCTTATGGGAATGTCCCGAATGCTGTGATGTCGGTTCCTAGATCAATCAATCAATCAATCACAGAAGACTTCAGGCTGATGTGTACAGAAGTGGGGCAGTCTGGTTTAACTTATAATAAACAAGCAGTGATATTTTGACCCAAAAAAATGAAAAACATCTGATGGCTGCAGAAATGTGGTTTCTGAGGAAAATGCAAAGACTACCATGGACAGACAGAAAAACCAATGACCAAGTACTACAGGAGACAAATGAAAATCGTAAACTGATTAGAGAAATTAGACTTAGACAATCAAAATTTTTTGGACATGTTATGAGAAGAAATGAATTGGAGAACTTAGTGACAACTGGCAAGATCGAAGGGAACAGACCAAGAGGAAGACCGAGAGGAAAATACCTGGATAGCTTGGCCACATGGCATGGACGAGACAGAAATATTCACAGCAGAGACAGTCGACACACAGATACAAGACAACTTCTTACGGTACACAAAGAATTATCTGACACAGACAGAGACTCACTGGACACAGAACTGACACTGACAGACATAACACAGGCACTGAGCATACTAAACAAAGACAAAACTCCAGGACCAGACGGTTTGACAGTAGAGTTCTACCAACTCTTCTTTCCTATTCTAGGCAATCTTCTCCTCAAAGTCTATCAGGAAGCCTTTGACAAAAAAATATTTCCGGACAGCTGCAACATGTCTTACATTACAATCATATGCAAAGATAAAACTGACAAAACACAACTGAAGATTGATTGATTGATTGATTGATTTAGGAACCGACATCACAGCTGAAGAACTACAAACCAATTTCCTTACTCAGCACAGACTACAAGATACTCGCCAAATCACTCACCAACAAACTTACACCTTTCATGCCAACACTAATACACCCAGACCAACAGTGCAGTGTCAAAGACAGAAACATACACAACCACACACACCCCATTAGAGACATAATCAACTACACACACGGGAAAGACTGTCCATCCTCCATCTTATCCTTGGATCAAGAGAAGGCCTTCGACAGAATTTCCCACACCAGTATTTATGCTGACAAATGTTTATCTCATAAAGCGGTGCATAGCTGGGTAGAAAATGGTACGAGGGCGAGTTAATAAGTAAGTCACACAGTTCTGTGGGATGGCAAGTCAATGAAAACAAAGCACACAGTTCTATGCAGCCGGTTTCGGAGTACTGATAAAACGATGAAATGAATGTTGGTGGAAATTATGTTGAGAAATAAAGGGACAATGTATGTATACAATTAAACTGGTTTCAATTTGTTATCATCTTTAGTTATTTTCCTACAGCCATTTATGACTTACTTATTGACTCCCCTTCGTACTTTGGTTACATCAACCAGAAAAGTGGTTTGGAAAGAGCAGTAATGGAAAATTCAAACAGCAACCCAACAAAGCAGCGGTACACAAGTCATCATGAATTCAGTGGAGTTTTCTTTATTACTGTACAGGCAATTTCAATTCTTCCCAGACAAAAATGGACTACAGTCGGGGTGATACAAAAAGTTACAATATTCGTCCCAATGTCGCATCAAACATGTTGGTACAAAGAATATACAGAATAGCTTTCGGCATGCCCGAAGTTACTTCTTGTTTATACTACCCTTTACTTCAAAAATGCCATCGCGATCGCCCCGTAATGGTCAACCTTTCCTTCATTTCTCTATAGTCGCTTTTAAAAATGTATCTTCTATTACTTCTTGATGCCAAAACGTATAATTTCTCTGATCTTATGATAGCATGACTTAGCTTCGTACCTTCCTTGATGACATCCAACTGCCCCAAAAAACGTGTTCTGGTTACCACCTTACGTATTTCACCGTTTTCTTTACGTCAGGGTGGTGACCATTTGGTGAGGAAATTGGATGGCATTCAATTTACGGGAAAATCTTAGTCCCTGATACCAGGCATGTTAAATTGTAATAATACTGTTACAATGCCTTTCCAGATGGTTGTGATGTGAGCGGTGTTCACATGGTGGTGATGATGCTGGTCCTGAAATAACTCAATCTCATAGCATGCTTTTAGCTGCCTTGTCCCATGCAAACTTTGGCTGGCAGTCATGACTCAACTCGCCTCTCTGGCAAGTGATAGTTTCATGACGTTCATGTTACTACATTTGTTTGTTGCCTAGCTGATTAAGCTTTCCATGTACATCTTTCTCTGTATTCCTTTGCCCCTCCTGCCTTGTAATGTTTGCCTTGTAAGGATAATTTTTCTATTTCACCTCGTTTGTTGATATGCCCCATACATTTCTTTTGTCTTTTCCTTATATTTTTTTAAATGAGTGATCTAGTAACAACTGCAAGGCTCAGTCCTCAGAATTTGTGTTGTTCTCTGTTCATTATATTCTCAACATTCTTCTCATAACCCACATCTCCACTGCCTCTAGGTTTCGCATTATTTTATTACTCATTCCTCAGCATAAGCATACTAAGCACTAATAGCAAAATTAGAAGCTGAATTACAAGACCACATGAATAGTCTAAACCAGAGGTTCCCAAACCACGGCTCCGCGGGCCACTTGTGGCCCGTCAGATGTCAGAAAGTGGTATGCGAGGCCTCGTTATTTAATATAACTCTTTAAATGCGAGGCTCCAGGGAAAAACAAACTATTCACAAATTTGTGCGATGACTTTTCTTCATTTAAAATGAGACTACGACTGTTTATCGGACAGCTTACTGAAGGGACTTTAGAGGCGTTTCCAAATCTGAAGACGCTTGTGGTGGAAATGAAATGTGACTTTTTATAGTACAAAGTAAAAGTTGAAAGTCTTCTAGATATTTTTCAGTCGAGATTTCAAGAATTCACAATAGAGGAGGATAATGTTGCCCTCTTCATAAATCCGTTCGTATTTCCTGATTCCAAGTTCTGTCAATTACAGCAAAATCTTCAGCACGGGGTAATTGATTTTAAATGCCATTCTGCACTGAGATGTAAATTTCTGGAGCTGCCTGCTTCACCTTCAGCTGATCATATGATTTCATTCTGGCGACTATTGCCTGTCGAACAATTTGAACACTTGCATTCACTCGCCCAGAGATATACATTTGTCGTTTTGGCACGACCTACAGATGGGAACAGTAATTTTCCGCAATTATTGTTTAAAAAAAAAAAAAAAAAAAGCAACGTTCCAGACTCACCGACTGTAACCTAGCTGCGCTTGACTTTGGGCACAACAGATTTGTGCCCAGACATTGATAAACTGACATCTGAACTTAAGTAACTGGTTATGAAAAACAGTTACAACTGTAAATTAATTCATGAATAGTGATTTTCGAAACTGATTTAAAATGTATTGTTAAATGAAATTTTGATTTTAAATCACACAAGAAAAAAAAATGGCCGTACTGTAGTTTTGACACTGACTGCCTTTAAAGTTTTAGAAGTTTGTTGACGAAAGTTAAGAAAGGTCAGAATGATATTGCACGACTTGTATAATTTTATAACGCTGTGGCCGCCCTTAACTGTCAAAAATAGTAGAAATTGCCCTCTGCTTGAAAAACTTGGGAACCACTGGTCTAAACGTAATGGGTAGGGAACGTAACATGAAAATTACCACAAATAAAACAGAAGTAATGACTATAACTAAAGAAGAAAAAACAGCAACAATTCACCCAAACGAACATCCCCTGAAACAAGTAAAGAGTTTCAAGTGCCCAGGAAGTGTTGTTGCTTGTCCATCAAGAATGATGATGACCGTTCATTTCATCCAGCGAGGCTGAAAGTATGGAACCATGAGTTCTAAGATGGCTGGTAAGGCCTATTTTGGCTCGAAATTTTCTTTGACAATGTGGGCAAAGAATGCTTGACGTTCCAGGAGGTGGATCTCCTGCAGTGGTTTTTCTGTCCAGTCTTTTCTTCACAGATCTTGCAGTCCTGGCTGCTTCACAAGTGACGGCACCCTTGATTAATCATGTACGCCACGAATTTCGGTCTTTGGCAGCAGTCTCCCAGGTATCAAGATGAATTCCAAAAGCTTTCAGTGAGATTTTTAGAGTGTCTTTAAAGCGGTTCCTCTGGCCGCCTTGGGAGCGTTTACCACAACGTAGCTCGCCGTAAAAAAATCGTTTAGGGAGCCTGTGATCTGGCATGCGAGTTAAGTGACCAGCCCAACGAATCTAATTCCTCATTAGTAGAGTGTGGATACTGACCAGAACGCTTTTTCTAGAACTTCAGTGTCTGGGATCTTATCTTGCCATTTAATCTTCGGCCTTTATGGGCTTCATGTATTGATATTATTACCATGGACTCTGCTATCCCTCCGCCCATCGTTTAAGTGGTCGGCCTTTTCCTCTGCTCCCATTTGGTCTGTATATCATTGTATGTATTGTGATAACCATTGTGCGAGAAGATTATTTCGCCAGATGACAGATATTGTAATAAAGTATAACGACGATAATCGAACTTAGAGTTCTGTCTTATCTGCGCTCGCACTATTCTACCTGTCTGAACCCAAGTTTCTCTATCCCTATTTATGACACGTTGACAGGTAAAATACTTGGGGGATCCTGTCCGTTTTGGCAGTCCCAAGACAGTGTCAAGTAACAATTAGAAATAATACATTGACGGTTCTTGGCCTAGCCAAGTAAAAACAAACATTATACACGACATCGACAAAGTCTAATCACTATACAGTAAATACTGTTCTGTTTAACTGTGCTATGTTAAACTCTCTCAAAATAGAAATTCATAATGCTAACTCTCACTATAAACATGACATTGACGTGACGTGACAAAATACTAATGTTTTTCTCTCTAATAACAGGTTGTTCCATGATGCATTTTGTATGATGTAAATTGTCCACCAACAGAATCAGAAACATCCAGTGGAGCAAAAAGCGATAGTACTGAGGAAGCAGCATTTAATTCAGCTAAGTACCAAAAATTTATTATACATTGTATCTCTAAACGATACTCATTTTGGTTTTCACATGTAAATTTTGTTTACTATTGATATATATATTTGTACTATTGGTATAATTAAGATATTAAGGGACGTAATCAAAAATTGTATAATAGAATGCTCAAGTGCGATGCTCAAGACGTCACCTAACACCGCCCCAGGCCCAGACGGCATCCGATATGGTGACCTACTGGTGATATCAGATGATGACATGGAAGAACTGGCCAGAGAATTCAACACCAGTATCCAGAGGGGTCAGATCAAAGAAGAATTGCTACACAGCTACTTGCTGCCGCTGCCAAAACCGAACAAAGACCATTCCAAGATAAGAAACTACAGAATCATTACGATGCCGAACACTGCGGGCAAGTTACTGGAGAAAATTGTAGCACAAGACTTGCTTGTGACTTGGTACAACTCAGCTGCTTCCCGCCCACACTTGGAGGGTACAGACGAAACAAAGAGTCATGGCTGAATGCGGCGGTCTTTGCTCAAGATGTTTAAGAAGGATTTCAGGTCAGAGAAGAGACACGTGCGGCCGCCATAGACTTAGAGGACGCATATAACAGAGTATCTTTCGTGCACTTGATGCAAAACCTCCTCAGACTGAAAGTGCACCCTCACCTTGTACGATGGATAGCTGCGGTTCTGCTCCAAAGGAAGATGGTGCTAAGATGCTGGAGTTGGTCTTATGAGCCGATAACGATATGTCCAGGATTGCCGCAGGGTTCACCACTGTCACCAGTACTATTCAACGTGTATGCGGTGCCGATCACTGAACAACAGTTGGACGGGAGGGGTAGGACTCTGTCATTCGTTGACGACATCCTCGTGTATCGACAGGGTTGAGATAGACCGGCGGTTGCCAATGATATGAAGGGCGAACTAGATCGTATTTCCTCATGGTGTGCTGATGCCGACACCCTTGTCAACCCTGCAAAGGCATCGGTTACATGGTTCTCCCTAAATAACCATATTGTGAAAACAGACCTGCCGGCAGTAAGAATTGATGGGAGAATTTTGAGTAGAACCCAGTCAATGACATATCTTGGCGTGAGGCTTGATCGTAGCCTATTCTTCAGAGATCATGTCGATTATGTCATAACGAAGGCTCGAAAAGGTTTGTCAGCAATGAGAGTCATGGCGACTGCCAATATCGATCAAAGACTGCTAATACTTCTGTTCCAATGACTTGTGCTTTCACGCATCGAGTTTGCCCTGGCCATCCTCACTGTCAGCCCTACACAGATTGGAAGACTTGAAAAGGTACAAAACGAAGCCATGCGCATCATTTTGGGCTGAACGAGAGACATCAGCTGTATATCAATGAGATACTTCCTTGACTTAGCGACAATGGAACACAGGATCAAGATCTGGAGACCTCGTGCATACTTAAAAATAAGTGCAGATGAGCAGCACCCTCTGCATGACGCTATATTCAGAGAAAAGGGTGACAGGCTAAAGAGGGGCAAGTCATGGATGGGTCGGGCGGAAGATGTCGTCAGACAGATCTGCAGTCTTACCAGTATCAACCCCGGTAAGGAATGGGTGCCGATGCCTCCAGCTTTTAAGTGCACTTTCTCCTGCATTATCACACTCGACAGACGGTGCAGAGAGCAGAACCCTGCCGCTGACAATGCAGAGATTAACGCGCTCATCTATGAACACTCAGATAGCCCCGAAGTGCTCATCTATACAGATGGATCTGTTGTAAAGCAGCAGAGAAGTGCGTGGGCATTTACAGCCCGTTCAGCGGGCCGAACCGTTCAAGAATCCAGTGGTGCCCACTCTATGACCACGAGCAGCATGACGATGGAGGTGATGGCAGTTACACAGGCTTTCATATGGCTGGAATCACAGCATTATACCAACGTGTGTGTACTAAGTGATTAAATGAGCATGATTCAGAAGGTCGAAGCTGGATCTGTACGTCTGTTGTCCGTAAAATCACATTCATCTTCGTCCCGTGACATGCGGGAGTCGAGGGAAATGAACGAGCTGATAAACTGGCTGGCTCTGCACCCCCTGTAGATGGCCAGCCCATGGATCGTGCCGATGTTATTAACGTCCTCAAAGATATGGCGAGAACAGAGGACTTTGACGTCAGTGATTCCACATCGCTGTCCAGGATGAAAGACTTGGGAGTAAGAATCGGCACAGCCAGACGCGAGAGGTACATCGGGAAAACAAACCGCCTCGTCAACCAACACAGAACTGGCACTATTAGCCACCGGACGCTGATGCATATGCTGGGGGGGGGGGAGGATCTGAGCACCTATGGACATGTCCGCAGTGCAATGAAGATACCCCAACTGATAACTGATAACTGCATAATAGAAATTTTTCAAATGGAATTAATCTTCTATCAATAATTATTTTCAAAATCTAGAAAATGTCAACAATAGAAAAGTGCATTGAGCTAGGGCTAAAGCTAGATTATACAGCAGACAAATTGGCAGAGTGTAGTGAAAAGAAGCATGCAGAAGAGGTGCTACGTGAGGAACGTGCGGCAGAACGAGAACACAAAAAAGCAGAGCTCGGCGCGGCCAACAAAAAAGCAGAGCTCGACGCGGCCAACAAGAAATTAGAAATGGAAACAGCCGCAGCCAACAAAAAACTAGAAATTGAAGAACCATAAAACAAAAAGAACTAGAAGTAGAGGCCAAGAAAATAGAATCAGAAACACAAATGAAGGTAAAACAACTCGAAATAGACTCAAACATAGAAATTTCGATGAATAAATTAAAAAGTAAAGAGGAAGAACAGAAGTATAACAAGTTTAAGGGGATCGTCAAACCATTCTGTTCTGGCGATCCAATTAGCTCTTGGTCAGAAAATTTTGAATGTATCATGAGATATCACGAGATTCCAAAACAGAATTGGGCAATGATCTATATGAGAAATTTGGCTCTAGAGCCATTGAAGGTAATTGAAACCATCCCTCAAGAGATAAGGAAAGACTAGGAGTACATTAGACGTAGAATAATGCAACATTTTTCCTTAGATGCCGCAGGATACCAACTACAGTTTGCCAAACTTTGTCCTAAAGCCAATCAAACCTTCATAGATTATGTGTCAATGGTACAGGACGTATTCAATAAGGGGATCAGTTCAGCTAAAGTCGTCAATAGCTTCGACAAACTTATTGTCCTAATGATCATAAACAAAATTGTAACATCCTTGCCAACTTCATTTTCAAAATTCCTACAGCAGAGCAATTGTCAGACAATCCAAGATATTGAAAACAAGGGGTCTGCATTCTTTACAGCAAATCGCGATATCTTTGTATTAAACGATAGTCAAAATGAGGTATCAGCTGCTATGAACGTAAATAAATGTAAACCATCTCAAAACAAATACAAACCAAAGCCAAATTACTCACCATGAAATTACTGCAAACTGTCACATGAACAATACGCAATGTGCGACAAATCACCAAACTATAGTCACCATTTAAAAATGATGGTAGAAAAGCAAAAAAGCCAAACGAACTGAGTTTAGAAGAGCAGTTAAATGCTATTTTTGCAGGGCGTACGGGCATTTTTCCGGACAATGTGAAGGTCGTGGGATGATAAAATAAGCAAATGCTGTGTTAGTTGACATCTCGAGTGAGGATGAGAATGAAAGTGGAAATGAAAGTGACCATGAAGTTGTTAATGCCTTAGAAGTTATTGACATCTTTGATTATGATGGATGCAATACATGCAAAAAGTTTCAGTTAGATACAACCCTTGAGTGCGGTCACACTATACCCATATCAAATGAAATAGCCAATGCCGCTTTATCAGCTAAGGGCAAACTTCAGTGTTACAAAGTAATGCGTAATAGTGGTTCGACCCTTATTGGGGTCAGAGAAACGTTTGTGAAAGACAGTGACTATATAGGAGACGTTGTGACATGTCGTACATTTTCAGGGAATAGTGAAAAATACTCTCTGACAATAACTGAAATTCATACACGATTTATGTCAGGACGCGTATTATGCGCAGTTTTACAAGATCCCTGCGCAGATGTAATTGTAGGGATTCTTCCCAATGTAAAAAAAGTGTTCAGAAAAAGACATCAGAAAATGGGAAAATAAATATTGCAACAAGAAACCAGTGAATAATCCCACTACACCTAAAGGGAGTTTTAATACTCAGAATGACAAAATTCTACGGGAGACCATTAGTGACAAACCTCCAGAAGAAACAAGTGAGGTCCACTATACATGTGCCACTCAAAAATTGAAAACCATGAACAAGATTACATTGACAAATAAAACTGTCACGTGTACAAACGAGGACAGAACTAAACCTCCAACAGACTTTGCTGTCATTTCACAAAGTATTCATCCTGCAAATGAACGAAATTATAAGTGCCAAACAGGGAAATTACAAACAAAATTTCCAAGGGACTCTACCAGGGACAAATCTATACTAGAAACAGATAGTTTTCATTACACGTGTTCCACCCAAATTTGTCATCTCTCAATGACGGATAAAAGACGGATCAACACAACAAACAAATCCACAGAACTTTTCACTAGTACCAAACTAACATCGCAAAATAACAACCATGCACAAAACAACATACAAATAAAACAACGCAAACAAATGACTTAACACAGGAACCAAATACCCTACTCACACATACCAACAAACCAGTTTATCGCAATGACAGCAACAAAAACATCTCTTCAACACGCAACATCAGGGAAACAAGGGATAAGGTCAACACACCCACCAATGACACTGACAGTGACATCAACACCTCCTCTAACAGACACGACAAAACAGATAAATCGAAACACCCGAAATCACCAGAGTCGGCATGGCACTGGTGTAAACTACTCGTAATACTGCTTTTGTTAACTAGACTAACAACAGCACTGCTTATACTTCAAAAGTTTTCCTTAACCGCAATCTTTTGTGAAAATTAACTTTCTATGATAATTATAACCTTGCTGACGAATCAGTCAACATTATTTCATACTGAAAATGCAAATACCACCATGATGTTTATTTATTCTTACTGGTGCAAAATTGTTAATGTATTGTTGAAATATTTCTATGGTAAATGTATACCCACTCTTACAATTTCCATGACTGTTATTCTATATTTAATCAGAACATTTTCTATTAATTTCATTTGTAAGAGTATCTGTTTAGACGATGCAATTTGTAAATTGAAAACCATTTTTTCAAATCCACCTATCCTTCGACTTACTGATATACATTCCCAGTTTATCTTGAAAACATATGCCAGTACTATCGCCATAAGCGGATGTCTCATGCAGAATCATGACGGAGTAGATCATCCTATCGTTTATGTCAGTCGGAAATTAAAACCAGCTGAAAGGAGATACTCAACAGCAGAACTGGAGGGATTAAGTCTGATCTACTGTGTGCTGAAACTACAGAAATACCTCAGAGGCACCCAATTCATAATCCAGACGGATAACTCGCCGCTGCTGGTGATAGAAGACGGTAAGTCAAAGAATAACAGAATCGCCCGCTGAGCACTGATTCTCCAAGATTTTAGTTACGAGATCCAACACATTAAGGGCTCCAAAAATCTGATTCCAGGCTTGTTAACAAGACTACCAGACACACCAGCCGAGTAACACAACAACCAGTACGCCATACTAAAACTGTGATACGATTTTATAAGGTTGCCTACCAAACAGCAAGCTTCCACATATGTTAGAACACTGTTACCAATCGCTTATAGCACATACTCCAAGATTAGAGTAAACATGTGATATGAACGACTTCGAAAGAACGATCACTCAGTATTAGAGACAACCACCAGTCATTTATAACCAACAAACACTTGTGACGTTGCCAACTATCACTGACTATAAAATCAGGTCACCAACGGCCATGTAATATCGTTCAGATTTATGGAAACAAGGCATTGGACATTTTTCAATCTACACATCATCATGAACAGAACACTTATGAAACAACCATCACACAAACGTCGACACGACCACCTACACTCTTCATCAAGGAACGACACCACCAGGATCATCGAGTTACTTAGTTAGTTAATTAATTAGTTAACTGTTTAAAATATTTCTGTATTACTTGTTCAAAATTTAATTTACAAATATGTCAATTTTCCTGTACATTTTTCTTTCACGGATATAAATGAATATTTCGATAAAACACGTTGACATGTGATTCATCGTAACTTATATTAACTAGTAGATTTTCTTCTAAACATGTTAATTTTTGCAACCATTCTGAATTAAATTGTAAATTGTCCTATTATTATCGGTGAATTAGTACCAAGTATTCATGTTAATTTTTTTCTATTACCGCCAAATTTTCCTAAGGGCGATAAACTTTACCTTAACCTCATTTGTAATTTTTAAACACAGAACAATTGGAATGAGATATGTGTAAATGAGAGGGTGAATGTAATAAATGAAGGAATGATGTACATTGCGTGCAAATCGTACGCGCCACTGTTAAATTATAATTTGTCTGCGTCTTGTGTAAAAAATTTTTATTTTTTTTTTTTTTTTTGGTTTGGCGGTCATCCCAGACTAGCTGGTTCCCCGCCTCCCCTGTTTTTGGTGTGGACCCTTAGTCCCACTGTGAGCTATTGCCGACAGTGGTCCACCAGGCCCACATTTAAAGTGATGCTTATGTGAGGTTTTTTTTTTTTTTTTGGATTACCCGGCCCCCGACCAGACCAGGCGCACTACTGAAAGGGGCAGCAAATGCGTCTGATCTTAGCCAAGGGACCGAGAATGATCCTCCCGGCCTCCGACCAGACCAAGCGCACTACTGTCGGGGGCCAGCAAATACACTTGATCTTAGCCAAAAGGCCGAGAAGCGTCTTTTGAGCGTCTTGTGTAAAATGTAACATTTGTCACAAAATTGTTATACGTGTTTAGATAGATTACAAGAGAATTAATAGAATCAATCTAAGAATCACTGCTCGAAAATCCAAGTCATGAATTACACATATCAGGTGAATCATGACAAGGGAAATTCTAGCTCGTGACACTTAGAGAAATCCTAACACCATAAACAGCAAGAACAAACAGGTGTCTCATACACTAAAGACATCAGTTCAAATACACATTCTCAACACTCAATAAAAACAGTTAATGCACATACACTTTTATAGAACACCAAAAGGGAGATTAGCAACCACTAACATTATAACAGGGACATAAGCTATTAGTGGATGAAAACAAAGTAGTTGTATATTATGCACTACCAACATACTGAAGTAAACAAATGTATACACGTACACATTAAGGGGCAATGGCTTGCATATATTCTTAAAAGGGCCAAGGCAATCTGCCTTGATGAGACTCTGTAATAGGAGGCCATTGTCCAGGGCATCATGATGGGATGTCTGAGAAGGACGCATTTGGGGAATGCAAGTTCACAATCTTAGTCGTAAGGGAATTTCGGTCTGGATTGCCTTAATTTAAGAATAGAAGGAGAATTAGACTCTTGAGCAACCACCCGAGATAGCAGTACTCAACGTACATTAGTTGCTAGTGCAGCAATACATATAACAGAGTTACCATCTACTAGATTACTACCCTGAACCATATACTCATTCCCATGATCCCTTGACAGAATTAGTTCCAACTAATTAAGGAATGTCAAACCCATAGGTAGGGGGGGGATCGCGGACCATGTCAAGGTCTCACCTAAGTAGATAAGGGACGTAATATAGAAGGAACATAGAAACGGGATGAATAGGGGAGAGAATAGAAGAGACTCGAACATTCGAGACAGACGAGTCAGAGGTCAAACTACGCAGTACGCCCAGCCACAACCCGGCAGAAGCGTGAAGGGTGAAACCCCACGAGACGCACGAAGGGGCAAGCACACCGTGTCCAACTCAGGAGAGTAGAGAGGGCAGACGGCCACTGGACATTGACGAAAGAGGGTGTAGCTTCTAGAGGGAGACACATGGACAGACTTTACGTAAATCATGAAGATATTAGTGATAGGCATAGTTGAGATGTTGTGTAGAGATATGTGAATGCTTTGTATAATTAATTTGTATGTAATGTGATAACCATTGTGCGAGAAGATTATTTCGCCAGATGACAGATATTGTAATAAAGTATAACGACGATAATCGAACCTAGAGTTATGTCTTATCTGTGCTCGCACTATTCTACCTGTCTGAACCCAAGTTTCTCTATCCCTATTTATGACACGTTGACAGATGCTTGTAACATTTGTAAGTATTTAGATGTTATTGTCAATATGTTATTTTTACCAAAAAATATGAGGTTGATTTTGAAATAGCCCTCGTATATACGTGTGTGTGTGTGTGTGCGTGCGTGAGTGCGTGCGTGCGCGTGTGTGTGTGCGTGTGTGTGTGCGTCTGTGTGCATTCTTCAACGGTAGAGTTGTAATACTCCCGTACATATAATCAGAGCCACGTCCCGAATCAGAGGCCTTCTATGGAGCTGTGATGCGATAGGGCCACCATATGTTGTAGGTCTGAATGCACAGAGGCATGGATGGACGACGAACACTGAAAAGATCAACGGGAAAAGAGGCAGAGTCGGACAAAGAGCAATTATGCTTATATGGGCTGAGACGTTGACATTGAGGTTGACCCTCAACAGGGTTGATCCAGGACACCAAAGCCTGAGATCTGTGAAGTGACATTATCGCCTACCCCATCTGACAGGGCTCATGATGATAATGATATATATATGGCAGTTTTGTTTTACGCTTTACCCAACTTGCCTTCATTTATTTACATTGTCATCTATCTGTGTTTATTTGTTGTTATCCCACTCCCTATTAAAGTCCTATAGATTCATAAATCTAAACTTACTTCACCGCTGATATTTTCTCTCCCCTCTACTCTTATTTTCCTGCTCTATTTATTGGACCATGCCGGTCTCTCTGGCTGTGGGGTTACAACACTTTCTCTCTGTAATCCCGTTTATCACGCAGAGTCTCGCAGCGGAGCGAGAACTGAGGTGGTTCGACCCCCGCTCGTGACTTGCGGATACTGAGCCGGCCGCTCAGAAAGCAATGGCAAACTACTGAGCGTAATCTTGCCAAGAGATCAACAGACAGCTGAAAGATGCTGCTGTTGACAGCTAAGTCCTGTAAAAGGATACGCAAAAACATAACATTTATTGGACCACATTGTCTCCCTTTTTCGGGTCGGCGCTGTGGTTTAGAGGCAGTGAATGCGTTTCACAATTCTCCAGCATGTCGAGTCGAGAGTTCGAAATCAGTGGCTGACAATTTGGAATCCGACATTGCGTTTATTTTGATAGTGTGGGCGTCGGTCATATAGAAATCAATGGCAAACTACTGAGCGTAAAGATTGCCTAGTAAATCATCCATCCATCCATCATGTGCCATGCCGATAAGCGTGGGCGGTCATGATTTGCCATCTCACTCGATTACCAGAGTCGTGGATCAGCTCCGTGTTCCTGTCTCGACCATGCCATGTGGCCAAGCCATCCAGGTATTTACTTCTTGGTCTTCCTCTTGGTCTCTTCCCTTCGATCTTGCCAGTTGTCACCTAGTTCTCCAATTCATTTCTTTTCATAACATACCCAACAAATTTTGACTGTCTATGTCTAATATTTCTAATCAGTTAACGATCTTCATTTGTTTCTTGGACTTGTTCATTGATTTTTCTGTCTGTCCATGGTAAATCATATGCATCCAAAAATTTTTTTTAAAAATGCTGGAGTTTATTGCGACGTCAACTAAAGGGCATACAAGTAAGTCTTCTCAGATAAAGCAGCACTCTCTGCAATATATCGCGGTCTCCAACAAAATTCACATCTTTACCTTTTTGGAGCCTATGAGTTAAAATCCTATGAATTAAAAAAAATTTTTTAAATATGAGATAAAATCAGTTACAATCCACGTTAAAAGTCATAACATTCTTATAAAAACCATGCTGGGGGGGGGGGGGTACGGTTGAAGGCAAGCGAGCAAGGGGTAGACAACGATACAAGTGAGAAGATAACACAAAGAGATGGACGAACTGCATCTGACATATCTGACAGTCTGGGTGAAAGGCAGACAATGTTGGAGATCCACTGCACTGCAGCCAACCTTCAATTGTGGAGACGGCACCTGCTTGAAATTGAGTTAAAACTCACTTATCTTATTTTATATACCTGCCTATTTTTTTTTAATTGCACATGATTCCATAATATTAGGCCTTAATGTATTTGCAGCCCCATTTCACTTACCTCTTCTTTATTTCTTTCATCAACTGTCTTTTCATTCCCAGTGTTTTTAGAACCTCTGTATTCGATTGTATTTGTTTCCATGAAATACGACATATTCTTCTGTATATCCAGGGCATCTATTCGACTTTCTAGTTGCCTGTTCAATGCCCAGGCTTCCGCGCCGTGCAATAGCGTTGAATATACGTAAAATTTGACAATTCTCATTTTTAAAGGGCTATTAATCTCTCTAAGATGTCAGTACTGATTTCATGTTGATGAAAACATTTTTTGCCATTCCTATTTTTTGTTTTTTGCGCTCACTCGCTTTGAACTCAAGGGTAGTCCATACACACTACTTAAAGTAGCAATGTACTTAATTTTGCGTGTGGATTAGCTTTCCATATTGACAGTGTCCTACGCCATCAGACAAACCCACTCCGACTTCAGAGGTACTTCTAATTTACGTCCCCAAGTCAAGGACGACAGATCAACATTTTTGTTCAACTGTCCGATGTGGGGAGTGGACCCCTTACCTTGGCATCAGCATGCCGGATGTTTTTTTTAAGAACACGTGTTCTTACCCATTCGGCCATGCATTCCTATTCTCTCTTTTGAACTCTATTGGTATTTCACTTCTGCCATAATATGTTAACCAAAATAGGAGAAACTTGTTACTTGTTCTATCTCCCCGTTTACTATGATGTTCATTGATGACTTTTCCTTTCCATTGCTAATTATCATAGTTTTCGTTTTTAGGATGTTAATATTAATAATATCTAAGCCATATTCTGCACTATGCTTGTTTAATTCACTGTTTATGTTTACTTGTTCTATACTTCGTGTTTTTCTATTGCTTCAGTGTTGAAGGCGAGGTACGGAGTCGGACGAAGACGTCACTTCCGCGGACTGTATTGTTTGGTTTTCGGAAGTGCGACCACAGTTCTTGTTGTAGATCAACTGTTTTCTGCTAGCTTGTGCGTGTTTCTTGAAGTATTTCCATTCGTATAGTACAACATGGGATGTGATGGAGGTACCATACCGAAAAGGGACGAATTAGTGAGGACTAAGAAGAAACCAGAGCAGGTTTGTACTAAGCCAGTGAAACCGTTGTTGTTGATAAAATGAATGTAAGTAAAAAATGATGATGAGACGGATGCCATGTCGTTGGTTGAACGTCCGTTGATTGTTGTTGAAGTGTTTGTTGTTGTTCATAATTATAATGTAGTAACTATACATACGTCGAATGGGAAACATGAAGACACGATATTATATTATTAATACTGGAGAAAAGACAGATCTGAATTGACATAGAGACCTGAATTCTGAATCATCAGGCACTGTTGCATTTCTGATTTATACATGAAATGAAATGATTTCATCTACAAAGTGATTATACCCAGAGCGCTGGGAATAATGACTCCGCATTATTCACAGATTCTGCTTTTCACGTGACATACGGTGACGTCATGGGAACGTGTTTGTATTATGAATGTTTGTACATTAGTTATCATGTCTCTGTAGTACAGTGGTTAGCATCTCCGCCTGTCGCATTGGAGACTGGGGTTCGATTCCCCGCCAGGAAATTAAAAAAAAAATGTAAATAAAAATTTTTATTAAAAATGATTAAACATTACGAACTACAATATAGAACTGAGAGTTAGGGGTAGGATTTGGGACCAATATTTGGAAGAGTGCCCATTTTTTGTATCGCAGTGATACCGTGGATTGGTCGCACTGAGAATAACGCTCAGTGACCCCACGTGACCAGCCGAATCTGTGAATAATGCAGAGTCATTATTACCAGCTTTCTGGGTATAAAGTCTCCCTTTCATTTAATTTACATTCTATGATTCTATTCATTCTGTATATAATTATATAATCGGAGTGACTATTCACAAAATTTTGTGAATAGTACAAGCCCCTATTCACAAAAATAAACCGCTTCACTACATTATTAATGGTTGTGGAGATATCAGTGTGTTCTCGGTAGTGTAGTGGTTAGCATCGCTGCCTGTCACGCGGGAGATTGGGGTTTGACTCCCCGCTAGCAATTGTTTTTTTTTTAAATTTTTAATAAAAAATATTAAACATTATGAACTAACATATAGAACTGAGAGACTTGAACCTTGTGAATAAAGTGTGCTGTATGGATCTGTGGAAGCTGCCGGGAGGCGCAACCCCCAGGCAGCGACGGAGTGACCGAGTGTCGGAATCGATGGATGCAATAGATGTCTTTGTTTAATGTGAATTTTATTTGCCAAATAAAATATCACTGTACGTAGAGTGTGTCCTTGTTGACAAATATCGTCTTTGTGAGATTTGAAGAAAAAGAACTTGCAAACAAAAGACAGAGAAGAAGAGAGAATAATAGTCTTCTGAAGCCAATCGACAGCAGTAGTAAACACACATTTTTGTGATTAGTGTCTCGTACTATTCACACAATTTTGTGAATAGGGCTCCCATATATAATATCTATATCCAGTCAAATTATTTACACTTTAAAAAAAAAAAAGTAGCAAAATTCATGCCTCCAAGCCACTGTGATTCCAAAATACTCTAATAGATGAATGGTCTCATTATTAATGGGCCATACAATGTTGAGCTTCTATTTGTACATAAAAAAAAAAAAAGAAAAAAAAGTGATTATTCGCAGAGAAATTTGAATAATACTGAGTGTTATTCGCAGACACGGCTGGTCACGTGACGTTTACTTTGATGGCCCAGTAGTTATACATTCATGGTCTACTGTTCCTCATGGGATTGTTAGTACAGTCAGTTGGGATGTTTGCACGCACATTTATAACTTTTGTTGTCACTGTTTCTGCTGGTCGCGGGTTCAAATCACCACAGCAATTTAATTTTTTTTTTGTTTTAATTTCTTGCTCTAGAAAGGGAGGAGTCAGGACCTGGCTTTTCATTCATCAGACCTGGAATGGAACATTACATAAACAAATAGTTTTCTAACTCTATGGATTTGCAGAAGCTGGGCGCGGGGGGGGGGGGGGTACATGGGGTACATCCCCCAGGCAGCAATGGAATGATCAATTGTCGGTATTGATGGATACAATAGATGTCTTTGTTTAACATGAATTTAATTTGCCAAATAAAATATCACCCCTGAATCAGCATTTCTGGGATTTAAGTTAGTGTAGAGATCTCTCCTGACCAAGTACTGCAATACCATCTCTGGGACTTAAGTTAGTGTAGAGACCACTTCCAACCAAGTACCACAATAGCATCTCCATGTTTATGAGCCCGAGTAAAAATAGGCGGACTCAAGAGCAAGAAAGTACCATTTTTGATGTAAACGTCACGTGACCAGCCGTGACTGAGAATAATGCTCTATATTATTCGCATTGCTCTGCGAATATCGCCTCCTTTAAAAAAATTGGATGTTCACATTTCATGTTCATCTGTGTTGGTTGTGTTTCTCTTAATTTCATTATAAAAAATATACTGGTAAAGTTTGATATAATTTTCTTGTTACTTGTTTGTTACAGAAGGATAAAAATTCTGAGCTTGCCTTTAAATGGAAGCATTGTGCCATAAGCCAGGAAGCGTTGGTGAAACCAATAGTAGCTTGTGAGCTTGGAAGGTAAATCTTTGTCTTCTGCCATTGGCTATGTAGTTTGTATGGTTCTAGATTAAATTATTCTTGTGGTCTCTCAACATTTTAGCTAAAATAGTTTAATTTTACTTAATTATTGTTCAAAGCAACGTCTTTCACTGTATTTAGGAGGAGACAGTGTTCTTTAGTAATGAAATGAAAAGATAGGCATTGGAAAACATTGTGACAACTAAACACATCAACAATTAATACAGTATCAGTGACTGTGTTTTATATATTTCATCCAGAAAAGTATTCATCTATTCACTTTATATGATATATAACTGCAGTATGAACAAAATGAAATGCAGTGAAATATGCCAGGCAATGCATTATGCAACCTATTGTTTATGCCTTCTTTGTTTTGATATTGATGTCACTAATGATTCAGCAGTGCCTGTCATGCTATTGAATGAATGAACTATTGGCTGCTATACAATAATCCACATAGATGACACATGTTTGTGGAGGAACATGTTCACCTTCGCTGCTTGGCATGTCACATGATGATGATTAAGAGGATGATAATATAATCTAAGTGCTCACTAGTTTTTATATTTATTATTGGTTTTAGAATAATCTAACTACTCACTTCTACGAATGAAAGAAAAAAAAGAACTACTACTTATTCTGTTTGACCTTTGTTTTAATTGACCTTCATCATCTCTCTTTTCCTTCTGTCAGATTGCACAATAGAGAAGATATGATTTTCTTTGTACACTTATTCTCTCACCCGTCACATTATACAATAAGAAATATATGGCATTTCATGCACATTTGTCCTCTCTTATTTCAGATTGTGCCGTAAAGGCTGTATGAAGTTCATGTACAATATTCTCTGTCCATTCTAATATTGTAAGCAATTAATGACATTTGCGCACACTGATGAAACAAATAGTAAACTGATTAGAGACATTAGACGTAGACAGTCAAAATTTTTTGGGCATGTTATGAGAAGAAATGAATTGGATAACTTGGTGACAACTGGTAATATCGAAGGGAACAGAACAAGAGGAAGACCTAGGAGCAAATACCTGGATGGCTTGGCCTCGTGGCATAGTCGAGACAAACACGGAGCTGATCCACGACTCTGGTTATTGAGTGAGATGGCAAAACATGACCACCCACGCTTACCGGCATGGCACATGATGCATGGATGGTACACTGATGAAGTATTGTCGCCACAGCTTCCTTTGTTTACCGTAACTGTTTTGTAAAGCTGCCCTATACTTCATGTTTTTATATTGGTTATATTTCCACAGCTTTATTGCAGTTGAATTAATTTTATTATTATCATAACTGTGGTAAAAGAAGAGTATGATTTCATATAAACCTTCATTCTTTCAAATTGTACCAAAATATAAGATTTTACGATGCAGAGATTATGAAATTTTTTGGGGGGTGTAAAATACAGAGATTATAACCTTTCTCTCAGATTGTATAATACAGAGATCATAGTTTTTTTTCATATTGTTCAGGAACGAGTATATAACTTTTATGTACACTTGTTCCCTCTCCTTTTGGGTGGTACAATACAATGTATTTGGGAGATATAGGGCAGCAGAAGATGAAGAGAGTTAAACGTAGTACATCTTCATATTTAACTCTTCTTTCTCATTCAAATTGTACATTACAGAGATTATGACTTTCTTTCAGATCATTCATTGATGAGTGTGTGATTTAAGTACATTAGTTCTCCCTCCTTTTGGGTTATGCAATAACAATTTATTATATTAACTTGTTTTCTCTAATTTCAGATTGTACAACAAGGAAGCAGTTCTTGAATTTCTCTTGGACAGAAGCAAATTTGAATCTACCGCTCGGTTTGATCACTTGAGGGGACTGAAGGTATTCTCACGTTTGTTTAGTCTTTTCTGTGACTGATCTATTAAATACCTTTCAGATGTTTGTATTGTTGACATGTAATTTTTCATGGTCTTTAGACTCATATATGATAGAACAAGGTTGGAAGTAAAAAAAGGGTGGTGGTAAAGAGGTGGAAGCTAGTGCAGGCATTGCTGGCAGACCTGTATGAAGAGAGGTGGAAGATAAAAGAAAGCAAAGATTACAGAGTTCAAGCTTTACACTGTACATGCAAAGAAGGTGAAATGGGCATTTCATGGATGAGATTGGGGGAGATAAGACAATGGGCAAGTTCTGGAAGCTGCATAGGCAGACAAGAGTAGAAAGTGGCGGCACACTTTATTAGCTAAATTACACAGTGAGAACAGGTAATTCTTGACAACTGACAGAGATAAAGGAGAGGCCTTACTTGAGCAGACAGACCATAAGGACAGGAACACCAGATGTGTAGTTGATGAAGATCTTGCTAGGATAGTCAGAAGAAAGCCATTTGAGAACATTGAGCATGTGAAAGACATCAAATATGTGCTGAAGACATCAAAAGACAGTGCACCATGCCTTGCATACTTCACTGATGTCTGTGTTTGAAGAGGGAAAGCAGAGCTCTGGAACAGTCCCGTTGAGATGCTTTGGTACTAAATCCAATAAATGCAAGCTCTTTTCAGGGATTAGGCGACATGAATCCCAGTACACCAGAGTTAAAACAGTTGTCTAAAGGATTCAGAACCAACAACCATGTATGTATTCACCTTTGGTAAGGATGACTCTCATGTCCTTTTCAGGACCCATCCACCACTGGTCCAAGCCTGACACCCAGCTCGCGCCTGTGGCTCCTAGTAGCTGTTGGCATGCGACAGCGGCCACCCCCCCCCTTCCCCCGGGCAACAACTGTGAGAGGCTGGCTAAACCAGGCGCGGGTAGCCGATTTGGTGTCAAACCAAGCGGTGAATTAGGGTATGCCTAACAAGCATGTGAAGACAGGATCCTGCAGACTGCGCGGAATAAATCATTCCTGATTCAACGGACAAGATGGCGTTTACCTGCAAAGCGTTGTGGAACATAATGAGCACGGCAAGGCATGTAGAGCGCCCTGGTCATCCACTGCGCCTGTATTCATCTCGTGTCGTCTTGACTTGTCTTGCCACTGGATTCAGATGGACTCAGGCGAGAGAGTGAGGTCGACGTATTGCGTAACTCTTCCTCACTTTAATCCAATTCATCGCGCAAGTCATTCTTCATCCAACGAAAAAACACTGCAGGAAATCCTCCTCCAGAAACGTCAAGCATTCTTTGTCCACATTGTCAAAGAACATTTCGAGCCAAAATAGGCGTTATCAGCCATCTTAGAACACACGGCTCCATACTTTCAACTCCACTGGATGAAATGCTTGCTTGCTTGCTTGTGTTCGTTGTCTTGAGCTCCAACGCGAAGTCCTGTATGTCGGATGAAGACATCCTGTTGTCCAACATCAGTGTGATGTCATACAGGACCTGAGGTTTGCATGAGTATCCGTTGTCCCATGTCTGGCTTATTGGTGTGCAGACTGGTGGTTCCTCGCCGTACAGGCAGACACTCTCTGACTTCGGAGGAATCGGCGATCCTATTGACCTTAGCCAGGACCCCAAAGGGACCTGTTGCCCAGGACGCTTGATGAGGACGCGTCAATAGGTCTTGGCCAGTATATAACCCGGCCCTGGTGCCTTGGAAACACCTCTGCGTCCCACTGGATGAAATGAATGGTCATCATCATTCTTGATGGACAAACAACATTGTATTATAATCTAGATTATAGTCTTGTCTTGATTCATTTGATTATCATGATGAGGTTAGTCTGAGGGAAGATAGGTGATGAAATCGTCTGATCTCATCAGTCCACTGTCCCCTATTTTCAGCAGTTCTTTTAAGCTCAGCTTAAGTTTAAGCCACACTGTTCTTGCATGCTTGTGTGTAGTCTCTTGTATGGTGTCTTAAAGTTGATTACCTAAATTCTATTTCATTTACTATTTGTGTCTCCAATGGGAGTTACAGGGAAGAAGAAGAGTGTTTAGAATGTAAGAAATTAATTGTTAACATGTTAACTAAGCTGAATGTGTTGCCTACATCTAGCTTTGATCGTTTCAGGATATTAAGGAGTTGAATCTGACAGATAACCCTGAGAGCCGATCTCGAGATGCAGAAAAGGGCGATGGCTTCATTGATCACAATGTTTCGGACTTTATTTGTCCAGTTGTTGGCTTAGAAATGAATGGCAAATACAAGTAAGTGGCTAGACTTGAAGTTGAATGGTGTGATATATGGTTGTAGTTGATTGGTTTGTTGAATGGTTAGACATACAGTTGTAGTTGAATGGTTAGACATACAGTTGTAGTTGAATGGTTAGACATACAGTTGTAGTTGAATGGTTAGACATACAGTTGTAGTTGAATGGCTTGACATACAGTTGTAGTTGAATGGTTAGACATACAGTTGTAGTTGAATGGCTTGACATACAGTTGTAGTTGAATGGTTTGACATACAGTTGTAGTTGAATGGTTAGACATACAGTTGTAGTTGAATGGTTAGACATACAGTTGTAGTTGAATGGTTAGACATACAGTTGTAGTTGAATGGTTAGACATACAGTTGTAGTTGAATGGTTAGACATACAGTTGTAGTTGAATGGTTAGACATACAGTTGTAGTTGAATGGTTAGACATACAGTTGTAGTTGAATGGTTAGACATACAGTTGTAGTTGAATGGTTAGACATACAGTTGTAGTTGAATGGTTTGACATACAGTTGTAGTTGAATGGTTAGACATACAGTTGTAGTTGAATGGTTAGACATACAGTTGTAGTTGAATGGTTAGACATACAGTTGTAGTTGAATGGTTAGACATACAGTTGTAGTTGAATGGTTAGACATACAGTTGTAGTTGAATGGCTTGACATACAGTTGTAGTTGAATGGTTAGACATACAGTTGTAGTTGAATGGTTAGACATACAGTTGTAGTTGAATGGTTAGACATACAGTTGTAGTTGAATGGTTAGACATACAGTTGTAGTTGAATGGTTAGACATACAGTTGTAGTTGAATGGTTTGACATACAGTTGTATTTGAATGTTTTGACATACAGTTAAATGGTTCGACATAAAATATAAGTTCCATTTTTAGACATTCCGTCAAAATTGAATGGTTAAACATACTGCTTAAGTTGAGTGGTTTGACATCAGTTAAAGTTGAATGATTAAACATAATTTATGCTCACAACATCATCTAATTTCATTCCACTGAAAGCACTATGTGAATGTATTGAACCAGAGACTAACTGCTGCTTTCATTAGAGACATAAGAATGGAGGCATGAGTGCAAACAAGGAAGAAGATGAATTGTTGTTGGAGTGACTGAACAGCATTATTGACATGAAAGGAGGAATACATATATAGGTCAAGTTTAGGAATTCACATTTGTCCTGATGTAGATCAAATCTGTGACAACTGGGCCAGCAGATGAGTGTCTAGCCATTGTGTTACTCTGCCTCCCCCTGTCACTTGTCAATGATACAACTTGACAGCAAACATTATTTTTATACAGCCATGATACATGGTCTGTGTAAACGTTATAAAAAGCTACTGATAAAATAATGGTAAGGGAGAATTTATTAGGTTTGACCAGCAGGAACCAAAGATTTATTTCACTCATTAACGTCTCTCCTGGCTAGAGTAAACTATACTGTCCATATCTTTGTCTGTCGGCAACAAGGCTTTTAGATTTCTGGAAAGTTCTCTAAATGGCAGTTTTCTTACCTTCATTCTTATTTTGAAGTGAGTGCTTCACACCTAGTTTTGCAACTAGGAGGTTATATGTCCTACTTAGCATGCATTTTTACAAAGTATGCATCTTCTAGACTGATTCCATCCATGGTAACGTGCACATGGGACCTCCTGTATTTGGCTATTATTTGAGAAGGCTGGGGTTTAGATCTACCTATGGGTAGGTTTTCTTACCTCATAATTTTATCAAGGCAGTTGCCTTACTGCCTACTCTTTGCAATTTCCAACTACCTTTGATTTTTAACATATACTTGCACATAGGACCTCCTGAATTTGGTTATTATTTGAGAAAGCTAGATATTAGATGTCACTATCATTCAGAAAGCAGTGGCAAACTACTGAACATAAACTCGTCAAGAAATCTCAAATAGCCAAAAAATGCTGAGGTTATCCGGGAGATGAGGGCAACATTTAATATAATAGTCACAAGTGGTTCTTGCAAAACTGTTCAGTCCTATGCTGGGATTTGAACCTGGTACCTTCTTAACTGGAGGCAGGCAATTAGCCCCTGAGGCACATCTTTTCTTTAGTATAGAATGATGAACTTTATCGAACGAACGGACAGACTTTATTTTCACAGGATCACAAATTGGGCACACAGGCCCGTCTTACTTTTGGCCCTTCCAGTCACTCATCTTTCGTATATCACTTAACTATTTTGCATGTTACATTCACATACAAAAAAAAACATTGTCAAATGAAAGTTGTGAACAGACAATGCATATTACCATGTTATGAGGCAGGCAGGCAGACACGTACACATACACTTGCACATGCATAAACACATAGATACATACCTGAATACATACTTGCATCATTTAACCAAACTCTCACAGTTATGCACCCACTCAATCAAACACAAATATCCATTCCCATTAAATACATATACTCACAATCACAAACTCACTAAAAAAAGTTTAGTCGTACATACATACATTCTCTCTCTCTCTCTCTCTCTCTCTCTCTCTCTCTCTCTCTCTCTCTCTCTCTCTCTCTCTCTCTCTCTCTCTCTCTCTCTCTCTCTCTCTCTCTCTCCCCCTCCCTCCCTCTCTGTCTGTCTGTCTCTCTTTCTCTCTCTCTCTCTCCCACGCCCATATATGCCTTGATCATACATACATTAAGGCACATACAGAGTTTATTGAAGTACATTTAGTTGACTCTGTGTACTAAAAACAACCTGGTTTTCTGTTTAACTTGATTTAAAGCAGATCTCATTCAACTCTGGCTGTGTCTGATAGACATTTGTTTTGTGGCACTGTGAGATATTCCAGAACAACTCTAGAGTCATTTGATTTTCAAGTTACCTGTTCAGTGGTTAGAATGAACTATAGGATTGAACACTGATGACATGTTAGTAACTGGTTTCTCTTTCTTCTTAACACCTGTTGAGTTGAGCTAAGAACCGACATCACTGCACTCAGGAATTCTCATACATGCTCCGTCCCCTCATTCAACAGCCAGTGAAGAGACACTACTAATTGTTCCCACCACTATCTGATTGAAAGTTCTCCTGGTCTTCCCTCTCAGTTTTGAGATTCTACCAGAACCCCTGCCAATCTCCCACAATCTCATCCTTTCCATACAGGTTCACAATCTGTCCCTCCACCTTCTCCACCTGATCCCACAGGCACACGATCACCTTTCTCTTGTCCATAAGTAATCTACCACCCAGAGGTGCATTCCCTGCCAGCCTATCAGCCTGTTAATCACCTTGCTCTCCTGCATGACCAGGGCAAAGATTCAATACAGTTCTCACTATCTGTGACCTTTGAAGCGTGGTGAGCCATTCCACACAAAACATTTCTTTCTCCACCTTACTAAGCATACTCCTTGAGTCCGTGATGAAAACAATGTGTGTTGCAGTGAACTCTTCTAACCAATGGACTGTGACGCTGTGACTGCTTCCAATTCCATTCTTAACACCTACCTACTTAAATCCTAACAGGATCTGCAACATTTAGTAGATGCGGTTGTTGCACACAGTGAACAACTAGGGTTAGAACTGAATAGTATGAAGACACAGATTACGGTCGTCACTGGGAAGAAGGAAATACCACAATGTGTTTGCATATCCTTTACAGGACATTGCTGTCAACATCAGCATCTTTCAGCTGATTGTTGATTTCTTGGCGCTCAGTAGTTTGCCATTGCTTTCTGAGCGGCCGGCTCACATACCCCGTAAGTTACCAATGCGATTCGAACCACTGCTAATTCTCACCGTTGTCACGTTACTTACGAGAGTATACAAGATTATGGAGAAAAGTTGCTAACCTCTAGGCCAGGAAGCCGGCAATGTGATATATGAGTAAATGGGCATATTCTTAAGCAAGTGAATCGATACAGTTATCTCGGAACAATCATAACATTTGATGGGAGATGCCTCGAAGAGATTAGACCAAGAATTGCCATTGCGTAGGTAGCCTTTTGCAAGATGGAAAACATACTGACCAATAAAAAGATATCAATTGAAATGAGAAAAAGAGTGTTGAAGTGCTACATAGAACCTATACTTTTGTATGGATGTGAAGCGTGGACAATGAGTAGCCAAGCTGAAAAATATCCGATGACTGGAAATGTGGTTTCTGAGGAAAATGCATAGAATACATGGACAGACAGAAAAACCAATGAATAAGTTCTTCAAGAAACAAATGAAGATCGTAAACTGATTAGAGTCATTAGACGTAGACAGTCAAAATTTTTTGGACATGTTATGAGAAGAAATGACTTGGAGAACTTGGTGACAACTGGCAAGTGTTTTGTTTTAGTGTTTTATTCTGCGAGGGTATATTGCTCAGTGGTAATGTTTAATATTAATGTATTTCTCAGTGGTGGTGTTTTGTAGTATTATTTTTCCTGTGATGGTGTTTATTAGTACTATTTTGCCCTGATATGGTATTTTATCTTAGCTAGTGGTGGTGTTTTGTGATGTTTTGCCATATCATGATGTTTTGTAGCAGCATTGTGCCCCATAATTTTGATATGTGATGATCTTTTGCCCTGTGATAGTCTTGAACTGAACTGTCCCGTTTCTAGTAAACATTTCTTATATGTTAGAACTTGTGTTTAAACTGTCAGATTACATGAACAAATGAACTTGTGTTTCAGGTTCTGTTTTCTGTGGTCCTGTGGGTGTGTCTTATCTGAACGTGCCCTGAAAGAGGTGAAAAGTGAGGCTTGTCACGAAGTAAGTACCCTTAGTCTGTAGTGCATTACCTATAGCCTACAGTGTAGTGCCAAAATAAAGTAGTGTATTACCCATATAAAGTAGTGTATTACCCATATAAAGTAGTGTACTACCCATAGTCTGTAAAGTAATACCCATAGCCTGTAAAGTATTAACTATGGCCTGGCCTGCAGTGTATTACCCATAGAAAGTAGTGTATTACCCATAGAAAGTATTGTATCACCCGTGGTCTGTAATGTATTACCCATAGCCTGTAGTGTATTACCCATAACCTAATATGTGCTGTATTTGAGGGGTGTTTTATTCTAGAGTATCACAGAACAGGGTACTCACTCTGACAGTTCTAAAGCTGGCTAAAGGCTGAGACCATAGTCAACAGCCATGTGGAAACCAAGGGGAAACTGCCACATTATGCATTTCAAGAAAGCTAGAATGGAAGCTGATGTCACTACTTTTGGAATGACAGTGATGGAAGGCATGTGCCTGGCAGAAGAGGCTGGGGACGACCAGCATGAAGATGGACACAAGGCATTGCAGACATCTTGGGCATGAGGGTGCGTAACGAAGGGCAGATGGCCAGGGATTGAGACACTTTTCAGTGTGCTGTCTTGAGAACCTGGACAATGACAGAAACAGAAAAGAAAAATCACAACAGAAATGAGATTCCTGAGAAGAATATTCAACATATCAAGAAGAGATAAAATTAGAAATGAAGAAATCAGGACTAAAGTGGAGATTATAGCAGTGCTAGATTTTATTAGAAAGCAGCAGGTCAAATGGTTTGGCCATGCAAGTAAGTTACCAGTTAACAGCATACCACAACAAGCAATGATGTACAGACCAGATGGAAACAGAGGAAAAGGCCGACCACGTAAACGTTGGACGGAGGGAATAGCAGAGCCCATGGGAATATTGATACATGAAGCCTATAATCGGGCACTCTCACGATGTTTATACTTCACCTCGACACCGCAAGGTACAAGAGGAACATGATGAGATGAGTGTTGAGAACGACATTCTGCAAAAGACCCTCTACAGATGATTTTTTTTTGTAGAGTGGTAGCAGATCTGCCTACTTGCCATTACAATCTGTAGTTCCTTGTCAGATGTGTCACACTAACTTTGGTTATGATGAGCAAGTGAGTGAGGATGTGTGAGGTAGGTTGATTAAGTTAAAATTAAAAGCAGTATCATAAGATCACCTTAATACCTTCGAATAGAAGATAACAGACTGAAATAGTCATCAGCAGACTTATTAGCAAAGTTGATAGGGGAACTGCGCTGATAATGTTGTGAGCATGGCTGGTCGAGGCTGTTGACACCTGTTTGCTAAAGTGAGGGATGGAAAGATTGGCCACTTATTTCTCTGTGCATCCAGGCCCACAAAATGTGATGTGCGAGTAATTTAGTTTCCAAGACAGTATTGTTCATGAGCCAGTTTTCTTCTCTATTTAGTCTTGTAAAATTTCAGTATTGTTTCTTTATTTTTGTCTACGATATTCTTAGAATGTTTCTGTAACATTTGGGCTTAAAAGCCACAGTTTTCTTCTTTAGTGATTGAGAAATTGTCCTTGACTCATATCCACACTTTTCTACAGAAAAGATGCAACTGAAATATATATTTTTGTATCCGGCACATAATGTGGTGGACATAATATAAATAACTTATGTGATGCTGATGACACCGTCTTGATAGCAAGTCAGAAGGATCTACAGGAAATTATAGATACAATGGTTATAGAAAGTGAAAAAATGGGTGTTAGTGTAAATAATAGAAAGACAGAAGTCATGGTGATATCAAGGAAACAGATTGTGCCTAAATGTGCATTCAAAGTACAGGACATTATTTTGAGGCACATGCAGAAATTCAGATATCTAGGAAAATGAATAACATCAGATGGAAAATGCATCACTGAGATAAAGAACAGAATAGGACAAGCAAATACTGCATTCTATCAAACGAAGAACATTTTTTGCAATAAGTCACTGTCCTTGAAAGTTAGGAATAGAGTTCTTGCATGTTACATAGGACCAGTTTTAACATACGGCTGTGAATCCTGGTCAGTAAACAGGTGAAACAAAATCTCTGGAAGCCGTGGAGATATTGTTTTATAGAAGAATGCTGAAAATTAATTGGACAGCCAAAATGAGCAATCAGGACGTTTTGAGGGAAGTTAGTCACAAAGACAGTTTACCACAAACATCAGAAAGGGGCAGTCATTGTTTTTGGCCAAGTTAGGTGAAGACAAAAACTGGAACATATTGTGACAACTGGAAAGATTTGCGGAAACAGAGATAGAGGAAGACAGCATGAGAAGATTCTTTACAGTCTTGTATCATGGCATGGGAGGGATTCAATATGTGAATTGATCATGACGTTGGAGATCGTAATTTGTGGAGAGACATGATCCCCATGCCAGCTGGAAAGGCACTGGATGATGATGATATCCAGCAAATTAGAATCTTTGATTGTTGTTTTTCTCAAATCTGGCCATTTGTTACATTATCTTTCAGCTTTTCTTTTCATATCATGTGGCCAAAAATGATGAACTTCTTCCTGTTGCTGTTTGTGATAAGATCCCTTGTGTTTAAACATTTTAAAAGTACCAGTGCACATATTAGCTCTGCGTGTCCAATTCTTAACCCTTTGAAAATAAAGTTTGTTTGTTTGTTCGTTCATTCTCCATGGTGTTCTTCTGTTCCATGATATTCTTCTGTTCCATGGTATTCTTCCGTAAAGTCATTTCTGCGACTGCCAGGGACATCATAAGTACTGGTTTCATAGAGGTGAATACCAAATTAGAGACGAAAAGGGCAGCCACACATAAATCAAAGGATAGCTAATCATTGAAATGGTGTTAACTTTACATTTAAAGATCACAATCTTATGATGCAAGGCATTTGGTTACCTTCTTTATTGATTGATTGATTTAGGAACCGACATCACAGCATTCGGGTCATTCCCTTAAGCGCTCTGTCCCCATCCTCGGAAGCCAGCGAAGAGTTCCAACCCAAATAGTACCAGTAGCAATCTGATTATATGTGCGTCTCGCCTTTCCTGTAAGCGTCAGGCATCGGCCAGATCCCCTCGTCACTCCACGCTGTTGCATTCTTGCCAGACCATGGTGATCCATTTGCTCCTCCGAGGTGTACACGTGCTCCCACAAGGCCGCAACCACGCCTGCCTTATCATGCATCAATACTCCACCAAGTTTTGCAGAGCCAGCCAATCTGTCTGCCTGTTCATTCCCCAGCACACCAGCATGCCTTCTTTATTGATAGGATTATTAAAATGGAAAGTTTATTATGTCATCATCATTCACTAGCTTGTCTTGTGCAGAACTTTACTTCTGTAACAATCTATCAAAATTGCTCTCTATCATACGCCAGATGTCCTGCCTCTGTTGTTGTTGCCCTACACTGCAAGGTACTATAGGCAGTAGATGACAGTTGTAATTCATAATTTCTTTTTTGTTTGTGTACTCCTCAAGTGTGGAAAGCAGTTTTCAGAGGATGACATAGTTCTGCTGAATGGTACAGAGGAAGAGGTTGCAGAAATGAAAAATAACATGGACAAACGCAGATCCCTGCTTAAAGCTTCAAAGGTGAGAGTTCAGATTGTTGTTTATTGAGGATATTGATTATCAACTATCTTCTAGTTTTAGTTTTATTTATTTGATGTTTTATCATGCCCCCCACTCCCACCCACCCCATTTTCTTTTGGCAAGAGAGGTAGAGGAAGACATCAAGAGAAGATTCTTGACAACCTTTCATCGTGTTAGAAAGGTGTAGCAGATGAACTGATACATGATGTTGGAGATGGAAGATATGGAAAAACATGATTACAAGTTACTCATAGAGACAGACACCAAACCTTTAAATCATTCATAGAGACACTGTACCACTGAGTCACTCATAGAGACAGACACCATGCCTTTAAGTAATTGATAGAGACAGACACCATGCCTTTAAGTAATTGATAGAGACAGACACCATGACTTGAAGTAATTGATAGAGACAGACACCATGGCTTGAAGTAATTGATAGAGACAGACACCATGGCTTGAAGTAATTGATAGAGACAGACACCATGACTTGAAGTAATTGATAGAGACAGACACCATGGCTTGAAGTAATTCATAGAGACAGACACCATGGCTTTAAGTAATTGATAGAGACAGACACCATGGCTTGAAGTAATTGATAGAGACAGACACCATGACTTAAAGTAATTGATAGAGACAGACACCATGACTTGAAGTAATTGATAGAGACAGACACCATGGCTTGAAGTAATTCATAGAGACAGACACCATGGCTTTAAGTAATTGATAGAGACAGACACCATGGCTTGAAGTAATTGATAGAGACAGACACCATGACTTAAAGTAATTGATAGAGACAGACACCATGGCTTGAAGTAATTCATAGAGACAGACACTATGGCTTTAAGTAATTGATAGAGACAGACACCATGGCTTGAAGTAATTCATAGAGACAGACACCATGACTTGAAATAATTGATAGAGACAGACACCATGGCTTTAAGTAATTGATAGAGACAGACACCATGGCTTGAAGTAATTGATAGAGACAGACACCATGGCTTGAAGTAATTCATAGAGACAGACACCATGGCTTGAAGTAATTCATAGAGACAGACACCATGGCTTGAAGTAATTCATAGAGACAGACACCATGGCTTTAAGTAATTGATAGAGACAGACACCATGGCTTGAAGTAATTGATAGAGACAGACACCATGGCTTGAAGTAATTCATAGAGACAGACACCATGACTTGAAGTAATTCATAGAGACAGACACCATGGCTTTAAGTAATTCATAGAGACAGACACCATGGCTTGAAGTAATTCATAGAGACAGACACCATGACTTGAAGTAATTGATAGAGACAGACACCATGGCTTGAAGTAATTCATAGAGACAGACACCATGGCTTGAAGTAATTCATAGAGACAGACACCATGGCTTTAAGTAATTGATAGGGACAGACACCATGGCTTGAAGTAATTCATAGAGACAGACACCATGACTTGAAGTAATTGATAGAGACAGACACCATGGCTTGAAGTAATTGATATAGACAGACACCATGGCTTGAAGTAATTGATAGAGACAGACACCATGGCTTGAAGTAATTGATAGAGACAGACACCATGGCTTTAAGTAATTGATAGAGACAGACACCATGGCTTGAAGTAATTCATAGAGACAGACACCATGGCTTTAAGTAATTCATAGAGACAGACACCATGGCTTGAAGTCACTCATAGAGACAGAGACCATGACTTGCAGTTACTCATAGAGGTTACACTATCTTTAAGTCACTCATAGAGACAGACACCATGGCTTGAAGTCGCTCATAGAGACAGACACCATGGCTTGAAGTAATTCATAGAGACAGACACCATGGCTTGAAGTCACTCATAGAGACAGAGACCATGACTTGCAGTTACTCATAGAGGTTACACTATCTTTAAGTCACTCATAGAGACAGACACCATGGCTTGAAGTAATTCATAGAGACAGACACCATGGCTTTAAGTAATTCATAGAGACAGACACCATGGCTTTAAGTGATTGATAGAGACAGACACCATGGCTTGAAGTAATTGATAGAGACAGACACCATGACTTGAAGTAATTCATAGAGACAGATACCATGGCTTTAAGTAATTGATAGAGACAGACACCATGGCTTGAAGTAATTCATAGAGACAGACACCATGGCTTGAAGTAATTCATAGAGACAGACACCATGACTTGAAGTAATTCATAGAGACAGACACCATGGCTTGAAGTAATTCATAGAGACAGACACCATGGCTTTAAGTAATTGATAGAGACAGACACCATGGCTTTAAGTAATTGATAGAGACAGACACCATGGCTTGAAGTAATTGATAGAGACAGACACCATGGCTTGAAGTAATTCATAGAGACAGACACCATGACTTGAAGTAATTGATAGAGACAGACACCATGGCTTGAAGTAATTCATAGAGACAGACACCATGGCTTGAAGTAATTCATAGAGACAGACACCATGGCTTGAAGTAATTGATAGAGACAGACACCATGGCTTGAAGTAATTGATAGAGACAGACACCATGGCTTGAAGTAATTGATAGAGACAGACACCATGACTTGAAGTAATTGATAGAGACAGACACCATGGCTTTAAGTAATTGATAGAGACAGACACCATGGCTTGAAGTAATTCATAGAGACAGACATCATGGCTTGAAGTAATTCATAGAGACAGACACCATGACTTGAAGTAATTCATAGAGACAGACACCATGACTTGAAGTAATTCATAGAGACAGACACCATGGCTTGAAGTAATTCATAGAGACAGACACCATGGCTTTAAGTAATTGATAGAGACAGACACCATGGCTTGAAGTAATTCATAGAGACAGACACCATGGCTTGAAGTAATTCATAGAGACAGACACCATGGCTTGAAGTAATTCATAGAGACAGACACCATGGCTTGAAGTAATTGATAGAGACAGACACCATGACTTGAAGTAATTGATAGAGACAGACACCATGGCTTGAAGTAATTGATAGAGACAGACACCATGACTTGAAGTAATTGATAGAGACAGACACCATGGCTTGTATTCAGTCATAAAGGTTACACTATCTTT
The DNA here is from genome assembly GCA_963921405.1 of Cepaea hortensis. Classification (NCBI taxonomy): domain Eukaryota; kingdom Metazoa; phylum Mollusca; class Gastropoda; order Stylommatophora; family Helicidae; genus Cepaea; species Cepaea hortensis. Next base: position 24,739,103 of record OY992885.1, on the reverse strand, counting down.
AAGTCACTCATAGAGACAGACACCATGGCTTGAAGTAATTCATTGAGACAGACACCATGACTTGCAGTCACTCATAGAGGTTACACTGTGGGTGGGGTGGGTGGGAGGTGTGTGGTTTATGGGTGGGGGTTATGTGTGGGCAGGTGGGGAGATGTGGATGGGGATGTGTGTATAGGTGGGTGATGTGTAGTTGAGAGGTGGTGGATATTGAGTGGGTGTAGGTTGGCTGATGTGTGGGGGGTGGGTGGGTGGGGAAAATTGTGTGGATGTGTGGGTTGACGGGGGTGTGTGTATGTGGTTTTGTGATGTGTGTTTTGCTGGGTGGTTGCGGGTGTGTGGGTGGGTGGTGGAGAATATGTGGGTGGGTGTGCGTGTCAGTTATGGGATGGGTGGGGATATATGTGTGGGTGAGGGATCAGTGGGTGGGTGGCGGCATGCATGTTTGCCTGAGTCTGTGTGAGTGTGTGGAGGTATGTGTGGGTGGGTGAGGGTGGCTGCAGGGTGTGAGGGTGGATGGGGGATGTCTCTCACAGCATTGCAATATGCACTGATTATGTTTACAACTTTCAATTGACAATGTTTTTATTTCCTATGTGAATGTACCATGAGTAATATGCATTGTTTATGCTTACAAAGTTATGTAATTCTGTATTTATTGCAATCCCAAAGAAATCAGGAGCCTTGGAATGTGATCAACATAGAACAATTAGTATAATGAGTCACATCACGAAGATTTTGCTAAGAATTATCATGCAAAGAGTTAGGAGGAAAATACAACCTGAAATAGGAGAAGAACAATGTGGGTTTGTGGAAGGCAAGGGTACAGTAAATGCTGTGTATATACTGAGAAACATAATCGAACGTTCTATAGAAGTAAACAAAGATCTACACCTTTGCTTTATTGACTACACAAAGGCTTTTGATAAAGTGAGACATGTCAACATGATAAGGATGCTTGAAGATCTACAAATTGATGGAAAAGATCTTAGACTTGTAAAAAACATATATTGGAAACAACAAGCTGCCATAAGAGTTGATAATGAAGTAAGCCAATATCAGCCTATTAAAAGGGGTGTGAGACAGGGATGTGTAATGTCTCCAGATCTGTTTTCCCTGTACAGTGAAAGTATTTTCAGAAATATTGAAGATATGGAAGGAATCAACATTGGGGGACGATGCATCAATAACATTAGATATGCAGATGATACAGTCTTGATTGCAGACAATGAACAGGACCTGCAAAATTTAGTAGATGCGATTGTTACACACAGTGAACAACTAGGGTTAGAATTAAATTGTAAAAAGACACAGATTATGGTCGTCACTAGGAAGGACGAAATACCACAATGTAATATACAAGTAAATGGGAATATTCTTCAACAAGTGAGCAGGTACAATTATCTCTTAACAGTAATAACATCTGATGGGAGATGCCTTGAAGAGATTAGAACAAGAATCGCCATGGCAAAAGTAGCCTTTAGCAAGATGAAAAACATATTGACCAATAAAAAGATGTCAATTGAAACGAGAAAAAGAGTGTTGAGATGCTACATTGAACCTGTACTTTTGTATGGATGTGAAGCGTGGACAATGAGCAGTCAGGCTGAAAAACATCTGATGGCTGTAGAGATGTGGTTTCTGAGGAAAATGCAAAGAATACCATGGACAGCCAGAAAGACCAATGAAGAAGTCCTTCAAGAAACAAATGAAGATCGTAAATTGATTAGAGAAATTAGACGTAGACAGTCAAAATTTTTTGGGCATGTTATGAGAAGAAATGGATTGGAGAATTTGGTGACAACTGGTAAGATCGAGGGGAACAGACCAAGGGGAAGACCTAGAAGCAAGTACCTGGATGGCTTGGCCTTGTGACATGGTCGAGACAGAAACACGGAGCTGATCCACGACTCTGGTGATCGAGTGAGATGGCAGAACATGACCGCCCACGCTTACCGGCATGGCACATGATGGATGGATGGATGCTTACAAAATCCATTTGACAAGGTTTTTTTCCCTATGTAAATGTAACATGCACATTTGATGAATGGAAGATGAGTGATCGAAAGGGCCGAATGTAAGACGGGCCTGCGTGCCCAATTTGTTACCCTTTTAAAATAAAGTTTGTTCTTTCGTTCGTTCGTTCGAACAACCTGTTATAATTTCTCGATTTATTTCAGAAAACAAGGAAAGCAGAAAAGCACAAACTATCAGCAGCAGCGGCTCCAGGTAAGAGTTCACATGTGCAACTTGACTTTGTGGAGAAGCGTGATCATCTTTGCTTGTCACTTTGATGCTTGTAGTATTTATATGTGTAAGTTTTCTTGTTAACATTTTGTTAAGTGATAAATATTACCAACTCCACTGAAGAGAACAAGTAATAATCTTCAGACTCCACACAGGCCATAGCAAACTGAAATAACACTTGTTTAATGGACTAAAGATAGGAGATACTGATGTGTGGAACTGGTAAAAGGAAAGCTAGACATTTACTGCAGTCTAAAATATGCGGGGAAAAAGAAAACTATTTTGGCATCAACCCACTCCATTTGAAGACAAACTCTATGCAGATGTCAACAAGCTCAAGTTAACTGATGTTTTCTTTGGATATTTCATGTTGACATCTGAAGGCGTACGAAGAATAAGAATGTTCTCTTGCATCAATGCATTATCATTTTCTTATCTTTTGTCCTCTGGTGTAAGAAGTTTCAGTCTTGTGTTTTGCTACTTAATGTTAATCTTCTCTTCTCTGTTATTCTGCAATTTGCTTTCTGCTGTTTTCTGTAATAAATTTCATATGCCCTACTATTCCTGTTTTGTGTGTGTGTGAAAGACCGTCCAGTTATACTATTATCAGTTTGGTTTAGTTTAGGTTAGTTTAGTTTAGTTTAGTTGATGGATCAACATCATGGCACACAGGTGTAACCCATAAGTGCTCTGTTCTACTCCTAACTCAAGCCTGGGTCCGGAGAATCTAAGCTCAGTGCATGAACTCCACAGCACCAGCAAGGATCCTGACATACTTGGGTAGATGTTTAACTCGAAATTTTGCCCGGGCAGCGCCGTTAGGCTACTCTTTTTCGATTTCCAACTGCCAAAGGATTTTATACGTGCGTAACAATACACACGGGCATCCGATCTCACTACCCAGAGACCAGGGGACATTTTTTTCACTAGAAGTCCGCGTGAAAAATTCTCGGCCCTCACCGGGGCTTGAACCTAGGACCTCCAGCACTTGACACCAGGCGGACACTATACCCCGAGACCACTCAGTCCCCCCCCCCCCTCCAATATATTATTATCAGGTTTCCTCAATGTGTGTCCTACCTAGTGCCAGTGTTATTTTCTTGTGTGTTGATTCACTGAAATCTGTCTAGACATATTAATGATTCTGTCATACTGGTTTTGTTTATTAATGATTCTATCATACTGGTTTTGTTTATTAATGATTCTATCATTCTGGTTTTGTTTATTAATGATTCTATCATACTGGTTTTGTTTATTAATGATTCTACCATACTGGTTTTGTTTATTAATGATTCTATCATACTGGTTTTGTTTATTAATGATTCTATCATACTGGTTTTGTTTATTAATGATTCTATCATACTGGTTTTGTTTATTAATGATTCTATCATACTGGTTTTGTTTATTAATGATTCTATCATACTGGTTTTGTTTATTAATGATTCTATCATAATGGTTTTGTTTATTAATGATTCTATCATACTAGCTTTGTTTATTTCTTCACTCGCTTTGAGCCCAAGCATAGTCCATAAACATGCTACTAACTCTAGTGCACTGGACTGAATTTTGCTTGTGGATTAGCTGTCCCTATTACCAGTGTCCCTCGCCATCAGGTGAACTCACTCTGATTTCAGAGGTACTTGTAATGTACGCCCCCTAAGTCAAAGACGAGAAGTCAACATGTTAGTTCAACTGACTGGTGTATAGGGGTTGAACCCACTACCTCAGCATCAGCACACCAGAAGTTTAAGAGCAAGCACTCTTATCTATTCAGCCATGCTGACCTCCAACATACTGTTTTACCCCTTCTATTCTAAAGTTTATGTCTGACTATAAATTATACATCCGAGAAAGAATGCAAGAAGAAGAAGAAGAAAAAGATTTTAAACACTTTATTCAATTATATAATTTTCTTTCAATGTGGTTATGAAACCATAACGTTATTGCTTTTCCTGTTTCAGATGCAGTAGTGGGCAAGAAAAGCTGTCCAGGTTCTGCTGTCTCCTCATCATCATGTGTTTCTAATGGAATATCACAGTCTAAAATCAGCAGTGGCCCAGGGAAGCTTATCATTCACAAGAGTGGTAGTGGAAAACTACCAGCCGATAAAAAGAACCCTGAGGAATCAAAAGGAAAGGGTGTGTTCAGTTTACAGAACAACCCAAACTCCAGCAAAACCTTCAAGTCCCTGTTTACTAGCAGTGAAGCAGCAAAGTCTCAAAAGCAAGCTCATTGGGTCACATACAATCCCTTGTACTTTTAAAATAAGAGATAATATCAGGACAAATTGAACCTGCATAGCTCATGCTGACCCTTGTTTAGTTACAACCTGATGCTTGTGTTCGTGATGAGATTTTGTCATTGCAAGCATTTCATTCAATAGTTTTTTTTTTTTAATTTGTTCTCCTGTCCTGCATGTGTAAAGTCTGAGTGTTCACATTTCGCCAGTCTACTTTACTAAAGTAACATCTTCTTCTTTCATTCGCTTAAAATTTGTCTATTTCTGCAATGTTGTCTCTTGTATGAATTTCATGGTCTTTTTAAGCATATTTAGTGGTCCATAGAGTTTATAGTCCACTGTTGCTTCTCTTGGCCAGAAGGTTTGCCTGGATGTTTTGTATTTTGGGCAGTCTTTAAGTATATGACATGTTGTCTATGGCGCTAATTCACAAGCACACGTGGCTGATTTCACCAATCTTGAATTTTGTATACATGTGGTTGCGTAATCCATTGTGTCCTGTTCTGAGGCACAGAATAATTTATTCTGGTCTGTCCATAATGTGGTAGCCATCTTGAGCTGGTATTGGCGGCTTTCTGATTGATTTGACCATTCTTTTTCTTTGGTAGTATGCAACAGGCACATCAGGCTGCTGTTCTACTAAAGACTCAAACACCATTACATACATGCAGCTGTACATAACCTCAGACCTGTTCACATAAGCCTAGATGTTTTACATCCCCCATTTTACATCATGCATGGGGTCTCTGTGATGAAGTAATCAAGCCACCTGTTGGTGATCTCACATTATCACCATGAAGTCACTTATTAACTGACCTGGGTGATCATCATCCACAACACCATTAGATTTTATCAATTCATAATTATAAAATGTTATACCGTGTCGCGTTGTGTTATAACGTGCTGGTATGGGAGCCAGTCGTTCAGAAAGCAATGGCAAACTACTGAATGTAACACTTGCCGAGTACATCAACAGCAGCCGAAAAATGCTGGTGTTGACTGCAACGTCTCATAAGGGATACACAACAACAACAAAAATACTGCACTGTTTCGTCAAGTCTGTGGTCCAGGGCTTCTGATTGTGTGCAGTCTTTCTGTGAGGCCATATGTTTATGTCTCACTTATTAGTTCATGTACGCACACCTTTTCATATGCTGGTGAAAAACTGGGGTCGTGGGTGCCAGTTGTGCACGCAATAAATTCCACAGCAGTTGGAAATCACAAAGGGTAGGCCTTATGTCTGCTGCCCTGGAACAATTGTTCGGATAAGTACATCTCGAGTCCATGACCTTGGATGGGATTTGTCTAGAGGAAGTCAACCTTACACAAATGCATGGACACAATGACCTCTAAGGTGCATAATTGGGTGTGATGTTCTCCCCTCAAAAGAGGAACAAAGAAGGAGAAGACGTCCATGTGCTGTGCCATTCTCTGCCAGGGTTCGAGGCTGTTCAGAATCTTCTCTTGATGCCTTTCACTATCTTTTTTCCACTGAACTTCTTCTTCTGATAGTCCATGTCATGTGGCGTTAGTGATCATGTCTGTCTCAAATGCTGCCAATCTTTTCTGATACTGATGTCCATGCCATGATGTCAGACTGTCCAGCATCTTCTCTTTGGAACTATCCAGCTTGCCTGTTATGACATACTCCAGCTTTCCCCTTCTCAAGACATGCCTACATATTATGGACTGCTTTCTTCTGATGTGAGTAAATAGGTCTCTTTCTGAGTTAACTTTCAAAATATTTTGTTGCTCTTTCTATCCATCGACAGTTTTATCATCATTCTTCCACATAACCACATCTCTGTAGCTTCTACGTAATTCCTTGTTCGTCTGCTAATTATCCATAATTCGTTTCCATACATCAGGATTAGCTCCATACAGTTCTTAAGAACTCCTTTCCTCACTTCGATTGATAGAGAACAATTTCAGAGAATATTCACCATTTTACCTGTTGTAAATTATATTAGTTGTTCTCTGCTCATAATATGAGCGAGCATGTTAGCTACATCTTTCTGATGTCTTTGTTGAGTTTCTATTGATTCTCTTACAGCATTTTCAGTACTGACCATCTTTGGAATTTTCAACAAGCCTGTATAAACCTGGACGCCTGTGGCTTCCGTGGATATTTTGTTTCATAAACTGTCCATTGCAACTGTATGTTACAATTGGTTCTATATAAATACCATGTGTACACAATACAGGACAAGAATACCACAGAAACAAGTCTAACTGTATAGCATAAACCTTTATTTCATGTCATGTGGAAGCACAACATTGTAGATGTGGACAGTTAAACAATAAGTAAATGAAGTAAAGTATAAGAGTACCTTTTCCCACACACCATGAGGTATATTGGGTGTATGGTGCTCCTCATCCAGTGATTTGTCCTGTCCATAACTTAACCCCATAACAGTCTTTAGAAATGTCTTGCTATCTTAAGTCAAATGCCCTGCCTTTGTTGCTCTCGTGTGTAAATCATCTATCACTCTATAAATGTCTTGCTATCTTAAGTCACATGTCCTACCTATGTGCTCCAATGTGTAAATTATTATCACTTTATAAATGTCTTGCTATTTTAAGTCAAATGCTCCACCTATGTTGCTCTCATGTGTAAATTATCTATCACTTTAGATATGTCTTGCTATCTTATGCCAAATGCCCTACCTATGTTGCTCTCGTGTGTAAATCATTTATTACTTTAGAAAAATATCTTGCTATTTTAAGCATTTGATGGGTGGTATGGTCAGTATTTTTCCGCCACCTCCACTTTCAAATATATTTCCTGATACCCACTTTAAGCAAGGTCGACCTAGAATCTCAGATCTATATTTTTTAAACCACCCTCTCTCTCCCCACTCCTACTACTCCTCCTTCCTCGCTTTCTCGATGCAGATTCCAACACTTGACCTTTATACAATGCCAGTTTGTAATTTTCGTGATGATAGATGCTTGCATGTTTTACACTGGATGAATACTTCTTGAGTACTTTGAATAGTAATAAGGTTAAATTGTAAATGGAGGAAGCATCAAGCAATGTTCCATTTTGGAAATATCTTGAGAAGCAGATACTGGCAGATGTTGAGTGATTACAAACAACTCAGTAACTGTTCTATCTGTACAAGAGAATTCTGGCCTTTTTGGTCATAAAATCCTGGTTTAGTCACAGTGAAATAAAATGAAATATTAGCTACACTCCTGTCATCTTCTTCAGGCACACACTTGCACGTGCATATTTTCATAACTATCCAACTAACACACCAAAAGAGACAAGCAAATGCTTATAAGGGAAGGATCAGAGAATCTTTTGAAAAGATCAACAATAACAAGAGAAAGATCAGAGAATTGTTTGAAGAGACCATTTATTACAAGAGAAAGATCAGAGAATTGTTTGAAGAGACCATTTACAAGATAAAGATCAGAGAATTGTTTGATAAGACCATTTACTACAAGAGAAAAATTAGAGAATTGTTACAAATGGAGAGATATGATCAGTTCAATGTGAGTTCCAAAAGTTAAAACAGAAGGTATCTAAACCAAGGCCATGCTTGATAGAAAATGACATGCAATGACACCTGGATGCAGAAAGTGCTCAAGTGGATACAAATATGGCATGCTTTCAGTTGGATAAATGACAATTTTTAGTGTCATTGTTTTGTGTGTGTATGGACCTTGAAGTTGAGATAGGAATGTCCTTGAAATGTAGCACAAATATACATTATTTCATTGTGAACAGGCCAGAATTTTCCTATAAATATGTATCATAAATCAATGAAAACGGAAAGTGGAATTGCTCAGCTTGACAAGAATATGATCACAAGTGACAGAATGAATGTTGCGGCTAAAAGCCTTTGTCAGCACACAAAAACCACAACTACAATAGAAACATGATTAAAAAGCCAGTTAATTAATGTGTTTTGTGCAGTGGTTTTGTTGTTAAAACTACTAATTTTACATGTGTTAATTAGCAGTTAAACTGCAGCAACTAACATTTCATTGTTGCAGGGTGCTTATTGTTGGTTTAGTGCTGTAGTGGTTAGTTTGCTGGCTTCACAGTGGTCACTGGTTTAAACTGTGGAAGAAAAAAGCGGTTTCCTTCTTACCGTTCAGCCAACCCGGTCTTGTTTGTAACAGATTTGTTTTACATTACATTGTACATTTACTGGAAAGAAAGAAAGAAAAAAGACATGCATAGTTTCATCTTTTATCAAATAAATACAGTCAAATGAAAGGTCTTGGTTATAGATAGGAAGTATTCATACTGGAAATCTCACATGTACACATTCACTGTGGAATCTAAGCACGTAAAAGTTAAATTTCTCTGTTAGTAGTTCAGTCAGGTTCTCCTTTGTATTAAGAATAAGGTCTATCATAATTTTATTCAGGCAGAAGTTTACCATATATTTAGTCAGGTTGAAGTTTGTGTCATTAGTTCATTCATTAAGTTTATGTCTTTCATTCCTGCTGAAATTTATGTCATAAGTTAACTCAGGCAGAAGTTTATCATATGTTCATTCAGGTTGAAGTTTATGTCATTAGTTCATTCAGGCTGAAGCTTGTCATTAGTTTATTCAGACTGAAGTTACTTTAGTTGCTCAACTTTGTGTAATTGCACTGCACTTTGTCATCTAGACAGATGATAGTTTGTAAATTATGCTTAAAAACAAGGCATAATAACGTCTCCATAGCACAAAGCCTAGGCTGAATTGTAGAGACCATGTGTTGCCCATGCAGCATGATCCCTCACTCGATCTGCTTATTTTAATCCAGAGGAAAAGTAACACCAAATACACCTGGAACAAGACAAGCTGCAGAAGCTCTCGGATCAGCAAAGCAATGCTCTAACTATCCGCCTGTCTGAGCTTCCATCCTAGACCAGTTGCCGACCAAGGCTTAGAACCCAGTCTGCCCTGCCATGATATTTAGTCTTTAGGTTGCATTTCCTGGCACCAGGATAAGGCTTGTACCCTCCCAGTTGTGCTCCTCTGTCGAAGCCATTGGTTGTGTAATTACTTGTAGACCATTCATGCAGAAGTTTATGTTAGTTCAGTTAGATGGTTTAACCAGGATAATTAGTTCAGCCAACTCTGCTCGGTTTTGTGTAATTAGTTCAGTTAGATGGTTTAACCAGGATAATTAGTTCCACCAACTCTGCTCGGTTTTGTGTAATTAGTTCAGTTCAGGTGTATAGGTGATTAGTGCCCTCATGCTTTGCTTACATCATAAGTTCATTCAAAATGAAATTTGGTTAATTCAGGTAGATTCATCTTTATTAAATTTATAGTTAACAGTCACAGGATTATTATTACCATTTACAATATAGATTAACGGACACAAACACTAATGTTAGACACATTTGCATTAATATGTCACATAAATGTGAACATAGGGTAAAATCCATTCATTCCTCATCTATCCTTGGGTGTAGAGATACCAAATGTCTTGTTTGGATATAATTACATACACTGTTTTAATCTCTTGAAGCAACAAGACCAATAAAAAACCTCAAAGGGATCAAAGTTCAGGCTTCAGATAGTGAGCTGGTGTTGAAAATATGACTGCTGCTCAAAAAGAAATGCCCCACATTTTCTTTATCGGGGACTGTTTGTTCACACTATGAAATCTGCCTTCAGTATAGTTGGATGTTTGTTTTGGAGTGCAGGGAGGCAGTTTGTGGTCATGAGTGCAGGGAGGAAAAGGTGGCCAGTCTGTGCCTCCTGTAGCACATGATGAGAGCTGACATCCAACCCTTGTCTGACCATGCTTATGCCAGTGTCAGCTAACATCCTAACCATTACACCAACACACCCACTCAACCTCCATACATATCACGCAAATATTTGGGATTGTTCCTGCCTACTCCACCAAGAATTATTGCTCTTTTTGTGTGTCACACACAGACAGAATTTTCACGGATGACTACAGCGGGCTAATTGTCGGGTGCTGCAGTTAGTTATGCATAGGAAGCATCATTACTGCTCACCAGTTGTAGCGTGGCATATCTTTATTCTCACTCAATCAATCATGTGCCATGCTGGAAAGCATGGGCAGTCATGACTCGCCATTTCACTCGATCACCAGAGTCATGGATCAGCTCAGTGTTCCGTCTCCATGCCATGTGGCCAAGCCATCCAGGTATTTTCCTCTTGGTCTTCCTCTTGGTCTGTTCCCTTTGATCTTGCCAGTTGTCACTAAGTTCTCCAATCCATTTCTTCTCATAACATGTCCAAAAAATTGTGACTGTCTACGTCTAATTTCTCTAATCAATTCACGATTTTCATTTGATTCCTGTAGTACTTGGTCATTGGTTTTTCTGTCTGTCCATGACATTCTTTGCATTTTCCTCAGAAACCACTGTTCTGCAGTGCAGCCATCAGATGTTTTTCAGCTTGACTGCTCACTTTCCAAGTTTCACATCCATACAACAGAACAGGCTCTGCGTATCCCCTCAACACTCTTTTTCTTGTTTCAATTGACATCTTTTTATTGGTCAGAATGTTTTTAATCAAAGGCTTTATTCTAGAACAATAAGATGTTTTCTTGAACAAGAGTGAACAATGAGAGATCTTATGGATTGCTTGCGGACATTGAATATCCATTAAAAGTTGGAAGTCATACAGAGTAAGCACCATAAGCTTCACCTTGGCAACATTTCAAAAATGATAAAACCATTTCAGAACAGAATATTTTAAATAATATGTGCAAAGCTTAAATTCAGTGTTTGTTTAAGCCTTGCTAGAATTATTGGTTTCTGAAGTTCTTGCTCATTATTCATCATGATTAAATCCTTGGTACTTAAACTGTCTCCAGCTCTTATTCATTTATTGCGATGTTTCTATTGTCTCATTCTTTGTTATCTGTCATTTGCTAGACCCTGCCTTAATTTATGTACCATATTGTCTAGAGACTACTGAGTCTGGTTCTAAGTTCTTGCTCATCCCCTGCCTGAGAGTTCGCGTAGGATAGATTTTGAGTCTTTTTTTTTCCAACACTGTCATTAAGTATGTCAACAGGTCATGAATTTTCTTGGTCATTACATAGTTCTCTGACCTGGGGCGCTCTTCATTTCCTCGGTGACTGCACTGATAGATCTGTACGTGCTTGTTTATAAATATTGTTTGATGTGCCCCTGCCTCTCTTTCTGTGTATTTTCAGTGTTAAACCTTGTAACTGCAGTATGCCCACCTTCACACCCCAGATATAAGTTCAAGGCCAGAGGATCAACTTCACTACACTGGGTTTTACCATATATGGCTGAGTCTCTCTCCGGAGAATTAACTTCCAAGGTCATCATACAAAGCATTCAATCTATCTCCAGCAATGATGCCTAGGGGTCTATGAAAACACTGCACTTATCTGAACAGCACAGACTGAAAATGATCTCATAATCTTTACAGCGCAAAGCAGATAGCTTGATCACTTGGTCATCAATACAGCAATAAAATTCTTCATTGGCCTCCATACTACAGTGTAGGAAAGATATGAAACCAAGAATATACAAGACCACAAGGTGTTATTATTTTTTTCTCTACACCCTAGGATGGAAAGGACCAACAGAGATGACATTTGACTCATTGATCTAATACATCTGCAACCCCAACTGCTGAGTTACCCTCCTCTTTAAAGAAAGAACATTTATTCAATAAGCAAACAAGCCCAATTAAGCAAAATGGCATCAACATTTGAGATTCAGCAATTCATAAACTTCTTTACACTGCAGATGTTGAATGCAGGCAACAACTAAACTGAGAACATGCCAGTGTTCCTACTCCACACTCAAACCAGTGAGACAGTTTCCTATCATACCACTGCTTCTAACTGCCCACGCACACAAATGAAATGGCCTTTTAAACTGAAAAATCTGGCTTGTCATCAGACTTGTGACCTACTTTCAGATTAATTAAAACAAACATTGCTTTCTTCTCTGCTTCTTAAACTTCAACCATTCCTACGCTGCTCATAACACAAATCTGTTGAATATATTTAATAAACAAAACAATGCACACATAAACACTGTTGTCATTTATTCAAAATTAATACGAGTTAAAATGCATATATTTCAAGATTATCAAATGCTATTGCCCCAATGAATATGAATCTAAGGCAAGGAAAGGCAGGATACCACCAAAAAAAATAAAAAAAATGGCAGATACACAGTTATGATGCTACACTGATATTAATTTTTGCTATATATTTAAGGATGCTAATATCAAATTTGAGCTGTGCTGGCATTGTGGTTAGTCCACTTACCAAGACAGTGGATCTGGGTTCAATCCCCAATGGTGACCAGCTTTATTTTCCTGACCAGCTCAGCTCTGTTGTCATTCCAGCCTCATAAAATGGATACTGGATAATTTTCTATGAGGAAAGGTGGTGAGGACGGGAATTGAACACCCCACCTCACTATGCCCTGGCTCAGAATAACTGACACTTGATACCCCAATGGCAGTGTCTGCCATAAGAATACCTTTACATTTGTAATATCAAGATGGTATTGAAAAAGTCAGTTGCAATGCACGTTAATGGTTTATGGAAAGTAAAACAACACATAAACCACACAGAATTAATCTACAGTGATACAGGTTCGTTTATGACAATATACACAATAGGGTTACACTACTGAAGTTGTAACAAAGTTAACTTAATGTTGGCAGTCATGTGGTTTAACATGTGGGTGAATCATGAAATATCTTATTTAACATACTGGTGAATCATGAAATATGTGAATTAGCACACTGGTGAATCATGAAGTATGTGATTTAACACGAATCATGAAATATCTGATTTAAGACACTGGTGAATCATGAAATATCTGCTTTAACATACTGATAAATCATGAAATACGTGATTTAGCATTGACAATTATGACATGTCTAAGCTGATATCCTCCAAAAACAAAAAACATGAGGAAATTATGGAACTTCTCAGTAACATTCTGATAAATTATTCCACATCTCATAGTGACATAAGAAAGGAAAGGACCATGAAGCTGACTGAATATATGGTGTTGGTGCCATGGTTTGATAGACTTCATGAATTGTGTGGTTAGTCTCATTCCAGCAGCTTTTACTTTCCAGAACATTTTCTGATACTTATTTTAGGCTGGGTGGACTGGGAGCTGAGGTTAATTAACAAAAAAAAATTCCTGCCTCAATGGGGATTCAACACATGCTGACAAAGGTGAAGGCTGGCATGCTTTGTGCCGAATGGCTTGCATCGATTCAGGGGTCGCGGGTTGTGAGCATTCGCTGGATCTTTTCTTCAGGACACTCAAGTGTGATCGGAAATGAACAGGCGGACAGAATGGCTGGTGCTGCATCATCAGGAGTGATTCGACGCATGATAATTCAGATATGATGAAGGACCTATTTGAGCATGTGAATAGTGCAGAAGAACAGATAGACTCATGGTCTAGAGAGAATCCAGCAACAACGGGGTGGGGGGTCAGAGGATCTGGTCAACAGTCATCACTCAGAGGTAAAGCAAGATGGATCTATAATTAGATTGCAATGGGCAAGATTAGTATTGGAACTCTCCGTTGGCTGTTGAAGATGAGGACGGAGTGCTTATGGGAATGCCCCAAGTACAGTGATATTGGTTCCTGACTCAACTCAACACTTGCTAATAGATAATAGCTATTCTAGGTAACACTTTCCAGACTGACGCATCTACGTTAAAATGCTGGACTAGAAATATAGGACACTTTAAAACTAATGTTGAGATATCCTGGACAGAGAAGAAAACACATGTTGAGATATCATGGACAGAGAAGAAAACAAATGTTAAGATATCATGGACAGAGAAGAAAACACACGTTGAGATATCATGGACAGAGAAGAAAACAAATGTTAAGATATCATGGACAGATAAGAAAACAAATGTTAAGATATCATGGACAGTGAAGAAAACACATGTTGAGATATCCTGGACAGAAAAGATACAGTGGACAGAGAAGAAAACAAATGTTGAAATATGGACAGAGAAGAAAACAAATGTTGAAATATCGTAGACAGAGAAGATATCGTGGACAGAGATGAAAACAAGTGTTGAGATATACTGGACAGAAAAGAAAACAAATGTTGAAATATTATGGATAGAGAAGAAAACAAATGTTGAAATATCATGGAAAGAGAAGAAAACAAATGTTGAAATATCATGGACAGAGAAGAAAACAAATGTTGAAATATTGTGGACAGAGAAGAAAACAAATGTTGAAATATTGTGGACAGAGAAGACATTATGTCCAGAGAAGAAAACAAAAGTTGAAATATCAAGGACAGGGAAGATGTGGATAGGGAAGAAAACAAAAGTTGAAATATCGTGGACAGAGAAGATATCATGGATAGGGAAGAAAACAAAAGTTGAGACACCATGAACAGAGAAGAAAACACATATTGAGATATCCTGGACAGAAGAGAACAAATGCTGAGGTAGTGAAAGCTGCATGGGTTTTAAGATCACTGGTCATAACCATAAAAAAAAAGATAAATGCAACGTACAGAGCATGTCAACAGAACAGGTGGCATATAGAAATGAGCCATATGTAAATATAAGCCAGAGGAAGGTTTATGTGAAGTGCTTAAACACCTGGGCAAAAAATAATATAATTAACATCAACTTCATCAAACTATCAAATGTCACAGAGGAATGAAGAATCATGATCGCTGATGTCTGCTATTGACTAGACACGTGAAGAAGAAGTAAATTATACCCTAATTACACATGACAAATTCTAATCTTCACCCTGCTAAATCATTTTGTTAACTGTAATAAAACATATAAATAATGTTCCCCCTCCCCCCTCGCAAAAAAAAAAAATCTGGTCTATTAGTGACCCCTTTGTCATATAATCACACAGATGTATCTTGTTTTTTTTTGTATTGTTGACACCTCAAAACTACCTACACAACCGTGCAACATACATCGCTCAAACCATCATGGCAGTTCCAAGTTAAACAGCCTGCATAGTATAACATATCTAAGTTACAATAATGGGAAATAATAACATACCTAAGTTAACACAGGCTTAAATTATAACATATCTAAGGTAACATACTGGTAAATGGTAAATGATAATATATAATAGTAACAAATTAGTAAATGATAAAATATCTAAGTTAACACCAATAAATGATTACATATCTACGTTAACTCACTGTTAAATAATAACATACCTAAGTTTACAAAATGGTAAATGGTAACATATCTAAGTTAACACACTGATAAATGATAATATCTAAATGATTATACTAATAAATGATAACACATCCAACTTAAAACAATGGTAACTGATAACATATCTAAGCTACAACATTGATAAATGATAATATATCTAAGTTAACAGGTAAATGACAACATATCTAAGTTACCTCACTGGTAAATGAAACATACCCAAGGTAAAACATATATGAGTCATGAAATATCAAAATCATTCTGTTACATAAGAAGGGTTAAAGAAAGTTAGACAATGCATCATAAACTTAACATGACAACAGAAAATACAATTACATTTAAAAAAAACACTAAAGGACCATTTTCCTTGTCTTGAGGTGTATATGGTGCCAGCTCCATATGATAATAGATTAATCTGCACTCGATCGATCTTGTGGTCAACTTAACACCAGCCAACTTTACATCCCACAACATTTTCTGGCGCCTATTTTATGCTGAGTGGACCTGGGAACAGAGATACGAGGTGTATTTTTAATGACTGTGCAGTGTTTGAAAATATTGCCGGTCTAAGTTTTGTATTTATCTACTATGTTGCTTGAACTTTACAGAGGGTGAATACAAAACTTGGACCAACATTTGCAAACACTGCACAGTCATTAGAAATACACCCTATATATTTTTAAAACAAATCTCCGCACTAATGGGATTCAGACACATGACCAACGGACTGACAGACAGACAGGCCACAATTATATAGACAGATCTAAATTTACCTGAGAAGCAGGCAATATTAGAGATATTCACACACAAATAAATCATGTTTTACATATGTGTTATATATTATAAATCTGTCAAGCAAGAATGTATATACATGTTACATAATATAAATCTGTCAAGCGAGAATGTATATACATGTTACATATTATAAATTTGTCAATCTAAATGATATATACATGAGTAATTTATGATAATTTGAAAATATATTTTAAACAAAGAACAACAACTTAGAAATTTTGCAGTGAAGCACACAGTGTAATAGAATTATTTATATTATCAAGAGCTATAACATACATTAACTCTTTATATACAGCATTTTCAACCCAAAAAAATGTATTTGCCTTTAAAAAATATTAATCACTTGATGAGATGCAGCGAAATGTGCCAGGCAATAAATTGTAAAACCTATTGTCTGTGTTTTCATTATTCTAAATAAATAATTAACCTAGGATTATGAAATGTCTATTTCTGATCATATTTAAAAATGAAAATTATCCTATTTTAAAAATTAACACAAATTAGATACAAATGATAATATGTATTGCCAGAGTCCTAAATTACCTACAACACTAGTAGCATCTATACTCCTGTTGTTCAGACTTGTATATAATGTTGGTTATAGAAGCTTATAAATAATATAAGTTAGGCATATACATAACATATCAAATAGATATCCACTCTTTCTGCACCGCTACTTTTATTCAGCCTACTTAAGTATATACAGGGTATGACCATGTTAAATATCTGCAAGTCTTTCAAATTCTCACCACAGAACTAAAGATGGACATTAAAGATTTCAAATCAACGTTCTGGACAGAAAAATTTGGTATACACACACATGTGGTTATCAATAATTGTAATTAGGCAGTGTTATATTACCTTAAAAAATGTCTGAAGATGAAGCAATTGGTAGATAATGATGATGATGATGATGGAGAGAATGCTGCAATGTTAAACTGATCCTATTTATATGTCAGTCAGTTCAATCAGTTGCTTACATCTCAACCATTTAATATTGGACAGTTGCTCCCTCTCAGCTATTATAAATCAGCTAGCTGCTTTCAGCCAGTTGCTTACATCTCAGCTATTATATGTCAATTAATTCCTTACATTTCAAGCTATTTTATGTCAGCCAGTTGCTTACATCTCAGCTATTATATGTCAGCTAGGAGTAATTGCAGCTATTATATGCCCTTCATTATACATCAGCCAGCTTTCTTTACATTTCAGCTATTAAATGTCATCATGTTATGTCAGCCGGCTGCTTGCACCTCACCAATTTCATATCTGCTAGTGGCTCACACCTCAACAATTACATGCCAGAGACTTGTGTACATCTAAGCCATCGCATATCATCCTGTCTTACATCTGAACCAGTTGAAACACATGTCAGTTATTTCACACCAGGTGGTTACTTTCATCTTTTTGATGTCAAGGTGCAGTATACCTGCAGAGTGTATCACAGAGTAACAACACTACCTCATAAAGCTGCAGCTGTTCAACAATGATCTCTTTCTGTAGCAAAAAACACACTACACACTGATTGGTCACACCATTTGTATGTTAAACAAATGAACAAAAAACATAAATAGGAAGTTTGACGAAAGGAAACATACACATCTGCAGGAAAAATAAAACGTTGCAGTGCAAATCTTTATCAACGAACAACAAACAAAAGTATTGAAGTATCACATCACAATCACAGATAAATAATATACAGATAAATAATCCACATGCTGCAATTGCAGCGAGTTAAAGAAAACAAAATTCTAAGCCTTGGAAATGAAAATTTGGCGCAGCAGAAAGATATTAACAGATTCAATGGGAAACAAAAGGCAGATTTTGACCTAACAAAAAGGATGGTAGAAAATAGGAATAGAGATGTGTCACAATTATGACTTAAAATTTGTTAATATGGTAGCATACATGTTGTATAAAATATCAAATTAAAGGGGGTTGCATATGAAAAACTACTGTATATAAGCCAATGGCATATACAGGAAGTCGACCAACATGATTAATCATCACATGGCACTTAATCTGTTAAAACACATGCAATAATATAGACAGTAAAACAAATAAACCTGTCGTTAGCTCTTTTAGACAGTAAAACAAATACACGTGTTGTTAGCTCTTTTAGACAATAAAACAAATAAACATGTTAACTCTTGTAGACAGTAAAAACAAATAAACATATCATTAGCTCTTTTAGACAATAAAACAAATAAACATATCATTAGCTCTTTTAGACAGAAAAACAAATAAACATGTTGTTAGCTCTTTTAGTATCAGAAAGTCACATCAGCTGCCCAATGGAGTTATAATGGTAACAAGAAAATCACTAACATGTAGCTTTCACAAGGACCACATATTCACATCTTGTAAACAAGCACATATGATGTCAGATTTCTTAAACAAGCTCTAGCTAAATATTCAAAGTCACAATCACTATCACGTGTTTATTGGTACATGTGAAGACAAGCCAATCATACATGGTGTGTTGCTAGTGGCAACACATATGAATTCCTTCTGTTCTAATTTATTTGCTATATTTAATCCTCTCAACCCCAGTTGTCGCATTACCATTTTTTTCTAATTAGTTGCTAAGTTAAGCCTGTCTACCCCAGTTATTACTTTACAACCTTCTGTTTGAATTAGTTACCACATTTAACTTTGTCTACATAAGGTGTTACTTTACCACAACCTGTTCTAGTTAGTTGTTTTACCACTTGTTCTAATTAGTTGCTATATTTAATCATGTCTACCCCAGTTGTTACTTTACCACCTTCTGTTCTAATTAGTTGCTACATTTTACTTTGTCTACCCTAGGTGTTACTTTACCACAGCCTGTTTAATTAGTTGCTTTACCACGTTTTCCAATTAGTTGCTACATTTTAATCCTGTTACCCCAGTTGTTATTTTACCACCTTCTGTTCTAATTAGTTGCCACATATAAGCTGAGAAACATCTGATAGCAGAAGAAATATAGTTTATAAGGAAAATTCTAAGTATACCATGAATTGACAGATAGACAAATGAGGCAGTACTTCAAGAAGCAGATGAAAACCATAAACTCATTAGAGAATTAGTTGTAAACAGTTAAGAATTTTAGGACATTTTATGAGGAGAAATAAACTTGAAAAACTTAGTGACAACTGGCAGACAAGAAGGGAAAAGATAAAGAGGATGACAAAGAGATAGATGCTTGGGTTGCTTGGCTACATCACAACAAAGACAAGAACATGCATAAGGGTAAATGAGTGTGTTGACTGAGTAAGATGCTAGAACAGACACAAACAGATACTGGCGCAGCTGCAGATACATCAAACTGACCCTGACACTCATAAATATATGCAGATGTGACACTTGCACATAATACTTTCCTTACTATTGAAATATGTTTTGTATTGCTTGTGCAACCATTCATTGATATCAAACCAAGTTTTACTCAAAAGTAAAATCTTGAATTCTTTGTTAATTCGACTGACAAAGTAGGTGTATTATTTTACTTATTTGCTTTGAATAATTTGTCGTGGTTTAAAATCCCTCAAATATCTGGCATTCTCTGAAGTATTGTATTTTAGTGCCTGTAGTATCACATGAACTCTGACACAAAAATATTTTTCAGTGCATGATAGTATCATGAACAGGTCTATCTGTTAATGTAAATCCTTGACACACTACATTAAATAAATCAATTAGGTGCAGGCTACACAATGAAGGTGGGCTGCAATGGATCTCCAACACTGTTTGTCTCTCACCCTGATTGTACATTCTGTCAGATTGATGTTCGTCCATCTCTTGATGTTATCTTCCCACTTGTACCATTGTCTGCCTCTTGCCCTCAACTTTGCCCCCCAGTATGGATTTTATAAGAGTGTTATGTCTTTCACAGAACCGAAATATTTCACTTGCCTCTTATTTTATTTCTTTGATCAACTCTCTATTTATTTGGTTTTTCTACAACCTCTACATTTGCTTGTTTTTGTTTCCTCTACCCTAAAACACATCGTTAATCCACGTTTCTCTGTCCTTGTTTACTGTTGTAGCTGCCCAGTTTCCTCCCTGCACCAAGGTTGTGCAAGTAAAGAATATTCACTGTAGCCAAAGGGCAGCTGGACGGGTCAGACCTTGTGACCTCTCACGGCCCTTTCACAGTGTTTCTAGTTGCTGGCATGGCATAGGCTGGTAGTCCATAGTTGCATTCACAGTAGCCCTGTGGACCAGGAGATCCAGGGATACCTCTGTGTCCGTGAATCCCTGGCATGCCAGGCAACCCCCTCTCACCTGTCCTTCCTGGAATGCCTTCTCCTGGAGGGCCAGGTGAGCCTGTAAACAAAAGAAATGCTCTGTATATTTGGATACTCAGATTGGAAAACACAGGTTTATTACAGTCAATACAAGTTTGTGTTAAAGAGGGGAGTAGATAGCAACATGTACCATTCATGCTGTAGTAAGCATGAAAATACACAGTTAACAATAGATTTGAGAGCAGTAACAATATGAGATCTAAGATGCCTTTAGAGATTAAAATAAGAGTCACTGTGGCAAAAGAATCCGTTAACAAAATTTAAAAACAAAACATACTTAGGAATTACAAGTTGTTAATTACAGTAAGAAATAGTGCTGAAGTGCTACATAGAGCCTGTACTTGGATAATAAGCAGACCAATCAAGAAACAGTTGATAGCAGCAAATATGTGGTTTCTGAAGAAATTGCAAAGAATACCATGGGTGGACAAAAAAATAAATGAGGCAGTATTTCAAGAAGATTAGACTGATTAGAGAAATTACTCGCACATAGCTAAGAACCTTAGGCATGGTATGAGGAGAAAAACATATGAAACGCAGTGACAACTGGCAAACTTATGGGAAAGAGCAGGAGAACGACAGAGATAACAAGACAAGGATGGCTCGGCCACATGGCATAATTTTGGACAAGAATACAGACCTGATCCAAGATTCTGGTGATCGTATGAGATGGGAAGACCTGATGGCCCAGACTGTGGTGATCGTGTGAGATGGGAAGACCTGATGGCCCAGACTGTGGTGATCGTGTGAGATGGGAAGACCTGATGGCCCAGACTGTGGTGATCGTGTGAGATGGGAAGACCTGATGGCCCAGACTGTGGTGATCGTGTGAGATGGGAAGACCTGATGGCTCAGACTCTGGTGATCGTGTGAGATGGGAAGACCTGATGGCCCAGACTCTGGTGATCATGTGAGATGGGAAGACCTGATGGCCCAGACTGTGATGATCGTGTGAGATGGGATGACTTGATGGCCCAGACTGTGATGATCGTGTGAGATGGGAAGACCTGATGGCTCAGACTGTGATGATCGTGTGAGATGGGAAGACCTGATGGCTCAGACTGTGGTGATCGTGTGAGATGGGAAGACCTGATGGCCCAGACTGTGATGATCTTGTGAGATGGGAAGACCTGATGGCCCAGACTGTGGTGATCATGTGAGATGGGAAGACCTGATGGCCCAGACTGTGGTGATCGTGTGAGATGGGAAGACCTGATGGCCCAGACTGTGATGATCGTGTGAGATGGGAAGACCTGATGGTCCAGACTGTGATGATCGTGTGAGATGGGAAGACCTGATGGCCCAGACTCTGGTGATCGTGTGAGATGGGAAGACTTGATGGCCCAGACTGTGGTGATCGTGTGAGATGGGAAGACCTGATGGCCCAGACTTTGGTGATCGTGTGAGATGGGAAGACCTGATGGCCCAGACTGTGGTGATCGTGTGAGATGGGAAGACCTGATGGCCCAGACTGTGGTGATCGTGTGAGATGGGAAGACCTGATGGCCCAGACTCTGGTGATCGTGTGAGATGGGAAGACCTGATGGCTCAGACTGTGGTGATCGTGTGAGATGGGAAGACCTGATGGCCCAGACTCTGGTGATCGTGTGAGATGGGAAAACCTGATGGTCCAGATTGTGATGATCGTGTGAGGAGGCAAAACATGATGGCACACTCTCATCGGCATGGGAGATGACGGTAATGACGATAACAGTAAAAGACGGCAGCAATACTGACCACCGCCACATGTGACTAGCAGATGTGTAGCCAAACTTCACGAGACCGATGCCATTTCCTCCTAGCACTTTAGTCTAATTTCTCACTCTCTCTGCACACCCCCACTCTTCCCCTGTATATTATATATGTGTGTATCTGTATATATGTGTGTGTGTGTGTGTGCGTGCGTGCGCGCGCGCGAGCTGGCATGTGCATACACAGACACACTCTGACTCACGCAATCACACCCTCACTTCTGTACAAGTAAAGTTAAACCTTTTAAGTGACACGTAATTAAAGGACGATTTCACATTTTTCTTTCGTCCGCTCGCTTTGAGCTTTAGCATACTCAACACTGGACTGATTTCTGCGTGTGGGCTAGCTTTCCATATTACCAGTGCCTCTCGCCATTAGGCGAACCCACTCCGACGTCCGAGGTACTTTAATTTGCGTTCAAAGGGTAAGGACGAGAGGTCATCAATTTAGTCCAACTGACCGGTGTAGGGACTGAACCCGCTATCTCGGCAACAGCCCACCGGAAATTTATAAGCGAGGGTTCTTATCCATACGGCCATGCTGACCGCTGATCATTTAACATTATTTGAGGCATGTTGGGAATATGGCACTAGTCCCACAGAGAGGCTAATGAACGCTGAACATTACATGTAACAGTAAGATAGAGACAAATAGTGTTCTTTTGTTATATAATGAGGGGGTGGGGGAGGCATTGTGTCAACTGGAAATGCTAGTGGTAGAAGAATCAGAGGTAGATCCAGAGAAATGATGCATGATGGTCTAAGACGGTGGCTTGGAGGAATATCGCCAACACAAAAGTATCCAGAACACCAGTTGGCAAGGCACTTAATTATGATGATGTGAAGAAGCATATTTGCAAACATAAGTTGCCAAGATATTTGATGCTTGTATATATATATAAGCTTGTGTTGTTAGTACTCTTCTTTATGGCACTGAAACCTGGACAACTTACTCACGCCAAGAGAAACGTTTAAACAGCTTTCATATGCGGTGTCTGCGAAGAATACTTGGTATTAAGTGGCAAGACAAAATCACAAATACTGAAGTATTGGAAAGATCAGGTTGTGTGACGGTGTATTCCATGCTCAGTCTTCGTAGACTTAGATGGATAGGACATGTTAGGAGGATGGATGATGGTAGAATACCAAAGGACATCTTTTTTGGTGAATTACAGACGGGTAGGAGATCTCTGGGTCGGCCTCTACTACGATACAAAGATGTGTGTAAGCGGGACATGATTGATACAGGCATTGATAATGCACATTGGGAGCACGTCGCCGCTGAACGTGTTGCATGGAGGGCAACTATCAGAAATGGAATAAAGACAAAGGAGAAAATGATTGCAGATAAAGCACACACAGAGCGTGAGAGACGTAAGATGGTGCAAAATGGTGGAAATGACCATGTTTTCACATGCCCCTACTGTGGGCAAACATTTGCAGCAAGAATTGGCCTTACCAGCCACACTCGCCACCGCCATGGATCGTAGTTATTAAGCCTTTTTGAAGCACAATGTACCAAACTATCGTCTGTCAAGACGGAAAGGTGCCAATGATATATATATATATATATATATATATATATATATATATATATATATATATATATATAAGCATCAAATATCTTGGCAACTTATGTGTGCAAATATGCTTCTTCACATGAGAGAGAGAGAGAGAGAGAGAGAGAGAGAGAGAGAGAGAGAGAGAGAGAGAGAGAGAGGAGAAAGAAAGAGAGAGAGAGAGAGAGAGAGAAATAGTTCAAATCAAATAATAAACATACCTGGTGCTCCTGGCGATCCAGGCGGGCCTAACAGCCCTTCTCCTGTTTCTCCTTTTTCTCCTGGGGGTCCCCTGTGGCCTGGGGAAGTAAACGCAAGCAATGCAAGTTGCAATTAAAGCAGCATTTGTAAATTGTGGCTTTTGAGGTCAGCGTGGCAGAATGGAAAAGAACACGCATTCTTAAATATCCGGTGTGCTAATGCGAGATAAGGGGTTTAACCCCTACACTGGGTAGTTGGACTAAAATGTAGACTTCTCGTCCTTGACTTGGGAACGTAAATTATAAGTACCTCTGAAGTCGGAGTGGGTACGCCTGATGGCGAGGGACAATAGTGATAGGAAAAGCTAATTCACACGCAAAATTCAATCCAATGCTACAAGAAATAGTACGCATGGACTACGCTTGAGTTGAAAGCGAGCAGGAGCAAAAAAAAAAAATACTATTATCTGATCCGATATGTAGGGGGGTGGGGGGGGGGGGTGGGGGTGGGGGGTGGGGGAAACAAGCTTCCACCTGTTTCAACGTGCTTATTCAGCCTTGATTATAATTGAGGTGGTTTATAGCGCTGTCTTAGTTTCTTTTTTTCCCTTCTGTGTCAATTTGTTGACTTTCCTGTGAAGTAGATTTTATGCCTGTGACATCGGTTAGGGGTTTTGCTCGTGTGGATTCCTTTCCTTCTCTTAGAGCTTTCGAATATATATATATATATTTCTGCACTCAAACCTTTCAGACTTAATGCTGCAAGTATAAAATGTTTCTACATTTCTCAGTCCACAATGATATTCTTTCAGTCTACAACATTCAGTTATTTTAAACTGAATTCCTTTTTGTCTCTTAATCTTCTTCAAAGGGTGTCTGATTGGTCACGCGTCATCCTAAAACAAGGCGCCGTAGTGATTTGGAGGTGACAGGTTCGAACTACAGCTTTCAATTTTGTTGTTGTCTACTGCGTCCTCTAGTCTCTACTTCTTTCTTCTACTTCTATAAGAGCCAACAATACATGTATGTTTATTTATGAACTCGGTTTCTTCAAGGATGCCCTATTTGTGTTTCTTCTTGGACTTGCTCCCCGTATGCCTTCTTTGTCTCTGTTTGAATCTATTCATTTAAAGTGGACAAACTAGCATCATTTGTTGGATATCGTATCGCTGACAACTGATGGATTTTGCTTCATTTGCATTAGTTGTATGTTTGTTCGTATCTTGCCTATATTTCCACTAGTTACTGTTTATTTCCCCCCCCCCTCCCCCCCCCCATACATTTTTGTTACTTCTATGTTTGTTGTTATCTTCCATACATTTCCATTAGTTCCTATTTTTTGTTATCTTACGTACATTCTCATCCCCCATACAAGTGCATCAGATCTATGTTTGTTCCTATCTTCCATACATGTGCTTTAGCTCTGTATTTGTACCTAACCTTCATTCATTTGCATTATTGTTATGTTTGTTGTTATCCTTCATATGTTCTTATCCTCCAAAATGCGTATTAATTCAATATTTGTTATTATCCCACAAGCACTTGTATAAGTTCTATGTTTGTTCTTCTCCTACATAAATTCACATTGCTTGTTCTAATCCTCAATAATTTGTATTTGTTCTATGTTTGTTCTTATCTTCCAAACATTTGCATTAGGTCTGTGTTTATTCTTATCATCCCCACTTTTTAAATAGTTCTATGTTTATTTTCATTCCTCATACATTACTATTATTATTTTGGATACAGTTGAATCTTCCTCTATGCACATAATCATCAAATGCTTTGCCAGCTTTGCACGGTCGATAATGCTTCTCCTCAAATTGCGATCTGTGACGGCCTGAACAATTCAAGCGTAGACTCCCTTCCATGCCATGACACAAAACTGTCCAGAACTTTCTCTCACTGTCTTCCTCTATCTCTCTTTCCACAAATCTTTCTGGTTCTCACATGTTCCAGTTCTTGTCTTCTCACAATCAGGCCAAAAATGATGACTGCTTCCTTCTGATGTTTGTGATAAGTTGTCTTTGCGACTTAGCCTCCCTCAAAATGTCCAGATGACTCTTTCTGGCTGTCCAAGGAATTTTAAGCATTATTCTATAAAACCACGTCACTAAAGCTTCTTTGTATTTTTTTAAGCTTGTTTACTAATTGTCCAGGATTCGCAGCTGTATGTTAAAACTGGTTCTATGTAACATGCAAGAATTTTTTGCCTAACTTCCAATGATGCGTATTTATTGCAATTGCATAAAATGTTCTTCAATTGATGGAATATAAATGCCATATTCTGATCTTTATCTTTGTGATGCATCTCCCATCTGATGTTATCCATGTACATCCATGTGTTATCCATATTTTAATTTCTGCACGTGTCCCACTATATACACATTTGTCAAAAGTCTGTTGTTGAACCAGATTTGTTGTACTCGAAGTTTCCGACCTACATAGAACCGATGGTTTTATCAGTGCTTTATATACATACCCTTGGTGCAAAAGTCTTTAAAACAATAACTTAATATTGAAAAAAAAAAAAAAGACTGGTTGTTAATTCAAATAAAATTGAGGAAAATGAAATATGGTGGGCGTGTAAAAATATATTCCGTTACGTTCGTGATTCGCTTAGAAATCAAGCTTAGTCCACACACAAGCTACTTCTTCTAGTGCACTGTACTGATTTTTGCGTGTGGATTAGCTTTCTGTATTATCAGTGTCCATCGCCTTCAGGCGAACACACTCCGACTTCAGAGGTACTTGTAATTTACGTCCCCAAGTCAAGGACGAGAAGTCAACATTTTAGTCCAACTGGCCGGTGTAGGGGTTGAACCTCCTAGCTCTATTAGTTTCTTCGCTTAGAAATCAAGCTTAGTCCACACACAAGCTACTTCTTCTAGTGCACTGTACTGATTTTTGCGTGTGGATTAGCTTTCTGTATTATCAGTGTCCATCGCCTTCAGGCGAACACACTCCGACTTCAGAGGTACTTGTAATTTACGTCCCCAAGTCAAGGACGAGAAGTCAACATTTTAGTCCAACTGGCCGGTGTAGGGGTTGAACCTCCTAGCTCTATTAGTTTCTTCTTCTCCCCCTCCTCATACCTATCCTCATCTTCCTCCTTCTTCTTCTTCTTCTTCTTCTTCTTCTTCTTCTTCTTCTTCTTCTTCTTCTTCTTCTTCTTCATCTACTTCTTTGTCGTCGTCTTAGTATGTGAGGGAGATAGATAGATAGATAGATAGATAGATAGATAGACAGAGAGAGAGAGAGAGAGAGAGAGAGAGAGAGAGAGAGAGAGAGAGAGAGAGAGAGAGAGAGAGAACGAACGAACGAACTTTATTTTAAAAGGGTAACAAATTGGGCACGCAGGCCCGTCTTACATTCGGCCCTTTCAATCACTCATCTTTCATTCATCAAATGTGCATGTTACATTAACATAGGGAAAAAAACATTGTCAAATGGATTTTGTAAGCATAAACAATGCATGTTACGCATGATACATTCACATCAGAAAAAAAACAAAAACATTATCAAATGAAAGTTGTAAACATAAACAGTGCATATTGCATTGTTGTGAGACACATCCCCCATCCACCCTCATATCCCGCAGCCACCAACACACCCCCACCCACCAAACCCCCCCCCCCCACCCACCCACACATACCTCCACGCACTCACACAGAACCAGGCAAACATACATGCCGCCACCCACCCACTGATCCCCTACCCACACACATCTCCCCACCCACTCACACATCCTCCACCTACAAACATCCTCACCACCCACACATACATCCTCCACCCACTCACATTTACCCCATCCACACTCACACCCACACAGACATATACCATTCACAGACAACCCCACACTCATCCCCCACACCCATCCCTCAAATCACACAATCTCCTACACACCCATTCACCCACCCAAACACACACTCCCTACCCACAACCCCTCCCAACCCACCAACACCCACATACTTCCAACTATCCTCTCAAATATCCCCCCCCCCCCCAACACACACACATATATCCCTCACACTCACATTACATCCACCACCGACTACAATCCCTTCACACATCCACACATCACCCATTAACCCATATACATCCCCCACACAGAACCCCTCCACACACACATCCCCCCCTCCTCATATCCCTCACATACACACCCATACACACATCCTCACATCTAGACACATACATGATGCCTCACATGATCACTGAAACTAATAACAACAATCTCCCACACTTTACGCACAATTGAGACACTGACAATTGTCGTGAGAATTCTCGCAATTGCAAGAAGTGGAGAAAAAATTGTACATATACATTATGTAGCGTAAAAATTAGTGATGCAATTCAACTCTCTCTTTTTTTCTCTCTCCCTCTCTCTCTTGCTCTCCCCCTCCCTCCCTCTCTCTCTCTCTCTCCCTCCCTCTCTCTCTCTCTCTCTCTCTCTCTCTCTCTCTCTCTCTCTCCCACTAACTAACTCTCTCACTCACATCACAGTAATGTTATATTATACATGATAAAATTAAGTGGCATACACAATAAGATGAGAATAAACAACAACAAAAATAATATGGAATGGCATGTTAAAGGACAATCAAGTGGCATACAAAATGATACCTCGTAATATGAAAGATGAGAATACATAAAGAATATGGAATAGCATGTTACATGACATGCATGGGCTCAATTCTCTCTCTCTCTCTCTCTCTCTCTCTCTCTCTCTCTCCCTCTCTCTATTTCCTTTTACATACACACACTCTCACACTCATTCACTCTCTCTCTCTCTCTCTCTCTCTCTCTCTCTCTCTCTCTCTCTCTCTCTCTCTCACTCACACTCACTAACTCTCTCACTTACTCTACAGTAATTTACATGAATTCATTTTATGCATGTTAAAACCAAGTGCATCAAAATGATAATATGAAAATGAGAATACACAAAACATGTGGAACAGCATGTTAGATGACGAGTCATCGAGAGACAGAGAGAGAGAGAGTTAGATGCACTCAACTCTCTCTCTCTCTCTCTCTCTCTGTGTCTCTCTCTCTCTTCTCTCTCACACACATGTACATACACACACCCACACACAACATACACACTCAAATACACACATATACCCACTCACATACACACACCTACACACATCCATATACTTACGCACACGTACTCACATAACACCCGAATATACACGCCCTCGCATACACAAGAGAGAGAGAGAGAGAGAGAGAGAGAGAGAGAGAGAGAGAGAGAGAGAGAGAGAGGGTGTGTACACCTCAAATATTTTGCGGAGTGGCCTCATGTTAGTTTGGTAGTGCATCTGCGTGAAAGGAAAACTGACAACTTTGTGTAAATGAGACTGCATAACTCGTGAACTATCTTTCATTACCTAGGCTCCAAGATTAAAGACATAGAAATCTAATTTACCTTCAGGTCCAGGTGGACCCTGTGGACCTGGCAGCCCATGTAATCCAAGGAAGCCCCTGTCTCCAGGAGGCCCAGGAAGTCCTCTTTCACCTGAGACAAACAAGGTAAACATGGTTAAAAAGGTAAAGATTTGGGGATATAAGCATCAGGAAGAGCTGGACCATTTGTTTATAAAAAAAAATAAGATATAATGAGAATCATACAACTCCATCGACACTAAGAGCCAAAGCTGACTTTCATAAGATTAACAATAACCATGTAAACAATAGGGCACTAATGATTTATACAGAAAGTTATTGTGAATAGCCCTAAGACTTAGTCAGCAACTGGTCTAGAATCCAAGCTCCGGCAGGTGAACAAGTAAAGCATTGTTTTGCTGATTCGGCAGCTTCTGCAGCATGTCGTGTTCCAGGCGTATTGGTGTTACCTTCCCGCTAGAGTAAACTAGGCAGGCCAAAAAGAGATCGTGCTGCATGGGCAACACATGGTCTCTACAATTAAGCCCAGGATGTGTGCTATGGAGAGGTCAAACTTGATCCCTGGTCCCCTCATAGGTTATAGTTATTAAGACTTGTTTGAAGCACAATGTAACACAATATAATGTGTCAAGACGCCAATGTGCGATTCATTCAGTCGTTGTGAATAATAATTATTCATTATTGCTCCTATATTGAGCCACTTCAATAATTATTATGTGATTGGCATTATGAGTGTGATCAATTCTTTATGTCCCAAACAACGCATCGCGCGTAATAGGCTATTCTTCATGTGTACCAATCAAGGCAGAAGACAATGCTTTAAAACAATGAAATACATCTCAGTATTATACGAGGGTAAGTTAATAAGTAAGTCACAAATGGCTGTAGAAAAATAGCTAAATAAGATAAAAACTTTTGAAACCAGTTTATTTTTATGCATACATTGTCCCTTTATTTCTCAACATAATTTCCACCAACATTGATGCACTTATCCCTTCGTTTTATCAGTACTCCCAAACCGGCCGCATAGAACTGCGTGCTCTGTTTTCTAAACCACGTTTTAAGTTCACATTCAACTTCGGCGTCACTCGCGAAATGTCTCCCGCCAAGGTGGGTTTTCAGTGGACGTAGCCCCTAGCGATTTCCCGTAAAGCGGTGCATAGCTAGGTAGAAAAAGTTACGAGGGCGAGTCAATAAGTAAGTCACACAGTTCTGTGGTATGGTAGGTAAATGAAAACAAAGCACGCAGTTCTATGCAGACTGTTTGGGAGGACTGATAAAACGATAGGATAAATGCATCAATGTTGGTGGAAATTATACTGAGAAATAAATGGACAATGCATGTATTATTACGAGATATAAAAAATGTGGAAATTATACTGAGAAATATATATATATATATATATATATATATATATATATATATATATATATATATGGAAATTATACTGAGAAATAAATGGACAATGTATGTATTATTACGAGATATAAAATAAACTGGTTTAAAGTTGTTATCATATTTACTTATTTTTCTACAGCCAATTGTATCTTACTTATTGAATTCCCTCGTACATCAGTTCAAAACATGAAGTCCATTTTAAATTAAAAAAGTAGCATTGGTATATCATGCTGGACACACATGTGTAGAGACTAGCAAACACGCACGGGCAATGGGGGTCAGTATCGTGCCAGTCCCGTTTACTTCCCAAGTCATGTCACGGGACCCATTTTAGACTGGGTCAACCTGGGGGACAAGTCAATTAGCCTCCAATGATGTGTGGATGAAATCATGTATGAAAGTGAGTCACAGAAGGGTGGAATGTTAGACGGGCCTGCGTGCCCAATTTTTAACCCTTTGAAAATAAAGTTTGTTCGTTCGTTCTTTTTCTGTTTCTTTCTCTCTCTCCGCGTCCCTCTGTCTCTTTCTCTTGTGTGTGTCTCTCTCTGTGTCTCTCTTTCTCTGTCTCTCTGTCTGTATCTCAATCTCTTTTCTGGCCCTTATCCTGAAAAGTAGCATAGAGCACCCCCCCCCCCCCCCCCCAACTCATTACAAACTGTCCTACATTTTGTTATCTCACCCGGCGCTCTCCCTGTCCTCATATTATTCATTAATGCCTCTCTTCTCCATGTTATGTTAGTTCTCCCTCTGTCTCCTTTGCCCTGCTGGCTGCAGACAAAGCACTTTCTAGTGATACTATTCCCAGATTGTCTCAGTGCGTGTCCTATCCAGTGCCAGCGTTTTGTCCCCAACTCATGATTCCCCGGTGTTTGCTTTATTCTACTCACAACTCCAGATTGGTGATTTTGTTAGACCATCTTACTCTTTCTATTATGTGCAGACACCACTTAATGATTGCTTGTAGTCTATTAGTAATCAGACATCAATCAATGACTGTCTGTAGTCTATTAGTAATCAGACATCAATCAATGACTGTCTGTAGTCTATTAGTAATCAGACATGAATCAATGACTGTCTGCAGTCTATTAGTAATTAGACATGAATCAATGACTGTCTGCAGTCTATTAGTAATTAGACATCAATCAATGACTGTCTGCAGTCTATTAGTAATCAGACATCAATCAATGACTGTCTGCAGTCTATTAGTAATCAGACATGAATCAATGACTGTCTGCAGTCTATTAGTAATTAGACATCAATCAATGACTGTCTGTAGTCTATTAGTAATTAGACATCAATCAATGACTGTCTGTAGTCTATTAGTAATTAGACATCAATCAATGACTGTCTGTAGTCTATTAGTAATTGCTTTAGTTGTTTTCCATGTGTATAATTCACGCAGTATTACTGATTTATCACTATGGTTAGATATTCTAGGTCTTGTGTTACGTATAATTTATTTTGAACCACTTTCACTGCAATAGATATAGGCTGTATTTTTAATGACTGTGCAGTGTTTGAATACAATGCCTATCCAGGTTTTGTATTCACCCTCTGTAAAGTTCATGCAATATAATATGTAAATATAAAACTTGGACCGGCAATATTTTCAAACACTGCACAGTCATTAAAAATACACCATGTATTAGCATAAGTGCTCCAGTCTCTGTTCGTGTATCACAAAAGGAACATATTAGCACAGTGCACACACTCCATCAGGATCAAAATATTTATATAACATAAATTTATACAATTTCTATTGTTTGTAGTTGCGATCTGTAATGGTACCTCTAGCAACATCTTAGTCATCTCTGGCTAGGAAAGCAAGGATCATAGAAACTATAAGTAAATGAGACTATACCTGGAGATCCAGGGGACCCGACTCGCCCGTGTTTGCCCGGTCGACCAAGACCGGGTGGCCCTGGAGGACCCATTAGACCCGCTGTCAACTCTTCAAGCTGCTCTGTGAACATCAGTAGAAATGTTTGGGAATAGCAAGCATCAATCTCTGACAAATAACACACAATAGAAACATTGAGGAATAGCAAGCATCAATCTCTGACAAATAACACACAATAGAAACATTGAGGAATAGCAAGCATCAATCTCTGACAAATAACAATCAATCAATCATGTGCCATGCCGGAAAGCGTGGGCGGTCATGACTCGCCATTTAACTCGATCACCAGAGTCGTGGATCAGCTCAGTGTTCCTGTCTCGTCCATGCCATGTGGTCAAGCCATCCAGGTATTTTCCTCTCGGTCCTCCTCTTGGTCTGTTCCCTTCGATCTTGCCAGTTGTCACTAAGTTCTCCAATCCATTTCTTCTCATAACATGTCCAAAAATATTTTGACTGTCTACGTCTAATTTCTCTAATCAGTTTACGATTTTCATTTGTCTCCTGTAGTACTTGGTCATTGGTTTTTCTATCTGTCCATGGTATTCTTTGCATTTTCCTCAGAAACCACATTTCTGCAGCCATCAGATGCTTTTCAGCTTGACTGCTCATTGTCCAAGTTTCACATCCATACAAAAGAACAGGCTCTATGTATTCACTCAACACTCTTTGACAAATAACTTTGACTTCCGGTAAAAACGGCGACGATGTGACCCGTTTATTCTTCGGGAGACGCTGTTCAGTGTTTTACGCTGTTTAGTGTTTCACGATATTTAGTGTTTTCCTGTGGATTATGTGGTGTCATTTCGTATTCGTTTATTGGAAGTGTTCAAAAGAAGCCACGGAAGGCAGGTGGATGAAATTTCGAGGGCAGCCGACAGATATTTGTTGGTTATGGTCTCAAGTTTCGCTATGGCAGGCAGATGATCTCTTTCGAGAGACAATGGTTGCGGTCACTTGACCAGTATGGCCACTGCCATAGATGAAAGCAACGGCAAATTACCCCTTTAAAAGTGCCTAGTACATTATGATTCGCTTAAAGACTGATCATCGCAAGACAAGGACAGAGACATTAAAATTAGCAACATTATGACAAATAACACACAACAAAAACATTGGGGAATCAATCTCTGATAAACAACACTCGACATAAATCTTGGGGAATAACAAACATATATCTGTGATAAACAACAAAAGCATTGGTGAATGGCAAGCATCTATTTCTGACAAATTACACATCAACATAAACTTTGGGGGGGGGGGGTGGGGGGGGGTAGCAGACACCAACCTCTGATACGGAATACACAACAGAAACATTGGAGAGTAGCAAGCATCAATCTCTGATACAGAATACACAACAGTAACATTGGGGAATAGGAAGCATCAATCTATGATAACTTTGTATTTTCGCCTTCTTTTCTCTTGTCACTCTATTCATGTTTACGTGATATGAGATCCTGGTCAGGACTGTATATGTGTTTGTTATTATTGTTTGTCATCAGAATCTAAACACGCCTCTTTGAGTCATTACATATTGCAATATACTGCCACAGCCAAGATCTTTCTTATCCAGTATCATATCCTCATATCAGAATAAGAAAATCAATAGAAGACAAGGGTTAAGGAAAAATGAATTGGAGGTATCAGAAACATAAACACAGGAATGATAGAAGCCCTGGAATAACATGGTTCTGACAACACAACTCAGTTGTGTTAAAACATTTACAGTGCAAGGTATACCCCCAACTGACCTGACAACATCAATATTTACATTACTGAAAAGAAAGATATGAGCAACAGAATGTTAAGATTTCAGAACGATCAGATTGATGCATAACAAAATAAAAACACTGCTCAAGATCAAACGTGGATGAATATAAAACAACATAGAATCAGCACAGAAATAAAAAATGAACAGTTTTGATTTCGACAAGAAATTAACAAAAAGGAAGAAGTATTTTGTATAAAAACGCCAGGTGAAAATACACAGAAGTTCAAACATAAATCTATTTTGAATAACGAAAACACAAAATTAGATTACACAATTCATTGATAAGCTTATTTCGCTGCATCTCATCAGGTGCATACTGTAGAATTCACATAATTCACACTAAAGTAATAAGATAGATAAATCCTTTACACTGAAATATACGAGTGGAAGTCATTAAGTGCCAAGAATTGTATGAATAAATTTATAAAATTACAATAGTGTGAAGCGAAACTTTGTGTGTGTTGTTTCTCAACATAGTTCCCCTGCTCGTCCACCTGTCCACTACTAGCTTGTTGATGTCGTCTAGGAAAACGTTTTGGGTGTGGCCTGAAACCCATTTTGCACCACCTCCATTATCTCGTCATCTGCAACCATCTGACCCCCGCAAATGTTCTTTCTAGGGTACAAACAAGTGAAATTCTGATGGCGCCAAGTCTGGACTGTATGCTGGAAGTGTCCATGCCTATAATTTGGTGGTATGTAATGGGTACATCAGGTTGTTCTTCTATTGCTCCTTCCTTAGCTAATAGGCCAGCTCTCTCTTTTCCGGGTACTCCAGGTACTCCACAGTGTGATTGTATCCACTGTATCGTGACTTTACGCTGGCTGCCAAGATCAGAAAGTAGTGTCCGTAGTACTGTACTGGGAATTTTTCAGACAGGAGAGCCTCGAGTACTAATTTTGCATCTGTCATTAGCACCAGAGGCTGTGTACCATGTCTGGTATTTAGTATTTTCTCCGTTGCCATCTTGATTGCCTGGATTTCTGCATCATAGTTATGGCAGTACTTTCCTGTTGGTACTCTGGCCGTGTCCCTATTATTATATGGGTATTCTATATACCTGGATGGCTTGGCCACATGGCATGGACGAGACAGGAACAATGAGCTGATCCACGACTCTGGTGATCGAGTGAAATGGCGAGTCATGACCGCCCACGCTTTCCGGCTTGGCACATGATTGATTGATCGATATACACTCCCGCCGGTCTCCCTGGTTTTGATTGATTGATTGATTTAGGAACCGATATCACAGCATTCGGAGCATTCCCATAAGCGCTCCGTCCCCATCCTCAGCAGCCAGCGAAGAGTTCCAACACCAATAGTTCCAGTAGCAATCTGATTATATGTCCTTCTCGCCTTTCCTCTGAGCGTCGAGCGTCGGCCAGATCCCCTCGGTCTCCCTGGTCTAGGTGTTAACGGATCGCGTCAAGCTGGTTACTTACGGGGGTATGTGAGCCGGTCGCTCAAAAAGCAATGGCAAACTACAGAGCGTAACCTTGCCAAGAAATCAACAACAGCGGTGAAATGCTGGTGTTGACAGCGATATCCTGTAATAGGATATGCGAGGGATAAAAATATAAACTCCCACGCCTCCATTTCGAACAGCATTTCGTGCTGATCCATCCGTGTAGACTCGGATGCAGAGGTCCTGTGGTTATTCGTCATCAAGGAAGCTGAGAGTGGCTGTTCTGCGCTGTAAACTATTCTATTGTTCTTTGTCAAATATTTCTTTCACTTTTGTCTCGATTTGTAGTGATATTCTATGTTCCTCTTTCCATGGAGTTTGTTCTGGAATAGTTTTCAGGGGGATACCACTGCGGGCAGATCAGTGGTTTCTCTGCAGAGTCGTTTGGCCTGGTGGAAAAAAACTGCCTCTTTTCAACCGTCCCATAGCTAGGTTTTCAAATCTCTTCTACATAGGGTGGCCTGACGTGCTGAGGAACTTTTATGCTTGTATTAGCGTTTTCGTATCTCTGCGTTCTCTATGTTAATATCTCCTCCCTGCTGCACTTTCGCTCTGATGTACCTCCGCTCTGTTGCACTTTCTCTTGTACTTTACTTCTAATGTGCTCAATCTCTGTTGTATTTATAATCTTCAATGCTAAAATATCCCACAACCCGGGGTTCACTAAATAACGCATTCTTATCTGCACCTGTTCCTTCCATATCTTCTTGTTGCAGCTCATATTTTTTCTTCCTTTCTGTATTTGTCTTATACAGAATTTATTTTATGTGCGCATGCACGCTTGTGTGAGTGTATTTATTTATTTACTTTCAACAAAACTTGATATTTACAAACTTGATGTATGGGAAGTAAACATACACACTATATATTCTGTAAAACATAACAAAACAGGATTCATAGACATGCAACTATGAGGCGGAGAATACGATTACCTCTTAGGATCTTGTAGCATATATCTCTGACTTCAGAATCTGAAACGCTTCGGCCCTGCAGAAATATGAGATATTTATAGATATGCAACAATAGTATTGATTACCCTGCATGCAGTGTAACACGAAAAAAAAAATGAGCAAGTCCAACAAGAGGCAAACAAAAGATTAGAGAAATTAGACGTAGACACTCACACTATGAGAAGAAATAAATTAGAGAACTTGGTGACAACTGGGAAGCTTGAGGGGAAAAGGACAGGGGGAAGGCATGGAAGTAAATATCTGGATGGCTTGATCACATGGCATGGTCAGGACAAGAACACGGAGCTGATCCACGACTCTGATGATCGCGTGAGATGGCAAAACATGACCGGCATGATGATGAATATATCACGACATTCTGCTTTCCAGACTTGCAATTTCCTTCAAAATAGAGACAGTATGTTGGTATATCAGGAATTGTGCATTGTTGTTCTGTGCGTTTGCTCGCTGTGAACTTGAGCGTAGTCCATTCGAGTGCTACTATTACTATAAGATAATTGGTACTATTAATGATTTGAGTGAGGGTTAGCCTTCCCCTTGTACCGGTGTCTCTCGTAATTATGCTAACAAACTGCGACTTCTGTAGTACTTGTAATTTACGTCGCTAAGGCAAGACAATTGCGTATGTGATTATGTGTAAAGTCAATTATGAAAAGTCACTTGCTTAATCTGAGATTAGTTCTTTCATATCTGTATATATGAGAACAGGTAGAGCAAGAAGAGATGATGCAAGTCTGCCATGATTGGTAGTTGTTTTAACCTCAAAGACACACATACGCATATGAAGCTATATAGAAGTATTGATAACCTCCAGTCGCAAACACATGCTGAGAACCAGATTTCAAGGAGAGACGTTACTAACTCAACAACGAGAATTGATAGTGATAAATTCTTCTGAGGGTGATGTAGTCATCTACACTAACAGGTCTTTTGTTCGACATGTGAGAAGCTCATGGATATTTTACGGTAGAGGACAGAGGGAGAGATGTGAAGGAAGACTGTGGTGCCTTCGTCTTGATTGAACAATATAGATCATGGCAGTAACTAAAGCAATAGCCTGGCTGGAGACACAGACCTTCACCCAGACATAGGTGAAAAAACATGTTTTTTTCAGTGACTCAATCAGTATATTCAGGAAGATGTGGATAGGCTGGGCACGAAGACAGTTTGTGGAGTATCTAAGGACGTCAAAAATGACAAACAACAGCTTCATTATTGTGCCAGGCTATACGAGTATACACTGAAATGAACAAGCTAATAGGCCCGACAGTGGGCTACTGTAGAAAGTGGACGAACAATGTACCAGATGCTCTCAGAGAGGTATGACAACTAAACGATTTAGCAAAATTGTCATTCGCTGCTTCTCTCTGACTCATCACCATATGCCCTACCAACATGTGCAAGATTGATGCCTCGCCAGAGATCTAGGTCTGATGATGATTTTCTTTTCCTTCATGCTAACTTCTCAGTCCATTCAGCATAATATCTCTAGTTCTGCTTCTGGCTCTTTTTTCATTGATCTTTCCAGTCGTCACGATGTTTTCCAGTGCCGTTCCTCTGCCGATTTGTCCGATTTTCTTACGCTGTCTTCCTCTATCTCTCTTTCCACAAATCTTTCAGGTTCTCACAACATGTTCCAGCTTTTGTCTTCTCATACTGCCTCTTTCTGATGCTTGTGATAAGTTGTCTTTGCGACTTAGCCTCCCTCAAAATGTCCAGATTGCTCAATTTGGCTGTCCAATAAATTTTCAGCATTCTTCTATGAAACCACATTTCCAAGACTTCTATGGATTTTGTCGCCTGTTAAATAATTGTCCAGGACTCGCAGCCGTATGTTAAAACTGGTTCTATGTAACATAGGGTGACATGCCTATGTAACATTTCGAGGGACACTGCTAATGGTTAAAGCTAATCCCCACGCAAAAATCAGCCCATTGCACTAGAAGTCGTAACAAGTGTATGGACAACATTTGAGTTCAAAGCGAGCGAGTATATATCCATTAGGATCAGTCCGTTTATACTTCTTAGTTTTTCTACGAGCAGTATGAAGATCCCCTGCCGGCTTGCTAGGCCAATCGCAGGTTTAGGACACAAATCTGACCATAGGGAGTCCATCCCTTATGGAGAGCCATATCCCC
This sequence comes from Cepaea hortensis, assembly GCA_963921405.1. NCBI lineage: Eukaryota > Metazoa > Mollusca > Gastropoda > Stylommatophora > Helicidae > Cepaea > Cepaea hortensis. The sequence continues at coordinate 24,699,806 of OY992885.1, read as the reverse complement.
GTTAGCCCATGACCTCGCGGTCATTGTTTCCCAGTCTACACCACGTGGAGGTGGGGTTGACTTGTGTAGTCTGCGGGTCATCGGCAGGCTACTAATTTTCACTTTTCACCCCTCCTTGGAGAGGCTAGCCGATCCTAACTCTGCTGGTTGCAGGGCCAGAACAGAAATCAGATTCCTGGGATAATACTCAATGCATCAAGAAGAGATAAGATCAGAAATGAAGAAATCAGGACTAAAGTGGGGGTTATAGCTGCACTAGATTTTATTAGAAGGCAGCAAGTCAAATGGTTTGGCCATGCAAGTAGATTACCAACTAACAGTATACCACAACAAGCAATGATGTACAGACCAGAGGGAAGCAGAAAAAGAGGCCGACCACGTAAACGATGGACGCAGAGAATAACAGAGTCCATTGGAATATCAATACATGAAGCCCATAAGCGGGTACTCTCCCGCTGTTTATACTTCACCTCGACACTGCAAGGTACAAGAGGAACATGATGGGATGAGTTGAGATCAGATATATATAGCATACCACAACAAGCAATGATATACAGACCAGATGGAAACAGAGGAAGAGGCCGACCACGTAAACGTTGGACGGAGGGAATAGCAGAGTCCATGGGAATATCGATATATGAAGCCCATAATCGGGCACTCTCACGAAGTTTATACTTCACCTCGACATCGCAAGGTACAAGAGGAACATGATGAGATGAGAGATGATATATATATATATATATATATATATATATATATATATATATATATATATATATATATATATATATATATATATATATATATAAACGAGACTGTGTGTGGTTAGCTATGTATTGGATGGGTTCGATAACGGTACGTCCGATTGAGATGAAATTTTCTACACGTCTTCCTTTCATTCCTGTGCAACCGACTGTAATAGTTTCTTAGTGTAAAATCGGCTACTTACTTAATAACATTTAATATTTCATTTTTCATTATATAATTTCTATATAGCAAGGGGACTTCACTCTAGAAAAGTTATTTCAGGGGGCATAACTTTTAATAACATTTCTATATACTTTATAGTCATATTGTTGGACTTACTTGCACTATTGTTAAACTCTTTGTCTATAGTTATTTACAAGCATATGAGTTATAATAAATAATGATATAATCTTTAAGGCATTTTCAAAGTTTTCATAAAAATAATGCATAATGCATAACATTGTAACGCATCTTTTTATGCATAAAGAAGTTATCTACAGTCATGTAGGTGATTAAAAACAGTTTTCATTAAAAATAATGGATGGTGTGTGGAAGGACATTCTTTTAAGTTACTGTGCGCCAGGAGCTGGGCGAAGCCACGCCGGGTCAGATAGATAGACAGACAGACAGATAGTCGGGAACGGGAGCTTATTTGACTACTTATATGAATTAAATGAGATGCTCCCCACCAGGGACTGGGTGAAGCCGGGCCGGCTCAGACAGACAGATAGACAGACAGATAGTCGGGAACGGGAGCTTATATGACTACGTATATGAATTAAATGAGATGCTCCCCACCAGGGACTGGGTGAAGCCGGGCCGGGTCAGACAGACAGATAGACAGACAGACAGACAGATAGTCGGGAACGGGAGCTTATATGACTACTTATATGAATTAAATGAGATGCTCATCACCAGGGACTGGGTGAAGCCGGGCCGGGTCAGCCAGACAGACAAACAAACAAGCAGACAGACAGATAGTCGGGAACGGGAGCTTATATGACTACGTATATGAATTAAATGAGATGCTCCCCACCAGGGACTGGGTGAAGCCGGGCCGGGTCAGCCAGACAGACAAACAAACAAGCAGACAGACAGATAGTCGGGAACGGGAGCTTATATGACTACGTATATGAATTAAATGAGATGCTCCCCACCAGGGACTGGGTGAAGCCGGGCCGGGTCAGAGAGACACACAGACAGACAGATAGACAGATAGTCGGAAACGGGAGCTTATATGACTACTTATATGAATTAAATGAGATGCTCCCCACCAGGGACTGAGTGAAGCCGGGCCGGGTCAGCTAGTATGTATATATAGTAAGACATATGTTGACAATAATCATCTAAAATATGAATATGCAAAAAAGACACATGGCACGTGTTATACTCACTGGTTGTCCAGGCATTCCGGGCATGCCTGGTTGACCTGTCGGCCCTCGTTGGCCTACTGGGCCAGGTGGTCCCGGTAAACCAGGTATTCCTGGCACACCTTGCGACCCTTGAGTTCCCGGTTTGCCAATAGCACCTCTTTCACCTGGCTGCCGAGAGGAAACCATAATTATTATTAAAAATAAATACCAAATGGCAACAAGTATCACTATAAACAAAAATCAAAAGATTCCATGTATTTTTGTAGTCAGTTAGTATTTTTAGCCTTACTAGTTCCGAAATGCAAAAATAACATTATTTAATTAGTGCTTTTAACAAAAATATAGTTTTGAAATTGTATGTAACTGTTTTAGTAAACGCATGCATGAATCTTTATCTTTATAAGATTGATTAGTTTTCTCTGGAGTATATGGTCACACACAGAAAGGACATGACAGACTGAGAACAGGATAGAGAGATAGTCGAGGTGTTCACTAACCATGCCCTGGGAACCTGGGATACCTGCTGGTCCCTAGAAAGGATAGTGAAAAATCTGATGCAGAAAGTGTTCAATGGAAATAATACAACAGATTACACAAGCATTATCGCATTCATAATATTAACATAATTGAGTGCACAACACGACAATGTAACCAAATAAAAATAGACACGCATAGTTATAAATAACTAGCAAGTAACATAATTACCGTCTCTTTTCGATTTCGGTTTTCATTAATTGATTGGAAGAGTTGTTTATTCTTAGACTATCAAAACTGGTTACTGCCTTCTTCTACTGCTGCTGCTGCTGCTAAAGCAGCTGCTTTACTGCCTTCACTCTGCTTGTTCTTCTGTTTGTCTTCTTCTTCTTCTTCTTCTTCTTCTTCTTCTTCTTCTTCTTCTTCTTCTTCTTCTTCTTCTTCTTCTTCTTCTTCTTCTTCTTCTTCTTCTTCTTCTTCGACTCCTCCTCTTTCTCCCTCTTCTTCCTACGCCTCTCCCTTCTGTTCTTTACTTCTTCATCCGCCTCTACTTCTTCTTCCTCTTCCTCATCCACTGCCTCTTATTCCGAACTGTCTACTCTTCTGTAACATTTATAACGAATGACCGCCATGTGACCTCCAGCTGATGTGTGAAATCTTCACACTTCACTCCCGTATGTTGTTACAGAAATTATACATGCTCACGGTTCTCTGACGTTTGTTGTCCTCTCTGTCCCAATCCATAAAGGGTTTAATTGCTTCAGTATTTGCAGAGCTATGTTGGCTCTTCATCAAATTGAGATTAACTAAAACAATTACCAATAAAATGCAATCATTCATTAATTGGTTCCGGTGCAGAATTGTTTTTTCCGCGTTTCCATCCTGTTTCAGGATATTGCGGTCAACATCAGCATCTTTCAGTTGCATTGCATGTTGATTCCTAGGCTAGATTACGCTCATCAGCACGCCACGACTTTCTGAGCGACCGGCTCCATACTCTCATAAGTCACTGGCGCGACTCGAACCGCTTCCAATTTTCGTGCGCTCACGTCAACCACGAGAGTATTCGGAGTTACGGAGAAAGCTGCTAACTCCTCGACCAAGGAGGCCGGCGTTCCGGTGTAGAATAGAATGATTAAAATGCTATGACAGAATCACCAATGTAGAGCTCATGAAGAGAACTATACACATCTCAGTGAATGGAAAGGTGAAGAAATGACACTGGCGATGGATAGGACACATATTGAGAAAGCATAATAGTAATAAAATCTTCCGTATAGAAAGCACAAGTCAAAACAAATAGCGGGAAACTTAAAAACACATAGACAAGAGGTAGATATGAATAATAAGGAGAGAACATGTCAGGAGCTGCAGAAAACAGCAAAGGACAGGAGAAAATGGGGAGAGTTTGTAGAGCTTCAATGTGTCCCTGGCAGCTAAAAGGGAAAAGAAGACGAAGAAGAAGTAAATAAATTGAAAATTAAAGTGAAATGTGAGACATTTGTCAAATAATTCTGTATTTAATAATACAAATAATAAACTATTAACACGTAAAATAATTAAAATATTGTTATAAAAACAGATTGTACAATTGAAGTTGTGAGTAGATTGTCACGATTTTACACATGTACACAACTCTTTTAAGTCCGCCTGAACATTCTTCTAGAGCGATGCGATGACAAGATATATTATGAGCCTTTTGCAAATTTTTAAGGGTCTTTTCACGGGGTTTTGTTGACACCTTGATGTTCGTGGACCATACTTTGAGGAACATTGAACTAGGTAAATTGCACTTCTAAAAATACAGAAAGGTGGTACGCTTGGGTCCAGCTGAAAGCCTCTTCCAGTGATATATGGTAGACCAACAGTTCACAATATATATATATATATATATATATATATATATATATATATATATATATATATATATATATATATATATATATATACTGTGCCGGTCTCTCTGGCCGAGGGGTTACAACACTTTCTCGTAATTCCGTTTATCACGCAGTGTCGTAGCGGGTGAGAGCTGGAGGCGGTTCGACCCCCGCTGGTGACTTGCGGGATAACTGAGCCGGCCGCTAAGAAAGCAGTGACAAACTACTGAGCGTAATCTTGCCAAGAAATCAACAGACAGCTGAAAGATGCTGCTGTTGACAGCGATTTCCTGTAAAGGATATGCGAATTTAAAAAAAAAAATAAATACTGTACATGTTTGTTTACTTGCTCAATGAATTATTTCACGGATTTCTCATTTACTGCCCGACTTCATTGTCCACTCATACACACAGTTCATTACTTATTTACTGCATAATTTAATGAATTATTTACTACACTATAATTTTAACCACATACTTCATTACTTATTTACTAGCTTATTTGTTCACTCCTCACACACTTTATATAGTACACCATGTATTCCGCCACTCACACATTTCATTACTACACAGGTCGGTTGGACTAAAATGTTGACTTCTCGTGCTTGACTAGGGGACGTAAATTACAAGTGCATTATCCACGACTCTGGTGATCGAGTGAGATGGCAGAACATGGCCGCCCACGCTTATCGGTATGGCACATAATGGATGGATGGAATGCATTATGTTGGAAGTCAAGAGATGTTGAGAAGGATAATCAACACCAACAGTTGAACAGGCACTTGATAATGATGATACGGGTATGCACACAATGACACTGTAAAACATTTATATAATAAGACATGCGCCTGTTAATACTGATTCATAAACAGACATTCATTCACACATACTTACAAAACCATACATACACACATACGGTGTAGTATGACCTATGGCCCTGGAAAACTCAAAGTAGCATGTTAATTAGTTTGCCTGAAGGTACAACAATGCATGTGCAGAACAGGCAGTTACTTCTGATATAAATAACTAAACTACTAAACAAAACTGCAACACAAATCTACACATTTAGCGAATGAACTGTGAATAATATTACATTTAACCGCTGGCACCTTGCCGTCTTCACAGACGATAGTTTGTCACATTGTGCTTAAAAACACACGATAACTACAACCCATGGCGGTAATCAGACCATTTCGGGCGGTAAATGTTCGTTCACAATGGATGCATGCGTACACATGGTCATTTACACAATCACGCATCGTCTGATGTCTCATATATTGAGAGTGTGACTTATCTGCAACCATCTTCTCCTTTGTCTTTATTCCATTTCTGAATGTAAGTCAATACATAAATCTTGTTTTGCTTGTATTTTGTTTTTAAACAGTGAAGCTTATACAAGAGATAACTTTGCAACCAAAGACATTAAATTTCAAGCGAACGAAAGAAACGGACCAAGAACTTGCTTGTTTAAATGAAGTGAACACTAACGCATGCATTCATATACACACAAAGTCAATGAAGCCTACAACAGGAGAAATAATTATGTACTTTAAATTAGCTATCAAGTCAAGTAGTATTAAAACTTAATATATCGGAAGAGACGGGGTAATACAAGTGAAAATACTTCCCGCGCAAGCATTTTTCCCATGGCAACATATGGGTGCAATATGTGGATATTTGATACACTAGATGAAAAGCATATATCTGTCTCTGAATATAACTGTTTCAGAAGAGTACTAACATCTATTTGACAGAAAGGAGAAATAGATGAATCCATCATGCGCTGAATATTGAAAAAAGGCATAAAAAGCCAGAGGGAAAGATGCAAGATCTTTCCCGGTCATGAAGGACAAGGATAATGTCAAGTTCAAGGTGTGATGTAGCAGATACTTGTACACATTAGACATTCAGGGCAGAGACAAGGCAGAGAAGCTGAGACTGTCGTTGCCACCTGGCCTGGCAGTCACAGAACCTAAGTGAAATTAATAAATGAAGAAATCATGTGCAAATATCGTCTGTTGTTTCTGAAGTTGATGTAGTTGTTTGTGAAAGACAGTTTGTTGAATAAATACAAAAAATATCCTGTTAAAAAAGAAAGACATACATGTCAAGAAAAGATAATTATGTAGGAATGTGTACGGGTGAGGTGGGGAAGAGGAAGATCACAACGTAGTTGGATTCGAGTGGCGATAGATAATTTACAGATACCAACAATAGAGGCAGGCTATCTGTGTTTTTAATGTAGAGACAATTCGAAAGATTGTTATAGGGGAAAAGTTCTACTCGGACAGTCATCCAGACGAATGAAACAAATAGCATAAACTTCATCCTGAAATAAGAACACGAGAATTCTTATTGTCACAAGAAGTGCCACCCTTTCCGAGAGAATGAATGAAATAGCATACATTCATCCTGAAATTAAAACAACGGGAGAGTTCTGATTATCACAAGTAGTGCCCCCTTTCCGACAGAATGAATGAAATAGCATAAATTTCACCATGAAAAAAGAACAAGAGATTTCTGATTGTCACAAGTAGTGCCTCCCTTCCGAGAATGTTGCAGCCACTTTATTTCTTGTATTCTGCTTGGTTCATCACGCCCAAGTGCCTTTCTCCTGTATCTATTATCTAATTCCAGGTGAGTAACATCACTGTTCGTTATTCACACCAATTATTAAGTGCAATGCTGAACGGGGACACTAACGATTTCGTTCCAATGCCTTGCTTGTGTCACACCTGTATTCCAAGGCCTTGGTTGTGTCACACCTTTACTTCTTCTGCGCACCATTGAGGTTGTCGATTTTTATCAAATTATCAAAATTTACTATCATCACTGCAACCCTAACCAGTTCACAGATGCTCACAAATCGGCGACAGAATGTCTCCGAGTGTGTGTTCAATGATCGTGCTTGTTCAATAAACACGCAACGATTGGTCTTCTTCTCGCCTCTACAAGCCAATATTTGACACTTTACGAAGTAACAATAGTGAATCACTGGTTCACAGAAATGTTCTTCTTCCTCATATGCATTGTCATGAGCTTCTGACTATACACTCCTCCCCGTTATCGCATACGTTTATGAAATCGATGCTGCTTATATTAATATATGATTCCTAGCTGTTAAAGTTAATATTTGATTCCCTGCGGTAGAAAGTAATATTTGATTCCCAGCCGTTGAATTTAATGTGATTTCCAGCTGTTGAAGTTAATATTTTATTCCCAGCTGTAGAAGTTAATATTTGATTCCCAGGCGTTTAAGTTAATATCTGATTCCTAGCTGTTGGAGTTAATTTTTGATTCCCAGCTGTAGAAGTTAATATATGATTCCCAGCCGTTGAAGTTAATATGTGATTCCCAGCTGTTGAAGTTACTATTTGATTCTCAGTAGTTAAAGTTTTCCAAACACACCATTCTCTGATTTCCCCTGCCTGTTTTATCTAGTATCGTCCCCAAAAGGATAATAGACCTACTTCTGTTGATACCTGTCATAAATTTCGTATTTCTTACCTTGGTGTCTGTGACGAGTGATCTAGTAATATCTGCAACTTTAAATATCTCAGCATTTGTATTCTTCTATGTCCAGGACATTTCTCTATAAAACTACATCTCCACTACATTCCTTTTCATCACCAAGCATATATTCGTTGTCCATCAAAGAGAATTACGGGGTACACACTTTTCATACAGTGGGATATTTGTTATTTGTGATGGACGTTTGTATGTGTGATACTGGATTAGTGATTTATTGCTGGAAAACAGGAACAGCACACGGCACAATGCTTAACAATTATTTATATGATAAAGCTAATCACAAAAAAGACAACAACAACAAATAAACAAATAAAAACAATAATATGAAAATCAATAATATTTGCAGCAAAGAACCTCAATGGCTCGGAACGCTGAAGAAGAAGAATATGAAAATCGAATTAATTGGCCTAGTAAATTAAACCAAATAAAAAAAAAAAACACACTCAGCCATTTATACTAGAAAAACAATATTTACACCAAACATAAATTTAAAAAATAAATAAATAAAAATACAACAATTATAGCAGCAACTTACAGGCAGTCCGGCGATGATTTTTTGTTCTGTTTCTGTCGGGTAGCTAGTTATGTAACCCTGTAAATATACCCAATAGTATAGTTACAGTAAATGTACCCAATAGAATAGTTACATTGCATATACCAAATAGTATAGTTACAGTAAATATACACAATAGTATAGTTACAGTAAATATACCCAATAGTAAAGTCACAGTATGCGGGTTAAGAGGGTGTCAGAGCAAATACCACTTTAACGTGTAAAGTGTTAAGCCTTCACACATTCTAGACCACACAATGAGATGCAGTGGTCATCCTCCTTCCTCCTCACCTTCATTCCCCAGACAACCCCTCTGCATTTCTAAATATTATTGTGTACCGATTTTATGTAGCTGGGTCGACCCGAAGCTGTACTGATTAAAAAAAAAAGAAATTCCGTCCATGCCGAGGATTGAACCCAGAGTACTGTCTTGGCAAACACGGGCAGCACCCATTATGCTAGAGCTACAACAACTTTCCTGTACATCACCATCTGCATCGAATGGCTTTTCTCGTGCAGAACTCCCCCCCCCCCCAATCATCATCATCATCATCATCATCATCATTAAGCGCCATGCCAGCTGGCGTGGGCGTTCATGTCTCTCCATATCTCGGTCTTTGGTATTCTGGATCAACTCTGCTGATGATATTCCTCCATGCCACTGTCTCAATCCATTCAGCATCCTTTCTCTTCGTCTGTCTTTGCCTCTCTCCTTGCCTACTTGTAAAGTAAAGAACCGCTTTTGCACGCTTTAATGCTCTTGGAGCATATGGTGCTTAACTCATATTTTTATCGACCAATCGCCTCTTCATGGGTGATGTGTGACACCGGTCTGTTAGAGTAAAATGTTGACTTCTCGTCCTTGATTTTGAGACGTAAATTACAACTACCTCGGAAGTCGGAGTCGATTCGCCTGATAGCGAGGGATACTGGTAACAGGGAAAACTAATCTACAAGCAAATTCAGTTCAGTGCACTAGAAGCATTATTATGTGTATGGACTACGCTCGAGTTCAAAAGCAACCGATGAAAAAAAATAAATAAAATGAAATCACATCTGCTTTCACGCTCATCCTAATTTGTTCGTGCACACTCCATGATTCACTTCCACACAACAGAGCATATTCTACACAACGTTTCATTACTGACTTTCAATGTTCGTGACTTATTACATAACATACTTTTCAATTTTCTGAAATGCAGTTTTCTCTTGGTCTGATATAGTTTTAATCTATGCCAGGCATTTTTCAAAAGATGTTATTACTGCCCTTAGATGTTTTAAATTATTGTCCTGATTAAGCAGTTTTGCCTTGTTTTGTAATATCACATTTTGATTTTATCTTTTTCTTTGATAAAACTAGATTCTGTTTTAATGATATTCGCAGAGATCCCCCTTTTTGCACTCTCCTTTACCACCAAGGCTAAAAATTTTTACCGATCTTATGTGTTTTCAATCGCAGACGCCGTCTCATCTGCTTATGTCATATTGGTTATATTTAATCGCCAGCTCGCATTCCAGGCCTTTCTTTCTTCTGTCTCATTATTATTTTGCTGCATGGGGAAAAGAGATTCAGCGCCAAATACATCATTGCCTTACTTATTTTCCTGCTCATAATTACCCACTTTATTTCCCATTTTAATTAATGTTACTTGTTTCGAGAAAACATTTTTGTTTATTCATCATCATCATCATCATCATCATCATCATCATCATCATCATCATCATCATCATCATCATCATCAACTGCCCTGCCAGCCGGCGTAGGCATTCATGGCTCTCCACAGATCTCGGTCCTTGGTTTTCTGGATCAACTCTGCTGATGATATTCCTCCAACAAATTGATCATTTCATCATCATTCACTTGATCAAATACTTTGGTGTAATCGACAAAGAGCAAGCGTATGCCTTCCTTTATATCTCAACGTCTCGACGTGCTATTCCATGTTTTTTTTCTGTATACTCATCATTCATATTATCATTTTTACTGCCACTTGATTTTCTAACATGTACTGACACAATTTGTGCACTGCTTATTCCATCATGTTTATGCCAATTTCTGGAATCAACTTATTGAATCCCATCACTATTTTTTACGTTACACAATGTATGAGCATAATTTGCTCTCCATTTTCTTTTTTTTTACATTTTTGTGAGAATGCTCACGATAATCGTCAGTGTATGTGTGTGAAAGTGCGGGAGTTTGTTCAGATTAACCTCAGTGATTATGTGAGGCATTCTATATGTGTCTAGATGTGAGGAATGTGTTTGAGTTGGGGGTGGGTTTGTGGGTGGGGGTTTGTGTGTGGGGTGGGATGTATGTGGGTTGGGAGTTGTGTGTGAGTGGGGGATTTGTGTGTGGGTTGTAGATGTATGGGTGGGTGGGGGTGTTGTGGGTGGTGGGGAGTTGTGTGGGTGGGTGGGGGAATATGTGTGTGGATGAGGGATGTATCTGGGTGGGGATGTGTATGGGTCGGTGGGGATGTGTGGGTGAGGGATGTGAGTATAAGTGGGTGTGTAGATGTGTGAGTGGGGGTATGTGGATGGGTGTATGGGGATGTGTGTATGGGGCGTGTGGGGGATGTGTGTATGGGTTGGGGGATGGGTGTGGCTGATGTATATATGGATGGGGGAGGTGTGTATGGGGTGGGAGATATGTGTGTGTGTGGGTGAGAGATGTGTGTGTATGGGTGGGAGATGTGTGTGGGAGTATGGGAGAAGTGTGTGTGTGAGAGTAGAGGATGTGTGGGATGTGTGTGCGGGGATATGTGTGTGTGTGGGTGGGGACATGTGTGCGGGTTGGGGATGTGTGTGTGTGTGTGTGGAGGATGTGTGAGTGGGTGGGGAGGTGTATGAGTGGGTAAAGACATGTGTGTATGGATGGGGCGTGTGTGGGTGGGGAATATGTGGGTGGGTGAGGGATGTGTGGGAGGGGATGTCTGTTTGGGTTGGCGTGTTTGTATGGGTGTTGGTGGGTAGTGGTATGTGTGGGTGTTGGCGGGTGGGGATGTGTGGGTATTGGTAGGTGGGGGATGTGTGTGTGTGTGTGTGGGTGTGTTGGGGCGTGTGTGTGGGTGGGGATGTATGTGTGTTTGGTGGGGTGTGTGAGTGGATGTGACATGTGTGGGTGAGTGGGGAAATGTGTGTGTAGGGATGTGTGTGTGGATGGGAAGATGTGTGGGTATTGGTGAGTTATGTGTGAGTGGGTGCGGGATGTGTGTGTGGGAGGGTATGTGTGTGTAGTTCGGGGTGTGTGCGTGAGTGGGTGGAGCATGTGTGTGTGGGCGGGTTTGTGTGGGTTGGGGTATGTGTGAGTGGCGAGATGTGTGTGAGGGTTGTTTGTGTGGGTGGGTGTGAGATGTCTGGGTTGGTGAGGGGATATGTGGTGGGTGGGGGATGTGTGGTGGGTGGGGGTGGGTGTGGTTATGGGTGGGTTATGTGTGAGTGGGTGACGGATGTGTGTGTGGGTTGGTGCGGGATGACTGTATTGGAGGGGAAGGGGGGGGGGGAGGCTGTGCCACATAACATGATAATATACATTGTTTATGCTTACAACATTCATTTGACAATGTTTTTTTTTTCTTATGTGAATGTATCGTGCACTGTTGATGAACGAAAGATGAGTGATTGGAAGGGCCGAATGTAAGACGGGCCTACGTGCCCAATTTGTAACCCTTTTATAATAAAGTTCAATTCAATTCAATTCAACTGATCAGTTACATTGGCCAATGATGAGTTACACAGTACGTGCGCATCTGTGAGCCGTTTGCGTTCTCCTGAACATACATCTTTATCATCATGTGTCATGTCGATAAGCGTGGGCGGTCATGTTACGCCATCTCACTCGATCACCAGAGTCGTGAATCAGCTCTGTGTTCTTGTCTCGACCACGCCATGTGGCCTTGCCATTCTCTGCCTTCCCCTTGGTTTTGTTTGTTTCCACTTGATCTTGCCATTTGTCATTAAGTTCTCTAGTTTATTTCTTCTCATAGCGTGTCTAAAAAAATCTTGACTGTCTACTAATTTCTCAGATAAGTTTACGGTTATTATTTGCTTATTGTAAGACTTGCTTATTGGATTTCCTTGAAGCCCATAGTATTCATCGCATTTTCCTCAGAAACGACATTTCTATAACCATTAGATGTTTTTCAGCTTGTCCACTTTTCACACCCACACAAAAGTACTAGTAAATCTTACCTAGTAAAAACTCGACACCTGTCATTTCTGACACAAAATAGTGATAAACACGTCAGTCATACATTCACACTGACAACACGTATGTTCACATGATGGTGGGCGTGAAGGATTAATCATACATTCACACTGACAACACTTATGTTCACATGATGGTGGGCGTGAAGGATTAATGACTTACCACAGAGCCTTTCTCGCCAGGTAGTCCGGGTGGCCCCTGTGAAGTAAAACGTAATATGTCGGTGATTATATAAACTACAACATTATATTCAATAATAAGAATTAGACAAACAGCTTTCGTTGGTTGTTTGATGAGAAGAACGGAATTAGAGAATATCGTGATGACTGGAAAAATTAAGGGGAAGAATGACGGGTAGACCAAAAGAAACAATGCTGGATGGACTGAGACAGTGGCATGGAGGAATGAATGTGTGTGTTTGTATAAACAAGTTCCAGTTTCATTAGCTTCTTTCAGGCAGTCGTTGTTAGTTACTCTGACAGTCCAAGGAATTTGCAACATTCGTCTCAGGAACCACATCTCTATTGCTTCCAAGTTCTTCCTAATTTGTTCATATACCAAGATTCACTACCATACAACAAAACATGTTCTATATAGCATTTCAGCACTCTCTTTCTTACATTCAATGATAGTAACTTATTAAAGCAGAATAGACACAGAAGACGAAATTTATGCAATAAGTCATTATCATTGAATGTCAGAAAAAGATAACTGAAATGTTATAAAGAACCTGATACACGGCATTGAATCACGGAGCGTAAATGATCAAATTAAGAACTAGGAGGCAATAGAGATGTGGTTTCTGTGATGTATGTCCCGAATACTTTGGACTGTCAGAGTAACAAATAAATACACGAGAAAGGCCGATGACAATTGAACAGTAAAAACACATTTAAGGAGACACAGAATGACCTTTGATTATGCAATGAAAACATCGTGATAGCTGAAAAGATCTGCAGTAGCAGAGATAGAGATCATACCGAGAGAAATAATATCCAATGGATTTTGACGTTGGCATAGAGGAATATCTTCAACAGAGTTGATCCAGAACACCAGGGATCAAGATGTGTGGAGATACATGAAGACCTATGCAAGTTGGCAGGACATAAGATAACATGTACATGTATATACACACATGAGTATTGTCAATGAATTAGCTACAGAGCACGAGGAAGACAAAGGAGGGGATTGATCGACAACATCAACAATACCGTCCCGGGACATGCGGGAGTCGAGGGAAATGAACGAGCTGATAAATTGGCTGGCTCTGCACCCCCTGTAGATGGCCAGCCAATGGATCGTGCCGATGTTATTAACGCCCTTAAAGATATGGCGAGAACAGAGGACTTTGACGCCAGTGATTCCACATCGCTTTCCAGGATGAAAGACCTGGGAGTAAGAATCGGCACAGCCAGACGCGAGAGGTACATCGGGAAAACAAAGCGCCTCGTCAACCAACACAGAACTGGCACTATTAGCCACCGGACGCTGATGCATATGCTGGGGGGGGGGGGGAGGATCTGAGCACCTATGGACATGTCCGGAGTGCAACGAAGATACCCCAACTGATAACTAAATAACTAAATCAACAATACCTTACAGCGACACAAGCTTCACATGAGTTTGCGGAATACACAGGCTTGTCCATGGGAATGGGATTCCCTTGTCAAATGGACAAGCCTGCCATTACACCTGACAGTGAGGCATACACTGCAGCTCGCCATAGCGTATAGCGGCAAGGTCAGAACCTTCACAGGGAATAAATCAGATCATCTACTGGTCCCCATAGCGGAGTGTGTAATCTGGCTGCCTTGCTCTCCGGGTGTCGTGGGTTCGTTTCTGGACTCCACCATTCTGTTCATGAGTGCTATTGTCACTGAGACTCCCGGGAGTCGTCACTGGAACTACGAAGTTCATGCGCTGTGTGACGCTTTCGATAGGCCGCTCTGAGGAAAGAGACTAATCCATAAGGGGTACAATCCAATGCAATGAAGTCGATACTTTCGCCTTTCTACCGGTTCAACAGTGGATGGGCAAGACAAGCCCAGACAGGTGCGTCAACCCACATATAATGGTACGGATGATCCGTTGGCGCATATTACCCTGAGGAAGAACAGCGGCATACTGGGGTGACCAATTCCCTCAAATACCAATCAATGACTTGATACGGCTGCGCCTGACGGGATCATGAATCCCATTGAGCATTAGCAGGAAGGACCGTGGTAAGAAGAGGTGTGAGTAACCAAATGCCCAGTGGAACTACGAGCATCCATACTCTTCGATGTCTTTAGAGGGAGACACAGCACAAAACGTTGGTGTTGAATGACAATTTCGTCCTCACTCTGTTTTCTTCCCTGGCAATTTCCAGAACAAATAAGAATTATCAGTGGACAAATTAACAAGGCTGGGCCAACCTCAGAGTCACGCTGATCTAATCACTGCGCCACCAGGCCTCATATACACACCCATATAAACACAGTAAGTACACGCCTCCGTACACGTCCCGGTAGCCTCCGTGGTGTAGTGGTCAAGCCGTTTGACTCGGGCTCCGAAGGTTGTGGGTTCGATTCCGGGCCGCGTTCTTCAGCTCCTTCAGTGAAATTTTTCGGAGACTCCTGTGGGTCGTCGCTAGAGCTACGGAGTTCGTGCTTTGTGCGACTCTTTCCACGCTGTGGGAAGAGACCGAGCCATATGGGATAGAACCTGGAGCAATGAAGTCGGCCCTGTCGACTTGTAAGCGACTTTAAGTACACGCCTTAAGGCCCATTGGGTATGTGGTGCTAGACCCATAGTGATATAGACCAAGCGGCACTCAGTGGGTGCTATAGCCAGTATCTCGCCATCCGCCTTTACATCCCTGAATATTTCATAGTACCCTTTTTAGGTTGGGTCAACCTGGGAGCTTAGGTCGGATCCACCCCGATGCGCATCGAACATGTTACACTGGTCCTGTAGAGGAGCGTCTAGCCACTACGTCACCGAGGCTCCCACATACAATTATAACCATACACAAGAACATGTTTATACTTTGTTCTATACAAGTACATGAGAGTTTGAGAAATGCCACCAAGGACGTATAACTGGTCACAGGGAAAATCCCAAATGCACCTCTGCGCGGTAGACGCTGGAACACACACCACGATGTGGCAAACGCAGCTCTGGGGACCGAATAGCTACCGGGATAAGTGAACACCTTTGATGTGTTCTTTGCTGTTAGTAAGAGTATCACAGAGCATGCGACATATTAACCCTGCCAACTTAAAAACTTGCTAACGGCCGAGGACGAAATCCACAACCATGTGGGTGTAGAAAATAAGGGAAAACTACCATGAAACACACTATAGTAGCTGAAAATGAATCACAAAGATCTGATGGTAAGAACTCCAGGGCAGGAAAATCATGTACACCAACTGGAGAAGAGAACGATGGCTGAACATGCAAGAATAGTAGAGATCGTGGGATTAAGCCCGATGGTACTATTATAGAAAGCACTGTCATTTGGCCACAGAAGAAGTAAGGGTGGGAACATGGACTTGATACTGAGGAACTGGCACGGGATCGAGAGTCTCTACAGTGGCCATGATGACAGCCCACTTGCACCTTGTTCGCCGTGATAACCTGCTGAGACATCTACATTCTGGTCAGTTGGAATGACCCTGCGAGACAAACTTTTGGGAACCGGCGAAGACTACAAGCGGAACGCCGTGTTTGTGACCCATGCTGGAATCGATGCAAAGCAAATTTTGTTCAACACCCTGTATTGAATCAGCACTACTAACATTGGAATTTACATCTGTGCTCCCTGACAAAATTCTATGCTTGACAGGACAAAATAAGGGAGCAAACAAAATGGGCTGATGGAGCTCATAAACCCTAGAAGTAAATTCATCAAAATGAAGAGCATACCGAGTGACAAACCACCACTGCCTTGTGGACGTTCTTGTAAATGTAAAGGCTACGTCAACGAAGCCCGACAGAAAAAGTGGGCAAGCACAAGCCCGAGAAGGCAATCTGCAAATGGGAGGAGGAATCCAGAAAAGAAACCTCAGGCGTCGAAGTCGGAAGATATTGTTGGCCTAAGTGGCACGGGCCTAGAATGTGGACATCTACGCACTACAATGGAAGCAATGAAATACACATAGCAAACGCTGATCGCAGAAGAAGATGAACATCACAATTCAGGGTATCTTTTCTTAGTTAGACTATTTCAGATCTTGCACAAAGTTGTCCGTTTGAACATCTCCTAAATCCAGAGCTGACATGTGATGAGTCTGGAACCGACATCACCGGAATTAAGTTATTCCCACACTCGCTCCGTTCATACCTTGAACCATAATCGAAGATTCCCACAACTAATGATGCCAACTGCAGTCTGATTATGTGTCCCTCTAGCCTGTCCTTGGAGTACAATGTGTCCTAATTCCAGGGCTTTCATAAATAAAAATTAATAATACGTGCTTAAGAGAATTAACAGTTACAATGTTACTTACTGGAGGGCCCGTGAGTCCATGTGGTCCTGCGGGCCCAATTGAGCCCGGTGGTCCAACAGGACCTGGTTGACCCTGAGAAATGAAAACAAATGATGTTATTGCCAGCAGGAAATTATTATCTTTAAAACTCATTAACTGTACAATTGATAATGGCTCGGACATACGTGTTTGAGTAGCAACATTTGGAGGACGCACTATCACAAATATATACACTGTATAAGATGTCAACGCTGTGGCTGGAGACTAACTACTAGAACTTATAACCGGTCAAATGCTGAAGAAAATAACACAGTCCAAGTACCTAGGATCTAAATAATTTAGAAGGAAAAAGAGCAGAACCTAACGCGAGAAGTGCAAATATTGCAGCAATGCTAATCAGACTTGAAATCATGATGTCGAAGCACGGTATGATTTTTGCGTCTTGGGATTCAGACGTCTGCGAGAAAGTTTTGTTAAGTGACTTTTTTTAAAAAAAAGATCTTTTTAAGCTGAAATATAGCTTGTAGAGACAATTTCCATTCATCTACAAAAGCCAACTTTGTGCAACCAAAAATACATGCTAGTCAGTTTAAAATTAACGTGGCAGACAATTTAAAGTACTGTTTGAATATGTATGTTCTATATTTCAGCTTCAAGGTTTTATCTTATTGTTTTGGTTTATATTGTGTTATTTCTGCAGTATGTATCTGACGAGATGCAGCGAAATATACCAGGTAATAAATCGTGCAATATATTTTTTGTGTCTTCGTTATTAAAACTCACTACGGGAAAACACTGCTTTGAATTTACAGATAATGTTAGAGCGCAGATTATCCTCAGACACTGTATTCTAAAGTCCTCTTAACAATGGTATTAAAGTAAGTAAAGATTGTCCCATAGGAGATACTGCCCTTGCGGTGTGAAGAGATAGGCCGTCGTATATAGCAGTACGAGGCGACCAATCGACTTACAATAAAATGACAAAGTGCAACTGAAAGGCCAACTGAAGGACCTGAGATCACAGTTCAAAAGCATGGAGGAAGAAAAAGACAAGACCCAAGAGACACAGATAACAGCCGTTCAGCGCATCCTGGACGAACTGAAGCAAGTTCAGGACAAAAGATTGAGCAGGATGTTGCTCGAATGGCTGCAATAAAGGCCGAGACAGATGAAACTTTATCAAAAATTCAAGAAGAGAGACAAAAGACACAAGAAACTCTTAAATAGATCCAAGAAGAAAGAGAACAAACAGAACTGCTCAAGTCAAAGAACGAAACACCTGAACCAGAAAATGCACAGACCCAGAAAGAAGACGAATCAACAGAAGAAGAACTAGAAGTGGATGAAAATGGATACCCAGACCAAGAACAAGTGGCAAGGGCTGTTATGAGTCGGTTCCGCTCTCCACTAAGATCGAACTATCGACACGACACACGAAATCAAAGACCGAGAAGATTCGAAGACAACCCAAGACGGGGAAATAGGTGGAACACTAGGAGAGACGACTACCAGTAATCATCCCTGAAGGAAACAACACCATATGACGGGGTGGGTACACAATTACTCCAGGCCTTAACAAGTATGCGACTCTGTCCAGATAAAACGAACACAATTGCAGCAACTCAACCCTTCCAAGGATGCAGCGATACGCAACTATATTTTCGAAAGAAGAAGTCTTAGATACACTATAACGGCCCCAATTACAACGAATTCGATATAGTCGAGGGTTGAACGGGTCCATTCGTCTCAAGCAAAGCAAGCAAGCATTCCTCGCCGTCTATTCTAAGAGAGAGAGAGAGAGTGCGAGGCAGTGTGTATGTGTGTGTTATTGAGAGGGTGCATAACTATGAGAGTTTGTATAAATGATGTAAGTATGTATACAGGTATGTATGTGTGTGTTTATGCATGTGTACATGTCTGTGTGCGTATGTGCTTCTGCTTGTCTGCCTGTCTCATAAAAGGATAATATGCATTGTTTATGTTCACAACATTAATTTCTCAGTTTTTTTTTTGTTTTTTTAAATGAATGTAGCCGATATCCCTGGCCTAAGTGTTAGCGACTTTCTCCGTACTCCCGTTTATCCACGTGAGCAAACGCAGCTGCGCGAGAATCAGTAGCGGTTCTCGCCAAGCCCGTTATTTACGGGATGTGAGCCGGCCGCTCAGAAAGCAATGGCAAACTACTGAGCGTAATCTTGTCAATAAATCAACAACAGCGGTAAAATGCTGGTGTTGACAGCGATGTCCTGTAATAGAATATGCGAAAAAAAATAAGAATGTAACATGCACAATAGATAATTGATGTACTAAATATGATTGATTGGAAAGGCCGAATGTCAGACAGGCCTGCGTGCCCAATTTGTGAACCTTTGAAAATAAAGGTCATTCGTTTCTTAAACGACAATTCGTAAAGAATTGTGAAAATTGTCTGTTGCCTATTTCTAAACTAGGCTGGGTCGATTCCGAAGAATTACTGGTTGCAAAAAATTAAATTTGCATCTGCATGGGTTAAACCAGAATTATTGTCTTGGCAGACAAGCATGCTATCCACTATGCCATCGCAACCCCCCAATAAAGTTAACAGCTGAAAATCTTCAGTGGTATTATCATGTGACAAGATGATTTGGCGTACCTAGAATTCTACTTCCTACAGCAGTCCCAGGACAATGTTAAAGGGGAAGAAGAACAATGCAAGCGACAGATAACATTCAATAGCAATAACCCTGGCAGTACTGAAATGTTAGCAAGGTACATATTTGGACACAACTATACAGAACGCTATACAGACCGGTCTCTGTGGCTAAGGGCTTGCGAACGCGGTTTGTGAGCCCGTATACCCGGGTTCGAAACACGGCGGTGCTGGTTTTTTCGAAAAAGGTATAGGGGCCGGTCGTTCAGAAAGCAATGGCAAACTACTGAACGTAACACTTGCCTAGTACATCAACAGCAGCTGAAAATGCTGGTGTTGACAGCAACGTCCCGTAAGGGATACGCACAAAAAAAAAAATACAGAACGCATGGGAAGTTCTTCCCCAACGATCTCCCTGGTTGTGAAAGAAAGAAAGGCAGGGCAGAGATTTGCACAAACATATTTAATATTCACGTGGTTACTATAAGAGACTTCCTGGCATAGTAGTTAGTATGTTTACTAGCAATGACAGTAATCCGGATTCAATTCCCAACAGAGGTAAGATTATTATTTTTCGAGCAGTACATCATTAGTTTCTCTTTTCCCATTAACTTTGCAAATATCACTAAGTTCACAAGTGTATTTCTCCTGACAACATGCCCAACAAAGCTTGACTGTCTACGTCTAATTTTTCTAATCAATTGACGGTTTTTCGTTTGTTTCCTGCAGGACTTTCGCATCCGTTTTTATGCCCATCCATAAAATTCTTTGCATTTTCTCAGAAACAAAACGAGCACCAAATACGTGTTAGAAATGTGCAGGAATTGTTTGCCTGAGAAATAAACGAACTGGTCACACGTGACCATACTGGTGTCATCATTATCATGCGGCAAGACATTTACAGAAAGTCGTTCCCATTCCGGCCCGCAGAAAAGACTCTCGATCCTTTGCCAGTTCCCCTGCTCCAAACGTGTTCATCTTCAAGGTGTATTGAATGTTCCGTGTTCACCATCGTGCTGGTCGACCTCCGCCTCTTCTACGAAGAACTATTTCTGTTTAATTTTAAAACCATTCTAGCTTTTAGTATGGTAAACGTATTTCAGCTTCCGCGTCATGGCGCTCTTTATATGTCAAGTTTCTTCGATAATCATTATGCTGTGGCTTGAAATATGTGAAGGTCTGACACGTCACTGCCCCATGTGTGATACGCTTTGTAAAAGGACATTTTACGTTGAAACTTCACACATCAATGATTCACGCCTTAATGATTCACACAATAATTCAAACATACTAATGATTCACACATCAATACCTCACGCATCAATGAATCACCCATCAATACCTGACACATCAATAATTTACACGTCAATGATTCACACATCAATGACGTACACATCAATGACGTACACATCAATGATTCACACGTTAATGATTCACACATACTAATACTTCACACATCAATAATTTACACACCAATGATTCACACATCAATGATTCACACATCAATGACTTACACATCAATTATTCACACATGAATGATTCACACATCAATAACTCAAACATCAATAACTCACACATCAATGATTCACTCATTAATGACTCAAATATCAATAATTCAAACACATTAATGATTCACACATCACTGATTCACACATCGACGATTCACATATTAATATTTCACACATTAATGAATCACACATAAATAATTCACACATCAATGATTCACACATCAATGATTCACACATCAATGATTCACACACAAATGATTCCAATATCAATACTTCACACATCAATGATTCACACATCAATACATCACACATCAATGATTCACACATCAATACTCCACACATAACTGATTCACACATCAATGAATCACACATCAATGAATCACACATCAATACTTCACACATCAATACTTAACATATCAATAATTCACACATCCAAGATTCAAACATAAGTGATTTACACATGAAAGATTCACACATCAATTATTCACACATCGATTATTCACACATCAATAATTCACACATCAATGAGTCACACCATCAATGATTAACATATCAATAATTCACACATCAATGAATCACACCATCAATGATTAACATATCAATGATTCACACATTAATGATTCACATATCAATGATTCACACATCAATGATTTTATCTGCCATGGTGATGCATTTACTGATTCAGCGCCTATGAATAATATATCGCCAAATGTGACCTCCCATTTAAACAGAAGGATGATATATCGCCATACTAGGGTCATCGTGTTATTTGTTTTGTTTCGTGGCATCTTCTGCAACTTCAATGCTCAGTGAACAGAAATGATTGATTGATTGATTGATTGACTTAGGAACCGACATCACAGCATTCGGGGCATTCCCATAAGCGCTCCGTCCCAATCCTCAGCAGCCAGCGAAGAGTTCCAACACTAATAGTACCAGTAGCAATGTGATTATATGTCCGTCTCGCCTTTCCTCTAAGCGTTGAGCGTCGGCCAGATCCCCTCGTAACTCCTCGCTGTCTCATTCTTGCCAGACCATGGTAATCCATTTGCTCCTCCGAGGTGTGCACGTGCTCCCACAAGGCCGCAAGCACGTCTTCCTTATCATGCATCAATACTCCACCTAGTTTTGCAGAGCCAGCCAATCTGTCCTGCCTGTTCATTCCCCAGCACAACCGCATGCCCCGGAGAAAATATACAGAAATGTACATGATAATACTGGTTCATCTGGTTGTGCACCATGTTTGGTCGAAACTTACTTTGTGTGTGGCACTGAATCAAGTTAGACCTCCTTACATGTAATAAAGGATAATGTTCTTTAACATGCCTACTTCTATTGGGAATTGAGTCAGCCGCAGTAGCACTTTGACTGGATGCTTGCCTTACGGTCTGATGGTCATGAGTTCTAATCCTCATGGATTTTTAAACTGACCTGGGCTTCCATGTCTGCGCAGAAACAATAAGTAACAGGAAATACCCAGAGAAGTAAAGACAAAATATGTACCAGGAAATACCCAGAGAAGTAAAGGCGGGCGGTTTGATATTAACCACATCACTCACTAGCTACCGATATGACTATAACAATATGGGTCTAGCTGCATTGGTCAATGGGTTCCAAGGCGCGTAACAGGGTCCTTTACTTTCTTTATAACATTTACTATCTGTCAGAGCTGTTCTCATACATGATTATCTTTCTGGCCTCGTTCTAGGATTCTCCGTGGCCACGTGGTTACCCCGCCTGCCTCGCCGCTCTGAAGGTTGTGGATTTGATTCCGAACCACATCGTTCGGTCCACAAGTGTAGTTGTCTCGGAGACTCCTGAAGGTCGTCCCTGGAGGTACGGAAATCGTGATGTGTGCGGCTCTGTCGGCAGACCACCTTTCTGAAAGACATCGAGCCATGTGGGGTAAAACTCAATGCAATGAAGTCGATCCTCTTGTCTTTACAACGTTTATTGCCATCGTATCCGGTTAAATGTTAGTTGCATATCCTTTAAAGGAAGTCACAGTGAACACCAGCATTCTTTGTTGTTGTGATCTCTGGGCAAGTTTACGTTCAGTAGTCTTCAATTGGTTTCTAATCGACCGTCACCCTTACCATTTCGTAAAAAAAACCAGCGCAAGACTGTCTGCTGCTAAATGGCCCGCAGTTGTGTTTCGAACGCGGGTATACGGGATTACGAAATGCGTCCTTAACTCCTTCGCCACGGAGCGAGCTCGTATCCAGAATTTTCCCAAATAAGACTACTTTTTCTGAAGATATTCTTCTATTGACATGGGTCACAAATGCAATCTGGGAAAACAACAAGAACAAAAACAACGCCCATGTTTTACAAAGTTAATGCAAGAGAAATAGACGCAACTGTAGAAATTCATCCAGCCCTGACATTTTTAGACACACTTAGAAACATTAGATTGGGGTAATCACCAACCGCTCATCCACAGAGTAGGGCGGAGACTGCGTGTTACTGTCATTTCCGGATAAGTATCGGCTCCATCACTTCCGCGGTGGGAGAGTGGGCTTATCATTGCCGCAACTCGCTGCCAACATGTTTTCGTCTGACCTCGTCTGTTAACAAAACAAACCGCCCGCCAGGGGTTGAGACCTTAACCTTCAGCTGGATTACCGGGGTCACCAGAGATCGCCCGCGTCTAGGTGAAGTGGGCTGCCGTAAGAACGGCAGACACTGAAGATTTGAAAGCCAGAGCAAGATAACTGGGGGGAGATAATGGAGTGGTTAACAGATACATCATCATTGCATGGAGACAATGTCCGGGAGGTCAGCATGGCCGAATGGATAAGAACACTGGTTATTAAACTCGGGGACGTAAATTACATGTACTCCATAAGTCGGAGTGGTTTCGCCAGATGGAGATGTATACTGGTTATAGGGAAAGCTAATCCATAAGCAAAAATCAGTCCAGTGCACTAGAAGTAGTGGCACGTGTGTGGACTACGTTTGAGTTCAAATCGAGCGAACATAAACATTACAAACGGTAAGGAGGGACCAGTGGAACTGATATCTTAATGTACCTTAAGGCATGACTCAGGCCATTGCTGTCCGGTAGGGACTGGCACGAGCCATAGGTAAAACTAGACCGCCATGCTACCGATTTTTTTTTTCCGCATATCCTTTACAGGACATCGCTGTCAACAGCAGCATCTTGCAGCTGTCTGCTGCTTTCTTGGCAAGATTACGCTCAGTAGTTTGCCATTGCTTTCTGAGCGGCCGGCTCAGTGTCCCGCAAGTCACCAGCGGGGGACGAACCGCTCCCAGCTCGCTCCCGCTACGAGACTCTGCGTGACAAACGGGATTACGGAGAAAGTGTTGTAACCCCTCAGCCAGAGAGACCGGCATGCTACCGATGGCAAAACTAAAATTAGCACGTTTACAATAAATCCCCTTAATGACAGGACGCTAGCTCAGATATGAAATGTAATACCAGAAATGAAATTTGAATTCAAGCGTAGTCCATCAACACTATTTCTAGTAGTGCTGGACTGAATTTTGCGTGTGGATTAGTTAGCTTTCCTTATTAACAGCGTCCCTCGCTATCAGGCTAACCCACTCCGATTCCAGAGGTACTTGTAATTTACGTCCCCAAGTCAAGGAGGATAGGTCAACATTTTAGTCCAACTTTCCGGAGT
Source organism: Cepaea hortensis (assembly GCA_963921405.1). Classification (NCBI taxonomy): domain Eukaryota; kingdom Metazoa; phylum Mollusca; class Gastropoda; order Stylommatophora; family Helicidae; genus Cepaea; species Cepaea hortensis. The sequence goes on along the minus strand of OY992885.1, from coordinate 24,674,788 downwards.
AGGGGCTGAACTCTTTACGTCGGCATCAGCATACCGGATGTTTAAGAACATGAAAATGAATATCCTAGGCTGAGATAAGGTGGAAGGAATCCTGTAAAGTAACAACGGACAAACATACAATCATGTATTCAGCAGATATTAAGCGTGAAAAATTGATATAGCTACAAATTGATAAAGATAGGGTTAAATCATTTAATGGTTATTGGAGTATTTCAGATAACGTTATTATGGCCAAAATCAAAGGCAAACCAACAGATATACATTGATTGGCACCTTGCCAGTCTTGAAAGACGACAGTTTGTAAAATGGAGTTATATATACTTCTCCAGAGCACAAAATCTGGGCTGAATTTAAAGACCATGTGTTTCCCATGCAGCGTGATCTCTCTCTCGGTCTGCCTAGTTTACTAGAGAGAAAAGGTAACACCAATACGTCTAGAACAAGGCAAACTGCAGAAGCTACGGATCAGCAAAGCTATACTCTGCCCGTCTATCGAATCTTCCATCCTAGACCAGTTGCTAACCAAGGCTTACGGCCTGTCTAACCTGCCATGAGATTTAATCCTTAGGTTGCATTTACTCGCACTAGGGTAAGGCTTGTACCCTCCCAATTGCGCTCCTCCACCAGAAACAGTCACAATGTGGGGTGTCGGTTTTATTTTAGCAACGCCCAACATTCGTCGCTATGTCGAGATAGAGGTTTCAGCCCTACACTGGTCAGTAGTACTATACTTTTGACTTCTCATCCTTGACTTAGGGACGTAAATTACAAGTACATCAGAAGTCAGAGTGGGATGACACATCCCTACTTCCCATTTTCCGCCATCCATTTTCATTAGGTTCAAACCCACTTTTTGTTTGGCACTGAATCTGTAACCAACTTGGTACATTGACATATTGTCAGCGGAAAAGACTGGCCATGCACACTCCGTGCACTGAAACCTACAATATGTGATGATCTTATCGCAACATATCCCCATAACGAGTTCCTGCTTCCGGACATATGATGATGTTATTGTTATGTGCTGAAGGGTTTAGGGCAGTGAGTTCCCCTTTGATGCATACTTTGTGACGTTTATAAGAAATGTCACAGTATCACGTGATATCGGGCGGGATCCATCGTGTTTGATGATGCAGATTGCATCTGCACGTGCGTCTGAAGTGTAACTCAGAATCTGGAGAAGGCCACACACAGGGGTTGGGTTGTGTGGGCTGTGGGTTGGGTTGTGTGGGTGATTCCTTGTTTGTGATACATTTACTCACGTCTGCTCTACAAATCACTCGCTGTGTCCGCCCTAGATGACCTCGATGTATTCTCGTGTCGACAAGCAAATAAACAGCGGAACTAGAGATCTCGTTGTTCTAGGTTTGTTACTGAAAGTATGGTCTGGATATAGATGTCTGGGATATTGATGTCTGGGATATTGATGTATGGATATTAATGTCTGGATATAGATGTCTGCGATATTGATGTATGGATATAGATGTCTGGATATAGATGTATGGGATATTGATGTATGGATATTAATGTCTGGATATAGATGTCTGGGATATTAATGTCTGGATATAGATGTCTGGATATTGATGTATGGATATTAATATCTGGATATAGATGTCTTTGATACTGCTGTATGGATATAGATGTCTGGATATAGATGTCTGGGTATAAATGTCTGGATATAGATGTCTGGGATATTGATGTATGGATATTAATGTCTGGATGTAGATGTCTGGATATAGATGTCTGGATATTGATGTATGGATATGTCTGGATATAGATGTCTGGATATATATGTCTGGATATATATGTCTGGATATATATGTCTGGGATATTGATGTATGGATATTAATGTCTGGATATAGATGTCTGGATATAGATGTCTGGATATTGATGTATGGATATTAATGTCTGGATATAGATGTCTGGATATTGATGTATGGATATTAATGTCTGGGATATTGATGTCTGGATATTAATGTCTGGATATAGATGTCTGGATATAGATGTCTAGGATATATATGTCTAGGATATTGATGTATGGATATTAATGTCTATATTTGTGTATTTGGGGTCGACAATATCAGATAATCTTTAATTAGAGACAGAAATCGACAGACGCATTGGAAAGGCAGCCACAACATTTTCCAGGCTAGCTAAAAGAGTTTGGGAGAATAATAGACTAACAGAGCGTACAAAAGCTTAAGTATATAAAGCTTGTGTTGTTAGCACACTACTCTATGGGTCTGAATCCTGGACCCTGTACTCAAGACAGGAAAGGAAGTTGAATTCCTTCCACATGAGATGTCTGAGACGTATCCTGGGTATAACATGGAAAGACCGCATAACAAACAAACAGGTGCTTGAAAGAGCAGATATTACCACAGTACACACCCTCCTCAAGCAGAGACGCCTCCGGTGGCTGGGCCACGTATCTCGAATGGAGGATGAACGTATTCCCAAAGATCTCCTTTACGGAGAACTAGCCACAGGAAAGAGGCCAACCGGAAGACCCCAAATGCGATATAGGGATGTGTGTAAACAAGATATGAAAACCATCGGAATAGATCCAGACACGTGGGAGAGAGTTGCAACAGACAGATGCTCCTGGAGAAGAGATGTGCGAAACGGACTGGTGCTCTTTGAGCGCAATCTGATCCAACAAACTGAGGATAGGCGGCACAGGCTCAAAGCGCAGTCACTTACTGCGGGACTTGCCTCGTCTTACAGATGCGGAAACTGTGACAGGGATTGTCACTCTCGAATTGGACTATACAGTCACCAGCGGTGCTGCCAGGCACCTCCCAAGCGGCACAACTCTATAGTCCTTCAGGACTGAAAGAGGCCTACTACTACTACTACTACTACTACTACTACTACTACTACTACTACTACTACTACTACTACTACTACTACTACTACTACTACTACTACTACTACTACTATTACTACTACTACTACTACTACTACTACTACTATTAATGTCTGGATATAGATGTCTGGATATAGATGTCTGGAATATATATGTCTGGATATAGATGTATGGATATAGATGTCTGGATATAGATGTCTGGATATTGATGTCTGGATATAGATGTCATGATATGTATGGATATAGATGTCTTTAAAAAGTCTTTAAAATCTTAAAAGTCGAGAGGATCGACTTCATTGCCCCGGGTTTTATACCATATGGCTCGGTCTCTTTACAACAACAACAACAACAAAACTTTATTTATAAAGGGTTAAGAATTGGGCACGCAAGCCCGTCTGGGACGCAGACAGACAGACAGACAATAGTATGAGCGTCGGTTGTCCTTTAAGCAATGGCAAACTACTGACCGTAAACTTGTCTAGCAAATCACAAACAGCAAATAACGCTGAGGTTGACTGCAACGTCCCGTACAAGGACGCGCAACAAACTTGTTAAGGTAGGTGAAGATGCAGACAGATTGACTGATATCTTGGTGAGAGGTAGACAGGTACGCTGATATGTTAGGGGGCTGCGTGGTCTCGAGATTGGAGTCCGCCTCGAGTGCTGAAGGTCCCGGGTTCAAGCCCCGGTGAGGACCGGGATTTTTTCACGTGGACTTCAAGTAATAAAATTTCCCCTGATCTCTGGGTAATGAGATCGGACGCTCGTGTGAATTGTTGCGCACGTAAAATATCCCTTGGCAGTTGGAAATCGAAAAAGAGTAGCCTAACGGCGCTGCCCGGGCAAAATTTCGAGTTACAAATCTACCCAAGTATTTCAGGATCCTCGCCGGTGCTACGGAGTTCGTGCATTGAGTTGAGTTTCTCCAGACTCAGGTTTGAGTTAGGAGGAGAACGGAACACTTATGGGTTACACCCGTATTCCGTGATGTTGATCCATCAACTAAACTAAACTAAGCTACGATGATATGTAGGTGAAGATGCAGACAGATAGACTGATATGTAGGTGGAGAGGTAGACAGACTGATACGTAGGTGGATAGGTAGACAGACTGATACGTAGGTGGAGAGGTAGACAGACTGATATGTAGATGGAGAGGTATACAGACTGATATGTAGGTGGAGAGGTAGACAGACTGATATGTAGGCGGAGTGATAGACAAACAGACTGATATGTAGGTGGAGAGGTAGACAAACAGACTGATATGTAGGCGGAGAGGTAGACAAACAGACTGATATGTAGGTGGAGAGGTAGACAAACAGACTGATATGTAGGTGGAGAGGTAGACAAACAGACTGATATGTAGGTGGAGAGGTAGACAAACAGACTGATATGTAGGTGGAGAGGTAGACAAACAGACTGATATGTAGGTGGAGAGGTAGACAAACAGACTGATATGTAGCTGGAGAGGTAGACAGACTGATATGTAGGCGGAGAGGTAGACAAACAGACTGATATGTAGGTGGAGAGGTAGACAGACTGATATGTAGGTGGAGAGGTAGACAGACTGATATGTAGGTGGAGAGGTAGACAGACTGATATGTAGGTGGAGAGGTAGACAGACTGATATGTAGGTGGAGAGGTAGACAGACTGATATGTAGGCGGAGAGGTAGACAAACAGACTGATATGTAGGTGGAGAGGTAGACAGACTGATATGTAGGTGGAGAGGTAGACAGACTGATATGTAGGCGGAGAGGTAGACAAACAGACTGATATGTAGGTGGAGAGGTAGACAGACTGATATGTAGGTGGAGAGGTAGACAGACTGATATGTAGGTGGAGAGGTAGACAGACTGATATGTAGGTGGAGAGGTAGACAAACAGACTGATATGTAGGTGGAGAGGTAGACAGACTGATATGTAGGTGGAGAGGTAGACAGACTGATATGTAGGTGGAGAGGTAGACAGACTGATATGTAGGTGGAGAGGTAGACAAACAGACTGATATGTAGGTGGAGAGGTAGACAGACTGATATGTAGGTGGAGAGGTAGACAAACAGACTGATATGTAGGTGGAGAGGTAGACAAACAAACTGATATGTAGGTGGAGAGGTAGACAAACTGATATGTAGGTGGAGAGGTAGACAAACAGACTGATATGTAGGTGGAGAGGTAGACAAACAGACTGATATGTAGGTGGAGAGGTAGACAAACAGACTGATATGTAGGTGGAGAGGTAGACAAACAGACTGATATGTAGGTGGAGAGGTAGACAGACTGATATGTAGGTGGAGAGGTAGACAGACTGATATGTAGGTGGAGAGGTAGACAGACTGATATGTAGGTGGAGAGGTAGACAGACTGATATGTAGGTGGAGAGGTAGACAGACTGATATGTAGGTGGAGAGGTAGACAGACTGATATGTAGGTGGAGAGGTAGACAAACAGACTGATATGTAGGTGGAGAGGTAGACAGACTGATATGTAGGTGGAGAGGTATACAGACTGATATGTAGGTGGAGAGGTAGACAGACTGATATGTAGGTGGAGAGGTAGACAGACTGATATGTAGATGGAGAGGTAGACAGACTGATATGTAGGTGGAGAGGTAGAAAGATAGACAGATATGTAGGTGGAGAGGTAGAAAGGCAATGACCGATCAACAGAGAAACAGACAGGCAGACAGAAAAAAAAAGTAGGTAAGCCTCGATAACGTTCTCAGAGGTCTAAACCGTACTCACCCCGTCAACTAATGACTGAAAAATGAGTACCGCTGTCTGAAATAACGCCCGGGCACCAGAGAATCACAATGCATTCACCATATTTTCTTTGTCCTTGGTTTGACTTTTTTTTTTTTGTATGTATGAAATTTTACTGCATGTTTGTTTGCAGCCCTTGTTGGGAGTGCTTTTGGTTTGCTGATGCTATCACTTTCATCGGCTTCTTCATGAGGAGTTCTGTTTTGTACGTTTGCATTCATTTGAACCGGGTTGTTTTTGTGTTTCTTTCCATTTAGTGTCGCGTTTGGCACGCCAAGCATGTTCTATTCTAGCATGATATCTTCATGGTTGGACGCGTGTATGTGTGTCTGTGCACTTACTTGCCTGCCTGCCTGCATGCCTATCTGTCCGCCCGTCAGCCTACCCGCCCGACGCTCGTAAGTACGCCTGTCTGTCTTCCTCCAGCCGGCCGGCGGCATCTATTTACACATCTATATTTAATTTTTCATTCTATCGATCTATCCATACATCGCTTTTCACTCAGCCCATGTTTCTACCGTTTATTTATCCACCTATCTATCCCTCTTCCCGTCCGTCCGTCGGTGCGTTCGTCCCTCCTTCACATTCCAGCCATACTTGACTCAGGTTCTATAACGTTCACCCCTCCCGCCTCTCTCCATCTCTAAACGTAAACGAATGATTCAGCGCATCATGTTATAACCAGTGGACATAGATAAATAAACACTTGAGGAGATCGGGTGGCTAAATGCCTTCCTTATTGTCGTCTTTCGCTCGGCAACACTGAGCAACGGGAGATACGCAAGTGATCTGGTGCGTATTTGTAATATTGCAGCCCGGCACTGAAGTAGTAACCTTATACAATTACCAAGGAGATAGTTGCAGATCCTTTACATGACGTCGCGGTCAACCCCAATATGTTTTGGCTGTTTGTGATTTATTGGCAAGTTTACGTTCAATTTACCAATTCTGTCTTAACGACCGGCACTGATATCATTGTATGAAAATCAATGCAAGGCGTTCTGCTGCCAAATCGCACGCAGATGTGTTTTAAAGACGGTATGCGGGATTACAAATTATGTCCGTAACCATTTCGTCACAGACCCGGGAGATAGAATTCAAAATAAATTTGTCTCATGGCAGTTTCCTGGTCAGACAGAAAAACCAAAGAGCAAGTCCATCAAGAAACAAATGAAGATCGTAAACTGATTAGAGTCATCAGACGTAGACAGTCAAAAATTTTTGGGCATGTTATGAGAAGACATGAATTGGAGAACTTGGTGACAACTGGCAAGATCGAAGGGAAGAGACCAAGGGGAAGACCGAGAAGTAAATACCTGGATGGCTTGGCCACGTGGTATGGTCGAGACAGAAACACGGGGCTGATCCACGACACTGGTGATCGAGTGAGATGGCGAAACATGACCGCCCACGCTTATCAATATGGCACATGTTGGATGGATGGAGTTTCCTGCAATGATTCTGTGATGCAATAGCTTCACCACAATTGTATAAGCCTGATAGTATTTCAGGATCCTCGCCGGTGCTACGGAGTTCGTGCACTGAGCTGAGTTTCTCCAGACTCAGGTTTGAGTTAGGAGGAGAACGGAGCACTTATGGGTTACACCCGTGTGCCGTGATTATGGTCCATCGACTAAACTAAACTAAATTAAACTAAACTTTATAAGCCTGAGAGCAAGGAGGCATTGGTGGCCAATCTTTATCCCTTTATCTTAAGCAAACCTGGTTCAATTCTCGCCGTGGACTGCGCTAATTTTTACAGAATAAACCAAGGATATTTTAACCCAACCCCACGTTCCTGGGACAGTGGAAGTTAATTCTAGCATTCTCGGACAATGGCGAAAAACGACGAGGACCCGAAAGCACGTAAAAACCTGGTGATAATTGGCATTTAAATAAATAGATTGGATTAGATTGGCATTTTGCCGTCTTAACAGTCGATACGCCCGTGTGTTCCCATACGGCGGAGCAAAGAATATTAAGTTTAGTAACACTGTTGCCTACCATGCACGTCGTAAGAGACGACTAAGGAGGACATGGTTCCGTCGCCCTGCTACTGAGTGAGTGCCTGGCGCGACACTGTGAGCTGTGAGTTTCGCGTGGAATGCTTTTACATCTGTCCGCGGTTGTTTGTAGCGTGAACTGCATGTTCGGAATGATGGCGGCCGGCTGTTACTGGATTGACTGGTTTGCCTCTTCGGCTCACGAGTGCATTTTTCAGGAGACTCCTGGGAGTCACCGCTGGAGCTACGGAGTTCGTGCTTTGTGCGGCGCTTTCGGCGGATCGTCCTGTGGATAGAAACCGAGCCATATGGAATAAAACCCGGGTCAATGAAGTCTTTCTGGTGACTGCCGTTTCCATCGACGATGAATTGTATTTTTCATGGAGGACTTTTGTGTTGGAATTCTGGCGGCGGCATTATGCACAGTGTACCTGTGCGGGCTGTTGGCTTGCCGATACTCCTGTCTATTCCATTGTTCACATTGGGCAGTGAGAATCATTTTCTGTGATATTCACTGGCACATGAACGGAGCAATATGGGGACGACCCGTTGCCGTGAAGTTGGAACTACGACTAATTAACTAACTAACTAACTAACTAACTAACTAACAGTCGATAGGTTGTAAAATGGGGGAAAATATGGAAAAATGGAAAAATCTACCCAGAGTATTTCAGGATCCTCGCCGGTGCTACGGAGTTCGTGCACTGAGCTGAGATTCTCCGGACTCAGGCTTGAGTTAGGAGTATAACGGAGTACTTAGGGTACCACTTAGGGTAAAACTAAGGTTGTAAAATAGAGTAACTCTTCATTGCACAAAATCTGGGTTGATATTAGAGATCACGTGTTGCCCATGCAGCATGATCCCTCTCTCAGCCTGCTCAGTCTACTCCAGAGGAAAGGGAACACCAATACACCTAGAACAAGACCAGCTGTAGAAGCTGCTGGAGAAGGTTCATGTGTCATCACAAAGTCGGACTTGAGTCAAGCTCAACAGGGTCTTCTTTCGATAGTAGATAGGGACAGTGGGATCTCGTTAATTAATTCATGCTCGTCACTAACTAGATCACGAGGCATTTGATCAATATATTTTGAGAAAATGACAGATTAGGCCGCTGCTTGGGCAATATTTCTCAGCTAGACAACCTACCCACAAAATACTATTTACAATATGTGTGATTGTGACTTTGACATATTTATAGCTTCGCTAGCATTTACGAGTTCCTTAAAGTCATTGTAGTGAAAAGCATAGCCAGCAATAGGGGAACAAGCGGTGAAGATAACGCCAACGAAGGAAGCAAGGAATGACAACAGCCAAGAGGAACCCTGCCAGACATACATCAAAGGAATTCGTATAACTTACAACGGACCAGGAAAACATTAAACCGTGTTATGAACTATCTTAATTATAACCAAGGCTAAAGAAGCCGGTTGAACTAGGTGGCAAGCTTTTTTTTTTTTTTTTTTTTTAACATATTGGATCGGATGCGACGTTTGTGCACTGAGCGAGATGAGGATACAAGAACACTTATGGCGATATCCGTATGCAATGAAAGCTATTCTTCATCATAAGCAAAACTCGTCTAAAGTAATCGGGCCAGTTAACAGTTTATAGCAGGTGTGTACGTTTGTCCCGTGTGGGAGGTGTCCCATTGGGCATCACATTTGACGTTCTAGCACCTGTCTGGCTGGTTTTGAATTCCTTGGAAGAGTTTGAAATCTTGAGTCCGATGTATTGGTGGTCAGATTGTCTATCGGATTGAACTTTTTCTAGCGACACTTCTGTCAGGTGATCGTGGTAGGGGGAGGGGGGAGGGGTTAGTTCCGTATGCAGGTCTGTTGGACTTAAATGTTGACTTCTCGTCCATGGCTTGGGATCGTTAATTACATGTACCTTTGAAGTCGGAGTGGGTTCAGCAAATGCTGAGAAACACTGACAGTATGGAAAGCTAATGGATTTAAAAGAGTCGCTTAAAAAAGTCTCTTAAAAGTTGACAGGGTCGACTTCATTGCACCGGGTTTTATCCCACATGGCTCGGTCTCTTCTCCTTCCGCAGCGCGGAAAGCGTCGTGCCAAACACGAACTCCGTAGCTCTAGCGACGACCCACTTGAGATTCCGAAAAATTTCACTCGTGAACCGAAGGACGCGACCCAGAATCGAACCCACAACCTTCGGAGCCCGAATCAAACGGTTTGACCACTTCGCCACGAAGACTCCCGGGTACCATGAAATATCTTTGGAAGTAAATGCGGCCGACGTGATAGTAATCGCAACAATCATCGAGGGTCTATTCGTCTGTATCACCATTTTCCCGATGAGCCTTAAGTAGTGTTAAAAGGCCCTGTACTTATTCACTATGGATGACAACATCCTTGGGAGGTCATGTTGCCTCGAAGTGCGGTGAAATGCGTGGGAAAAGGTGAAGACAGCGGTGGAACAGACTGAGCACCCGTATGTGAAGAGAATGATATGGCGGGGGTCGGCAGGAGCTCTGGACGAATCTCTAAACTGAGAGTGAAGACCAGGAGAACTTTCAGTCAGATGGCAGTTGGAGCCATTAGCAGTATGACTCTTCGCTGGCTGTTGAATGAGGGTACGAAGCGCGTGTGGGAAAGTCCTGAGTGCTGAGATGTCAGTCCTTAGCTCAACTCAACCCAAATCAACTGAGGTGAACTGCAACTGAATATATTTCAGCACTGGAGTGAGCAGCAACGGACATAACTTGCAATAGCTATGCATGTGTGGAGGCATTCAAGTCTAGACTAAGGGATCGTCAGCGTTGTGGAAGGTACTGGAGGGTTCACACATTCCGGCATTAGGAGTCCCAACATATTCTAAATTACGTTAAATATATGCTTCACTATTTACGACAAATTGCTAATTTAATCTCTCTCTCTCTCTCTCTCTCTCTCTCTCTCTCTCTCTCTCTCTCTCTCTCTCTCTCTCTCTCTCTCTCTCTCTCTCTCATATACACAAATATAAAATAACAACCGCATGAAAGTCAAAAGACTGCACTTTCTGTAAGATGTGTTTTACCTGGTTTCTAAGAACGAGAGAGAGAGAGAGAGAGAGAGAGAGAGAGAGAGAGAGAGAGAGACAGACAGACAGACAGACAGACAGACAGACAGACAGAGACAGAGAGAGGAGAGAGAAAGAGAGAGAGATAGCCGAGATAGAGATAGAGAGTGAAAGAGAGATAGAGAGCATGTAGCGGGAGAGACACGCCATTCCCAAACATCGCGTATTTACTTGTTTCATTGCTACAGTCTAAAGAGGTTTCGTACTATATAAACGTATTATAATTGAACTACTTGTTGTCAGGTCTTAGTCAGATATGACTGAGCTACTACCGTATGACAGTAGACGGTACTACCTGCTTTCTGTTAGCGCCGAACGTTGGGCGGTGCTCTCCACACCCGACACCTCACATTGTGCCAACGGCTTCGGGCGGAGGATAGCAGTTGGGAGTGTACAAGCCTTACTCAGTCCCATGAGATCCTTTGTAATGTTACTGAATGTAAGGAAATGGTAAAGTAATTAGCGCATTTGCCTGGTAATACTGCAGTCCGAGTTCAAATCTCCCCAGCAGAGGCAAGAATAGATTGCCCGTCCAGTAGTGCTCTGTTATCGAAACAGTCTCATCAAGTGGTACTAGACAATCGTATGGGAACTGTGTGGGAAAAACAGACGGCGAGCAATGGAACTGGTCACGGCACCTGTGTTTAAAAAGGGCTGAGTGGTCTCGGGGTATGGTGTCCGCCTCGAGTGCTGGAGGTCCCGGGTTCAAGCCCCGGTGAGGACCGGGATTTTTTCACGTAGACTTCTAGTAATAAAATTTCCCCTGGTCTCCGGGTAGTGAGATCGGACGCCCGTGTGTATTGGAGAGCACGTAAAGAATCCCTTGGCAGTTGGAAATCGAAAAAGCGCCTAACAGTGCTGCCCGGGCAAAATTTCGAGTTAAAAATCTACCCAAAGTATTTCAGGATCCTCGCCGGTGCTACGGAGTTCGGGCACTGATGTGAGTTTCTCCGGACTCCGACTTGAGTTAGGAGTAGAACGGAGTACTTATGGGATACACCTGTGTACCGTGATGTTGTGGCATCGACTAAACTAAACTAAACCAAACTAAACTAAACTAAACTAATATCAATATGCCGACTTCTTCTTCTTCAGCGTTCCGAGCCATTGAGGGTCTTTGCTGCAGATACAACCCGTCTCCATTCGTCTCTCTGGTTGACCTTCTCTTGCATCAATATGCCGACGTTAGGAATATATGAAAGCGAAACGTTGCATACTTCAACGGCTGCGCCAGTAATGGGACTACTTTACCCTTACCGGATATGCATAATATTAACTGATTCAATGCCAAACAAAGAGTAGGTTGTGACCAAACATGGAGGACAATCAAATGAACAAGTATTTTAATGTACATTTACGTTCGCTGAGCATTAAACCTGCGGAAGATACTACGAAGTAAAACAAATAACGCGATGACTATATGTCATGGCGATATGTCGTCCTTCTGTACACAAGGGAGGTCTCATTTAACGATATATTATCATTCGACAGTGAATCAGTTATCAGTACACGCAGGCCGAGAGAGGGAGCATGCTGCGTGAGCACCACATGGTCTCTACATTCTGCTCAGGCAATGTGCTATTATTTCTTATTTCTTTAACATGGTATGTTCTGTGCAGGACGTTGTGATCAACCCTATTCTGATTTCGGTTTTCTAGGAAATATTACCTTCAGTAGTTTGCCATTGCTTTCTGAACGAGAAGTCAACGTGTAGGACACGATCCCACTATTTCATCATCATGGAGCAGTATAACTCCATTTTACAAACTATCGCTTATCAAAACGGCTAGGTGCCAGTCAATATAACAACATTTTATGAGGTCTCCAATTTCCATAATATCGTAATCTGCAGGCGGTAAGGTCTCTCCACAGATTTCGATCCTTGTGTTCTGGATCAATTATACTAAGGATATTCCTCCAGAGGATATTATCCCAATCACACTTTCGCAAAATCACCACCTGCGAGATGAGATGCCCGAGGAGAGCTTCCAACTTAACAATCCGAGACGGAGTAAGAAATGCTGTTATCAGACAGACTGTGGGATCGGCACCTTGTGCCACATTTATTGAAAGACAGAAGATCAAGTGGTTTGGTCATGTCGTTAGAATGCAACATCAACAACTACCACCACTGTCCTTACATCAAAGATCATCTGCGACGAGACCAAGAAGGCGTACAAGAAGAAAATGGATTGACGCCATCAAAGACATTGTACGACTGCACGGAATGACACTATCCAGTTCCTCCCACCGGACGCTGGAGCGCAAATTATTCCTCCCCACGGCGCTTGACGGCAGAAGTGGAATATGATGATGGTGATGATGATGATGATGATGATGATGATGTTGATGATGATGACTCCACAGCAACGTCTTAGGTCACCAAGCTTCAGTTCTCCCCGTAAGTCTCTGCCTCTTCTACCCTTGATGTGTTTTTTTTTCAGTCGTCACAATGTTCTCCAATAGTTCTTGTCTCATTACCTGATCAAACAAATATATGTTTAGTCACACGGCTTCATCGAGACAAGAACGCAGATTTGCTCCACGAGATTGGGAATGACGACCGGCCACGCTTATCGACACGGCACATAACGATGACATTCTATTTTCGCTAGTCACTCCCAGGAAATCGTTGGTCGTTACTCTAGTCAACCAAGATGTTCTAGAAATTCGTCACAGAAAGCACATCTTTCCAAGCTTTCCCTCATTTATTATATTTATTCCACATCATAAGCTTCACTGCCATACAGAAGAATAGTTTCTATATAACATTTCAGTTTAGGTCAGCATAACCGAATGGATAAGAGCGCATATTCTTAAACTGCCGGTGTGCAAATGCCGAGGTAGCGGTTCAACTCCTAAACCGGGCAGTTGGATTACGATTTAAACTTCTCGTCCTTGACTTGAGGACGTAAATTAACAGCATCTCAGAAGTTGGAGCTGGGTTCACATCATGGCAGGGGCACTGGTAATAAGGAAAGTTATTCTACAAGCAAATATGAGTCTAGTGCTACTAGACATGGTAGCACGTGCATGGACTTCGTTTGAGTTCAAAGCAAGCCAACATAAAACAAACAAACAAACAAACAAACTAACAAACTAAATAGTTCAGTACTCTCTCTTTAAATGCAGACTGTTACAGTGATCACAGACTGATTACAGGCACGTTGGAGGTAAAGTTAAAGCAAGTCAAGTATACGCCAGGAAACACTAAATATGATCTGTGTTCATTGAAAAATGACAAGGTAATACACGACACTTTTCACACAGAAGTAAAGAACAGTGGTTTGAGGGTAATGAACGTATTTCACAATCATGATATACCGGGTGCGAATTCAATCAATCAATCTAGTACCGTCTCCACAATGAAGGTTGGCTGCAATGGATCTCCAACACTATTTGTCTCTCGCCTTGATTGTATATTCTGTCACATTGCTGTTCGTCCATCGCTTGGTGTTATCTTCCTAACTGTATCGTTGTCTATCTCTTGCTCGCGTTCCTTCAACCTTACCCTCCAGTACGTTTTTTTAGAAGAGTGATATATCTTTTAACTTGGCCGAAATATTTCACTTGCCACTTTCCAATTTCTTCCTTCAACTCTCTTTTCAGTCCCGGTTCGAAGCCGCGGGCAATTTGGAAGCAGTCCGCTGTGCGTTATTTTTGGAATGAGCAGCGGTATCTCAGAAAGCAATGGCAAACTACTGAACGTAAAACTGCCTATAAAAATCACAAACAGCTATTAAAAAATCATACTTGGTTTAATGCGACGTCATGTAAAACACATGGAACTAACTTTTTAACTGATTCTCAATTTTACTGTGGTGGAAATTACATCTGGTTGAGTTTTCAGATTTGTAATAAAGAAATATCACTTCCAGACAAACGTACAGAAATTATAATCAAGTAGCTTGATCCATACATTCTGCTGGCACGTGATAAGCACAGCACACACGCAAACTGCTTCCTCTCTAAGAATCTAAAGTCATTCTCAGATTTCAAGCAATTCTTTGCTGTAATCTCTTCCCACATCAACAGGGCGGAAAATCTGGCATAGAAACGCTGACTCAAAGATCACACAGGTATTTTCTGTTGGCTGTTTGGATTATTTTCTTCTGTTGGAATTATTTTCTTTTGTACCGACTGGCTTCTTGGTAAATGGTGCGCTATTCAACTCGGCCAAAAACAAATAAAAACACACCACACACATACTCTCACACACACACGCGAACCAAAATGCTTGGCGAGTAAACAATTCATTGAAAAATTACAATATTGTGTACATGTGGGTTTTGTTTCATGCTTTTACTAGGTATCATCTTCGCATTGAAAGTTCACTACAGTGGAACTCAAACACTATTCGTCTCTCGCTGTTTTATACGCTCGCGTAGGTTGCTTGATGGTATGAGGCGTCGGTAGTTCAGAAAGCAATAGATAACTACTCAACTAACATTATCTAGTTAATCGCAAACAGCAATATACAACTACTATTGTCTAGTTAATAGCAAACAGCGATAGATAACTACCTAACTAACATTGTCTAGTTAATCGCAAACAGCAATAGATAACTACTCAACTAACATTGTCTAGTTAATCGCAAACAACAATAGATAACTACTCAACTAACATTGTCTAGTTAATCGCAAACAGCAAATAAATGCTGCTGTTGATTGCAACGTTCTGTAAACGACATACAACTAGCTTGTAGATTGCTGTTTGTCCGTCTCTTCATGCTGTCTTCTCATTTGAATCTGTGCATGCTTTTTGTGTATTTGACATTTCACTCCAGTACTGTTTATATAAGATAATCATATCTTTTAATGTAGCCATACTTTTGACTTTTGTTGTTGTTGATTGTTACATCAACTCTCTTTACATTTCCAGTCTCCCCAGGGATTTTGTATTTATCTGTTTTTAACTTCATAATATGCGACCCAGTCTTCTGTGTGTTTACATTTGTAAGGTGAATTCGATGTTGCTATTAACTGTTAAAGCTGGTTCGTCACCTACACAATAGATGTGGGACATTATCTTATAAAGCTGGGTGGTCTCCAACACAATGGACACGAGACATTAACTTATAAAGCTGGTTCGTCCCCTACACAATGGACATGGGGCATTATCTTATAAAGCTGGGTTGTCTCCAACACAATGGACATGAGACATTAACTTATAAAGCTGGGTTGTCTCCAACACAATAAACATGAGACATTAACTTATAAAGCTGGGTCACCTCCAACACAATGGACATGAGACATTAACTTATAAAGCTGGGTTGTCTCCAACACAATGGACATGAGACATTAACTTACAAAGCTTGGTAATCTCCAACACAATGGACATGAGACATTAACTTATAAAGCTGGGTAATCTCCAACACAATGTACATGAGACATTAACTTATAAAGCTGGGTCGTTTCCAACACAATGGACATGAGGCATTAACTTACAAAGCTGGGTAATCTCCAACACAATGTACATGAGACATTAACTTATAAAGCTGGGTAATCTTCAACACAATGGACATGAGAAATTAACTTATAAAGCTGGGTCGTTTCCAACACAATGGACATGAGACATTAACTTATAAAGCTGGGTCGTTTCCAACACAATGGACATAAGGCATTAACTTATAAAGCTGGGTCGTTTCCAACACAATGGACATGAGACATTAACTTACAAAGCTGGGTAATCTCCAACACAATGGACATGATATATTAATTTATAAAGCCGGGTCACCTCCAACACAATGGACATGAGACATTAACTTATAAAGCTGGCTCGTCTCCAACACAATGGACATGAGCCATTAACTTATAAAGCTGGGTCGTCTCCAACACAAAGGACACGAGATATTAACTTATAAAGCTGGTTCTTCGCCAACACAAAGGACATGAGACATTATTTTATAAAGCTGGGTCGTCTCCTACACAACAATGACACCGGAGGAGGTCAGCATGACCGAATGGATAAGAACACGTCTTAAACATCCGGTGTGCTGATGCCGGGGTAAACGCTTCAACCCCTACACCGAACAGTTGCACTAAAATGTTGACTTCTCGTCCTTAACTTGGGGACAAGTAATTTACAAGTACCTTTGAAATCGGAGTGGGTTCGCCTGATGGCGAGGGACACTGGTAATATGGAAAGCTAATCCACACGCATAATTCAGTCCAATGCAACTAAAATTAATGTGAATTTACTACGATTAAATTCAATGCACGCGAGCGCCAAAAAAAAAAAAAAACATGACACAGGCCAGTCAATTTTAAAGCTGGATCATCCCCAACACTCTGTTGACTAGGCAACTTCTAAGGCTCGGTGGTTCCCCAACACAATACGAGTGTGTACGAATAAGGAACACGTTTTCAGAGTAGAAAAGAAGAATAAATGAATAAACTAGCCAATTAAACGGAAAGGGGGCTGTTGTCTAGAACAGACCTAGAATGCAGTGAGTGAGGTGAGTTCAATCCCTGGCAGTGACAGCATTCCTTTTGTTCCCGGGAATTATTGCCCTGGGATTGACCCGGCCTCATTACCTACAACAATTACTGGTATTTGCTTGTCCACTTTATACACTATACGATGTGATGCAACGAAATACGCCAGAAAAGAATGTTCTACTAACTAGGGTTAGAATTAACTTTTAAGAAGACACAGATTATGGTCGTCAATAGGAAGAAGGAAATACCTGTCATTAGTCGAGATATAGCTGACGGCATGTTGAACGATAGTCACGTGACAATCGTGGATCTTAAACCACGTGACGCACGCTGAGGGTTCTTCATCTTTACCGAGAAAAGGACTGTCTTAGTTGGCGATACGTCCTCACCTCTTGATTACCTTGGAGTTTTCCTAAGAGAATCATAGATTCGTTATGTGGTTGTTTCGGGATTTCAAATTTAAATATTGAGCACAACCCACTACTGGCAACGCCGATCGCATTCTGGTATGAACCTAAGGCCTATCCACGTCAATATGGAAGAACTATATTCGAGTTTCGCCCTCGTTTGAGCTCGTCAGTAGTGCATATCCCTGACCGGATCCGGAAACAGTCCCGGATCACGCGTGTGAAGCATAGCCTACGATGGGTAGCGTTGTGATGTTCTGTTGTGATAATTTGGTGTGTCCAGTGTGTGCCGCGTGGTTACACACCCGCTTCACACGCGTGATCCGGGACTGTTTCCGGATCCGGTCAGGGATATGCACTACTGACGAGCTCAAACGAGGGCGAAACTCGAATATAGTTCTTCCATATTGACGTGGATAGGCCTTAGGTTCATACCAGAATGCGATCGGCGTTGCCAGTAGTGGGTTGTGCTCAATATTTAAATTTGAAATCCCGAAACAACCACATAATCAATTGATTATTGCTCACTGGATTTAGGAGGCCTGGTGTTCCTTGCCAGTGAGAAGTCCTGATCGTTCGGGTCCCATCGATTGACGGACGTCGGTCGCGGCGATTGGGCAATCTTGAGCATAGCCTACGATGGGTAGCGTTGTGATGTTCTGTTGTGATAATTTGGTGTGTCCAGTGTGTGCCGCGTGGTTACACACCCGCTTCACACGCGTGTTCCGGGACTGTTTCCGGATCCGGTCAGGGATATGCACTACTGACGAGCTCAAACGAGGGCGAAACTCGAATATAGTTCTTCCATATTGACGTGGATAGGCCTTAGGTTCATACCAGAATGCGATCGGCGTTGCCAGTAGTGGGTTGTGCTCAATATTTAAATCATAGATTCACCTCTTGCTTTTCACTACGCATTCTCTCCACTGTCATCCGAACGATATGTCATATGTCATGTTGAACGATAGTCACGTGACAATCGTGGATCTTAAGCCACGTGACGCACGCTGAGGATATCACCGGAGCGAATAAGCAAGATTTGCAAAGGTGACAGGGCAGTCAAGCCGTGGTTGTCGTTGAGTTCGGACCTACGTTAAGAACGATTGCAATGGCCTAATAGAGTGCCGCGATATATTGTAAATGAAGAATGATAGATATGTTTATATGTACTGTTAGAGTACCTGACATTTGTTGAAGTGTAACTTGTGTTAGAATAATAGAAGGAATGAACCGGATTCTGAGTCGTGTCAAGTTAATATATATTTTGTACTGTGGTTCTTCGGTTGACAGTGGAGAGAATGCATAGTGAAAAGTAAGAGGTGAATCTATGATTCTCTTAGGAAAACTCCAAGGTAATCAAGAGGTGAGGAAGTATCGCCAACTAAGACAGTCCTTTTATCGGTAAAGATGAAGAAGCCGAGAGAAATAACCACGGTGGTTGACTGATATTTAATAATTTATTGAAAATAAATATCAACACCCCTAGATCACCAGAACTACATGCATGTCGCGCCGTGGCAATAACACAATGCAATTTATAAGTAAATGGGAATATTCTCAACCAAGTGAATCAGTACAATTATATCGGAACAGTCATAACATCTGATAGGAGATGCCTTGAAGAGATTAGAACAAGAATGGCCAAGACGAAGGAAGCCTTTTGCAAGATGGAAAAAGACATACTGAGCAACAAAACGATGTCATTTGCAACAATAACAAGAGTGTTAAGATGCTACATAGAATCTGTACTTTTGTATGGATTTGAAGCGTGACAACGAGCAGACTGGGGGGAAAAAGATCTGATGGCTGTGGAAATGTGGTTTCTGAGAAAAATGCAAAGAATACCATGGGCAAACAGAAAAACCAATGACCAAGTTCTACAAGGAACAAATGAAACCGTAAAGGATTACAGAAATTAGACGTAGGCAGTTAACAATTTAATAGATCGGAGAACTTGGTGACAATTGGAAAGATCAAACTTGGAAGAGAACAAGGGAAGGCAGAGAAGTAAATTCCTGGATGGTTTGGCCACGTGGTATGGTCGAGACAAGAAAACTGAACTGATCGACGACTCTGGCGATTGCGTGAAATGGCGAAACATGACTACCCACGTTCATCGGCATGGCACACGATGAATGAATGAAGGATATACTGAGTATTTCAGCCAAAGTATAATTTGTTTGTCCACTTCATATGATATATAATACCGGACAATCCCCAGAATGATGCTGGCACTGTCTGGGAAGGGATGGTAGCATGAAAGAGAACTGGTCTCTTCAACTCAATGATGCTGGCACTGTCTGGGAAGGGATGGCGGTATGGAAGAGAACGTGTCTCCTCACCTCATTATGATGTGACCTAGAATATGCCAAGTCTAAAGCTACTACCTGTTGGGGGGATCTTTGATTATGAGAAGGCACGGACGGAATTATAGAAGATACGGCGGGATTGGCGTGAAATCTGCATTGGAAACAGCAGCAGGGGAGAAGGAGGAGAAGATATGACAACGACGGCGACGATGACGAAGAAGAAGAAGAAGAAGAAGAAGAAGAAGAAGAAGAAGAAGAAGAAGAAGAAGAAGAAGAAGAAGAAGAAGAAGAAGAAGAAGAAGAAGAAGAAGAAGAAGAAGAACGAACGAATTTTATTTTAAAAGGGTAACAAATTGGGCACGCAGGCCCGTCTTACATTCGGCCCTTTCAATCACTAATCTTTCATTCATCAAATGTGCATGTTACATTTACATAGGCAAAAAAACACATTGTCAAATGGATTTTGTAAACGCACAAAAAAACAAAAACATTGTCAAATGGATTTTGTAAGCATAAACAACACATATTACGCATGGTACATTCACACGGGGGGAAAAAAACATTGTCAAATGAAAGTTGTAAACATAAACAATGCATATTGCAATGTTGTGAGACACATCCCCCATCCATCCTCACATCCCGCAGCCACCCACACATCCCTCAGCCACCCACACATCCCTAAGCCACCCACATACCTCCACGCACTCACACACTCAGGCAAACATACATGCCGCCACCCACCCACTGATCCACCA
Organism: Cepaea hortensis; assembly: GCA_963921405.1. NCBI lineage: Eukaryota > Metazoa > Mollusca > Gastropoda > Stylommatophora > Helicidae > Cepaea > Cepaea hortensis. The sequence goes on along the minus strand of OY992885.1, from coordinate 24,654,168 downwards.
CCCACACACATTTCCACACCCACACATACATCCCCCACCCATCCCTTAACCGACACGCACACACCGAACCACACACCCGCAACCACTCAGCAAAACACACATCACAAAACCACACACACATACCCCCGTCAACCCACACATCCCGCACCTATCCACACATACATCCCGCACACTTACATTTTTCCGCACCCCCCCCCCCCCTTACACACACATCCATCAGCCAACTTACACCCACTCACCCACCCAATATCCACCACCTCTCAACTACACATTCCCCACCTATACACACATCCCCATCCACAAACACATCTCCCCACCTGCCCACACATATCCCCCACACATAAACATCCAAAAACACACACCTCCCACCCACACACACCCCACCACCCACATATACCCCACCCACACCCATCCGCCGCTCACACACATCTTCCCACACACACACATCCCCCAACCATACACTCATCTCTCACACACATCCACCCACTCACGTACTCATCCATCAATCACTCACACCCACACATCACCCACCCGCCCATCAACACATGCATCTCTCATCTACCCTCCCATCCACACACATCCGAACCACCACGCCAAACACACATCCCCCATCCTCATATACATCCTTCATCCACCTGCACATTCCACACCTCCCCCACCGCTGACA